>CM031857.1:81205894-81263671 GCA_018697195.1 Certhia americana | reverse complement strand
TAGATAGATAGATAGATAGATAGATAGATAGATAGATAGATAGATAGATAGATAGATAGATAGATAGATAGACCGACTGACCATAATGGTTATATTTCTAGCACTGACTGTGGTTTAATATCAATTTGATTTGTTTTTGGTTATCAGCCAAATGCACCAAGTGTGAGATGCAGAGCTAGACCACACTGGCTGTAAGGAGTTTAAGTTCCCCATAAGGTCAATGAAGTCTTTAAAGTAATTCAGCCAACTCTCTGAAGAATTGTTTCCTATATTTCACTAACTGCAGTAGGTTACCCTCCATACTCTGTTACAGATATCTTTTGTAGGTGTTTAAACTTCAAATAAGTCCTACACACAGTCTTTCTACTTGCAACAATATCTTTAGTGTGAAGAGGAAAATTGCAGTTTGCTGCTCTAGCATTTTGTATTGCAATAAATGTTAGCAAATAAGAAGCAGCTATAACTTGAGCCGTTACTTTTATTGCTCTTTTGTTTCATGCATCTTCTGGGGACTTTCAAACGTTTAGGTTTCTAAACAGCTTCTCTACAGATATATTCTGTCATTTGAGATGTAATTTCAGAGGATTGGAAAAAAAACACCCCAGTAAATACATTAAAAGATACGGGCTATCTCCTGGCTCACTAATTAACACTCGCAACCTTTCTGAAGATTCATGAAATTGAAGGATTTTTCTTGAAATATCAGAGGGTTTTTTTGGTAAAAGAAATTATTATTTGACAATTCTTGTTTTAGAATTAAGCATAATTAACTAAATATGGACTGGCCTGTGGCATCTGTGTTTTTTTTCCCAGTGATTAGACATGACAGGATGTTATCTTCAACTGAGAGATGGAAGGTAATTCAGTTTTCACAGAACTTTTATGTAATACTGATTGAATTAGTATTTAAGATATGTGCCATGTTTTGTGTAGGGCATTATAGGCCCACTGCTATTATTTATGACTGAGGCGTTTTACTATCTTCTAGGTATTTGCAAGTGTGATAGGTCCAGAGAGATAAATATTTGCAATGAATAGTGGAAAGCAGACTTTGATGTCTTGAGATTTTAGAATTGTGTTCTGCATGTTCTTTAGTGTTTTTGGAGAAGATTGTCTTTAAATCATGCATGCAAATGGCAAAAAACTTTTGCCATCACAAAAACCCTGCAGTTCTCTAGAACAGTTTGGAAATATGACCTTTATGAGACTGTATTGCAAGTGGAAGGGAATGAAGATTCAAACCTGCCATTTTGCTCAGAGATGCGGTAGGTAAATTACTGCCTCATTGTTGCATGAAATTATTAAGAGTTTTGAAAGATGTGATAGCATATATAGGGAGAAAATAACAGTTAACATAATAGTTTAATTCCAGAAAACGAAAAACTCAGTTTAACTCTCCCCTCTGCTAAATTTGTTTTTCAGCAGTTCATTAAGAACAATGAAGGAGAATAAATGTTCCTGTCTTGTTTCATGCCCAGAGTGATTTTGGTGAAGTAAAGGTTTGTGGAAAAAACACATCCCTGTAATTCAAACACTAACATGTGTAGACAGAATCTGTCTATTATTTCTGCATTCTAGACTTTTATTTCATGCCATTTTATTTTTTTCATGGGTTTAGATATTTATTTATGAAACTATTAGGTATTATTTATTTATTGGTAGTGTAACCTAGAGATATTATTAAGATTTCAATTAATAGTCCTTTCTTCAGTGTCTGGCACATCAAAACATTTAAACACCCCCAACATGACTACACCAGCCCTGTAAAACAGGAGGTATTTTTGTATGTACCCCAGGAGAGTTCTACTTAACTTCTCAGAGCACAGAGAAATCTTCCTTGCAGCTATCTTAGCTTTGGAACCATTTTAAATATTTAAAGACTCTTTATAGCAGTCTAGCCTTTCTCTTGTTATGAAATCCCCATCAGTTTTCTAAAGACAGTAAGTCTAGATGTAATTGCCTTTATTTTGTGGTGAGAAACTGAGTTGAACTATTTCCTTTACAGAAAGACTAAATGCCTGCATCTGATAGGACATGCTTGGATTTTTCTGTTGTAATGCAGAGCACATTGTGAACCTTTGGCTTTCCCATTCTTTAGAGCCCCCATGAACTCTGTGACAGAAGCAAACAGAGGCTCAGCAAGGCTGTTGCAGTTTCTTTTCACTGATAGTTCAACAAGCTGAACTGTATTGATGAAATTTCAAGAGTGTCACAACAGAGAATGAAAATCATGCAGTAACTCATTGCATGACTGGTCCATTTCTGAGTCTGGCAGAGATCAAAACAAGTTTCTTACTTCTTTCATAATAACGTTAATCAATAGGAACATGTGCTAGGAGAGTAAGATGCTTGATTTTTTTAAAATTTAAAAGAAGAGATTAGTGCAAGTTCTAGCAGACAGAACCTGGTGAAATTGGATAGCAGATTGCATCATCAGAAATAAAAGATGTTTGAGTACCTGGTGGACTTTGAATAAAGATATATATTCAGTATATGGAAATAATTGGATCCAAAATGATATTTTTGTGGTTTGAAATAAGTATGGAGAATACCTTCTCAACAACAGCAAATATGTTTCTGGCACTGTGTTCTAACACCTAATTACTCTAGCACTTAAGTAATGAGTGAATGTTTATTCAGCATGGTTGAGAAGGTTTTCTTTATCTTTATGGAAGCAGAGAGCCTTACTTTACATTTGGTTGTATTTCCAAGAATGTTGAAGCATTCCTGCCCTCTTGGTAGAGAAATGGAGACCACCATCTTAAGGTGTCTCAAGAAGCCTGTGCAAAAAAAATTACTCACTAGATACCAAATTTTTAAAAGTGAGTCATGGTTTTATTTATAAGGAGTAGGTAGGAGGATATGAGAACTCCTCAAGTCCCCTTAGGCTTTAGGAAGCCCACAGTGAAAACAACTTTTAGAGATCTGATCTGGGCAAGTACTGTCAGTGTCCATTTTTTCCTGATACCTCAATAAACGTCCATTCTTGCTTCATGGAGTGTTTATTTCAAGAAAAAGGAGGTAAAGAAGGGACACTATGAAGTAGTAAAAGTGGGAAAAGAAACATTCGGCACTCATTCGGTACCCCTTTTTCAGACTGTCTCAGAAACAGACTCGGCTATGATGAGGAGCTGAATTCTAAGCCATCTGTGAATCCTCAAAATTGTACACCCACAGTGGAAAATGGAAAATGTGTATAATTTGTTTCTATAGATGCTTATGGGATCTGCTAAACTTTTTTTTCCTATTTGGTTGCTTCTCTTTTCCATCTACATCCGTCCTCATCCTTATTTTCTCTGAATTTCTGACCAGTAAGAAGAGGATAGAAGCACCATCTGTTCTTGAAAAGCTCTAAGTTTGGCTTCTTCTGCTGTTAATCAGCAGCAAATCAGACTAAAGCACAGCAACTGGTATTCCTCAACTATAATGTATGCTACAGCAAACATGAGCAAAAATTAATGGATCTGTGTTTAGTTACTAAACTAAGTATGGCATGGCTACTGTGGGGTTGTTGTTTAATTACTTCACAAATATATTGATCAATCGAGATTTTTCATTCCTGAGGACATTTCTATCTGTAATTAAACTATATCTGAAACCTTTTCATTCTTTTTGGCATTTCATTTGCAGTACTTGCTTAGGTATAATCTATAATCCAATTAACTGTTCTTCCAACAGCAGCACTAAATGCTATTTTACAGCAAGTAGAAATCATGGTAAAAGCTGCAAAGATTTTTGTCTTTCTCTTTGTTTCTATTGGACAAACTGGTGTAAAGTCATATAGAAGAGAATTCATACTAGTTGTAAAAAATATATTTCACTTCAAGACAACATTGCTGTTAAAACTCCACCTGGCAATTACAACCCCAATTACAGTTAGTTTTTCCTCTAAAGCATTGGATGTTCATAAGTCATTATCAACCATGAGTCCTTAGGTGCAAATGAGTCAAAATAATACAATAATGTGCATGGCTTTATGAAGAAATATGATGAGAATTGCTGTTTGAATCTGAGTAGTGTGCTGGGTTTTTGTGCTGTGACATTTGAAGACTGAAAATTCATGTATATGGAATACAGTTTCTTCCCCTTGTGAAAATGGAGGAATAAATCTTAGCAGTGTTTTGTCATGACTCAATCTTAATTTTGATCCTCTGCTTTTATCGCTACAGCATATCCAATCTTTTTTCAAACCAATACAAATAAAAGCATCACATTCAATTCCTGGTTTCTGATGTTATGACAAACTGCAGAGAAGGCCCATTATTCTGTCTCCTTTCAGTGAGCAGTAGATGAAGGAGGAATTTCACCCTAAATGTTTTTTTCACTGGAATCTCCAGATGGTCTGGTGTTACTGTGCTGCATCCGACGCACTGACAAATAGGCTGTCAGTGAAGATTTTTCCTGTAATGTACACTGTGAAACGAAGCCATCTATTTGTTGATATACATTGTTTGCAGTGTGTGCAGTTTGCCATGAGACATCATGGGAAGGTGACACATCTTTGCCTCTGTATGAATGCAGTATTTGATAGAAGTGAAACCGATGTGGCTGTTCTGAGATGTCAAATGAAGTAACATGCCAGTGAAGTAGTTATGCAGAACTAAGTCAAACGTATTTTTAATTTTTACAGGGTGTTATTGGTGCTGTGTAGGCCCTCGATATTTTCTATGGGAGTGGTCTGACTGGATGGAAATAGCTAAGCACATCCAACTTTGCTTACCTACCATTAACTATAATAATAGAAATAGGGATCCTCATATTCAGTTTCTCATTGGACTGAAGGCTGCTGAAACACTGGTGATTTGGAAGCTCATGTAAACTGGAGGAATCAGAATCTTGATCTGTTACCTGTTTCCCCTCCTTGATGTATCCCTTGGTAGAACTTCACTAGAAGTAGTTTAATTTTCCTCACATTACTACAGATGTAGATTTTGAGCACAGAATTTTTCATGTTGTTGACAATGTTGTATGTTGATAACTAATTAGTTTCAACAAATCACATACGTTTTCTTGGCTTTGCTATTTAGAGTGAGTCCTAGTTCAGTGTGACCAATATGAGTCTGCATTTAATCTTGCAGAGTTATGATTTTGTTTCTTGGAAGATAATTTGGTCCAAACTACTTAACTTAATGCCTGTCATTGGTTCATCGCAGAAGAATATAATTTACCTGGAACAGGTGTAGTTCTACAGTCTGTAGAACTGGTCTACAAAATCCTTCTCTAAATTAGAAATGGATTTGTTGAGTGGACTGTTGGATAAGAAAGTGGTTGAATGGTTGTGTCCAGAGGGTAGAGGTCAACAGTTCAGAGTCCTGATGGACATCAGTGACAAGTGGTGTCCTTCAGGGGTGTGTATTGGTAACATTGTTATTTAATATCTTCAGTAATAAAATGGACGAAGGGGTCAAGTGCATACTCAGTACATTTGCAAATAATACCAAGCTGACTGGTGTGTTTGCCACATACAGAAGAACCTAAAAACTTTTGAGAAGTAGGCCCATGGGCATCTTGTGAAGTGTAACAAGGCCAAGTGCAAGGTGCTGCGCCTGTGCTGGGTCAGTCCCCAATATCAACATAGGCTGAGGGATGATCAGATCAAGAGCAGACTGAGAAGGACTTATGAGTGCTGGTGGCTGAGAGACTGGACATGAGCCAGTAACTGAGCTTGCAGTTCAGAAAGCCACCTGTGTCCTGGGCTGCATCCAAGGCAGCAAAACCAACAGGTCAAGAAAAGTGATTCTGGCCCTCTACTTCTCTCTCATGAGACTCCACCTGTAGTACTTCATCCAGCTCTGGGATCCTCAGCACAGGATGGATGTTGAGCTGTTGGAGTGAGTCCAGAGTAGTGTCACCAAGAAGATTAGAGGGTTGAAGCACCTCTCATGGAAAGGCAAGAGATGTGGTGTTTACCATCCTGAAAAAGAGAAGGCACTGGGGTAACCTAATTGCAATTTTCTAGTACCTGAAGACAGCCTGCAAGGAAGACAAAAGGACTTTTTACAAGACAGTGTAGTGAGAGAACAAGTGGGAATGTTTTCAAACTGGAAGAGTGTAGGTTTGGATAACATATTAGGAAGAAATTCTTGACTATGAGAGTGATGAGACACAGGTTGGAACAGCTTGCCCAGACAACCAGTGGACTGACCAATATTGGATGTGTTTAAGGCCAACTTGACTGTCTCATAGTCTAATGTAAGGGGTACCTGCCCTTGTGAGGGGGTTAGAGCTAGATGATCTTCAAGGTCCCTTCCAACCCAAACCATTCTGTGATTTATGTATTTATTTTATAGTTTTCTCCCAGAAAGGTGTGTTCCTTGAAAAGGCATCATAAACGATACTACTCAAAGCAGTCAGTCACTACATGGAACCAAAAAGGTGCTAAATAGTGCCACTACCCACAAAAAGCTTCCCATCAAATAATTCTATTGCTTCATTTCACTCATTATACAAGTGTATGTCCTGATTTCTAGCTGTAATTTTAATTATGCTTGAACTGATTAAGTAGTTTCAGAAGTTAGGAGTTGATTGTCCTATATAGCTTTGGGGAAATTTTGTAGTTTTTCATTTCAGTTTATAAAGATGAGAATCTATGTATTTATTTGTTTAGATTTATTTTCATATTCTTCATTTTATTTGGAAATGAAAATCCATAAATGAGTAACTTATATGGCTCTGTATGCATAAGCTGAACTGCTGCATGTTCATTGCAGCATTTAATAAAACTTCACAGTATCAATGCTTTTGACATCACTTTTTGCTTTCTATTTTTCCCCTTGACCCTGTTTGCTTAAATAATAATAAATTCCTGCAGAGAGGTTCTTCTATAATTTTGTGTTCAATGGTATGGATGCCAGCCATAGTGACTGCAACATGTAAGGAAACATTAAATAACTTAGTAAGGCTAATTGTGCTCTACCCTACAGAAACAATGGAATCAGCAAGTGCTCTGAGAACAAAAAACAGGCAGTGTCACTTCAGAAAAATATACAAGATGAGTGGGAATGAGGTGGGAAAATCTAGTTTGCTTCGAAGTAATGTTGCTATTCTTGTGTTAGTATAGAATTACCTTAGAAAAATAGAAAGTTACCAGCAGGATTGACAGAAGGTGACTTTCAGAGTCAAATGTCAGTTGTTGACCGAGCAATTTAAAATATTGCAGACTAGTAATTTATTCAGATTGACTGAATTTCTATCAGTTCAGTACATTTAATTAAAAAAAAAAAAAAAGTTAGGATCATAAATATGCTGATTCTATAAACATTATGGGATGTAGAGAAGTGTCTGTGCTAGAGAAGAATATTTTGCTACCTTTGTAAAATTCCATCCAGGTCTGACCAAATGGCAAAAAATTCTATTTTGCATATGCTCAGTGACAGTTTTTGGACTCCAACTAGCTGTTATCTCCCAGAAGACTGGCCTAATAAGCTAAAATACATGTGCATAATCTGCCCTGTGGTTTCAGCAATACTTTGTTCAGACAAAGCAGCATTGAGCACATCTCTAAAGGCTAAAGTATTTTGAAAAATTAGGTGTTAGGTACCTTGAGTTTGTTAGCTAGTGTTGAAAGAAGTCTTTTACTTTGATACATCTCTTTTGTCAAGATAGATGTTCACTAAAATCCAACCTCATTGAGTAGATGCAAAGGAAAAGGAGCCAGTCTTTTCAAACACTGTGTTATACAGATAATGATGCTAAAATTCTGCTAGGAAAGACTAATTTTGCCTTCAAATTAAGTACGAAAATAATGCAATGAATATGTCCCTATATTAAGTGACTTCTGAAAGAGAAATTACTGGATCCTTATTTAATGAACATGGCATATAGCAGAGTCTGTATTGGAGAAAAAAATTATACACAACCATAACATACAAGTACAAGAGATCATGCTTCATATTGCTCTTTCCTGGCTCTATGGGGCATGACTTTTGACTTTAATAAAACTTAACATGTTTTTCAGATTAGAAATATATTGTCAAGTATAGCCTTTAAGATCATATTATGTATCTTCAAATTTAATAAAATGCATGATATTGCCTTGAAAATAAATTGCAAACTGTATAGACAAAAGTATGTGAACATGTACAATAACAGTATTTAAAGTGATTTGGAAAAGTTAACATATTATAAGTTATTTTGTTATATATTTTTAAAACCATACTGTAGTGCTGCCTCAATTCTCCTTTGATTAGTTGTCCAAGAGAATGTTATGTAAATTAATAATCTATAATTAATTTATTTATAATTATATATTATTCCTCTATATTAATGATAGATTATTCAATAATTTTGCTGTATTTTTAAAATGTGAGTATGACTCACACTTGATTTTGGACAAGTCTGGAAGAGAGGATCAAAGATTCATTATGGTAGTTTCTGGGTTACAACAAAAAGATAAAAATTACCTTTACTGGAAAATGATCTGTGTATTATTTTCCCTCAAACTTAATGAAAAAAGTCTCATAAAGTGCAGCTTTTTCCAAGTAACAAAATTTCTCAAAGACTTCTATAGTTTTTCTTTAAGTGTTTTGTTCAGGTACCTCTGTAAGAGAACAAATATCATTACAAAGTGTAAAGATGCACCTAGGAGCATCAGTCCTGTTTTGTGCTAACATGTCATCATCTGATTATGCAGTATATACATCTTTAATGCTTGCTTTCTAATCCACTTATAGCTATTTTATGCAGAAAATGAACTACTGAAACATTAAGAAATGAGGAAAACACATGATACCAGGGGAGCTTAGAAAGCAACAAAAATGAATTCTGGAAAAAAATTAGTAATCATATTGTTAAAATAGGTCATTTCTTTTCATCTCCCATTACTCTGAGAAAGAGATTAATTCAGTGTTCAGAACATCTTTCAAAGTGTTCACATCCATAGAGGATATGAAAAGAAAATGAACTTATAATTACCTGTATAGTATGTAGGAGCGCTACGAATAATGAGTCATACAAAATGTGTATGGACTGGGAATGTGCGTATACATCCAGATAAATTTCAATTCTTAATTTAAGTACCTGTCTGTCTGGATTACTGTAGTTGAAAAATTATATAAAACATTCTCTCTGATAAATTAGCATTATAAGGAGCTAATTGTACTTCAGTGTTACCTTCTAGAAACAAATGATACCTGAATTTGACAAAGCCCTCTAACAATTGCTTCAGTGTCTTGAAGATAGGGCAGATGGCTTCACTCCACTAAGAGCAAACTTTAAACTGTTATTATGCATTTTGCATGCTAGCCAAATGGAGAACTAAGATTTGGAGTCATTAATAAATTCAGACTGTTTCAAAATTTCCTGAAATAAAATCTCAGATTTGTTTATCAGTTTTGCTCTTTGTCAAACTCTTAGAACAGGAGAAACTGTGCAGCCTCAAAGAGTTATTTGTGAGGAGAAGTTATTTATGTCCTCTACTTTGGGCAGAGCAGGTGCCCTGAATTTCTAGGTGCGGTCTCTGAAGAGAAGTGACATTCTTGAGGGTGAGGGTTCACAGCATCACATATGTGTTACAATTACACTGCCTGCTTTGAAGGCATCTGCAACCTTTGCTCTGCTTTTCAGGGACCTTGCTACTTAAATAAGGCTCCTTAACTACATGCTTACAATATTGATGGGGTGGGATGGATCTTGGTTTGGGCGTTATAAAATGTTTTGAGTTTCAGAGTTCTCATTTCCTTTGGGTTTTTTGGGGGTTTTTTTGCTTGTGTTGTCATTTTGTTCTCTCTCTGCCGTCCTAGCATGTAGCATTTCCTTCCCTACAGTTTGGAGGTAAGGTTACAAGAGAGACAAAGTAATAAAGTTGATTCTGTAAAAAGGTTTTTAAATGGCAATAGCTGGCTGTTGATTAGCTGTCCAAGAGAATGTTATCCTCTTAAGTTTATTTTCCCACCATTTGTGTTTAGTTGCTCTCACTTCCTACACAGTAGTATCAGTCTTCTGAGTAGTCCCGTGATTTTAAGCTAAAAAGACATGAAAAGAAAAGTAAGGAGTTTTTGAATCTGAAAATGCCTTTGCAGACATTTTAGTCTTAGAGTATATCAAGAATCTGTAATGAAAAAGTTACTGTTTACTTTGTCTTCACTAATTATCAAAACAAAGCTGCCTTCATTGTAGGTTCTTACAATATACCAGGCAAGCATAAAGGTAGTTTTTTAGTTCGAAATTTTTAGTATGTGCTTTTTGAGGAGACCTCTGTCTCCTGGTCTTTGTATTTCGTAAATGCCATTATTCAATGAGGTTTTTTGGTAGCTGCTGGTTGTTTCCTTGTATTCTGTGGGGGACCTTTCCTACTTCCAATGTATTGGCACTTGTACACCAATGCATTTCTTCTGCACAAATCACTGGCAGTCAGGAGAAATTCATTCAGACCAAATGAGATCTTATTCTCTGAATTTATAGTGCATACTTGAAATGACAAGATCAATGTTCATATAATTAATGCCCCCTACCCCACCCCCAAGTCATACCACTTTAGTGTATTTTAGGTCTATAAAATGATGTTTCATGAATTGGTAGGTAAGAGAATGCATATTAAATTGAGCAAGAATGAATGGATTTAGGGTTTAGGGTGGAAAGGCTGATGGATTTGGCAAGGAATTTACTTAGGTAAAGTCAGGTGCGTTGGCAGTAAGCAGAAACATATTTTTTTTTTTGGCAGTAAAGCTGTTATGCTCAGGGAATATCATATGTCTTGTTGACTGAGGTGGAAAATTTTGGAGAGATCCTCTTCTAAGACTTCTGGAATTATATCACAGCCTTTGTCAAGATGTAAATAATTCAGTATTGCAAAGTCATCTGGAGAACAGTCAGGAAAAGAAAGCAGGGATTTTTTGACATTGATGCTTCTCTTATATTCAGGGAAAACTAGTTCCTTGATCCCTCTTATATAAGCACTGGGACAGTGCCAGCCAATGGGATTCTGGTTTTAATCCATAAAACAAAACGTTATACAAGTTAGAAAGAAGTCTGAGTCATTAAACCCTATAAAACAAAAGAAACAAAAATACGGGAGGGGGAAAAGAGAGAAAGAGAAAGAGGAAAGAGACAAGAGGAGCGGAGAGGGAAAGAGGGGGGAGGAAAGAGGAAGAAGAGGGGGGAAAGGGAAAGGAAAGAGAAAGAAAGAGGGGAGGAACGAGAAAGAGGAAATGAGGACAGAGAAAAGAGACAGAGGAAAAACAGAAACAGAAACAGAGAAAGAAACAGAAAAAATAATCATTTAACTTACTGAAATGGTCTCATATTGTCTTCACCTTTCATTTATCTCTTTAATAATAAACAGCATCATTAAATCATGTCTCTTCAGTCGGTTTTTCCTCACTTTTGTTTGGAAACAATGTTTCAAGGAATTTTTAGACTTTAGTTATTAAAGTAGAAACAATTTAATCACTTTCATCACAGCTAATATGATTCAATTTCAGACAGCTTTTTTGGTTTTAGCACTATGTTGCATTTGGGCACATTAGGCATCAAGATTAACTTTTGTGAATTAATTATTCCACAATAAAGGTATGTTTAAATTAGATTTGATTTGGAGTTTCATTTGATACCTCTAATGAAAATATAAAAAATACTATCTTTAATGATTTTAACTTTTTTTAAATTTATTTTTGGAGATATTGGTGATTTTGATTGTGATTTTTCCAATGCTTACCATTTATTTGTCATTTGGTTAACATATTCTTAGGACATTTGTTGTTCAACATTTGTTGTATTTAATGTCAACATGCAATTTGTGTAGTTATGGGTGATGTAGCATATATCTTTGAGAAGCATACTTTCTACTCTGAGCAAGAATTTAATGTCCCGTATGCCCAAAACAAGCTGAGATCCACTGATTAGAATAGTCTAAATACCCTGTCTGGGAATATGAAGTTATATGTGCATCTTTATTTATAAGTAGTTGTGGTACCCTGTTCATTACACCTGTGTGTATCTTTCCATCTGTATGTCTGTGGGTAAGTGTGTGAAGTGGTATGTTTTTATGAGTATTATTTATTTCTCTGATAAAAGTGTGCAAAGCAGCATATAACTTTACCCACACGCGCTATGTACAAAGGAAAAGTTATGTTCCCATTTTTTTAATGAAAATTCTTATTATTTAATGAAAATTAAGTTTCAGAATAGAATAAGGAGTACTGTTGGCATTAAATGGGATTTTATTTGTACATGCAAAGAAATCCCTCTAGTTAATCATAACAATTATTTTTATGCTTGTTATGCAACTGCTGTAAAATATTCGGAGTACGTACTGCATCAACTTTGAGAATCATTCTATTTTTCTATTTTTAAAATAATTTTTCATGCATATTGGGTCTAGGTTTGGGACATGGTCTCTCAAAGCTTTTTTTCCCTAGGCTGCAGTTAATGAGAAAACATAAACAGCTTCTTGATGTAAGCCTTAAAAATGTTGGTTTATACTAAAAAACCTGCTCAGAAATGCTCAGTTTAAGTGTTTTATATTCAAACCTGAAACCTCTGGAGCCTTTTCATATAATCATGTCTTCCCTGTTTTAGATTTTTTTTTTTAAATAAGAATAATGAATTTTCATTTTGTAGTCATATCTGACACAAAAAATGAAATGAAATATATTTTGTCTGTGCCAGCTGGGTCGCAGTCATATTTCTTCCTGATTGAAAGGATTTCAGTCTTGTGATGCACCAAAATGCTGTCTTGTCAACTTCATTTTCTTCAAAAAGAATACAATGTTGTGAAACCATTAGATACATAAACTTCAGAAAATTAATTGGGAATTCAGCTTTGTTCAGAGTCTGCTATGCAGAGAAAAGATTGTGCATGGTAATATTATTCAAACCCTGCTATGAACAAAAAAGTGTACATGTCTCCTAAAGAGGTCAAATTTAAATTGCAAGCAAGCAAGCAATTTGTCTTGACGTAAAATGCCCAAACATAAGTCTTGTAAATGATAAATGCTGAACTATATTTTCTTCTTAATATGCCAACAACAGTAAGTTGGTTTAAAAAAAGCTGCTTCTGTTGTAAAAACCAAATATATTTATTTAAGTACAAAGTAAATAGCTTTTAAGGACATCTTCTGTCTTTCTTAATTGACATGGAAGTTCTGTGTAACATTCATGCAAATGAAAAAAAGGAGTAAGTGAGTGAAGCAGTCTAAAATTCAAAATGAAAACCCATGATTTTCAGATTTTATCTTTTATTTTTTTCCCTCTCTTTCAGTCCTTTGTTCAGGAAATAGAACTTCTGTGGGTTTCCTGGACTGCAGACCCTCAAATCTATAATGCTGCTTTAAATTTAGGGTTATGTTTTCTTTCTCTTGAAAGAAAAAAACCGAAAGCTATAAACATCCTGTTATCTCTGTTATATCTCTCACAAAGAAAGCCTCACCTGAAAATACCTCTATCTTTTCTATGATTCAGTAAAGTAATTAAATATCAATATTTATAGATTGCTACAATGTTTAAACAGTTTTGCTAAATGAAAACTGACATATGTAGCAGTAACTTTTCAAAATAAAATATTTGAAAACTATGACTGCATGTCTTATGGTTTTACTGCTATTCTTTATAAACATTACAGTAACACATGGCTCACCAAGGAGATGCTGAACTGGACTGACAGCTCCTATCCAACACACCTTTACATCCATCTGTTTTCAGATAAACTCTTATTTTTGTGTTTGGTATTTAGGAAATGAATAAAAATGAGGCTGGAAAAACAGAAAAGTGGTTTATTCTCTTATGAACAGCTACTACAAGAAGTGTCATAATACAAACTTAGAGCTGCATCTCTTTCTCTATTTGAGTGTTGAGTGGAAAGCTGAGGAAAACACATAAGGTGCAGTGAAGAGAGAGCTAAATATTGTTTTAACTCATGTACTGAAGAAAGTGAAAAAGTGAAAGCAAGTCAAGATTGCTCCTGCTAGGATGTGTTACTTCATGACACATTTCTTCTACATCACCTCTTCCTGCCGGGATCTGTTCCTGCAAGACCTTGCACACATGAGTGCTCTTGCTAAACATGACAGCATAGCTGGAAGACTTGGCAGACCTGGAGCCAATACATGCCCCAAATCCCCTGCACTGCAGTGCAACCAGCCAGGTGCCAGGGGACATCTGTAGTTCAGATCTTAAAGCCTCCTTCCATCTTGCTCTCATACTCTTTTATGTGTTTTAAATTATATTCTGTCAGTCTCAAACCCCATGAACATTGTTTCCCTCTTTGTCTACTTCTGCTTTCTTGATCTGTCTCCTTTCTTTCTTTGGGGGACTAAAAAATAGAAAAAAACCCTCCCTTGAGTACAGTATCTGATACTGTCTACAAGCAAATAAGCAAATTTAGCCAAAAATAATAAATAAGGCAGTAAAGGAAACTATAATTTCTGTGTATTAATGCATTTGTGTAATTAATTACATTTTAATGTTAATTATGTAATTAAAATTCAATTTCAGTTGTGTAAGTAATTTATGTGCTGGGAAGTCTAAAGGGCTTGATCTCAAACTGTGCTGGTGTGAGTTTATTTTTCCCTTAAATGAAAGGGACTGGACTGCTGGGAGACGTTCCTCGAGCTTTTATTGTGGCATCAGTCTCATTACACGTTTGAGACAATGGGAAGATGGTAAAAGCTCACATCTCGCCAACAGCAGACAAAGATTTCTTTGTTACAGAACATTCTGAAAACTTTTTTAGCCAATAGCATATTGCCAAAGCTTACAGACAGTTGTTCTAGCCAGTCACTAAAAGCACACGACCACCTGCTTCACACAATGTTTGCTTGTATACTTTCTATAAACTATACACAACACTTCATTATTAAGCTTAAAACCTTTTACTATCTTGCTAGGCATATTTTTCTGTAATCTTAAGGTCTATCTTAACCAAGCCTAAGACTCAAGCTATTGTTTCATGTCCTTGCTTGCTGTACTGTTATAACTTCTACTTTCAGACTTCGCAGCTTCAGCTTAGCTCTACGTTTTCTGTTCTTTTCTGTTCTTTTCTGTTTCTGAGGTCTGCTTTTACAGCTTTCTGGAAACTTTCTTACCTTTACTAATGCCAACACCAAATCATTCCCAGCATGGCTATAATATAATTGTTTAGCAGTGTATAGGCATGGTCACTGTAAAACCATCAGGGTTTGTTTGGGTGTTGGTAGGAAAGATTAAAGATAATAGCACAGTGTAATTATCACTTTAAATTAAAAGAACTTTAAATACAGTATAAGTAGAAGTCAATATTGATATAATTTCATCCATTATTAATATGGATGGGAATAATGTCTACACAGAAAGTGGATGGGTGGGATCAGGTCTCTCAATATTCTTAAAAAAAGGTCACAAGGAATCAAATAGTAAACAAACGGAAAGGAAAAAAAAAAAAAGTCCCCCAAAAACATGAAGAAAGCAAATGATTTTGGAGGATAGAATGAATTCAGAAGACTTGAGTTGCACCAGATATAAAATATTGAATTGTTCTCTGATTTTGCTATCAGATTACTATTTGATTAATTTCATGCTCAATGATATTTTACATTATAATGTCAAAGAGAGAAAGAAATTATGTTTAATAGTACAGGGCAACATCTGGGGTGGGGAGAGATATTTAATTTTTCAAATTGTCCAGTGCAATGAAATGAAAAAAAAATCATTTAAAATAATTCTTTCTTTTTCATTTAGTCTTTTCCATTTTTAAAATACTTTAGAAGAAATAGTCTGGTGTCATGTTAAAAGTTATGTTTTTTTGTTTTGTTCTTCTGTGTTAATCAGAACATAGGTTTAAAATGTTTCAATTCTGTTTAGATGACAGTCATTTTACAGTGCCAATCATGCAGGAAGAAATGAACTTGTGCATTCATATTGCCAGACTGTGATTTTCTTTTTTTTATTTCCTTTTTCATGCGTCATGCTGCTGAAACAGTCATTTTACAGCATTTTGCTGAGAATGTTTCTAACATCCCATTTACCTGGTTATGAACCACATCTTGTGCTGGGACAAAGCTTTTAGCTAACAAAACATTTAAGAACAAGGAAAAGAAAGTAGCATCACAAAGAGTTTTTGTTTAAACAGTCCTGTAATTTAAAGACACCCTCTTGCTGTATGGAAAATCTTTCTTTACAAACTTTCAGAGACATTTCACTTATTTTGAAAAAGTTTGCTTTCCCTGTATGAGAAGTGGACTTTGTGGGTCTCTTTTTCCTCCATGAGACGTTCTACAAATGTTTTGAGAATGAGTTTCTTAATGCAGTCAATTTAGGGCATATTGGCAGAAAAACATATGTACAAATATAAAACTAGTAGAGGCAGAGAGTGAAATAAATTCAAACTCTCTTTTAGAGACAATTAATTATTCAATATTTACATTGCACAGAACTTTGTTTTGTCATGCTTGCTGAGAAGCATTTTATATTGTGTTTCTTTATGGTCATGCATAAACTACTCAAGCATTTTTACACACTTCTGGAAAAAACATTGGTAGATTTTTTGGAGAAAAAATATCTCCTGTTTCCAGGTAAGAGCCTTGGCTGCATGAGTTGTGGGGTGTTTTAGTGCATCTTCTTTTATTAAAAAAAAAATAAAAATGCTGACAATAATTGCATGGATGTATTTGCATTATTCCTCAAGCAATTTTCTTCCTGTCCCTGGTCAGTAACCCAAAAGACACATCCTTTCCAGGAAAAATAGTAATGGTCTTATTTTACATAAACTAATGCAAAAGTGAAATCTCAACTACATTAAGAAATTTATTGTTTCCGTGTTTCTTCAGTGCTAAAAATGAAAAGCTGCGGAAAGGTTAAAATTACTGTAATGTTTTTTACCTCAATTCTACTCTCTAAGACAAGGCTGTAGATCATGCTATTTTTGTTAGAGCTGCTCCTTTGGTCTAGTCTGAACACTGGTGACTAGAAATTGTGAATCTAGGGCAACAGCAGCAGCAACCCAGAAAAAATATTAAAAAAAAAGGCTGCAAAAAATGCATGAAAAATTCATGTGTTCACTGTTCATTGTATGCAGAATCTGACTTTTAATAATGATGTAATAGTACAGTAGTGGACTTGGTTGAGTCAGTTTATGGTAGGAGAAATGTAATACTTTTTCTCACTTCACTGACTTCCATCCATAATGTGATCATAAACTCACTACCATTACTGTAGACTGTCAATTCTCATGGAGGACAGAGGAAGTATTTTGTATAAAATTGGTGAAGTTCTCATAAGTCTTAACCTTTCCTCACAAAAGGTTCAAACACCTGTCTTCCAGTGCCTTTTTCTTTTTCTTTTTTTTTTTTTTTCTTTGGTAGGAATCTCTTTAATCTCTTTCTGAACATTTTTCTTTCCTGATTGCTATCATCATTTCAGTCATTTATTTCTAATCTTTTTCTCTTGCATCTCTTTCATTGAACAGAAAATTAGGCTTTTCAAAATTTCTTGTGACTATATTTTATTTCCCTTTACATTCCCTTCTCCAGAAAATTATTCTCTGTGCACCTTAATCTTTGCATCTGATATGATGAGAAAAAGAGTTAGTAACTTAAAAGCCAATGGGAAAAAGAAAATCTAAATATATTAGCAAAACTTAGATGTTATCCTTTATTTCCCAAATCACCATTCATGAAATTGCAGAATAATTTAAGGTTATCACAACAGTTGCAGTTTTATAGATTGTGTAATATTTTGCTTAGCCCATAGTGAATTTTGGTGTTACTGGAACCTTTTTCTATTCAACTGTGCATGCATGCAGAGAGTGCAGAAGTTAAGAATTGTGTTTTCTTGCTGCTTCACAAAGTCTCTTTGTAATAATTTGGGTTTTGCATGAACTATGCTGCAGCATGCAGAATTGCTTTCATTCTTTTTACGCATTGGCCACAGTTTAAAACAGTGTATATATATAAATGGGAAAAAAAATAACACTTTGATATGAGTATGGTAATCTTTGCTCCATTTATATATATGCTGCATAAACAGCTTTTAAATATGCTATTATAATATGCAAGAGTCTATTTCTGTCTGTGATATTCCTGTGAGAATATCACAGATATTCCTGTGAGAGGGAAAGACGATCGTCTGCAAGGTGTAGTTGAGTGGGAGAAACAGTCTTGCAAATTACTGTGGGTAATGGGGAGGTGAGAACCATGTTCTTGTTGGTTAAGAATAACCTCCAACAAGCACTGTTCAGTGTTTTGGCATCAATCGAAGCAATTGTCTTGGATTTCCAGGGGTCTGGCAGGACCAGCATTAGAATTACAAATGTCTATGCCTATAGTCAGTTCTTCTCAGTCTCTTGTCCATGTTGTAATGCAAAAGTCAAACCTGAGTCACCATTCATTAGCTGTATTCATTCATTGTATGAAATTACGGAATGTTAGTATCCAAGCTGGACTGGTCTTTCACACCATGAGACAACTTTTCTGACTAGCAACTTTTTTGAAATTTAACTTGAATCACAGCTGAAATTATCTTTTAATGCATGGATGTCTTATTGAATTGCTACAATTCTAGTGAGCTGAGCCCACAACTGTCCATTACACAGCCATTTTACACAGTGTTTTTAATATGGAAGGCTGGTTCTCCAAGCTTAGCTGCTATGACGACAACTCAAAAAGAGTCTCAGGGGTTTCTACAAACTCTCACCTTGGGCCATAGTATTTTTTATGGAGGACCACTTAGTTCTGATTCATTCATGATTCTAGGACAAGGAGGCCACCTAATATGGAGCCCATGAAATTTTCCATTTCATCATTCTTTCAACAGTTTGGGGGCTAAATAAACAAATAAATAATCAATTGTCCCTTGAAGATAGTGATTATATACCTGTGAAAGGCATAACATATATGCAATAGAGTACATTACTAAACAATGTTCTGTTTGGGAAGGCACTGTGTCAGAATTTAGTCAGTTTATGCAGGGAGCAGATTTAAGCTATGATAATGTCAATGCAGACAAAGTTGTGTTAGAGCAGGTACTGGTTTTAACCCTAAAAACATACTAGTATACATACCACAGTTTGAGATGTTTGTAAGAATTGTGTTTACAATATACAATGTAGAATAGCCATGCTGCAATATTGCTCAATCTTTGCTGTTTTTACGTCAGTTCTGACTCATGAACCCATTCCAGTGCTGCAGACTTGCCATATTGAATCTTATTATATCAAGTGCCAAGAGCAATAACATAAAACCTTTGTTTTTCCTACATGCTCCATTTAATCTCTAAAAGCAGGACTCAGCTCAGTGGAGTGTGTACGTACACCAGCATTACACTAGTCCCATTCAGGACCCACAGCAGCCTTTGCTCATAAATTTCTAGACCATGGTAATGCACAAGTGAAACATATAGGTGAAAACTATAAGTTTAGTATCTAGTAAATCTAAGAATCACTTTCTGTAGCATTTGCAGTAAACCTCTTCTAGATGGCTGTATTTTAAAGCTACATGTTCTAAAGAGATTTGGCCTTGTCTTGGCACCGGCTGAAAGAATAGAATATAACGTGTGCAGAAGCTTATATTGCATTTCAGTAAGCTGATTAATTTTTTATTAGTTCTAGGAGAATGTATGTGGGGGAGGAAGTAAAAGGGAGGGTGAACTTAGTTCTAAGATTATAAATTTTAAAAAAGTCAAATTGTAAACATGGTGTTTCAGTATAAATATAGAGTATCATATTTTCAATTACACTCTTACAGTAATTAGCACTTTTTGAAAATGTATTATTTGCCTCCAGAAGGGAAAATATGGCTTTACTGGAGCTGCAAGTAAACAACTTCAAGTGCAAGTTGACATGATTTTTCCAAATAAAAAAATCTAGAATAGACTGAGACCCAAAAGTGCTTGTCATAGAAAAGCTACTGTTGATGCATACATAATACATTTCTAGAAAACTAAGAAAACCCGAGAAAAGCAATCTAAGGTATGACTATAGGCTGCCTAACTTTAGAAAATTATATTGGGCTAAACTCTCCAGAAAATGATAATTTCAGAGGATCAGACACTTACATGGGGTAATGTATCACCTCCCAATGTATGTGCCTACTTTGGAAGTAACTCAAGTAAAATGTACATCACTCCAAATGACCATCATATCTATTTTCCATCCATTGCTAACATCTTCTGGTAACCCAACAATAATTTTTTTTTTATTATAGAAGCTCATTTTTTCAACACTTTGTATACCAAACTTATAAAACGAATCACTTTCAGAAACCTTTCTTCCAATGTCCCAAATTTGCATTACTAGTAGTAATTTCTTATAATGATCTTCCTGTGTTAGCAGCAAGGGGCTTGCAAAATGAGATACAGGAAAACTGTCACTCATAACTGAATAGAACTAAAGGCAATAGGCAACTGTGGCTGGGCTAACATATGACTGTCAGAAAGAGCTTAATGTTAAATTCTTTATTTTTAAACTTAGCCCTGTGTCCCATTGCAGTTTTAATTATTGTACTTCTTTGCTTTTACTTGTACAATGGTAAGCAGTAGTTGCTATGGCATATAAGATTCTGTGTGGTTTGCATTTGTGGTCTCTCAAAGCAGTGGTGTGTCTTCAGTGGGCATGTTCAGGTTTCATCTGAGTGAGCTCAATAAGTGATCTAGAAACTTTTCTTGGCAAAGAAAATCCATTTTTAGTCTCAACTACAGTTTTACCCATTGTTCGTTGACATTTTAGTCATGAAGAAGGATGGAAGAAATGGAAACTGTAAAAACATTGGAGTAATAAGAAAATGCTTCATTTTTTTGAAATGTCATCAAGTCCGATATAAAAATTAAAACCAGGCACAGTATAGTTTTTGTCTGTCATTTACATTTTCAGCCTTTTAGAGACAGTTTCTAGTTTCCCTTTTGCCTGTGCTCACTGTAATTTATGCATTATTCAACATTTATGCCCAGTAATAAAATGCTCCTTGAAAAGATGCTTGCAGTTGAATCAAAACATTAAGAAAAACATTTTTCTTAGCAACCTTATAAAGAAAAACTGCCTGAATTTTCCTAAATCCTGTGTTATAAGTCAGCATTGCTTTAGTTCATCAGAATGCTGTAAAGGACAGAAGCTGTCTGACTTGCCTTTTTAGATAAAAACCAACAAACCCTAAACCAAAACCATTAGAGATTTGTATAAGTTTGCCTCCTAAGATAAATTTCCAGGGTGAGTTTTCTGTGAATCCCTTAGCTTCCTTGTAACTTTACAAGTTAAAAAAATGAGTTGACACTCAAGGAATGAAGATCTTACAAGGAATAAAACAATTGAGGCTTAAAAGAAAAAAGAAAAAAGTTAAGTTTTGTAATGAGTGACAATTGACCATCAAAACTCTACAAGAAAAAAGGATGAGAGGAGGGAAAAACTTACTCAATAATCCTGTTGAAAGTGTAAGGGAAGAAGATAAATTTTCATTAAAGGAAGAAAAAAAATATTTCTCCAAGAAAGTAAGTAGGCAGTGTTGGAAGCCTGTTGTTTCTCTCAAAAAACTTTGACTTATGCTTTTCTAAGTTATGAAACTTTTCCACTTGAGGACTGTATATTCTCATTTATTATTGTTACTCAAATGTCAGGGGTGTATATATATATTTACTCAATATAAAAAAAAAAAGATTAAAATGTGAAGAAGGCTAAAGAGAATAAAATTTTAGCAAGAAATTCAATAAAATAATTACACAAGCTTACAGTAACTTCAGTATTTTATATATTGCATGCTGTGCATCTGTTTACGTATATTTTTTAACTTCCTATAAATGTAAAAAACCCTGCCTATCCAGGCTCAACGATCCATTTCCTCGACTGATGTTGACCACAAGGGTCAAAAATTCAGTGTTTATTGTCAAGCCAGACACTGTGGTGTGAGAAAGATGGCAGGGAAGTTGCAGAAAAGAAGTTGAAAAGAGACCAAAATCAGAAACCTGTTAAAAATAGTTGAGATGAAGCATCTCTGTTCTTGAAGACGATGTACTGTACTTTCTGTTATACAATACAAAGGAAAGTGATTATAGCAAATTGGCTGTAAAAACACAGACCAGTAACATTTTGTTCTTGTTTTCTTGTGGGATAAAATGTATTGTGGGCTCTGGGGACTTGAAAGGAAGTACGTTGCGGGAGGTCTGCAGGAAGATATGGTTGAGAGATGAGTTTCCAAGTTGCTAAAGAGAGTATAAAATGAGCAAATCTAAAAATAGAAATGTGAAGAAATGAGGAAGACACACAACGGGAGAACCAAAGATGATGCACAAGCAGTTAAGCTTCTTTCAGAATAAAAGAACAAGAAACAGTGTCAGATTGAGATGATTATTCAAATATACGTCTTTTCTTACATTTCTATTCTTCACACTACTAAGTGTGTTTCTTCTCTTTTTTGTAGAAGTTTTTAGGAATAAAATGTATGTTCCATTTTTAGGGTCTCTATATCTGGCAACACACAGAAACATGAAATGTCAATAGATTCCTTTGTTATACTGAAGTCGCTGAAAGAAATAAATTTTGAAAGTAACTGATGAGATAGAAAATTAGCTATCATCTCCCCTTTAACTGATGGAAAAAAATTGAAATGGATATTGGCTCTCATTTTAGTGCAGAAAGGAATCTTAACTTAAAATTGTGTTAGAATTTTAGAGAAAAATTGTGTCCCTAAAGCTACTAAGTGCACAACCTCACTTAGAACACATAGTCCCCTCAAATCCTGGCCTATCTGCATAAGGTTACATGATATCAAGACCACCACAATCTGCTTTGAAAACAAACAAAAAAACCCCAAAAAAACAAACAAACAAAAAAAAAAAAAAAATAAAAAAAGCCCTGTGAAACATTGACAACATTAGCCAAACTTTTTATTGTCTTTTGACTGAAAGCCTTTGGTTTTGTAGGAAAGGATGTAGGGATCCTGTGATATACCAAGCTGGTCATATGCCAACAAAATGCTCTTGATGTAAAGAAGGCTAATGATGCTTTAGGCTGCTTTACACAAAGTATTGCCAGCAAGTCAAGGAATGTGATCTTTCCCATCAGGTCAACCATGGTGAGGCCACACCTGCAGTGTTGTGTCCCATTACAAGTGACAGACAAAATGGAGAGAATCCAGCAAAGACTCACTGATGTGATTGAGGTCTGGAGCATCTCTCCAATAGGAAAAGTTGAGAGAGCTGACCCTGTTCAGCCCGGGAAGAGAAAACTCAGGAGGGTGTTATTAATGTATATAAATACTTGAAAGGAGGCTGCAGAGGACAAACCCAGGCTCTTTTAGTGGTGCGCAGTGGCAGGACCAGAGCCTGTGGCACAAACTGAAACGAAGGAAGTTCCCTCTGAACATGAGAAAACAATTTTTCACTGTAAGTGTGACTGAGCACTGGCACAGACAGCCCAGAAAGGTTGTGGAATCTCTACCCTTGGAGATAATCAAACACCAGCTGAACATGATTCTGGTCAGTTCGCTCTGAGTGGCTGGGGTGGAGAAGGTGGGTTGGACCACATAACTTCCAGAGCTCCCTTTCAACGTCAATAATTTTGCAACTCTGTGATCTTCAGTTAGTTAACAATAAAAAAGCTTTTTCTTAATGTTTTGATTCAACTGCAAGTATTTCAAATATCTTTTCAAGGTGCTTGTTAATTTTTTTTTTTTTTCCGCATTCTGTTCAAGGAATTTCTTTCTTCCTTCTTTGAGTATCAGAATAATATCTTCTTGCTTTTAATTGTCACAACTCCATTTGTATGCTCCCTGGTATTCTATATTGTATGGGCAGGTTTACAACAAACTACTACGTTTACAAATTCAAAA
Organism: Certhia americana; assembly: GCA_018697195.1. NCBI lineage: Eukaryota > Metazoa > Chordata > Aves > Passeriformes > Certhiidae > Certhia > Certhia americana. Next base: position 81,239,948 of record CM031857.1, on the reverse strand, counting down.
TTGATTTCCAAAACAAACAAACAAAAAAAAAAAATGCTGCAAGAGCAACACAGCAAAACTTCTTGAATTATAAATATGCAAAATGTTTCATATCCAGCAACATGTTTCAAATCAATAATTTGTAGCGCAAATCAAGTTTATGCCCTGTAGCATAATTAATCAATGATGTTTACTCTGTCATAACAGAAAAGTGAATACAGTGAAGTACTGCACAAATTCAAAGATACAGAAACACATGTATATTAAATATACATGACCAAACATAGATTTCTTGTCCTAATAGTTGCAAGTTATTTTGCAAGGAGAAACTATCAACAATAAAATTACTTTCTTGAATAGTAATAGTTACAGAATAAAAAATCATCTTAAGGTTGATGAAATTACATTTATCATAGTGGTATCACATTATTACATCAATTTATATTTCAAATGTACAGTTATTTTCCCTTTTGAATGCAACATGCTGTAAACCTTCTACAGTAAGCATCCACAGTTTCTTTTGGTTGGCTGTTATAAAAAAGAATGGTTAATATGCATTTAAAGGGTTAATATTTTAATAAATTATGTGGAATTAGGAAGAAATATCCATATTTCTGTTGTTTCAAGCTTGTGGATATGTAATGGTTTTCACATCTTTCTTTGGCCTTTATTGTTTGTGCTTAATTCAAATTAAGCACCCCCAAACAACCCAGATAATTATTTCATTTTTTTTTATTATTAAGATATTAAACACCCCCAAACAACCCAGATAATTTTTTCATTTTTTTTAATTATGTCAAACACATGTAATGGAGATCTAGTAATCAAAAATTTGAATGAGCTTATCTCATATAACCATACGAATGCTGGAGTTCTCTAGTTTCACTGGCCTGTCAAAACAGGGCACTTCCAGACACTGAGCCACTTCCTTGTATTTTTTCTCCATCCGAGTCTTGGAAAGATTAAAATTTCACAGTGTCAGTTCCAGCTGTACACTACTGTACTAGTGAAGAAGTTCTTCTGAAAATGTGGTTTAACTATTCCACTTTCTAATACTGCTTGCTCTCATTTATACCTCTGCTGCTTAAGTAGGCTGTTGTGACTGTCTCCTGAACTCTTTTTCAGAATATATGAGCTCTTGATTTCTCCTCTTAGGCCTTCTTACTATCTTTCTAACCCTTCCCTGAGCTCAGATCTTTGGACAGCCTTCTTGAGCTTTGATGGCCCAGAACTCAACATAGTACATATTGCTCAGCTAAGTTGCAGTCTTGACTTTTAACACTTAGGCTGACTTGAAGGACATTATTTTATTTAGAGACAGGTCATGCAGTCTTAACAAAACGTGTAAAAGATGTGAAAGTCCGAGGTGAAATGAACATTTTCCAGTTGCTTTGTACAGTAATATTTAAAAGAAGCCAGATACTTTTTCATGTGAATGTTTCAGGTATAGACAAATTCAAAACTTATGGAGTCTGTGATGTGCTGTTCCTCAGTACTGATAAGTGACACAGTTTGGAAGAACATTTTCATACATATTTTAGCTAAAGTACCTCTGAATTTTCATACAGGATAATTAAATATTGATGTCAGAATCTTAAAACAAAAATGTTATTATTAGTCTTTTTAGAATTATTTCAAAGCATATTTCATCTCAACCACCTACTTTTATAGTCTAGGTAAACATTAGCTTTCTTTTCATCCTTATTTTTAGCTAGTGTATTGCTTGTGTGACCGTGAGAGTGAGTGCTTGCTTTGATTTCTCATGAGGCTGATTTCAAGCCACGTTACTAGAATTCATTGCTCAAAGTTTACCCATAGACTGCTGAAATAATATGGTTTTATCATAAATGTATGCCATCAAAACTATATTAAAAATTAAGATGGAGGGGAAAAGAGACCAGAACACACGGTTGTGATTTTTTTTAGATTCACGTATAAAAACCCTGCTGCTCTATGAATATTCTTACTTCAATATTTTTCTACTTTCTAGCTGAAAGTAAGAATCCAACACATGCTAAAGAGGTTGAAGAAGTAGTGTTTTTACTGAACTTAGCCAGTTACTTCAGAACACGACTCAGTGGTGTAAGGACTCTGCATAGAGAACATGTTCACATTCCTACTTGCTTCAGCTACATTCTACTGATGCAAGGGATAACATGCATTGCTGATTAGGTTCTATATTTGATATCATGCCCACTTTTATTCACGTTACCAAACCAGAATGTGTATGCTGAGTCTTAAGCAGTGAGTCATTGCTGCCTTGAACTTAGCTGCCTTGTAAGTCCTGGAATTGCCTTAAAATCTACAGTAGGTAGTCTAAATTTGGTCGCACACAATCTCTCTTGATTTGAAGTACTTGGGTAGGGGCCTTCAGTGACAGTAAGTATGATTGGCATTGATAACTTGACTAGTGCAAAAGGACTTGGGGAATATATTATCATGTTTAGGAAACTTGGCTATCTAAAGAAATGTTGAGAAGAATTTGCAATAGATTGTTTTATCAAAACAAGTAGTACATAACTTTACCCCAAGAAGACTTGAGGGCCATTTGAACAAGAAAATTAGTGTTATATCTTAAAAACTGAGCCTAGGCAGGCTTGGTGCAAAAGTAAAAATTATATTTTCAGGCAAATTCCTCCAGCAGTATGATTTCACTGTTAATACTACTGGTGTCACCTCTTTTTAATGAGTGATGTTACTTTGCTATCTCTGGAGAGGTATTCAATTCTTAGGCCGAAACCTCTCATTCACTCTTCACAAGACACAGAAAGAGAGAGAAACAATATACTTTATGAAGGAAAGTATTCAAGAAGAAATCGTTTCAGTACCATCTTCTATATGCATTACAAATGGTAAATATGAATAAAATATAGAAATTCAGACTATATAATGACAGGCCATCTCAAGTGTTAGGCTGTATGTAAATCATTTTGGTTTTATTTCTTCTGGAATATGCTAAGGAGCCTTGTTGTTGCTTCACCCTAGCCAGCAGCCAAGCCTTACACAGCTGCTCCCTTACTCCTCCACCAGCAGGATCAGGGAGAGAATCGGAAGAGTAAATGCTAGAAAACTCATGGGTTGAGGTAAAAACTGTTTAATAGTGAAGGCAAAAGCCATTTGCACACACGAAGCAAAACAAGGATTTAATTCACTGCTTCCCATGGGCAGGCAGGTGTTCAGCTATCTCCAGGAGAGCAGGGCCCCATCATATGCAACAGTGATTTGGGAAGAGAAACAGCATCATCCCAGGCATTCTCCCCTTCCTTCTTCCCCCCCCCACATTTCATATACTGAGAATGATATCATTAGGTTTGGAACATCCCTTTAGTCAGTTGGGGTCACCTCTCACAGCTATGTCTCCTCCCAGCCTCTCATGTACCCCAAAATTCTTCACCAGCATGGCAGTGCCAAAAGCAGAAAAGGCCTTGGCTCTGTGCAAACCCTGATCAGAAATAACAAAAAACATCTCTCTATTGTCAACTCTCTGTTCAGCACAAAACCAAATCATAGTCCTGTACTAGCCACTGTGAAGAAAATTAACTCTACCCCAGGTGAAATCAGCACAGGCCTTTACCACAAATCCTTGTGCTGTTTGAAAGTTCTTTAAGGGGTCATTATTAGTCACCAGCTTCATCTTTAAATCCATTTGCAGCATCTGCCTTGGAGATGCTCTTTGCCCTTCTGTGTTCTCTGAAGTAGCCAGGCAGAGCGTGAGATCCTGCTTCTTACTGGTGAAGACTTCTCCTGGCTTCAGAAGTAAGTTCTGTCTGTATCCAGCAATCAGCATCCTTTATATAAATTTGTAAATATTAAATAGAAAAAAAAAAAAGATTAAAAAGTGAAGAAATGGGATTTTCTTGTCTAAAAAATGTGTTGTTTGTTTTAATTTACAGGACTCTTCATGTGCTGATTCTGTATCTGCCAACAAACATTCTCCTGTAAGCCACAGTCGCGTGCTGTCACTAGAGAGTCGCTGGACATAAGGCTGCTTGAGCAGTTCAAAAGAAAAAACATGAGGTGACAACTGTGTTTGTAAATCTCAGTAAAAAAGAGACAGCCTTGAAGCAAAAACTTCTGTTTCTCAAGTTATTTCCCTTCACCAGCATCCACCCAGTTTATCTCAAGCAGAGGTGTATGTTACTTCCAATTTTCTGAGACAAGCAGGTATTATACGTAGATGCTTAGAGGATGTACACAAAGGAGAACATGCCCTGCCTGCCATAATGGACTTGAACTGATGAGAAAAGGACATTGAAATTCAACTTGCAGAGAAGAAAAGCCAGTTTCAAACCCTGGAGCAATTATGTGACTTTCTTCCAATTTATTCTCACATCCTCTTATCGAAATTTATCTCTGCAAGGAATACTGAAAGAATATCTGTGAGAATGAAGCTTTCAGAGGAATATCTCAGGTCAGTGAAGAAACAGTCAAACACAATGAATTATATTTCAAATTAACATCATGTTTTTACCTATGAATTTTGGGGTCAGGGGTTTTAGTTTGTTTGGAAATAATTGAAAAAAAATCAATTTTACATTTGTTTGTTTTTTTTATCAGAGCATCTTGCATATTCCAAAGGGAATTTTTTTTGACCAATTCTATGAGGATTGCTTCAAGTATGTCTCATAGCTGACTCCTTGGAAAAAAAAAAAGCAAATAGTGTGAAACTCATGATCATGATTCTGTAATTTTTCACATTTTATTCTGATACTTCTTTTGTAACGTTATTTCACAAATCATAATAAAAGTTGTCTTTTAATTATGACTTCTGAGTTGATGTTTTTCTATTAGGTCCAGCATGAGTCAAAAAACATAATCTCCCTTTCTTTCAGTAACTCAAATTTTGTCTTACCTGCTCTTTTCTCATGTTCCTCTTTCATCCACTCCTAAGATATCCCAACAGCAAAATATCTGCATTTAAAGCACAATGAATATCAAATAGCAGATAAAAGTTTGAAATCAAAGGCTAAATCCTAATGAATCTATTGGAAAGGCATATGTATCATTGAGGTAATTAATTGTATAAGAAATATATGTGTGTATATTTTTATATGTGTGCAGAAGAGAGAGTGAGAAATTTTGCATGTTGATCTGTTGGAAGGAAAAGGTAGGAAAGAAGGAAGATTCAGAAGACTCTCTCAGTCTCATAGGTAAACTCTTTTGTTCAAATCTATTTTTTTTTGTCCTTCTCATGTAAATGGCATATAAAGTATCAGTGGTGAGAAAAAACATTTGCAGTACACAATTACCCATAAAATTCAAGATGCTTAATTAAAATGTTGTCCCTAAAAAAAAAAAAAAAATTAAAAATTGCTGTAAACTTCTTTTTTTTTCTACAATGCCCCTTTGTTATGTTGTCTTTGGCTGAAATTTATGAAAGTTATAAGTCAGTAGGGTACTAATTTATTCTGAGGGAATATAAATACAGGAAAATATTGTCTTTGCTAACTAAACGTTATGCTAAAAAAAAAAAAAAGAAAAAATAAGACATGAAAATCTTTATGTTTATTATTTTATTTGGGAAATAGAAAACACTTAAACACTTTATGCTGAAAGCTCAGGATAAATACCAAACCAATCTTTTAGATATAAAAATGTTAGGAGAATGTTTAATGTGCTTACGAGGTGGTAAATTTCCTCTTAATGGAGCTTACTTTAGAGATAAATGTTAACTTGCTTAGATTCACACAGTTATTGCAACTGGGAAGACTAAAAATGCACTTCAAAATTCATGGATCAATAAAAGAATTTCCACCCTGACAAGCTGCAGTTCTTAAAGGAGGCAGAGCATCACTTTTTGCTGCTGAGGCCCGAAGCATGAAGGACGCAGTGGTGCAAAACAGTAGATTGTATTTCTGCTGAGAAGAAATGCAAAAAGTCAATAGACAGGATAGCATAGCATATCACACTAGTACTGTGGAAGAAATAAAACAGAGATGAAAAGAAAAAGGTGGGTAGTTTGGGGGGGGGGGGGGGGGGGCAGAGGGGGAAATGTGTTAACAAAACAACCAGAGCAGAAATGTGAATTTTGAGACTTTGTGAACAACTAATCAGTAACAACAGATGGATTTGTCAGAAACATGAAATGTCAGTGAAGTCTAGGGTCGATGTACTTTCATATCTGTTGCTGAACCATATATTTTGCCTCTGTTTGCTTAATCAATGTTTAGACTTAAATAAAGAACACTAAACCTTTGGACTTAGCTTATTCATAGGTAAAAGTTTGGGTGACATTTTTAACCTACTTGTTCTTTTTCTGTCCCTTCCATGTGTGGGACCTGATTACAGTATCAAAAGGCTAGAAAATTTGATGTGAATTAATTTTAAAGTAGAATAAGCCTGCTATTGTCCTAGAAGAGTGTGTCCACATTTCTTTTTGTGGGTCTTGTCAGTCCAGCTTAAAGCAGCACTTCTTTTGCATTATCTGCGTGGTTAGTAAACATTTTTTACTCTTCCTGATTTCTTTGGAAGCCGACTGAGTGTGCAATGAGAGAGAGAGAGAGAGAGAGAGAGATTGAGCGCCTTCATTCAGAGTAAAACTTTGCTTCATGTTTTATTTGTCATCCTTAACTAATTACTGCATTATTTAGTGGAATGAAAGCACTGACATAACATTGTGCAAAGTGACCTTATTTCCTCAGTTTCGAGGAAAAAGTTAGAGAGTTTTTTTGTTTTGATTTTGGGCTTTGTACTTTGTGGGGAGGGGGTGTTGGGGAATGGTTTTGTTTGCTTGTTGGTTAAGTGGCAAAATCTTATTCTTAGCTGCACGTTCAAATTAAGTGTACCTTGACTTGTTTAAAGCAATTGATATGGACCAGCACAACATCCTTGTCACTGAACTTTGGAGATATTGGTGAATGGACAGTTTGATGGATAAGGTATGGTCTGGATGGCAGTGTCCAAAAAATTGCCAATGGTTCAGTGTCCATATGGAGACCAGTAATCAGCAGTATCCCTTAAAGGTCCTAGCTGGGACCAGGACTTTTCAGTATCTTTACTCATTACACAGATTGTGGGATTGAGTGCACCCCCAGCAAGTTTGTGGATAATACCAAGCTGAGTGGCAAAGTCAACACTGATGAGAAGTGATGCATCCAGGAGAAGCTTCATCCTTGACAGGATTGAGGTGTGGGCCCATGTGAAGCACGTGAATTTCAACCAGACCAAAGTATTTCATCTGAGTTGGGGTAATCCCCAGTATCAATACTGACTGCATGAATAAACTGATCGAGGCAGTCCTGCAGAGGACTTGATGCAAGGCAAGTATGGGCTGGCAGGTCAGAAGGTCCATTTTATCCTGGGCTGCATCAAAAGAGGTGTGACCAGCAGGTCCAGGGAGGGTATTCTGTCCCTCTCTCTGCTATTTGCATCCCACACTTGTTTGAGATCAGAAAAGCTGGGAGCTGGTGCTACACATCTGTTTTGTGTACTCCATGAAAAGGAAAAAAAAGACACAAAATTTTATACAGTGGAATACACAGTGGTGTGATGGAAATATAGAGTTCCTCAGCTTGTTCCAAAGTAGCAGGTCAGTTCAATGAACCTTTCTGGATTTCCTTGTGAATTTTTTATATTTCAATATGATTTCATTTTTGTTTTGCACAACAATAGTGCGACTGCTGTGGATGTTATTTCATCATGTGCTACACTTGAAAGAAAAAGAGTATTGCAAGGAAACATTGCAGTGAGTGTTATATTCACAGAAGTTGTGGCTGTTTTGTTTGTTTATTTGGGAAAATAGCTACACCTGACATAATACATGCATGAAACCTCCATCTTTTCAATATCCCATATATTTTATATGGTTTCTGCACGTGTCAAAAATGTTGAATTAATGGAAAATTTTCTATAAAGTTATTTGTTGATAATAATAAATATAAATATGGAAAAATTCTAAAGTGAAATAGGATGCTAGAGATGAAATGTTTGAACCTCAGGAAAGTAGACATTTATTCACTGTACCTCTGCTCTTCTCAACTATTTGTATATTACCTTTTTAATATATTCCTTCCCCTGCCCCAATATGATTATACACAGACTTAGTGTTTACTTTTAAAAAGCAATGAAAAAACAAATTAACCATTACACAGCTTTGTTTTAATTTTAATCTTTCCTTTAATGGAAATTTTAAGTTAAAATTTTCCCAACAAATCAGAGGTGAGACATTTAGACCAAAATATTTTTTTTCTCTTTCCAATGGAGAAATTGAAGAAGTCAAATTTTAGCAATCACAAAGTTTAAATGTAACTTAGACAAGAAGAAAATGTAACAATAATTAAAAATATGAATTTATGCTTAGATAAATTCTACCAGAAAGACCTTTGGTTGCAACTTCCCTTCAGAAAATCACTTTATGTATGTAATATATGAATGGAAAATCAATTTACTAATTGTACAAGTTCAGTTAACTTTCTTGTAAACATCTTTTCAGATATACATCAACTGTCTAAATAGTTGAAGATGGGGTTGTTTTTTAACAGCTCCTTAATATTTTCTTACTGCTTATGAGGAACAGAGTTAGACAAAAACATAATTTAGGGACTGGGGAAAAGACTGTTGTAGGCCTTGAGCCAGCAAGCATGTATGCTTGCATTTAATTCTCTGCGTGTGGGGAGCTCTGTTACACTGCAAATCCTGTTTAAGTGTAGAAAGCTAATCATAGTCCTGTATGTGTGAAGGAATTAGACCTTGTTTTCCACTCAGGTTAAACTCTACATTTTTCTCTGCTAACTCCAGTTTTATTAGCTTTGAAATATTTTAGATTAAGCATTGCCTCAGGCAGTGGTAAGCAAGGTGATTTGCCTTCCTTTATTTGTCATTGAAGCAGTGGAGGGAAATAATGTATGATCTAGAAGTTATCTTGCTGCTTAATAGCTTGGCAAGGTTATGCAATACGTAAATTACCCGAAAGTAGGCTGTTTTTCCCAAGCACCTGCAATATATGTATTTACTTTTTTCTTAATTACTTTCTGTTCAGGAATTCAAACCTCTAAAAGGTTGCAGATTGTTTTTTCCAAGCAGCTGACCTATATTTATTTATTCATTTATTTATTTATTTACTTACTTACTTTTTTTCTTGATTGCTTTCTGTTCAGAAATTCAAACATCTAAATGGTTGTCATTCCAAGGTCTACAATGATGAACTTCAAGTAAAACTTTTTCCCTAGATCAGCTGCAGCATCTCTGTTCAGAGCACCAGTCTCAGCTCTTCTCAGAACTTTGGTCTTGAGAAACCTCTTGAGTACTTTCTTTTCTGACTCTTTCATCCAGGATTTGGCTTTTAAAACAGAAATGAAATAACCTATATCCAGTCATCATTTTTCAATCTCTTAATGATTTTCCTTAGAGATAAATTCTGCCTATTAGTAAACAAACTTCTGCCGCCTGATGCCTGATAAAAACAGATTTGATTTTTCATTACTTCTATGCAGTCTGAGTTTCAATGTGTTAACAAGACAGGATGCCTGATGGTTTTATTTTGCTTTTTGTTTTTTTTTCTTGGTGGGGTTTTGTGGGGGTTTTGTGGGGTTTTTTTTGTTTGTTTGTTTTTTGTTGTTGTTGTTGTTGTTTGGGCTTTTGTTTTTGTTTTTTGTTTGGTATGGGTTTGGGGTTTTTTTGGTATATTTTTTAAATTGTCTGTGCTTTGTTTTTTTGTTTTGGTGTTTGTTTTGTTTGTTGTTTATTTGTTGTTTGTTTGGTTGTTTTATGCAGGTAACCTTGACTTTTTTAGGTGATGTTCATGATCATGTAGTTTCACCTTGACGCACTGGTAAAGTTTCAGAATCCTCCAATATTTTCCAAGTATGTAGAGTTAGAGTACCTCCACCCTGTAAGATCAAGTGTAGAAAGTCTTGCTGTAAAAATACAGGTTTGATAGGAGTTGTTGGGTTGTTTCCATGATTTTCCCACACAACAACCTCTGCTCTTATTTCCTTCTGACATCTCAGACAAAGCATACTTAAAGTGGCAGCAAAATGATTCACTAGTAATTTTAAAATAGACTCTATATTAATACGGAAGAATCTTCCTTAGACTTATTCTGTCATGAAGTGCTTTATTTCTTTTGGTTGAAAAAGTTGTGCCTCAGGCTTGTTTAAGGGAAGTGCTCTCACGAAGGCAAGCCATGCTGTACAGGACATGTGGAAGCCTCTACAAACACTTGCATGAACAAATATTTTCAGGGAGAGAGTGCCCTACCTCTGTGCTATTCTTTAGAAATTTGTGGAGAAATTTTTCAAAAAGATATTTTATCACTGGTCATCAAAGTTCCACAACCTGGAAATGATTAAATCCTTCACTAATTTCTGCAGCGTGAAAATGAAGTGGAATGAAGATTAAAAACATATGGAAAAGTAACAATTTGACAAAGATGTAATACTAGGGTTTTTTCAGCAATGGGCTGGCACAGTGATGGGTGGATGGATGGAAAAAAACCTTTTTTGGCATAGTGTGTATTTCATGCAAAGAGAATAAAAGGTCTTCAGGAGGAACAGTACAATTTCTGACCATTGTAAACATGTGGTGAAACTGATCCAGGAGGTGAATAGGTTGCTTTCCAGCCATCCTGCAGTTTCTAAGAATTATTTGGTTTCTAAACCCAACCTTCTTATAAATCCTTTCCCTCTCTTATCCATGTAAGTATCAAAAGAATTAATCACACTACATGAAATTAACCTCAGCATGGAATCAACCTTGAGGATTTTTGCTTCTTATGCTTATGATTTTGACTCTTAAATAATATTAAGTGATCAAATTATAACATACTGAATGTTTCATATGTCAGTGTATCCACTGAGCCTATCCTGGTGATATTTTAATTAAGAAATTATCATAATTCATTAGTAGAATAGCCAGGATGTTACTAGCAGCCCTTTAGAACCTTTAAAGGCCCCTGTCAGCTTGTGGAAGCACAGATATCAGATGAACTTTCTTTTGTGGAAAACTGGAAGGTTAAATACTAAATCTGATCAGAACACTTTTTCTGGAAAATTTTATGTTACTGAAATTTCACATGTTTTTAGGCTAAAAGGTACATCAGGATGTCCCTCATGCACCCATGCTCTTAGAGTCAGCTGTGAGGTCAGACCTGGTTGCTTGAAACTTTGCCCAGGTCGGCATTAGAATCCTTCAAGGACTGGAGCCAGTCACACCTGGGCAAGCTGTCTGCCTGCTCCCTGCCTGTCCTCATGGGTTTTAGTACACACCCAGCTCTTGAAAAGAGCTCTTGAAAAGCCCATCTGCCCCTCTACATCCCTCTGCACCCCCCGTAGGCACTGGGATGGCTGTGATGTTCCCCCTGAAGTTGTCTTTGCTCTGGGCTGGAAAAGTCCCACTGCCTCAGGCTCTGGGACAGTGCTCACAGGACACCCTCAAGTCCTGAGAGTTGTGGGGATGAGCTAACTTCAGGCTATTGGTGTCTTTCCTGTGCTGGAGGGCATTAACTAAACACAGCATACAGATGTCTCTGGCAATGGGTGCTGAGCAACAAGCCCTGCCCTGAGCTCTTGGCAGTGCTCCTGCTGACACAGCCCTAGATGACGCTGGACATCTTTGATGCCAGGGTTCACTGCTGGCTCCTGCCCAGTGTCAGAAGCCTGCCTGAAGTATATAAAAGATATTCCTGGTGCTTTGTCTGCAGATGGAGTCATTTTAGCCCATAAGCCAATCAGGTAAGAGTTGCATGATTTATGCCTGGCAAATCCATCCAGGCCATTCTCAATCATCTTGTTCTTCTTGTGGCAAATCAGTAGCTCTGCCAAGCCAGTAGAAGGAAGAACAGAGAAAGCAAATTCTGGCTTTAATGACGTGGTTAAATTCTGATTTAGAAAAGTGAGACTTAGCTGAAATTCTTGTTCTATTGATGTGAAATGAAAAACTTCTGCTGCAGATCAGGCAGCCCATGGACTTGAACTGTCAACTTTTTACAAAGTCACCCCAAATCAGGAAGGAAGACTTTTTCTCTGACAGTGTTCTTTTTCTTTATGGAAAACTGTTGCCTGCCAAATGCTGTTTTAACTAAAATGCTCAAGATGCCTCTCTTCCACTAAGAAGCAAAGATGTTTCTGAAGACTTCAGAAGTTGCCCTGAAAAACAATTTCTGTTCTCGTTCTGTTCTCTGTTCAGTTCCTGTGAATGATAAATGGATTTGGTATAACAGCACCTAGTAGAGGAAATTATGGCACAAGGCAGCAGTCACATAAAGTAACATTAACCTAAAAGGACCCTGGAGCAACATCAATTATCAGAAATAGATGTTCCTCTCTACACGTGCTTCAAACAGGTTCCTGCTGAAGCGATCACAGATGCTTTAGTACCTGCTTTAGCTGGGGGGGACACAATACTTCCTTGCTGGTTTATGCATTCCTTCTTTCTGTTTAAGCTGCAAGTTTCTCCAAAGAACTAAGCAGCAGAGAGGTACTTGGTCAATGTATACTGAAGCTGTAGTAATAGGAAGGAAGGGAAAGAAATGTGAAAAAAGACAAGTCTTGTCAAATATATATTTTCAAGAGAGTGGTCATTAAAGAGTAATTTCAATTCAAAAACCCAAACACTTTTCACCAAAACCCCTAAACTAGACTACTGCATAATAAACCCAAGGAAATTATTAAATGGCTTTGGCTGCCTGAGTTAAATACCAAGGTATAGAAAAGAATAACTGTATAGTGCAGTCAGCTGTGCAGTTGACTCAGGAAAAAAGGCAGTGCTTATCAACACACATTATAAACATTAAAAGAATGCAAGTTTTATTTCATTTCAATTGAAATAAATTGAAATGTGTGGGCCAGTGAAGCTCTTTGAAGACCTGCTGCATATTTCCTGGAAAAGGGTCAATGTTTTTTATTTGACATTTTTTAAAATAAAAAATACTATGGAAATAATTTCAGGGATTTTATATGAAAAAAATAATATGCATGCCTGTGTAGATGCATACAAAAGTTTTGGGTGTTTTAGTCACTGCTTGAACTCCATGCTTTAAAAAAAACGTGCAAACTGACAAAAGAATTTTGGATAATGGATGTCCCATAAAGATTTTACCTTGATGCAATATTTGAAGTTACTGTTTAAAAGCAATTTTTGGGTTGCGCTTTCATGAAGGGTTTAAAACACTGCCTAAAAACCTCACATCTGAAAAGAGCAAATAAAAATAGCTGAAATGCACAGTCTTATTTCTTTTTGATATGTAAAATATTTTTGCAAATTTATTTTGGTTCATTGTTTCTTCGATTTGTCCTATTCTTGCAAGCACATTTTTATTATTACACTTTAATACTGTGAAATATTTTATGGAATTTTACAAGAGTTTAACATTTCACAGTCTTTCAAACACAAAATAAGTGAGATAAAGGGCCATTCTGCCTAGAATAAAATTGCTTAACAAATCTTTAGTGGTCTATGATTTGCTACAGATCAGTTACTCTGTCCACTTGACACAGTGCTGCTGGAAAAGGGCAAAATCATTCAGACCACCCTGCCCTACACACATGCATGCCTTAGTGAGAACAGCAGGAAATGCACTGTTAAATACTTTTTAGAGTTCAGATTGACAGAAAGTTGAGCTATAGAAGTGCAAATGAAGTGATTTAAAACATCAAATAATGTATTAAGAAATTGACCTGTACATGAAGCCTGGTCTTTTATCTTTTCTGTTCTTTTTTGAAATGAGACCTTGTCTTGGATAAAAATAATAAGGTTCTATTAGACTCTTAATAGGCTTCCATCAGTATGGTTTGGAAAAAAAAACAGTCTTCACTAACAAAGCAGATGACACAGGTCAGTACCTCTGTTTCCTAAAAAAACAATGAAAAGGAAACAAAAAACAAACCCCCTGGTCCTCTTTTGCATATTTTTGGAACACAGACTATTCTTTCAGAATGTTTTTTAAAGTGTGTAAGGAATCTGGACTGTCTGGCAAGTTGTAGTTTCTTGTGTTTTAAATCCAGCTTTTCCCACAAAGGTGTGTGCTAACAGCATGAATAACTACAGTTATACAGGTGTTCTGTGAAAGATTTTTATCTATAGAAAATTATGCCTCGTGTTCAGCATCCCAGCAAGATGAGAAACTCCATAGGGCTTCATGGCATGAGCTGGAGCTGAAAAACATACAGGAAGAAAAGTAAGCCATGCTTACCTTATTTATGTTCAGAGCCAATTTCCTCTTCTTACCCTGTTCTTTCACACCCCTGTTAACTTTGGAAAATCAGGTCAATGTAGACTCATGAAGTCATGCAGGAGGCCATGAAGACAATATCTCGCTGTTGCTCTGTTTATTGTACCTGGATATATTGGAAGTATAATCTCATGAGGAAAGAGCAAAAGTATCTTGATTATTTTCATCAGTCCTCAGAACATGTTGTTGCCTCATTTTTCTTTTTAACATATGTTCATACATGTGAATGATTTACTACATTGTAAATAAGCAATTAAAAATATTTGCTCTAACTTGCTGCTAGGAAATTATGTTTATTGGTGGGAGGGAGAAAAAGGGAAATGTGAGGGTATTTTTTCTTACCCTTCAGAGCCAATGGAAACATTAGAAAGAGTCAGGAAGAGCATTTGGTAGGAAACAACATAGAATCACAGATTCAAAGAATCATTAAGGTTGGAAAAGAACTTCAAAATCATTGAGTTCAAGCTTTGTCCAAACACCACCAAACCAACTAAACCCCAGTGCCTAAGTGCACTTGAACATATCTAGGAATGATGATTCCATCACATCCTGAGCAGCCTATCGGATTGTTTAGCAGCCCTTTCAGTGAGGAAATTCTTCCTGATATTTAACCTGAGCGCCCCCTGGCACAGCCTAGGTTTTACCCCCTTGTCCTGTCTCTGGTTTCCTAGGAGGAGAGACTGACTCCCAAAGCGTTGCCTCTGACAGTCAAGGAATTAAACAGGTCCTGCTGCTCAACCAAGACCAATACTTGGACCTGTTTTTCCTTGTATATGTAAACCAGCACCCAAATCCTCCTATCCCACAGGATGCTTGAGAGGTGGTAGGTGAACACTACTAAATAGCTAAAAGTTACCATGAAACTCTACACACTTTAGAAAAATAAGCATACATACTTCATATTCCTTTTTCCCCTTATGCTCTGAACAAGTTTGGGTTTTTTTTTTTTACTCTGGAGTTTAATGATTTTAACTTGTCACATAAAGTTTTAAGAAATAACTTTGCTTTATACACTAAATTTCTTCCAACTTCTTGCAACAAAAAATGCATTTTCTACTGGCTGAGTTTGACTTGACTCAGGCTAAATTCTAAAAAAAAAAAAAAAATTAAAAAATTGTTATTTGTTATTAACAGGTGAATTAGTAAGTCATTACACAAGGTCCTGACCTTCCCTATAAGATTTGAAAAAAAGAGCCTGAGCACTTGCTTTCATTTTGATCAGAGAAAGCTGAGAAGTTATTGTAATGGAATCAAAATGGTTTCATCCTTGATCTCAAGGTCCTCATTTCCCTTCATATTTTCTCAAACTCACTCCTTAAATCCCATATGCCAGAGGAAATATTCATGTATTCACTATGTAATTAGAAAATTTCAGACCTCATTTGGTTGTATAAAGCATAGTAATTAGCTCAGTAAAGGATATTTCTTTTCTGCTGTTTTGGTTGTTTTCTTTATGTGCTGCCCAAGTTTTACTGAAAAGCCCCAATATGCTTTGAAAAATTATAGACCCTTTGATTTCAGAAACTGTTTAGAAATAGAAATAAGACATGTGCATACATGTGTACAAAAGGAAATAATGTTATGAATCTGTGAAGGATTGCTAGAAGATTTTATTAGTATGTTTGAGTTTATTCTGTCTCGTCTTATTCTTGTTATTTTCTTTATAGATCATGCATCTTTTTGATAGCAATGTAATTGAAAAATGCTAGAAGATAAGAATATGTGGAGTGTTCACCTCTGTATGTTTATCAACCAACTAAATATGAAAAACATATTGTGAATGATTTCATGGTTATTTCTTTAGAAACCCTTTTGATAGAAGGTCAAATGCACGAGTTGTGAGAATTTTCCTTAGCCATCCCTCATCTTACTGCAGATGAGTGAGTTCAGTACCACTCCTTCACTATAAAAATAAAATAAAATAAAATAAAATAAAATAAAATAAAATAAAATAAAATAAAATAAAAATAAAAGCCAAACAAACCAATACAGATTACCTTAATAAAAGTGTGTGCAGCTTAACAATAGTACTTTTATATATATATATATTTATGTGTATTTATGTATATATATGCAAATGCACTTCTAAGTTGTATTTACATTTATAATGTAGATAAAAAAATGTGCATTTTTTAAATGGGGGAAGACACCAGGTCTTGAGTTACATTGCTGGTAAACCTCCAGGCTGAATCACCAGAATTCTAAAAATCATCAGCTTGAAAAGAAACTGGAATAAGTAGCTCCTAATGTACGTCTGGTGTGTGACTCATAATCCAGTGTTTTCAGTATCTGTCTTAACCAGCACCTTCATTTCTAGATAAATGATTCTATTAGTGTCAAATAGTAAAACAGAGTATTTAATATTTAAATATTGAAACTAAGTTTTCCATGGCTAACTGAACATAATGCCCACAAGGGAGTAAAAAATCCAGTAGGTGTTTCTATAAATGACAAATATACTTACCATACTACCTGCTATGAGCTAAGGGTGGGAAGTGAAATAGATGGTATTTATGTAGGACATACATAATGACAATTGTAATTTAACTTTAGCTCAGACCTAACTCTACATTTTATTTGGTTTTGCAGTTGAAGCTAGCTAAGTTTCCTGCACAGAAAGATAACTTATGCATTAAGTCTCTCAATCAGTGGTTTAAAATTATTAAATAATAATAAAAAAAAGATTTAATATCTATAATGAAGAAAGGTATATTTATAGTCAACAATTCTTACCAGTGATCCAGGCAAAATTGAGCCTTTTTAAAGTATAAAATGTAGCTCACTGTTGTTGGTATGGCTTGGGAGACCTAGATTTTTGTGAAACGTAAGTCTTTGGAAAATACTTTGAAGCTGTGCTGAAGCAAAAGTTGGTCTGTCAGTTGGAAAATATCCCAAAAAATAGGTTTTAACTATATTTTTTCATTCTTTCCACCAATTCAATTCCTCACATAGATTATTTTCATGTCTATCTAAAATGTGAGCAGCATTCCTTTTAAAAGGTTTTGTAACTCTTGCCCAACAACTCTTCTATAGATGGTAAATTCCTTATGGTCAGAAGTCTTTTTCCTTCAGTCTGGTAAGTACAGTCTGACCATGTTTGCTTCAGAATTATGTGGTTACATTGGCATCCTTTGATTGAGAACTTAGTTTCTCATCTAAAAGACCCTTAGATCTCTAGGTGGTAATGTTAAATAAATATCTACTGATTACATGTCAGCTTCTGTCCCATGAGAAACCTTCTGAAACGGGGAACCTGGGCAGGTTGGACTGATTAATGCCTTAAGTTTTGTAGGCAAAATGTTTCAATTCTGTGCTATATACCAGACGTGCATAAAATTGTGACTGAATCATTTTTTAAATTCTTGTAAACTCCTCTTTGTTTGCTACTATTTTTAAAGGCAGAATGACATCTTTCTTAACGTGTACTTAATTGAGTATAAATAAACCATGAACAGTCTCATGCCATGTAAATGCATACTGAAATCCAAATGCAAGAAATACATTTTGCTAATGCAAGAAAGATAAATGCTGTGGAATTAATTTTAGCAACTAAGCGTTCATTTTCAATAACCTCTGCTTCATAATTCTATAGTAATTATTTAAATAATATCCCTGGGTTTTTTGGTGATTAGCACAATTTAATGATGAAAAGATTCATTCATTAAAAAAGAAATGTGTGTTTTTCCTTATGGCATGGTTCTTCTCCCTTCATTGGTTAGAATGGATAAAAAGATTAGAAAATTTAGACAAGTATCTTTGTGCTTCAGAGACAAGTTATCTATCTGCTCACTCTGTTCAGCAGAACAGACAAATGTTCATGGTTTCCCATTAACTGCTTCTCTTCCTTCACATCTTTTTCACTACTGAAGAAAAACCTCTACTCTAGTCCTGTCTCATGCTAAAATATTACTTGGCTTTAGCTGTGCTCTTAGTCTACATCTCTGTGTTTGAAATGAATGTAGAACTTTTCTATCTCAATGGGTTTTGGGGAAGTTTCAAATCAAATAGTGAGTGGCTTATGGAATCTGTGCTACTTTTTTCATCTCAGGTCACTGTGACACAGAGAGAGCTGGAACAGCAGATTACAGCTGAATAAATCAGCTCATAGGTACCGTTTGTATGATTTTTGATCCCAAACTTCCTTGGTTTAGTTCTGGAAAGAGAAGGTTTAAGTGGATATGAATGTGTGTCCTTGTTAGTTAAAATTTTTGGAAACTGGGAGTTTTCCAGTGACTCCCCTGCTTCTTATTTTTGCAATACCAGTTCATTATCATTTTCTAGTTCCAGTAACAGGCTCCAGAAAGCTCCTGTTAAAGAGACATTTTCTAATTCAGGAGTTGAAAACAGACACAGTTGCGCCTCTTGTCCTGAGGCTTAAGATGATAATAGAGTAGAGAAGGCTCTTAACTTTAAAGAATTTAACATTAAGAATTTAACCATTACATAGTTATTTTTATCTGGTCTTCAGCATCTATGCTCCTCAAATATAATATACCTAAAATTTTTCATATCATAAATGAAATTAAAGTCACACTTTGCTTACGCTGCAGCAAAATTTACCCACTTTTTAATAAGAAAAGCTCTATACCTCGATAATTAAGAGTGTTAAATTTTCTATACACTTTATGCTATCAAACTCAGAATTTATTTTTTAAAAGTTATTGTAAAAAAATTGTGTCTCTACCTGAATTTTTAAATAAATTCAATAGGTGACCAATTTTTAATTGAGTAGCTAAAACATGACTAAGGGATACAAAGAATTTCTTGACTGGAACTTTTTTCACTAATATTTGATATAAAAAGCTACTATGTTTTCAAAATAATTACATTGGGTAACTGCAGAGAAAATACTTTCATTTTATTGCCTCTTAAAATCTTTTTGCAAGTTAAAAATATCTGATATAAATTCAGTTAGCTCCTCCTTTTTATGACTGAATCTTCCGAAGTTCTTATTGTGAATTAATGTTAAAAATGTTTGATATTCGGCCTTAGACATATAATTTGTCTCTAAAGCACAGAGCTTGTGCTTAAGACACTTGTTCCATTTTTTTTGTATTTTTCCTATCCAAAAGTCACTCTTTCTATACAGCCACTTCAGGTCCAGAGAAGTTTTTGTATACCCCAGTCACTTACTGTGTTTTTGCTGTTCAAATAAAAGCTATTCAAACTATTTTCCTAAAATTTTAGAAAGAATGTTATATAGACAAGAAATCTAGGTTCACCACTGCTACTAGTTTAAGTACATCATAGATAATTCTTCTACCTAGAAATCAGATTTAATGTGACACTTACTAGTGCAATGTGCTTTTTACAAAACTCCAGTAGCTCCTCGATTCATAAGGGAAAGTGTTATTTCATGCTTAGATATTTCTCAAAAATACGTAGGGAAGGTAGGATTGTTTGCTTATTATACTCTAGACCCAGAGACTACTGCCTTTCCATCCACAAACAGACAAATCTCTGTTCTTCCTTTCATGAGAAAGAGGAGTAGGCTAAGATATGTCCATGTCAGTAGACCGCATTTACCTGAAATAATTTTGCCAATGTATATAACGGAAAAAATGTGGAAGGAAAGAGGTCAGCCTGGTTCATCTAAATACAAGTTGGTGAATTAAAAACTTATTTCATTGTCTTCCTCATTGTTTTTTTGAAATCTCAAAATCTCAAAATACTCCTGATGCCTCTGGATTTTGAGTTCATTTCATGAAGAGAAGACAGAAGAATAGCCAGTGCAATTATCAGTGCAACTGCCTCTGTCTGTCTCCTTTCTCTAAAGGGCATGAGTGATCTGGAGTAGGTATAAGCTGCTTGTTATCTGAGTTCAGCAGCAGGTCAGTTCTTTTCTCAATAGGTTCCACTACGGCCAGAACCAGCTACCACACTTTGTTTTTCCTTTTTTTTTTTTTTTTTTTTTGGTTTTTTTGGGGGTTTTTTTTTGTTGTTTTTTTTTTTTTGTTTGTTTGTTTTTGTTTTTTGGGTTTTTTTGTTTTCCTTCCGCAAGAGGAGAAAGAAAAGAAACGTAAAAACAAAATTGAGGCTAAAAAAGGGGAGGGGAACCAAGGGACTGGCTCTAATATATGGCATACTGCCTCAAAGTTTTCCACATTGAGGAAATATTTCCACAGAAGTGGAGCTTTTGGACAACAATACTGATTTTATGAGTATTCTGAAGGATTTCAAATATTCTTGTCGTATTCCAGAATTAGTTCAAACTCACTGACAATATCTTTAAGAGTTACACCATCCTATCTACTACAACAAACTCTAATTTACCTATGCTTACTATTCTAAGTTCCTTTCTCAAGGAGGTAGGGTATATATATATATTTATGTGTCTATGTATATATATGATATATAGTATGTTATATATTAAATATAATATAATGGATGTGGGGAGTTTATATACACATATATAAGAAGATTCATATTTATACATGTCCATATTTTAGGAAGAAAATACCTTCTCCTGGCCTTTTTTGTGAGCTTGCATCCTGGAACTCTTTTTTTTCTTTTCTCTTCCTTTCATTTGTGTTCATCCTGGTGTTTTCTCCCTTCGGTCATAGAAGAGATCATACAGCACTTCTCAGTGGGTTTTCTCCCTACAGTGACAGAAAAGATCATACACTTCTCACAGGGTTTTCTCCCTGCAGTCATAGAAAAGATCATACAATACTCCTTCCATGTCTACTGATGCGAAATCAAACATTACATTCACTCACTTGTTCTCTTCCTCTTATCACTCCTGCTGACCTTTTAGAAGATTGTCTTGTTTCTCCTCCTCTAACATTTATCCTTCCTTCCTTCACTTTTTGGTTTGTTTTTCTTTTTTTTTTTTTTTTTTTTACATTTTTTTTTCTTTTAATTCTTGCCTATCTTTAAAATTTAGGGAGGAAATAACTTCACTGCAGTTAATAGGACCTGTAAACTAATTGTATTAATGTTGCTTTACTGACTGAAATCAGTATTTCACCTCCTTAATTTTTTTTTTTTTTTTACTTTCATGTTCAGAAGTGCATGAGAAGGACCTCAAGCCTTCCACTCTTATTCTAGAGTTTGATAGTGCCATAGATTTCACTGGGAAGGAAAATGGGAGCAAGATCAAGAGTTAGGTATTTTCCTTACATCCAATTATTACCAGAAGGTTCTATAACCAGTGGAAGCCATAAACTTACAAGTAGAAATGTAACTCATCAGAGTCTCATTCTTGGGAAAAATGGATTATTCTGGCTATTGTGAGAAAGCATAATGTGAGCATTTTTCATTGAATTTCAACAATTGCTTCTTTGTTTCTAAGCAAGTTTTCAACATTTCTAATGTATAATATGTATATATTTTAAATATCCAAGATGACTTTGGGGAGCTTTTTTGTTTTGCTTTTTTTCCCCATCTTTTTGTTTTGTCTTTTGGGTTTTTGGGGAGTTTTGGGCTTGGGTGTTTTTTTGGGTTTTTTTTTAATTTATTTGGAGGGGAGGTGTTTGGGGTTTTTTTTAATTATTATTTTCTTACTAGCAAGCTTAGAAAATGGCATAGCTTAAAAGAAAAATATTAGATTCTATACAAATGGGATAAGTCCATGTGCTGGTTAATTTTGTTCAAGGTAGCTTGCATGGTGTAAAATTTTGGATTTGTGCAAGTAGGCTGAGGGTGCACAAGGATTTGGGAGAATACAGTCAATCATTTGGATAAATAAAGAATACCCCATTATTATCACACATCTTATGATAAGATTAAACCTTTTTAATTCTTGTATTGAAATAGCACTAGACTGAGTTAGAAATAGTTTTTAAATTTTATGCGCCCATAATTTGTAAATTTTTAGCTTGGATATATTTTTATGGCCATTAATTACAGTCAGATCTGGTAACCTTTCTTCATATTGATGGAATCTTTGTCTGAGTGGTGAATACTCGACTGAGAGGTGATTAAATACATAGAGTACAATTTAAAATTACCAAAATACTTTTAAATCCAGAAAACAAAGCAAAAATCTATTTAAGGGGAATGAGGTTGCTTTGGAGAGCATGGTGTGCTAGCTCAGTGTCAGCAAGAGTTTTGTCATATAAAGGATTCTAGGCTACTTATTCAGGATTTAGGCCTGCATGGATGCAAAATAGAAGTCGGGTGGGGTTTTGTTGTTTGTTTGCTGTAATGACTATGTTGCATAGTATGCGCTATAATTATATTGCACAAATACAAAAAGCTTGTTTAGGAATGTGTACTGATGCATAAAATTTGTAGGTTGGCTGCAATATAATCAGTTCCATGAGAAAGAAAACTTAACTTTATGGATATTGTTTGTGTCAATAGAAAACCAAAAAACAGTCTTTCAAATACGCGTTCCTGTGTCTTGCTTGTTTCTCTTAAAACATTGTATTTAAATAATTCTGTAACAGAAGAAAGCCATTTGCTATTGCTCTAACTTTACTTTTTAAAAGGTTCATTTTAAGACAGTTTATGAAAAAAATTTTTTATTAGTCTGGCTAGATGGGATCTGATCATGACACTTGGAGTGTGAACAGTGTTGAAAAAGTGATTCCCTTGACCCTCTGTGCTCATTAAAAAGAGACAACACCACAGGGCAATGTAAAATTGGTCCTCAAATACTGTTACATACTTGAATATGTGGCTTACACAGAAAACTGGCAGTTCATCATTATTAGAATCAACCTATATTCATAAACCAATCTATTCTCTG
Source organism: Certhia americana (assembly GCA_018697195.1). Classification (NCBI taxonomy): domain Eukaryota; kingdom Metazoa; phylum Chordata; class Aves; order Passeriformes; family Certhiidae; genus Certhia; species Certhia americana. Next base: position 81,217,107 of record CM031857.1, on the reverse strand, counting down.
GAATAACTGTTGGGTTTTTGTAGAAGCTGAGAGAAGGGAAGATAAAAAGTTATTATCATTGGAGATTTTACATATCAACTATCATAAAAAATACAGGATAAAGGACAATGATGTTCAGAGCAGATGGTTTTGCCTTTATCTTGATGGTCAGTGATTGTTGTTTAATGCTCATGTTGCCATCATGGAAACTTTATGACTTCCTCAAAAATACAAAACATTTTTCTGTCCATTCACAAAGACCTGCTGATATAATATACATGTAAAAACAACATGAATCCTAGTATTTGCTCAGATGAAATAAATTTCTACGAAGAAGCTACATTCAACACAACAAAAGCATTTCCTGCAACAAATCCAAAACCTAAAACCAGGAAGATTCAGTTTGCTGACAAGATGAATTCTGTTGTCTTTCAGACTGATTGCTACTGCACAACCTTAACTTGACCAAATATATCTTACAAAAAAACCAACCAACCAACCAATCAAACAAACAAAACCCACAAAAACTGATCTAAAAAAAAAAAAAAGCTGCTTATTTTGCCAGACCATATAATTCTATGAGCAGACACTTCAGACTATGTTCTAGGGATACCACTGGCAAAACAATGGTGGTTAGGTATGGGAAAGAAAATATAATGTCCTGAAAATTACATAAACTGTTCTATAATAATAAAACTATTAAAAAAATATAAAAAAGGCTCACTATCATTGTGAATAAATATTCAGATGTGGAAATAATGGCTATTGCATAAAAGGAATTTGTATGTTTTATTAAGGCATGCAAGTGCAGTTATTAGTGACTGTCATTGCCATCAGTGACCCTCAATGGGAGTTACAAATTAGTAACATGTCAATTGGAGGGAATTTAAGGTTAGATTTATCCTTTCTTCTCATTTTAATAGCAGCCATGGAGATGACACAATATCGATTAAAAAAGGCACAATAAAGAAGGCAGACTACAGCTTGAGCTTTTATTTCTTGCTAGCCAATATGAAAATGACAAAGTGATCTGGCATGTAGACCATTTATAATTATAAGGTAGCTAAAAGTGGGGAAATTGTCAGTAACTGCAAGCATTTGGACAAAACCCCTGCAATTTGAGTTAATTATCACTCCAGAGTTCTTGTTCTGAGCAAAACACATGTGTTTATGTAGTACAATTGTATTAGGGCTTTATTTATACTTGGTTTTTACACAGCCTTATTAAAAATAAAAATAGAGATCCGGAAACAGTGTTTGAAAAGTTTGTTAAAATAGATCAACTGTCATTAAATAGACATTGGAATGAAAAGTATTTCTAACAGTTTGTTTTCAAGTAGCAAGGGCAAAATGCAGAATCAAGGAGGGGGATGGGTGAGATGTTTTTAATAATCCTGACTGCATCCTAAAGCAGTGCAAGGGCATGTAGCCCTGCTGAATTCAGTGGACCTGTACTTGCCTTATGCAACTTAGTTTCTGAACAATTATGATTTAAGTTATTGCTACTGTCTCACTTTGTTTTGTTTTGGGTTTTTTCCTGACTCTTTTAAGAAATTTCTTGTTTCTAAAACTGTGGAAAACTCAAGAACTTTGTATCTTTCTTTTATGTAGTTTTAAATACAATGAAATGCTATGGATTCAGAAAATTGAATCAAAATTGAAGAAGCACTTGTCTTTATGTAACTATAAGCAAACAGACCTAAATATTGCATGCAATAACAATAAAATACAGAATTGTTAATTACCTGTTTGAGCTAAGGTAGACAAAGTTTTTAAAACACTCAGAAAACCTTAAAAATAAAGTTCAGTAAAACTCTTAAGTTAGTGTTTGTGAATCTAGCATCTATCCATGATTGAAAAGATGTTGTCTTCTCTTGTGTATGGGAACACTGCTATTTTGATGCACTGTAAACTGTAATTATAATCAATGTGCACCAAGTATAACAGAAAGTATAAAATTAAATCATAGAAATACAACTTTCCAGAAGATTTCTAGCTATTTTTTATGATCATAAATGATGGTGTCCTAATCTAGAGGCATGCAGAAAATAACGTACTCCTGCTTGACATAACCAGGCAAGTAAAAACTCCTAGGTAGAAGAGCGAAGCAATTTTTTTTTCTTTTCTCATACTTTAAACGCAAAAGCAGTGGCAATTGCAGAAAAAAATGAGCTGAAAGGTGTTTTGGTTTTGTTACTTATTACCTTTCAATACTTTCTCCATATCTTTCAATAAGTTAAGGCTGGACTCAAAAGGAACACTGTGGTTGGAGACATAGCTATCTATTCTTCTGTTAAGCCTGCTGGTGCCTAATTAATGCTCTATTTGGGGATAGTAGTTGCTGATTTTAAAATTTTTTTTTACATTGTGAACCTGTAAGAGCTCTAGTTTCCAATCTATAGAAAAATGGGTTATCCGTTTATGTTTCAACATCACTGATAGAGCAACCTGATCTCATGAAGGGTGTCCCTGCCCATGGAATGGGGGCAAGAAGGAGGTGATCTTTAACGTCCCTTTCAACCCAGGTTGCACTGTCTCTGCTCCCTCTAGTTCAATGCTTCAACTGAACAAAATGTTCATTCCCTGCTCTCCTGAGACAGAGCCTTTTGCATTTGTTTTTGTCCTCTCAGCCTGTGCTCTCCCAGATTGTTCACGGCCTGCTGTGGTGATACTCTGAAGTCTACTAATATTAGTATTTTGGTTCAGATCAGACTTGTACTTTTGAAGGAATCTCCCAGTACTTGCTGGCTGGTTTTGTGGTTGCACAGTGGACTCCCTTCAAGTAAAACTAACAAGCATGAGACTCCAGATGCTCTCTTAATGCACTCTGTGAATGTTAATGAATGCTCTGTTTACAAGCCCATACCAGAGCTATTCACCAGTAAACTTCCCCTCAATCATGTCCAGTGAGGTGATCAGGTACTCTGCTCCAACCTTTCTGTCCTAGGGATCCATTGCTACGGCTCCACATTGGTCGCTAATGGAGATACAGTCTGCAAAGTCAACATCCAACAGAAAGGCTTCAGCAAGACAGGATGGAATGACTTAAGGATAAGGGTGAACCTTTTGTCTGAGGCTGTAGCAGAATCTGAACTTCAGCCCAGAGATCTGATGAAAACTTTCTACTTTTTATTCTAAAGGCACAGAAAAAAAAAAGCGCTCTTCCCTTAACAAACAGAAAAATCCTTAGGTGTATGTGAGAGATGAGTCATTGTCACGTTTTAAACTTACATTATTTACACTAAGATAGAAATCACATTTTTTAGACAAAAAGCCAATTTCTTAAAATTCTTCCATTATGGAAGTCTTTTGGAATAGGAAATGTTTATCTTTGCTTTGCAATGGGAGCAGTCTATCTGTTCCACATAGCAGGGAGGCCAAGAAAATTAGTCTTACTGCAGGGCAGAGAATGTAGCTGCATGGATGAGCACTGAGTCCCAAGTTGATAAATTGCTTTTTGTGTGTTGATGTAACGTGCCAAGGAAGGTATTTGGATGGAGGCAATTATATTTCTGTTTTGCTCTGATCCCTGAAGCACATATATATACATATATATATATATATATATATATATATATATATATATATATATATATATATATATATATATATATATGAGAGTGTGCATATGTGTGTGTGTGCACATCTTGTATAATTAAATGTTTCTTGACTTTTGCCCTCATGGATATCTTTTCCAACCTGTAGCATCTTGGATTTTCCATTTTACCCTTGCATGACTTCTTTCTTTACTTACCATCTGCTGAGATCTGCTTAGGCTATTTTGGCTGAACTTTCACTAATCTACTATTTCATTACCGCAGCATTTCTCAAGCAATTAAGTTCTGTATTTCTTTCCCTAAATTAGTGTGTTCATACTGGTGTTCATACTGCAGTTCTGAATGGATGTCTTATTAATGGAAGTTTTTTTCTGCAAGGCAAATCATAAGGCAAATTGAACTTGTGCTTTTGTTGTTCAGATTAGTCTTCCTACAAGGGAGAAAGTGCTGTGCAGGAGTTTCCTCATATGTATGAGTGGTCTGGCCATTACACCTGATTTTATATATACACCTGGGCTACTTCACCAGGCCTGCTAGAACTTTGTTTAGAGTTAGCAAGCACTGACTTTTCCTATCTATTGAGTTTAACCCAGACAGCTTCCTTTGTTTCTGGGGATTGAAGCCTTTAAGTAAAATTAAACAGCAAAAATTAAGAAAACATCCTCTCAAAAGGAAAGTAAGGTAGGAAAAGTTGAAGATTTTCTAGTTTAGTACAGTTCAGTCTCAAGTGATCAATTCTATTTGCACAATTTCTTTGGGATGGGGCAAGTATTTTTCATGCCCAGAAAAAAGAGCAGTGCTCTGTTCTGACCTTTACTGTTGAAACTGAAGAGAGCTGCAACTGCACTTGGAGCTCAAATGGTGAAATCCATGTTGATGTGGATTTCCCCTTCAATGTCTACCTGCTACCTTTGGTTCATGTGTTCCATTTATTGATTATGATACCACCCTGTTTTATGACAAACAAATGATCTACAAAAAGAAAGTTATGTCTCATTGTTACTGCAGAATATTTATGACAAAATTGAAAATGCTCTCAATACGGTAAGTTTTGCCAATTATTAAGTTTTACAAAAAAAGTTGAAATACAGAACAAATTTGAGCTACCAGTGGGCATAGATTCAATAAATTTGAAAATAATTTTAGGTAACTAGTCACATTAAATGATAATTTAACACAAAGAGTAAGATTTTAAAAATATCTCCGAGCATGTGGATAATCTGCACTGAATGTTCATTAAGATTGTGTAAGAGCAGGACTTAAATTCTCAGATGTTGCATCATGAAGACATGTCTCCCATATTTTTAAATGTCAAATTTATCCTGTGAGGGGTGGATAAGGTGTTTCAGCTAGAGAAAAGGGGAATTTCTGCACCATATTTCCTTGCACAGGGTAAGTTTCCCTGTTAGAGGAAAATGGCAACCTCTCACTAGCAGAAACCAGTTTATAGCAGTTTTCAAGGACAAAAATCCCCAACTAAATAAACAGAGCCGCCCCCCCCCCAAATAAGAAAAAATTCAGAAAAGAAATCTATATTAGCACACATTTCAGACTGCAAATAGGCTTCTATATGGATATTTGTGCCAAGTTCGTATGATACTGGTATGATTTTACTAAAATTCCTCAGTAACAAGAAGAGAGTCCTGTTTATGACCTAATTTAGGACCTTTCACAGGAAGAAAAGAGAAGTTTTTAAAATGCATTCTTTTTGTATTTTAGTACAAAATGCAAACAAGACTTCTGTCTATGAAGACGCCAAAATCCAGGTTAAGATGACTCAAAAGACTTTTTTTCGTTCCATTTGGTAAAGAAATTCCAGTAAAGGATTTTTTTTTTTTCCATCTGACTTGAAATAATATTTTTACCTTCCTGATTTTTTTTTTCTTACCCTTACTCTAGCAAGTGGTTAGTGAACTGAAAAATTAATTATTTGCACAGCCATAGGGGTGAGTGAACAGCAGCGCTCTGGGTTGTTCTTCCTCTGGAGTCTGTAAAATAGGACTGAGAAGCAGAAACGTTTTTGGTTTTTTTGGTTTTTTTGGTTTTTTTTTTTTTTAATTTCATTCTTTAATGTAATCCCTTAACAAATTTATTCAAGCATGACATATCAAAAGAGTTTTCAAACTCTTTACTGATTTCAGTGGTTAGCCTTCTCTGAATGACAAAGGTGGGTTGTTCAAAAATTTTAAAAATTATTTTCTTCTCTTAAACTGCAATTAGATATTATCTCCATTTTTTATATTAGTTTTAAAAAATAAGATTTTAATTTCTTAATGTAGTATGTCTCAGCCTTGTTATCCTACTGCAATTTGTTTCATTTCATTTCATTATGACAGATATTTCCTCAGTTCCAGAATTTACATTGTTGCCATCAATCTTTCAAATTTTTTGAGCAAAAGTGGCCCTTGCCATTTATTACACTTATAGTGGAAAAGTTGATAAAAATTTTCTTTTTATTTAATTCCTCTCAAATTTCTTTAATGCAAAGAAAATATGTGATGGAAAAAAAGTGATTGAATAAATATTTCTAATTATTTCCTAGAAACCTGTATGCTATGTCTGTGACAGATGTTAAGGACATTTGTCTCTAACTTTCTTTTTAATAAGATGATTTTTAAAAGCTGAAGTGATTTCTTTTTCCTCCCTACCATTCAGGTTTTTTTCTGCTGAGCTCCCATAAATATTGGTAGAGTGTTAGAGTGTTTCAGTTAGGTATTTGTAATTATCAGAACTATGAAGGTTTGTATACTTGCAAAATCCTGTCTCTTTGTATCTGTTTTTTGCTCCTTTACTTTGGAAGGATTTTTTTTTTTTTTTTTTTTTTTTAACCTTTTGAGACAATGTCAAGCTTTTGCTTCTGGAATTTTTGAGTCTTAGGAGCCAAATTGAAAAATTTGTTCCTCAGACTATCTTATTCCTTATTTTACTACTTAACTCTTTCAAACAAGATTTTCAGTCTGTTTTGGATAAAACTATGTTCTCTCCAAAATGTGCATAGTCATGTAACTTTATATTTAGATAAAATTTAGGACTAAACCATTTCTATTTCAGATTTATAGTAGTAGAAGATTTATAGTATAGAAGTAAATATAAATTTTTGGGTCAAGTTCAAATATTTAAGTTTCAAAAAAACATTTAAATATATGTACCTTCCATCACAGTCTTATTTCAAAAACCAAACCTTTGCCTATTTAAGAAAATATTCTTACTTTTTTAAAAGTCTTTCTTTTCTAGTAAAATTTCTTTTGTACATCATCTGCTGTTTTGTAAAGCATTTTAAGATGAATTGTTTATTTAGATTAATATAGCGTAATTAATTTCCTTTACACAATTGTTACTTATTTCTAATCTTTTAAGCAAAATATTGGAAGCAGTAATTTCGGCTGTCATTTAGGTGAATGTTTCTCTAGGGAGTGATAGACTCCCTATAAGAATTCATCTTGATAGTGAGGAGAGGAAAGAAGGATGTGTTAAAAACCACTGGGGGAATGTGTGTGTTTGTGTGTGTGTGTGTGGGGCGGTTGGATATTTGCTTCTTATAATGTGGTGTAGTACTTGACTAGGTGGTAGAATTCTAGATAGGATCCAACACTAAATTATTTTGAGAAATATGTCACTTTTCTTAGAAATACTCTCTTTCTGGTTTTTCCTTTTAATGTGTCCTGGCATGGAAACACCTTCTCTCCTGCTTTATAAATTTTGCAAGGACCATTGCAGACTTTTGTGGGTCAGGATGTCATATGACTGATGTCTGTATCCTTCCCTGGGCCACAGGTACACTTTGCCACCTTTTGGATGCATTTCACATTTTCTGCGCTTTCTTTTCAGACGTCCTTGTGCATCCTTTCAGACACTCATTTTCCTTTACATTTGGCACATTTTAAATTTTTGCATATCCGTCAAATGTTCATATATTCACTTATTTTTTAAAAAATCTCTATTAAGGGTGCTTTAAATTTCAAATTCAAACTTGAGTGACATTATAGGAATCTTATCTTCTGATGGGAAGAGCAATTTCTCCACAGAAATGTTAATTTGCCTTTCTAATTTGCCTCAACTTCTATATTACTGTGTTGCTACTGCCACAGTTCAGTTCTTGTAAGCCTGTTCTGTCAATTTCTGACCAGGTTGTCTTCTTATTCCATCTGCTTTTCAGCTTCATAGCCCTTGTTTGTTGAGGGGGGCTTAATATTTTTTTTTTCCTTCAATGCATCCTTCATACTCCAAGTACTTTTAATTTTTAACTATAGCTAGATGCTAGTTTGGCTACTGATCACCTGGAATCTACTTTGCAGTCACAGAATGTGTTAAATTTATAGATATTTTCGAGAAATTCCTGGTGCCACCTTTTGGTTCAATTGTAGAAATGCAGATGCAACTCCAGAGCAAAGCCAGCAGTGGAGATAAGTTACTTACGTAAATTCTTGGGTGTGTACAAGGCTATGTCTGACTACATAGAACACACTACTAAGTTCTAGAAACTTTATAAAGTTTTAAAGTAATTTTTTCTACTTAAAGGATTCAAGTAAGTATCAATACTCCTCCTCAGTTCAAAACTTCAATAAATATTCTGAACGTGGGATATGACAGCTACTGATCCTTTCTGTTAATTTCTTCACAGTTAATTGGACTTTTTTTTAAGGAGTATGTATGAATTTTAAACACATTTTCCATAATTATAAGAAGTTATCAGCAGTTGTGCAGACTCATTTCTTTACAAAATATTATCTTTATCCTAATCAGTGTTTTGACATGGACTTTTTTTTTTTTTTTTTAATGTGGATGTAAAATACATATAGCCTTCTCCTTTTTAATATGTAATCTTACTGGAGAGATAAAGTGTTGTGCAGAAAGCTTTAAATTGCCTATTTATGTGGAGAATGCAACTACATGTATTTTATCAGCCAGGTCAAAGTAGATAGCAACAAATATAGTGCGTTTATGAGCACAGATGGTTTTACTTCACAGGCACTGCAGGAATATTGAATTTACAGACCTACAAATACACTTCTGTTGTATTGTACTGTCTGGTGGCCCTGTCATACTTACAAGTTAAGTTGGATTTGTGTGATTAAATCTGTCTTAATGAGAAGAATTTATGCATAATTGTGGTTGACAATTGAAGTCCTGGCAAAGATGATAGATAATTAATTACTATTAAGTACCTCTCTTGATATACGTACACTACAAAATCAATTTTGTTTCACAAATATGTAATACTTAATTAAGTGAATTACCTAATTGTTTCATTCTCACCTAGAGTAAAATCTGACTGAATTTCTGAACTTGATTTACCTCATAAAAAGATCTGCATGTAGATATTGCATCTATCAGATAGTGTGCTTCTTTCTAAGAGATAATATTTTGATGTTTAGATGAACAGAAAATGTTATTGCAAGCCTGATATAACGCACTACATAGGTTAGTGCTTCTTCAGAAAAATCCATAAATAAAGCAAGTTCAGAAAACCATACCCTTTTGTCCCCTTTAATTATTTTATCTATTCTCATTGTTTTCTATGAATATAAAACTACAGCACACTCATTTGTATAGTTTATTAGAACAGAATATATAACTATTGGACCCTCTGTGCTTCATAGATAGGAAAAATACAGACACTGCAGATGTGTTTGCAACCACATCAGCACAGGTTTAGAAAACAGGGATCCTATTCTGGAGTTTTGAGTTTGTACATTTTTGAAGACAGTATCCAGCTCAATGGTCTGTCCTCCAAAGTGGGTTGTGAAAACACATAACCTTTGCATGAGCAGTACTCCATAATTATAACCAGTGGGATTACAAAAAAATAGTAGTGAGATAAATGGTCCAGTGGAAATTTTATATAGTCCTGAAACCTACTCTTAACCAATATATATATTAATTTCTTGTAGTAATCAATATGTTGTATGAACACCTGGGGTGTTCTATTTGAATTTCACATTTTACCTCTGCACGATAGATTCACAGAATCAGCCTGGGAGGTAAATAAGATGTTACTTAAATTCTGATGCTTATTTTACGCACACACAAGAGGGCAGAATTCAGTTCTGAAGTCACACACTAACTTCTCTCTCAGAAATGTACTGGGTTTTTCCCAAAGTGGGTTGCAGAAGCATGTCTTTTTCTCACCTAGCAGGTGGGGGCAGATGGTGCAGGCTGGCCCAGTCACACTGTACCCTCTCCTCTGCCAGAGAAAAAGCCGAGCTCACTGACCTGGCTTTGAAGAACAATATCACTGAGAAATCTCAAACATAAACCATCACATAGTACCAACCTGAAGTTTATGTTTTCCAACCGGAATAATACTTAACCACTCTCTGTGGGTTAAATGAGGCTCAGGATAATTGCTTCCTTTCCTCACAGAGGAGTAGTGGGAATTAATTAGTTAATGTTTATATGGCTCTTCCAAGATACAAAGTGCTATGCATGTACTAATTAATTCAGTTATTATTGCTTGTATGTCATTTGCACTGCCAGGAAATCCATACATGACTAATCCAGCCCAATAGTTCAATTTTATATGCATCCTAGTCCATGGATTAGAAACACCTCTCATCAAAAAACAAAACCAAAAAACCACATAAAACCACCACCACCCCCAACCCCCCCAACAAAACCAACACAAACCCCAAAACCAAAACTAAAGCCAAAAAAAACCCCAAACCAAAAACTAAAACAAAACCAAAAAACAAAAACAAGAAACAAAACCAAAACCAAAACCTAACCAACAACAAATAGTAGAAGAAATAGAGGTGTGTATTCTGTAGTGAAAGAGATTTGCCGTCCAAGAGTAACATTTTCATCTTGTAAATATTAACAAAATAGTGCTGTATTGAGTGTTTATTCTCAAAACAATCATGAAAAATTTTCTACATAAGGGGATCTGGATGCCACGGAAATTTTAAAGGTTCATAGAAAGTTTGCATTTGGACAAGAGGCAGTATCCCACCAGCTAAGAATGTATCTATAATCAGGCTCCTGGATTTGGATATAATTAAGCAGTTGGTAGACGGTATCTCTGTTCGAATGTGTTTCCGGTTGTATCATTCATAAGCCTTGAGGCTAAAGCCACTTTATGTAATAACCTTACATACATAAGAAGTGCAAGAATTCTCTGAATGTATGTACCAGGGTAGCGGTTCTGTGCTGCATGAAAAATAATGTATTCAAAGGAAAAGATCTTTCATGAGAACTATGACACGTGAACACTTATTTCCTAAAGATGTGCGTTATCTCATTCATGCACCTTTTTAACAACCAAAGACTAAAGCAATATAATATATATATTAAGTAAGGAAATAAGAGGAACACCCAGTATAGAACATTCATAAAAGCACGTCTGCCAAATGAGATTCTTGTGGTGGTACCTATAATATACTCCTGCATGAAATTTTTGTAATTGGTAGGAAGTGCAATTTATTCTTCTCTCCACCCTCTCTGGGTTTCCCAGCATCTTATTGATTCCTCTTGCCTAGTCTCATCATCTCTATGCAACCCTTCAATATTTCTATTTTCTATTCTGTCTCTATTCACTCTGTTTTTCCTTTTCTATATTGCCTTTTTTTGAACAATTTTCTGTTATTCCCTTCCCTTCCCTTCCCTTCCCTTCCCTTCCCTTCCCTTCCCTTCCCTTCCCTTCCCTTCCCTTCCCTTCCCTTCCCTTCCCTTCCCTTCCCT
>CM031857.1:81132190-81202614 GCA_018697195.1 Certhia americana | reverse complement strand
TTTTAAAAGACAATAAAATTAAAAAACCCCCCCCCAACAAAAAAAAAAAAACGAAAAAGATGAGCCTGAGAGCGAGAAAATAAAACAAAGGAAATCGGACAAATCTCAAATATAAAGCATTTTTTTTTTTGAAATATTCTAAGCCAGCAGACCTTTCACGAAAGGACATCAATGATACACAAAACAATGTCAAACACATGATGGAAAATCTTCTTGAACTGGAGTGTATTATCTCTCTTCTCATAACTACTTTTGCAAAAATTTGCTTTCAACTTTGACTCCTTCTTTAAGGTAGAATAAAATGGTTTCTATTTTAGAGAATAATAATCATTAAAAAGATTCATAATAGAACAGGAATTTTAGTAATACACAAAATAAAAAATTGCTAAGTAACTTTTACTTGCTAAGTGTATCTTTTATCCTGACTCTTGTGTTTTGTAGGAGTTCTGCCTGAATTAAAAGGTGGGTAAGAAAGTCAGGATTTACTGTAGAATGAATGCATATAAAAGGCTTATTTTTTTCAAGTGAATGCAGGCAATTAGAACCTGTGGATATTCTATTCTCAGCTGTGGGAAAAGCAGTAATGGTAATTTTGAGGTGTTATACATCACACTTCTTCTATGAAGGATCAAGTACATTGTCTTGATCACTGCCTTTAAAACCTCCTCTGAAAAAAGCAGGCTAGAATATTGAGGAAATATGTATTGTTTCTTCTTCACTACAATTTCAAAGTGAATACGTTGTTGAAAAACAGAAAAGAGCACATTTCAGCCTGTGAAGTTTTTTTCTGTTTTACATTTTGTGGTAAAATTACACTTCTTCACTTTCTTAGTGGAAATTATGAAATATTTAGGAGGAGTTCTCCAACTGTTCTTTACTTCTGAAAAAGAGTGGGATAATTTGAAAAAGTACTGCAATTATTTCATAGAGAATTATTTCAAGAGAAGTTGATTCTTTAGATTTTGCATCAGTGGGTTATTATTTATTCCACTTAGAATTCACACTGTTTCACAGGGCCTGCTGCTATCATTGTTTTCCAGTAAATATAGATATGGAATTGCTTCTGAGTTAAAGACAATTTAAAATAACAATTATATGCTTTCAGGCTAGAGCCAGATTCTTTCTTCTAGATGTTGTTTGCTTCAAGAAGGACTTTTCTGCATATTAAATCAATTATAAGTATCCAATATGTCTTGTAAAGATACCACAAAGCAGTCAAGGGATCTGAAGGTGTTTATACATATTGGTCTATATAGAGGCTTAGAGAACCTTGAGTCAGAGGCAGATATGTTCCACTGAGCAAATACAGGTGGAATCTTGACCTCATGGACACTGGTAGAATTTTTTTTTTAATTGTCTTCAGTAGAAATGAATGCTCCAGCATCACTGTGTTGGCTGTGGTAGATTACTGATCCAGACATTATCACAGACACGTAGTTCTAAGGAGTGCTATGCCCAGAGGGATGGTACTGCTTCACATCACCACACATTTCTGCTTTTTTTTTTCTGTTTAATGTTCTGACATGTGGTGAGCTGGACTGAGCCTAAAGATTTACAAAATAAAATTAATATTGTTTAGTTGTATTGAGCACTCCCCAGAGATACAGCAGCATGTTGTTGGGGGCTATTTTGTCTCTATAATGACTAAGACTAACTTTGAGTGCCTCACAACACTCAAAAGAGCTTCAGTGAATGTGTTGGATGCTTTTCTATGTATAGCTGGTAAATGAGTTGCTGTACTTCCTTAAACTTGGTCTTTGAATATTCAAATTCTACAGCACCTCACAGGATATTATTTAAACACACAGTGTAAGGACAGACATTGGCATGTGCTACAGCAAAAACAAGTCACAGTTTTCATTTCACCTCCCTTAAAAAGTCATGAAAAAATTGACCCATCATGCTCCTTCTCTTCCATGCTAAAGTGAAGGATTTTGAGGAATATTTAGGCTTGCACATAAAAAAGAATGATATTTCAGTTTGACAGAAGAACTCTCTAACAATTCACACACCATCCAAGCTCAATTATTCTTTCATTTAAGGGATGCGTTTCAGCTGGAATATGGTTCATAAATTGGATTTTAGCTTAACTGCTACACACCATATTGCATGTATGCACAAAAATTTTATAAAATAAATTTATCTTTAATTTTCTGCTTTCTTTTTTTCCTTAAAAAGCTAATCAAGTACTACATTCACTATGCAATTAGGATAGCAAAATTCTATGGCATTTAGAGTTGATGGATTTTGCTACACTTTTACCACTGATGTCTGGTCACATAGTTGATGAAAAGTTAACTATTCTTTGCACTTGTTATTATTTTATTTGAACAAGAATCAGTCAAGCCACTCCCAATTTCCTGTACTTTTTAAAAGTCTCCCATAATTTTTGAAGCTTGAGGAAGGAATTCCTGTTCCAGTGGCTGAATAGATTTTTCTCCTTCAGGAAGTTCCTTTGTTTAATAGTTTTCCTTATGTCACACTTCTGCAAATTAATAGAGTGACTTTAACATGTCTTCCTTCCTCACTGAAGTCACGTTCTTTAATTTAATCACTTTTACTGCATACAAGATCATGATTTGCTCCACAGAAGATTCTCTGGTTCATCTCCTCTGAACTTTCTGAACTAGCCTGAGCAAAACCTAGTGGAATAACATGGAACACTATGTAGGAGGTTGCATGCAGTGTGATAGCAGCTGTTTGGAAGGACATGTGATATGTTTTCATGCCTCACTATCTGATATATTTGCGTTCCTTAGTCATAGCATCTGGGGGTTTGATTACTCCAAGTGAGAAGTACAGTAATGGAATAAGTATAGATAATAACTGGAAATGCTGCATACAGAAGAATGAGTTCATGTGAAGTGACAGGGCAACAAGGAGGCTACACAGCAAATTTGCTACCATGGACTTTAGGAGAGAAGGTTTGTGTGCTTTCAGTCCAGAAAACCAACCATATTCTGGCTGCATTAAAAGCAGAGTGGCCAGAAGGTCGAGGGAGGGAGGTGGTTCTGCCCCATCTGGTGAGACCCCAGCTGGAGTGCTGTGCCCAGTTCTGGGGTCCCCAAGATAAAGAGGACATGGGCCTGTTGATGTGACTACAGAGGAGGCCATGAAGATAATCAGAGGGCTGGAGCACTTCTCCTGTGAAGACAGGCTGAAGAGATGGGGTTGTTCAGCCTGGAGAGGAAAAACTGATAAGGACATGTAGTGATAAGGGAATGGCTTTAAACTGAAAGAGAGTAGGTTTGGATTAGATGTAAGGTAGAAAGTTGTCACTGTGAGGGTGGTCAGGTGCTGTAACAGGCTGCCCGGGGTAGTTATGAATGCCCCATCCCTGGAAGTGTTTAAGGACAGGCTGGATGGAATTCCAAGCATTTTGGTCAAGTGAACAGTGTCCCTCACCATGTCAGGGGGGTTAGAACCAGTTGATGCATAATTGGATTTTGGCTATTCCATGATTCTATGATTCTATGATCTTCTATTAAGCTGGAAGACAATGTTTATTTTTAAATTAGTAATAAGTGATTTATGAAAGGAACTTTACTATCCTTATCAAGTTATATCACAAAGTTCTGTAATAACTCACAGTACTTCAGACTTCATCTAAGTGGTACAGGAATGGAAGAAGTAAACTTCAGGCTGGGTTCCTCTGTAGCTGAGAGTTTGGCAGACCTGCTTATTTGTGCCCCAGCAGCCTTCACAGGTATTCATAAGCTTTACAGGGAAAGTAGTTATCATTCTCTCTCCCAAACAAAGAAGATCTGAAGAAATTGAAACAGTATATTTCTACATGAATGGTGTATCCTACTTAAAAAGTATTATATTTTCCATAGTTTGATTAGGGGTTTTGTTTTCATTTTTGTTTTTACTCCTGTTAGAGTTCATTTTGACTTCTATTTCATGTATCTGATGCTTTCACGTATACAAATTCTGTGTAATTATTCACAGCCTGAGGCCTTCAGTTCTATCTGCTGTTCTCTCATATTGCTGCAGTTTTCTGAGTTTTGTGATTGATTGCAACCAGAACAACACTATAAATGTCTAGCACCTTACCCCTGAATTTTTAAACCCTTCAGAATTTTAAAAATGTTATTTTTCCTATTTTTTCCTATTATAATCAGGAGAATATTGTCTTTTGAATCATTTATTCTTTATTGTCTCCAGGAGCTAACTTAACCCACTGAATTCTTCTTTAAATGAAAGACTGCTTAGAGTAATTCCTTCTTTTTTTCTACTACTTTTATGGAATATTACTAAAGAAATTTTAAAATGTATATTATAAGTTCAAGAAATAATGTAGTTGGAATTTAAAAAAAAAAAAAATCCCTTTGGGGGAAAAAAAATCATGTTTAGAGGTGTTTCCATAAAACAAGAATACCTGAATTGTACTTTGTTCTCTTTGAACTGGCTCTGACCAAAGGAAAGATGTAAAACAAAAAAACACTGTAATATTTTCTTATTCTAACAAAATCCTTTTGTTTCTGGACTATCATTCCCCAAGGATGGCAGGGAACACTTCCCTTCATAGTGTGTGAAGGGAAAAAGACAGGAACTTTGATGAAGTTCATTTACACCTCCCACTGAAAAACACCCAAGAACCAGAACATTAGAGAGTTTCTGGCACTGCCTAAGAGAGAGTAGGTCAGGAGCAGCTGTGTGTGCCATAGGAGCTTCTGCACAATGCTGGACAATCTACTGCAGATTCCTAACAGTGAATAAAACAAGCAGGTATTTAGCCAACTACTACTGCTTGCCATAACTTTCTGCCATACTGGTAGGTTTGCTGCCCAATGAGCCATTATTTTACCACACTTTTAATAAAAACTTTATTCTTGGTATCTCCACAAAGCATTGTCTTTAGACATGAAGTCCTTCCTGCAAGTCATTTACCTCTGTGCTCCCCAGAGTACAAGGGATTGTGCCTTAGGCCTTGGAAAATGTAGCATCTCAATACTACCAGCAGTATTGTATTCCCAGAGGGGAACAGTGGGAGTGACTTTTGCAGAGATGAGGTTCACCATCTGTCTTTACCCCTCCCAAAACCCACTGATACACGGGGCCTGAGCTTGGCTGTTTTTATGTCGGCATATCGTTGCTATGTTGCTGTTGCTGCGGCAAGACGGATTATATTTCTTCTTTGAGAAGTGGCAGAAGTGACTTCTCCTCTAACCTCCCCCTCTCTGTTTCCAACAGATGGAACAACAGTCCTCCTGTTCTTGGTAGGAGATATGGGAATTAGTAGAAGTCATATAGCTGGCCATCAGGGAGTGTGCTGCTGATACGTGAACTAGAGCATCAATATTTTTTGCTGTACTGTTTGTAGCAGGCAATCCTTTTGCCAGCGGCTGTTTTTGTGTTTGTTGCTGAAATTTTAAATTCCTTCCATCCACTCAGTTTCCTTCAGCAGCAGTAGAAGCTTTCACAGTTTCCTGAGAAGCCTGCCAGTTCCTTGCAGATCTGATAAACTTTTCATTGGTGTCTTGGAGATTTCACCTTCACTGGTGCATGTGCATGTCCTAGAGGAAGAAAAAAATGCACAATCTCACAATCAAAAATTTTAAATTCTACAAGGTGTTTACAATTTTTAATACTCAAATAGAGTTTAAAAGGAAAAGAAGTATTTGCCCTTGGCACCTGCAGGGAATCTAATTCTCTGAACCTGTGAACACGTAAAATAGATGTTATCCCATTGGATTTTCTTGCTGGTTGAATTAATTCTATTTGTGACAGACAGGTTTTTATTTGTACGTAATATAGAGCTATGACAAAAATTAAGTAATTTTATGGGTTCATTTTTTTTTGCTTTAGGTTTGTGACTTCCGAGCAATTCTGAACATGATATATTGTTATAGCTGTGTCAGTGGAAGTTAAAAGATTTAATGCCCTCATTTGTTCTCAAAGAATTCAGATTTTATGTGATGTGAGATCTGCAATGATGCTGTGCATAAAAACAAAAGTGCAAGGAGATTCCTTAGGATGCAATTCCTTTACAGCTCACTGCCTCTCATTGATTTGAAAGGCTGCTTCACACATTATAAATGGATTTCAACCATAGCAACATTACATTCTCTACTACTAAAAGCTGGATTGCCTGTGCAGTGGCAGTTTTGTGGCTTGCCAGAATGAATGACCTTGGGTGTAAATCCATATGTCAACTTATTACAAGATGATAACATGCATACTGAAATAGCAGAAGCTTAGCTTCTTGTCAAGAAATCCTTCAGTTGATAAAGGACAGAGAGATGAACTCAGCTGTTCTTAATGATCCATCCCCAGAGGAATGGTAAAAGGCAGAGAGGACTGACTGACCACTGAGGGGAAGGAGATCAGGGATATTATTTTGTGGGGGTACTTCTTTAGCTATCATTCATTTATCATTCACAGTAGGACTCCTCTTATGAAATGCTGTGAAAATATAGGCTTTCCACCAAATATGTGCATCTCACTTGTCTACTTTGGTAATAGTACAAACACTGCATGGGGGCAGGAAAAAAAACCACAGAAACAAACAATTTCATATTATAAAAAAGAGGTCCAAAATATCTTGGCAGTGACTAGCTTGTCGTTTACTGCCTCTGTTGTCCTTGCCAGCATTTAAATTAAGCTGGACTAGAATCAAATCAGTTCTATCACTACCCTGCTCTAACCTTTGGTTTAACTGATAATTTTCAACTTGTTAAAATGTTTAATCTGTATCAAAAATGCATCACACTACACTTTTTGGCACGTTTTTGTGACTGGTGAATAGGACCCTATTTTCATGCATGTTTATAGAATATTAATTCCATGGTGCCTTTATGAGACATTTGGTGCTGTCAGTTGCCTAATGTAGAGACGTAAAACATTTTTTCTCCTCCTGAGAAATGTGATTTATTAGATTCTTATCCAAACAGAATGCTTTTTCAATAGTGCCAAATGTGCACCATTCAAGAGAAACATTCAGGAGAGAAGATCTTCACCGCTACAGTCCAGCAGTATGAATCTACTGTCTGTGAATTATGATTCATTTCCAACACCTCCTTTTAGACAGAGGAAAGAAATGTCTGCATGTCTTTTGTTTTTTTGCTCAGCGTTGTCACTGGTGACATTTTGGTCAGTATCTGATGGCCACAGTGAATAATGGCCACAGTCCAAAAAATGTTTTAAGACTTTCCCTAGCAGTATTTATTACTTTATGTGACATGCTATAGTTTCATCCATGTTTTTGCAAATTTTAAAATGTATGAAAACAATGTTTTTATTGTTCTTTTTTAAACTTTAGGTGAAAATCAACAGAAAATTTCACTAAACTAGGTTATAAAATGAAGTAAGATTTCATATAACCAATATACCAGATACACAAACCTATAAATCAAGGAATCCAGTGAGAAATTTTATTAGTGTCACACAGCTCAGACAATCACATAAGAGGTTTCATGAAAAAAAAATGGGGAGAGAATTTTGTAGCCTTATGAAAACACAGTAAAATGTTAAATAAATTGCATTTTCTATTTGTTTCAATATTTTTAATAGGTGGAATTGAGTCATAGAGAAAGGTGGGATAGTTTTCCTCTTTTGCAAGCTGTACTATGAGCTCATTCTTAATAGAAAAAAAACTGGCTGAAGAGGAGATCTATTTTAGCTGTTATGTGGTACTCAGCATTACCTGACGTCAAAACACCTTTTGGAGAGGAAATGGATTAAAAAAAAAAAAAAAAAAAAGGAAGCGAGAGAGAATATTATACTTCACACTAGGCAGACATCAGGAAAAAAAAATTAAATCAAGCTTACAAGAGCGAAGAATTTGGAACACTTTGGAGCGAAGAATTATCAAAGAAAGAGTTACAAAATACGAAATGTCAGAAGTATTTTTCTATTCCCGTACCTGCAGCTCTTTCATTTGTTGATATTTCATTTTCCCTGCAGCTTGCTTCTCAGGAGATAGATTTGAAGCAGATTTCAGTGTCTCTTCTTCTCACTTCTCCAGTTCAGGTGTCCTTGTGCTGCTGCTTTCACAGTTGAAGCTGGATTTGATATATATTTGCTAGGGGCATCAAGGAACTTATAGAAAGTATTTACTTAAAATTTTCTGGGGCAAATTGCTTCATTGAACTGTGGACATGATTTGAAGATAAACTAGACACCCTTTCATAAGGTTCTGGAGGTGGACATTATAAAAATACATCCTCCTAGGCCATTTAACCATGACGAGAAAAGAAAGCAGTGAGGAAGATTCTGCTTCTGCTCTGTAGATCATATTTTGATGTGTGCTGTGTCTCTACCCAGCAGAAATATGGATATTTTATCAAGTACCATGTTGGGTTTTTTTGTTGAAAACATTGAAATGGCTATTTGTGAGACAATAAATCAAAGGGAAACTTATCTAATTCATACTTATCTAATTCATTATAGTGTAATGGATTCATTTTGTCATTAGGAAGGTGGATTTGGGTTCTTTTTAAATAAGTTCTCAATGGTATAGCCTGCTTTTTTTTTTTTTTTTTTAATGTAAATTCCATAATGTCTAAAATCCTTACCACCTTGTTGCACAGAGCTGTTACCAAATTTTTGTTACCTGTTTGCTGGGGTTTGTTTGTCTTTTGTTTGGGTTGAGTTGGGTTTTTTTTTTGTTTTTTCTAATTTGTATTTTTTTGTTTTGTTTTAATAATACTTAAAATTTTCAAGTGGCCAATGATAGATTAAAGACTGCTGCTTCATTCTGTCAGCTATAATTCCTTTTGAATACAGATATTAAAAGAAAGCACTTTCATTCCTTTATAATAGGAAAGTGGGACTTTTGCTTCAAAAATACTTCATCTTAAGTTAGTGTTTTGTATGTACTTCTCTTTCCTCCAGTGCAGATCTTTTTCTGTTTTCATCAATGTTTTAGAAGAAGGGATAGGAAAAAGACATGGAGAATAATTTTATCAACACCTTCACAGCTGGACAAGGAATACATATTAGAGAAAACAGAGAACAACTTGTTAGGTATGAAACAGCAATAAGACATGCAATTCTCTGCTCCACTCCTGTCATTCTTGTCTAGGGATATTTTTAGAACCTTCTCACATGTATTATACAAAATTTATGCTTAAGAAATGAGGTATTCTATTGAAAACTGTCTTCCTATTTTTTCCCTGTAATTCCCTCACCATTACAGCTTCTCCCAGTGTGAAGCTCTTAGATGCCTTTACTCATATTGTGTTTGCATGAAATTGACTTTTAGAGTTAAACTTCAGCAGAATTTCAAATCTAGTTCCATTCTTATTAACTCAGTTTTGCTTAAAATGGTAATATTTGAGCTAAAATTCTCATTTTAGCACTCATTAATTTTCTCATAGGCACTCATTCATTTGCTTGCTCTGGAAACTATAAGCAAAGTACATGTTTGTTATTAAAATGTGAGGATTATTTTATGCTATATACCTGTTTCTGATGTGCTGTTAGCAAGTGAAACATAGAGCAGCTGGGGGTAGAAAATAAAAGTTAGGGCCAGGTAGTAGTGGGATTCTTATCTACTGTGATGATAATAAAATTTTCTTCTGCTTAACCAAAAATCTCTCCATGCATTCAATTTGTGGGTTTCTTGGTTGTATTGTGCTTGTAAGACTGCATGTATTGTAAGCTAAACAGGTAGGTAAGTACACACTTATGTGAACTACATAATGATGGGTCATGAGGGGAGTGTTTGTACTCTCTGATCTTCTTTTAAGGTATCCAGTCATGGGGATCAATGCTGTGCTGGGATCATACTTAGAAAATAATCCCTGTGTGGCAAGTTGGGATGCAGGCTGCCCTTCTTCCTGGGTGTCCCCAGACTACTGCAGCACATAGGAAATGGGGGGAATTCACAGTGTAAGGAGTTCTGAAGAGACAACCACGTGGGCTGCCCTGGTGGTGGTGGTGAGATTATCAGGTAGCACTGAGCAAGGAGAAGGATAGTTGTGAGTGAAGAGTCCACAGCAAATTCTGAGACTTCATTTATTTTACAATCCAAATAAATACTTTTGCCGTGCCTTGGGTGAGAAGATTTAAGTGAATAAGATATATTTAATTATACATAGGACTAAGCAGAATGTCACCTAGAAGAAATCTTTTTGTTTTTCTCAACAGAACAGGTCCCTCTAGTGTAAATTTCAGCTTTGCATTTTCTTTTTTGCCCTCAAATAGTCCCCTTAGACTTTTAAGTACACATATAACATACCAAAGAGATAAGAAACATTGACAGTTTCCAAATACCTGACAATTTTTCAAGGAACATGCTTGAATTAACTATGGGCATAAAACAGTTATGCAACTGTGCCTGTTCTTGGTAAGAAAAAACTAAAAAAAAGGTGAGGCCAATAAAGGTGATATTCTTTGGCAATATTTTGATGATAGGAAAGCTGTCCTTCACGCTTACCCAAGAAGAGATGGCAGTGAGGTTAATAGGGCCCTGCAAGCAAGGAGCAGGCTATGATAAATGATGGTTCCTTTCTCACAATGGAAGGGTAGTCCAGAAGGTTTTGGGAAAGTGAATAGAAAAAAAAATGTCATTTGACCGATCTTCTGATTTTTTGGGCAAGTTTTGTTACATTTAGCGTTATTTCTCTCCAAAGCATAGAATGTTCTTAGAATTTTTGCCTTCCAACTGTACCTTGATTGGACAAATAATCTTTGCTCCTCTCAGTTAAAATAACTACCTGAGAATAATTATAGAGTTATTCGGGAAAATAACCTACCATTATATTTCAAATAATTTCTTTTTTTTTTTTTTTTTTTTTATTTTATTTTACAGAGAATGAAGGAGAAATTTCAGTTTTAATTAATAAACAAACAAAACCTCATACAATCCAGATCTAGATGTATACTCGATCAAGAGCAAGGAAGTGTTTAGATATTTTTGCATTTAATTTTATTTAAATAAAAAATAGTAACTTTTCCAATAAGAATTTATGGAAAGTGTGTTTCACAGCAACTGGCTTTTAGTGTGGTTGACATCTCTGCACTATTGATTCTGAAATGTCTATACTGAAAATATTGTGTGCACAGTGCTGACTTAGTTTAGTTCATTAAATCAGAGCACCTTACCATTTTAAATGGCAGAACTGGAAAAAAGGTATGAACTGCATTGTCTAGCTTATTAAATGGAATTTATTTAATGTCAATGTCCAGAAATATAGGTCATACTTGAGGACTCCCAGAGAAGGCATACCTAGAAAAACAAAATCTGTCATATGTAAACTTATTGAGCAAAGTCAGGAAAACCATAAACAAACTGGACACAAAAAACCAGACAGGGTAGTCAAGATCCCCTAGATGTTTAGATGGCTTTTTTCCTTACCTTACACTGAAAAAAAAATATAAAACAATCCTGACATAAAGGTCTTCTTACTGACTCAAGATAGCATTTTAAAGATAAAATTATTGAAATTTTTTTTTTCTTTTTTTTTTAGTTTGCATTTAAAAAAAGCTAGCAGTCACTGCACACAGAATAACTTAGAAGAGCTGGCTGGGGCTGTCATCCCTGCACAGACTATATGAAGAATTGAAGAGTAAAATGAATGAGCAGAATAACTGACTTTGTGTTAGTTTTATCAAGGAAGCATGAATTTGAATAATATCATTCCAGTCACTTTGGCTGCCTGTTTACATACAGTTATGCACCAAGCTTCCCCTGAAATAAATGAGGCTTTAATTTTTCTTGCTAGCTACATTAATTATGCTGCTTTTATGCTTTTAACTAATGTGACTGTTCCTGTATCAAGTAATACACATCTAAGTTATAAACCAGCATCCACAAATACCTTCATTATGTGAGTACTTTACAATCATTAATAATGAGAACCACCATGATTATTTATCAGGACATATCATGCCACAAGATTCACTGATTTCCCTCGTACAATCAGTAGTTTTGAAAGTGGTTGTATTGGTTGTTTCGTAGTAAACAAAAGAAAATTGTGGTACACTCAGTTGAAGATGTGATATGTAGTTGAACATGTAATATGTAGGTGTAATGTACTTTTGCCCTTGTATACAAAGCACCAAATCTCTCCAGAAGTCTCTGGGAATATGTTGCAGATGTGGTTACCCATCTTTAAAGTTATAAAGATGAACTGGATGTTTTCCATTCTTTGTCAACCCTCAAGACAAAACTCTTCATCTTTATCTCCCCTGTCACAAGAAGATTGGAAATGTTTTTCCTGCCTACAATTAATTTTATTATCCATTTTTTATTTAAAAAAACCCCTGAGAAAATCCTACAAAAAATACCCCAAACAAGTTTAATTTTCTCCAGAGAATAAATCAGGAATAAAACTATGCATAATGGAGTTAGGAAATGTTGGGAAATTTTAAATTTTATTTTGGTCTGAAAGTGTTTGATTGGAGATCTGTAGATTCAGGACTCTCATCTAGAGTTTGAGAAGGTCACCCTAAAACAAAAGGACTCCAGTACCTATCACTCAAACTGGATCCAAAGGAGACTCTCAGGAAAGAAGTTTCAGGACTTGAGTACTGCAACCAGATATACTGGATGAACACCTAGGAATAAGGAAAGCCAAAAGCATTAATCCCCCAGGTTTAGACAGTTATCCAAAACACATGGAAGAATTTTTTTTAAATACTGTTTGGGTCTTGTAAAACTGAATTTTGCCAACATGATTTCACATCATTTCTGACTAAACCTAGTCCATAATGGTAAATATAAAGTGTTTGGCAGGCTTTTGCTCCTGGAAAAAATTTCAGTTTGACACCTGACTGTAGCCATTTGTGCTCACAGATAGATGCACCATAAACCTGATTGTGGATGCAACATTGCTATGGATAGATCTAAATGTTCATGTGTACTGTTAAACAATATTATGTGATTACGAGACAGGAAAAAGGGCTCTCTTTTCCAATAAACAGAGTTGTTATTAATACAAATTTTATTCTTAAGATATAAATGCTGGTTAAAGAAAGCATTGTTTTTTCTTTAAAAAATCATAGTGGCACAGTCCGCCCTAAAATCTATCGCTTGTTTATTTCTTATGTATTCAGTGAATTATACCAATTATAACCACCAAAGTGGGTTATGCCTGTTTATGAGAATTTTTAAGAAAAGTAGAGATGTGTACAGTAAATAGCTTTTGCAAACTCAAATTCAAAACCGATCTCATCAGAAGTTCTAAAATACTTCTTGCAGTACTTGTTTTGTTTATCTGCTGTCACTGGTATCATGCCTTAGGTACAAGAGAAATTTACCTTCTGAAGAGTACAGATAGACTAGGAAAAAAAAAAGTTCTTGGTAAATCCCTTCTCAAAGGACTTTTATTAAAAGAATCTAGAATAAGAAGTTAAACCTGTTAGTTTGATTTTTTTCAAGTAATGGGCCTGGGACACAAGGCATGATTTTAAAACAATGTATTTTCAGTTTTTTCATTCCTATGTTTTTTGTGTTGTGGTTACTCATATGAGACTAGCTCTCAACCATACTGGAAAACTCTCTATATGTCTCTAAATAGCTGCTTTATTAGGAAGTCTATGATCCATTGTGCCTCTTGAAGGAACATTTCCTAAATTAATAAGGACTATAAAGAAAGGAAGTAAAATACTTCTGAAATGGAGTAAAAGGTCAGAATTTTTTGAGACCAAATTTAAAAGCATATTATTTTTAGGAGGCTTGGTTTAGCTCTCTCGTTGTTCATAGAATATCTTAAATATTGCGAAATCTGATTAATGCTACCAAATTTTCTTGCCATATATGCATACACATCCCAAAAGGTTCTCTCTCTTTCTCTTTCACTTTTCTACTTTCAGATCAAAATTTATTCAGTAAAAAATTGTGCATCTATGTCCATTTAGGTGATGATGTATTTCCTAACTTCATAATTTATACACAGATTCTTAAAGTGGAAATATTCTTTGATTACAAAAAACATGTCCTGGTAAAAGAAGTCTTCTTTCTGACTTGGTTGTTAGGTTTTGTCACCAGTTTTCCCCAATGTATCCGTTGGTAACATTGTGTTTGCTAAAGGATAATAATCTGGATCTACATCTTCAAATGTGAAAAGGGTATTTTACAACACAACACTTAAACTGTATTCCAGGAAACATCCACAGAAATGATCAATGAAGTTTTATTTTGGTTTGGTTCTTTTCTTTCTCCATAACAGGGAAGCTGACTACAAATGTTTGAGTTTTTGAAAGGTCTGTTCTAGTAGTGGTCACTAGAGTGGTATTCAACAGTAAAGGATTTCAATACCATTTGTGATTCCCCCTCCTTTCCCAACCCTTAACCTGCATTTATTTGTCTTCACATCACAGTTTATTTTTTGAATCCAAATATCTATTTAATATGTTCAATACGCATAAGCAATAAGCCCTACTCTCAGAAAGAAATTGTTTTACTCTGGCAGTGATTATATCAAGTCCCAAGCTCTCTGTGCTCAAAATTAGGGATGAATAAGATTGTCCAGCTTCTCCATACAAACTGTTTTCTGAATTTTTAAGTTGTTGGTTAGTGCTATTTGCTTCTGTAGTTACAAGCCAACCTAATAAAATTACTAGATATTTCATGTCAGGAAATAGGAAATAATTTTCCTCTGGGCAGATGGGAGAAGATCATTAGGGAATGGACTGCATTCACTTCTGGATAACAAACTCTGCACTTCAGAAATTCAGTGTATTACTGGCAACCTTCTTATCTCCTGCTCTCTTGCTGATAACCTGAGACATATGGACCTTTGTATAGTTGCGTTAAATGTGTTATATTTTGCAGGTGTTTCACATATTTATTGTACAGAAGATAATAGTGCAGATGTTCTGGAGAATGTTTTTGAGTTCAGTCCCTATTGAATTGTTTCCCACAGTTGCAGGAGACTAGATCTGGTGTCTGATGCAGTCTTTTGAAGCCCTGAGTTCAATGTCTTTAGGCAATAAGGTATTTGGGTGTAGAAAAATGTATACCTGGGTACAGATTCTACCTATGAAACATGCAAGATTACAAAAAATGGAATTTTAATAGATCTTTAAATCTTATTGAATGTGAACTTTGATAACATTTAAATTTGCAAGGTTTTGATCCTGCATCACTTGAATGCAGTGTTGCAGCCTTTTTGTGTTGGGATTTCAAAATACAACAACTTAATTTTATAAGTGTTGTTTCTCCTCCAAACACTTTAGCAGGTGGAACAAAATAACAAGCATTTTTAGCCTCTAGCAGTCACATTTTAAACATAGATGGGAAGATATGAAGCATGTCTGTGATTGTTCTGGACATTTTTTATATACAACAAAATCGGTTAGAGCTAAGGCAAAAAGAGAGCCTTAAGGCAGTGAATAGTAATGTTTAGATTGCAAGGGATATTAGAGAGCAGACAAAGTCAGAATTCTGTTCCTGTACTTTCCAGCATAACATCGCAGGGATGACACTCTGCAGTAATGCTTACAGAAATTGTCTGATAGTGTTTAAGAGTTTTTAAACCCCCTGACAATATATAAGTATGAATAAGAGTATTTAGCAACTGAGTGAAACATCTGAAATGCCTTTTAACAAAAATCAATATTGGGTTTCCTCTCCTTTCATTTAACAATGAGATTTCTTCACTGGAATTAAAACAAAAGAATTTTAGCTTTGCAAGTTTTGCAGAAACTGCTCACATGCCTAAAACTATTGAGATTTGTTGGAAGAAGAGGGAGAAAATTGGAATCAGCTGTCTGTTTTAGCAAATGTTAAGAACCAATTAGTGAGTGAAGCCTCTGCCTGAATTAAGGTGCAAATGAGACCATGTGCAGAAGTCAACAATACAGATTTTATTTAACAATAAATGTAGATAGAGAGATAGAAGAATAGAAAAGGGGAGATAGAGAGAGACAGAGTGAGATATCAAGCAGAATATTGTCACCATCCATGGATCCAGAGGCATCCCACTTCTCCTTCACACTCTGCTTCTTGGTTGTGGAACTTCTGAGGTCGTTCAAAACTTTTCACTATTTATTTATCTTAGCAAACACAGGAATTAAGGCCCCCTGGATACACAGTTCTCTTATTCTGTTGGTTGAATGATTGTAATCACGCTAAACTCACTTCTAATGCCAATTAGTCCCCATGTTCAGTCTTTCTCTTCTTTTGAGTTGGTTTCTTGAATTGATGGGCTATGAGTCTGTCATCATGATCTCCCCTTGCCAGAATTACCTTTTACCCATCAGAGCTGATTTCAGCACAGTTGTTATTTTGGCTTTCCCTTTGTTTCACCAGTGATATGTATATAAGCAGTTGCTTCTTTACACTGTCTGCCCCAGTGGGAATTTTTATCTGGATACATTAACCAGGATGAGCTAACCAGATCCTGCCTCCACCAGGCCTTGGGTTAGCACCATCCTGTCCCTCCATTCTGTGCTTATGTCATGGCAAAGCCCACAGAGACAGGAAACCATGCTCTTTAGCATGCAAATCACAAACTGTCTCATTAATGCCCAGAGTACAGATTTTCAAATTTTCTTTAGAGAAATGCACAAAGGAAAACATTCTTTTAATTTGAAATTATGTTTGAAATTGCATAATTCTTGCAGAGTTCTACTCAAGAAGACAGATAAATATGTTTTTAGGTTCATATAAGATTTGATAAACACATGAGACATTTAATGCTGTTATGCAGAGAACCTTCCTATAAAAAACTGTGTCTTGCTAAAGTGACAGATATGACTTAAAATGTTCTGCTCCTATTATCTGCCTCCTCTTCAACCACGGTGATGAAAATCTGCAAGTACGGTAAACAGGATGCAGACTGGGTGGATCTTAACCCACCTGAGGCAATACTGGTCCACTGAGTCAGTGCCTCTATGCTAGAGACCTTCAACATTCCAGTCATGCTGGCTAAATACATACAGTGGGAGGAAAACTTGTCAAGATGTTTACCCTTGTTGTCTCTTAATTTTATGGAAATGAGCAAATTCAAACTGATTTAGTCTATGAATGATTAGTGTTTCTTACACACTCTTCTGAGATGTCTTTATTTAAATATTGATGGAAAAGACCCCTTAAATTTTGATGTATATAAAAAAAAATCATCAACTAATCTATCTTTGCCATTGTACCAATGAAAATAAAACCTGAATGGTAAATATTATGTACCTCAAGAGTTTCTCATTTCTAGCTATTTTAAACAACAGTGAAATGTAATCTTAATGATGTGTGTCAAAAAATATATCCCTAATACTTGTATACTGTATTGAGGTATTCTGAATCATGTTTCAAATCTATCACAAACATCAGTGAAAAGTTCAAAAATAAAAAATATCATTATTATAATAAATTTATTATTATTATTATTATTTATTATTATTAATTTATTATTAAACACTTATTGACTTGAAATGAAAATGAAACCTCTGCTCTGTCATGGGAAATATTTAACTCCAATGCTTTACTTTCAGAAGTTGATTTAAGATTTTAATTGGAATTTCATATCTATTAACTTGTAGAATATATCTCAAGACTAGATTTCTAAAATAATATATAATATAATGAATATTAATGAAGAGAAAGTGAAATAAACTGTAAAGTGTTAATATTTGCTGCAAAACATGTTTTATGTTCTACTCCTTTGCACTTTGTCTTTCTTTCATTTCTTTGATTGTATCTCTAGAGATTTCCCTTTATCCTTTTATAGGGACATTCTAAGTTCTTGGGATATGATATCTTTAAAGGGATATCATAAGTTCTTGACTTATTTTACCTACCCTCCTTTCTTCTAGTTACAGACGCACAGAAAAAAATAGTATTCAAAAATCTTTTTATGAATTATTTTCCTTTGATTCAATGATTATTTTCTTTTTTATCTTTAATTTTTCTTAGCTTTTTTATTCATTATTATTCTATAATTTTCTCTTCTTGCATATTTTTCATTTGTCTCATGTAAATAATATTATCTTTCACTACATTTATCTAGGATTCCCCCTTTCCTTCTTTGTTTTTTCTGTTTTTCTCTTGTTTTCTCCTACTTCTCATCCTCCCTCAATGCATTGTATTTCCCTGAACTTTTCTTCTGTTTTCTATGATAAATTGATCATTTGTCTGCTGCCAACAAATCATCATCTAAAAGCTGGATTTTAGAACACTGTTCTGAATCTACATCACTAGTAATAAAAGCAAAAGTTGCAATACTATTTCTTTCATGTTATATTCATGTAGATTGTGGTGCAACACTCCAGAATGCTTTTATTTTAAAAGCTAATATTTATATTGTAATGGAGCACAAACATCTCATTCTTGGATAAGATGCCTAAGATTCTTATTATTGTATTATATGATTAATGTATTTGGATTACAAAGTATGGGACAAGTACAGAATGAGAAAAAATAACATTATTTTTCTTCAGGAGCCATTTCGTTTATTTTACTCTATGGTGGATCATGCCATGGTGTGATTAAAATAAATATTCAAGGAAATGTATGAAATATATTCAGATGCAATCACACATTAAAATGTGAGTCACATTTTAAGTTTCCACTGTCATCATTCAAGATGGTACTTAATAAGAGAAATGCAGTGAGATCAAGATGAAGCTCTGTAGTCAACATCACTGATAAGAGCTTTTTGTGTCTTAATTTGTGTATAATTGTGTCTGAATAGCAGCTTCTTGGGGTTTTTTTTATGTCCTCTTTTTTTTTACTCTTATTTACTAATAGCACAGACAAATGAAGAATGTGAATATAGTGCTATGTGGAAAGCAGAAGGACCTGGAAATCACTAGAGAATTGAAAAGAGTTCTCCATTCACTACTTTTTCTTTACAGAGTCAAAGCTTATTCACTGCTTCTAAAAATTAATTGAATGCCTGTAAGGAACCCCATTCCACAGGTCACACGAGGTTTCAGGAACTCTTTAGAAGAGCACATAGATCCACCACTTCAAAATGTAAGAAGTTTTCCTACTGCAAAATTACAGAGAGGTAATAAGGAAGAAAGATATGACTGCGGATGAAGATCTGGCAGGTCCTTCCTTCCAGTCATTGCCCAAAAGAAGAGAGAGTTGGGTGGAATGACCTGATAGGTAATGCTTGTGCCTTCACAAGCAGCTGGAGAGCAAGTCTGCCCTGGTACTGAGGTTCTGTAGTTCATGTGGCAGCTGAATATGGGGATGTGCAGGTCCCATGGAGCTCCTTCTTTCCCAGGTCCAGCTCACTGCAAGGCTGGGCACATACTCTCAGCAGAGACATGCACAGTATTTACGTGGCTAGGTACACAAAAGTGTGTCTTTTCCAGCACAACTCTCATCCTGACCAGAGCAGCACGGACTGTTCTCTGCTCCAGTTTATCAGGATGGCAGATAATTAGTGCAGTTAGCTACCTGTTGCTTAGCTACCTGTACCTGCTCAATCCTCTTCTTAGCAAGTCCTTAAGCCACAGCTTCTGTGATTTGCTAACAGTGGGCACTCAGGGCCTGCTACCTTGTGGTGTCTTATTCTTGCTTCTCTTGCCTAGCCAGTGCTGTCACCTTTTCCTTCATACTTGTTCTCCCACAGCTACCTTGATTTCTTCCTTTCCTTTCCTTTGACCCTTCTCCTTAGCATCTCCTAATATGTTTCTTGCATCCGGCAATCCCCTGAAAACCTTATTTGATAAGTTTCATGCACTCCCCCAGACCTCTGCTGCCAGTAAGTCCTGCAACCACTGAGACAGCAAGCCCTTTCAGCTGCACGAAAATAGAGGGGGAAAGCTCTGATCAGGGACAATGGTCTCATTGTGTGGTCTTACAGATTAACCATTACATAATTTAATAAAAGTTACTCCCACATGTCAGGTAGAATCTATTTTTATTAATAACAGACATAGATAAGCTTCACAGATAATTTAAGGTACTCATATGTGAGGAGAAAAGGGGCACACCTTTCTTGTGACATCTCTTATAGGAGAGAAATATCTCATACTCATAGGAATATAAGTTTCACCTATAAAGGCTCTATCACTTGATTCACCATAGTTGCAATTTGAATGAATGGCTTTAAGCAGATGTCTTTAACATGGTTAAAGAAGATGCTATGGCCTCTATATTATTTAATATACAGATGTGGTAGTAAGGTAGATAAATTATAAAAGAAAAGCTTCATAAAATCAGATCTTGCTCTGTTTGATTAATAGCTAGCTTGTCACTTCTATGTGCAGCTAAGTAGCTTACAAGTACTCATATGAAAACAGTCCTGGGAATGAGAGTTCGTTAACACAACAAACTATTCCTGGGTGAAAAACAACTGCACCTGAAATAATGAAGAAATCTGTCTAATGGGAATCAGGGAACAAAATATATAAACTAACCAAGACTAGAGAGATTTGATGGACAGGTAAAATACCTTTTGCTAACCAATAATTGAAGTGCACGCCTTTGGTAAAAGGAATGTATAAAAGAGAAAACATAGTTGAAATAAAAGCTTTTTTCTGCCTTGAAACTTTTGGTAGTTATTGTGTCATGAACACTTCTACAGTGACATACATAGGTATTAAAAAGGTAAATAAATAAAAAACAAATAATTTACTGATGGATAGAAGATGATTGGATGGAAGTCTAATCTTATGAGGAGAAAAAAAAATTATATTTGAAGTTAATATGGTATTGGTTGGTTGGGATAGGATTCTACCACCACGTGTTTTGTAATAACATGTCAAATATCAGTAAAAACATTTAATTCATTTTTTTCTAAAGAGGTTATCTCCATGAAATATTCAATATTGTTTAATTTCTGCTTTTTATTTAGTCCAGGAGGAATAAAATAAATGCAATTACAATTATGCAAGTAAATGTTATTTCAAACCCTCTAGCAGCAGGAAATAGCTTCATAACAAAATTATGTAACAGCTGCTATCACTAGTGATCAGCTTGATAATGTTTTCTCTCTCTTTTTCATTTATCAATAAGAGTTATTTCATGGCATTGTCTTCAACAGTTTGTGTAGTGAGGAAGAAATAAAGCAGATACAGGGTAAACATGTAAATATAAAAGTTATGAAGCAGTTTATGTTTTTTTACTGTGACACAGAAATGTCTTTGGTCTTCTTTGTGCAGTAAGTCAGTTGCCATCTATTTGTTTTGCTTTTTTTCTGATCACTAGAATAACAAGAGATTGTTCAGGCCCTAATGAAATAAGACCCTGCTTTATGTTACGTCAATATTTGTGAAAGACTGAAAGTTCTGTCTGCCAATCAGAAATAAGGTGCTTTTGTCATAGTTAAATTTTATGTATGGATTTTATGGTAGCTGCATAGTTAAACCTGCATAGTTATGCAGTTAGAATTGCTGAAAAGCTGTCTGGATTTTTTGTGTAAGTTCAGCTATGAACAAAACAGGAAATAAATATTAACTAAGAAAAAAAAAGAATATTTTCCAAATATCAAAAGAACATTGTGTGTATTGAGCAACACTGAAAATATAATATGATACAATAAGGAAGAAGTTAATGCATATCTTTAGAGACCTATCTGCTAGCAAACACTTATATAATGTGAAAATGGAGAAATATATAATGGAGAAAATTATTTTTCCCACATATATATATTCCCATTTATACAATAAATTCTATAAATAAAGTTGCTAGGGGAAGTAAAAAGCCTATGTAAGTCCAGATTCAGAAGAATTAATTCTAGAAAAAGAGTCAACTTGAGCATAAGGCTTGCTATTGATCAGGTACAACCAGCCATTTACGATTCTTTGCCCCAGTAGTGGCTTCTCAGTCCATGGACAGCTCAGACTTGTGTTGGAGAAAGTCTTCATATGACCCATATTTCTCCTTTAAACATGTTGCTCTCAATAATGTGCATATCGATCTTGTTGATTTTCCAGCAAGACATATTTCAGACAACCTTTGAAGAAGTTGGCTCAGCTGCCATGAATCCATTCTAGCTGTGGCTATCAGATGATTTTTTTCTTTTTAGACAATCCCCTTACATCTGGGAAAAATGTGTGATAGCATTTTGGCAAAACCAATTATATTCACATGTTTTTCCTTTAGAAATAAATAAAAAATCAATTAATTCTACATGCTTCTAGTGAAATGCAGAAATCTGTTGTCATTTTCATTATTTTGTTGGTACTAAACGTTTCCCACAAAATTCCTTAGTAGCATGTTGCCTTACTTTTGAGAAGCAATATTTGTGCAGTCCTGCAGTTGTTTTCTCACTGGAGATGGAAACAGATGTAGATTCTGTATATACTCTAAGAGCACATGACTTGTTTCCCTTTAGGTATATTTTCAGTCTATAATAAATAGAATTGAACATAGAGGAAGGAATTTATAATTTCATATATCTACAGCAACAAGACCTAGACTACTTTCATAATCTAGACTGCATTTCTTAAGAATGCTAGGGCTTACTTAAGTTAGAGATAAAGACAAAGCATGCATTCTCCTATGTCAGATCAGTTTTGTCCTGGAGTCTTGAAAAAAAACCCAAATAACTAACTAACCCACCCCAATAACATTGCAGCACATCTGGTAGGACAAAGAATTCTGTGTTTATTACAAAAAATAACTTTTAATCATTCGCATTTCAGCCATGTTTCAGTAATTGCTATCACTTATTCTTGATTGTTTAGGAACATTTCTCTCACCCTCCTCTGTCTTTCAATCCTTTTTTTTTTTTTTTTTTTTAATATTGAGTGGTTCTTGAAATTAAATGTAGAGTTGGAGATGGCAGCATGTCAGGAGAAAGGATATGTAAATAATAAGCCCAAATATTCCTTCAGTCCCTAAGGAGCAGAAGCAATCAAAGACATTGTTTCTGACTCACTCAATTAAAAACAATCGAAGCAAAGGTGCTCAGGTTGAGAAAGCAGCCTGAAACACTTTAGAAAGTTCCACTTACAAAGTGACAATACATAAAATATTACATATGGAAATAATATCATATATGCAACCACATAAAGAACTGGTTCACCTTTAAAAACATTAATCTCATTATTTTTGTCAGAAAAATCATCCTCTAAAATATGAATTCCAGTTTTGACATGCATTACTGGCTAAAAGTGCAAGGAATCTACCATCCCTGAAACATGGTAGGATATCACAGAATCATGAGAAAATTCGGGTTATCAGAGACTCCTGATATTCATCAAGCCCAAACACCTGCTCAAAGCAGAACTAACTTTAAAGTGGATCAGTTTGCTTAAGACTTCTAGGTCAGTTTTGAAAATATCCAGAAGCCTCTCTGGAAAACACAGCTTCATGTATATACATTTGCAACTGGATCATATTTTTTTCCTTTTTCTCCATGCAGGAATTGTCATGCTACATTCAGCCTATTGCCTCTCTGTTTTGTAGTGCACCTCAGAGAATAGTCTGATTCTGTCTTTCTTATTCCCCCATTTTCTGCAGTGTGTAAATACAGATTAATTTATAAAGCCAAAGTTGAGCATGCATGTAGGCAAGTTTTATAGACATAACCTGAAAGGCTGTGTAAAAGCTAGTCTTCTTTTCCAGCCCCACCACTGTCAAAAGAGGATTTTTGCTGAATATTTTGCAATCATCTTATACTAATTTTCCAGGAAGAAAATTTTAGTCTCCCCTCCAATATGCCTTAGCATCTTCTGCTTACTCTTTCACAATGATACCATTTCATTAACTACTGAAAAAAGATTTTTTTCTCCCCTTCCTTTCTACTACACAGCCATAGCATATAAAATAATTTTTTGAATCAAGAATTACAAGACCATCATTTTTTGAGTTTCATGTGATCATGATTATTTGTACCTGCAATAATTTCAGTACTGCCTTGGAACAAAGATGCAGTTGGCATAAGTTTTTCTCACAGCACACTGCACGATAGAGCAGGCTCTGGTGTTTCTGATTTCCCAGCCTGCTTGTTTGACTAATTAGATGTAGATGGTTTTGAAGTTGTTTATTCCCTGTCTAATGACATTACATGTGTCACAGCAACTGGTAATGTGAGGTGTTCAGCTTAAAAAATGCACAGGAAACATCTGGGGTTAGATACTGCCAGTCTGCAGAGAACATTGGTTTTCATTTACCAAAATAAAACATCCTACAAAGGGAGGTAAAAAAAAGAGATAAATAACAACATATTAATACTCAGGTGTCCATTACATCATTGCTAATGCCTGTTCAATATCTCAGAAAGAGGAAACAAAGGAACTACCTCTGCTTCTGCACATCTTCCCCTATTCTGCAATTTTGGCTTGCAACATTTTATTCCATTTTGGGCAGTATTGACTTTTAAGTTTCTAGCAGATATCTTAGTAGTCTGAAGCTAAAAGTAAAGGTGTATTTGCAATAAAGAAACAGTAGCTTTGGGTTTTCCAGTGGATTCTGGATTTATTTCACACTTTTCTCATAAAGTAGTTTTGTATTCCAAATGATCGCACCTGGCAGCGGCCCAAGGAAAAGAACCCTGCCAGCTCAAAGACACACTGCCAGAACATAAATATTCATGCTGCGTTTTGGTCTTCTCATTTGTGTACTTAACTCTCTGAGACACAGGAAGGTCCATGGGGAACACTGTTGTGGGAGCTTCAGCCAGTTGTGCATCAGAATTTCATTAAAAAGCCAGAGAAGAATACAAATTTTAGAAGCATAGGCCCGCTACTGCCCTTAGAGAGGTTTATATTAAATAATAGCTAGCAAGCATCAGGTTCAGCAACCTGGCAGTTGCTGAGGGTGTTGACTATCCTAGCTTTAATCTAGAAGAAAGCTAGGATTGTAGGTTTGTGCTGCAGTTTCTGGAAGTTACTTTACAAAATGTAATTCAGTTCCTACAGACATCTGTAAAGAGGAAAGGGAAATATGTTGCACTTTCCAATTAAAAGAAACTCATAAGCACAACTCTTTTTTAACCCATCAGTGGTTATATTAGATGACCCTAGGGGGTATTAGTTTATAAAAGCAGATTCCAATACACATATTCTAAATGAAATTTATTGGAAAATGTATTATTGATATTGTAAGAATTTCTTTCAAAATACACTTTTTTATAATATTATAATTATGAAAAAGAAAATATTTGTGATGTTATTAGCATTCCCAAAATATATCCTTGCATCCTCTATACCTGTAAGAATACTTTTTGTTATGCTCTCCATAGAAAGCAAGGCATTATGTAGTAGCTAGAATGTGGTTAGCAGAATTTTTTATGTCTCTTATATGAGGAACAGTGGTCCAAGGCTTCAAAGTGTTGCTAGAACTCCAGTTAAAACTGAAAGTAGCTGCAAAAGATCCTCTAGTAAAATAACATAGGTATGGAGAAAGCTTATAGTTTTTTCTCTCCTTTTTTCTAAATGTATTTTTTTCCAACACATACATAAGTGGTTTTCTTAGCAAGGTGGTTTAATGTGTTGTTTTTGAGCCAAGAACAGCATGGTTTAGCATGGGTACATGTGATAGGGAAGGCAGGAATAGGGAGAGCCCAGCTCATTGCTTACTGATCAGAGTCCTGTTCTTTTCTTTATCTAGGTGCAAGTTATCAGCAAACAATTTTTCTTTACATTAGGTAAAAGCATTTGTCTTCCAAAATAAGGAAGAATTCAGTATTTTTAGAATATAAAAGCAAGATTGACCAAATAATCCCTGATTCATGAACCTGTCGTCTATTACTTTAACTCCTTATTGTTTGTCAGTTTAACTTCTTACTGTTTGTCTCCTTTACATGGAGATTAAATATTTAGTTAACTTTTACTTTACTTCTTGCTGTAGCTATAAAAAGGGAAAAAATAAAATAAAATAGCTTGTTGTGTAGAGAAAAGTTTGAGAAGAGATTTTGATTACAACCAAGATTCACTTTAACTGAAATGTGCCTAAAAACCAATAATTTGAGAAATTGGAACCTATCATGTCATCAAGAAGGAAAAAAAAAATCAAAAATCTTACATGGATTTTGACAAAATACAAACAGTGGGGTGTAACTAAAATGGTATTTTACAAGATTAACCTTTTTTTTTTTTTTGATTTAAAAATTTTTGAGAGATTTAGCTATCATTGACAAAGAGAATTATAAAAAGCACTGGACCTTTATTTTAGCAGAGTGTAAAAGGATAGGTGAGGGTAATGATAACTTATAGGAGTAGGTAACACAGTCCCTTTGAGTTTGACTATCTTTTCTGCCCAATAATACAAAGCAGGAATTTTTATAACAGTTTAATCTTTTTCAATCTTCATGAAGAATGCACAGCAAGTAGCCATTAACTTTTGTAGCTTATGCATCACGAAAGATCGGGTATTCTTTAGGATGAATAAACCTCTGCTAATATTTTAGATTTTTCACCTAAAAAAGCAGTGGATGAGTAGCTCATAAGGCGTACACAAGAGCATAACATTTAACCAATATTGCTGTGACAAATTCAGCTGGTGTTACATAACAAAGATTTAAAGAATCCATTTCAGACCCCCCAACAAGTTTGAAAAAGCAACTTGGTAATTTCAGACTATTTTCAAAGACAATTTTAATTCAGTGCTGAACATGTAAATGGTAAAGACCCATTTGCTCTTGTGCTATTTCGGTCAGCCACCAAAGAGCACTTTTCCATTGCACTCTTGCAGAGAAGGCCTAATGCCAGATAGAAATACGTTTTTTTTAAATCAAGGAAATGCACTGTGTACTTTCTTCATAGCACAACTTTTTACATTAACTGATAGAATAGAGACAGAAAAATCTAAGAAAGGCTAATGCTTAAGAGTCTTTATATGAACATCTGTTGTGGAATTAGCTAGAGAAACACAGGAATGACTTGACTGCTCTCAGATACATAGTTTATGAAATTATTTATGTACTTTCAGATATTTATGGCATTATCTAGACTAAGATCTCATTTGCTGATCTTGAAATTTTTTTCCAGAGGAAATCTGATATTTGTTTTCCTGTACTAGGTTGCACTAAATAGATAAATATTTTGTCTTTGTCTACATAAAACTGAACACTCACTCTAGATAAATGTGGTATTTTTCTGCTGCTATATCACTATGTAGGAGTACACGAAAAGGTTAATAATTAAATAACTATGCAATGAACAAAGTGATTGATTTATTTGTCTAGTTGGTGGCAAAAGAAAAAATTATAGTATAGCAACCATATTTTAAAATAGAGTGATTTTTCTAGTCCATTTCCAAGGTCTATGTACCTGCTTTATTAAAACAAAACCCTATTGAGTAGGCCTATTTATGCATCATAATTTGATGTCTCCAGTGCTCAAAGTTGATAGTTGCCATTTCTTCTTGTCATAATATTGCAGCTGCCTTGCTGTTCAAACAGTACACAGAAAGCCGCATGAGTGAGATCCTGGCCTGCAGCTGCCTGATTTTCAGTTGGGAGAAGAAGGACTTTTACTTCATTCTAAAAATGTCAATATTTTTTAATTTTCCCTTAAAATGGCATGCAATCAGATGAAGAGAATCACAGTGGTGGACAACTACTATGAATGTGATATAACTAACAAAGACAGTGCTGCACCTCAACTCCATTTCAAAACCAGTACAGGTATCCGGTGTTAAAGTTGGGAGCAGGTAATATTTACAAAAACTTAATTAACCAAAGTATGTCATTGACCTCACACAATTCTAGTATATCATGATATAGTAGGCTACCACCCACCCCATCGCCAAAATCTCTTGTTTTTCAAAACAGTGGAAATTATTGAAGTAGAAAATACATTCAACCATTTTTTTTAAGTGGCTAATGTCTCCTGGGAGAAATTTACTAATTCTCTCTGCTTCGTGTTGTACAGTAAAATGTGCATCCTTTGGACTTAATAAATTAAATGAGACACAAAACAAGAAGCAATATATTTATAACATAAAAAGTCAGAGATAAATACAAAAGGCAGCTGAACTAGTGGTGAGTTTTCTGGTAACATATAACATATATTTAATTTAGAATTTTATAGATTTGTGGAGTATGGTATTTCTTAGGACCAGGAGTACATCAGAATTTTTATTAAACAAATGTTTTACAAATAAAATAAATATTTTTGTGGATTTGGCTACTTTCTTCATTCTTTCATCAACAGAACCTAAACATAAAACTGCAACACTTAAAATGATTCTTGTAAATTAAAATCTAAAAATTCCTTCTCTTAACTGATCTTGAAAATATTTGCATGATGAGTGAAAAGAAGTGTCTTTTTTTTTTTTTTTTTTTTTTAAAGTCTTTCAGATTTCTTGGGAAAAGGCAGTTTCAGCTGGGGATGTTATTTCTGCAGCTCAAATGCTTACAACTTAAATATTTGTAAAGAGTGAGAAAAATAACTCCATTTTCTATGGCTGATTCTGAAACCTTTGTTCCCTTTCTTTGAATAGGCGTAGGCAAACATGTAATTTGTCCTGCCTTTTGTCTAACTGCAAACAATAGATTAAGTTCAGCTGAACATGCAAGGGAAAAGACAAA
Organism: Certhia americana; assembly: GCA_018697195.1. Taxonomy (NCBI): domain Eukaryota; kingdom Metazoa; phylum Chordata; class Aves; order Passeriformes; family Certhiidae; genus Certhia; species Certhia americana. The sequence continues at coordinate 81,174,289 of CM031857.1, read as the reverse complement.
AGCAAACATTGTCAAGCACTTTCCATTAGCTGGATTTTTTTTTTTTTTTCCACTGAAAATGCCAGAGTGCAGTGAGGCTTTTCTACTCTTTGTTTTAATAATCATATCCAGTGGGTACGGCTCTCAAGGAAATTGAAAGGTCAAGACATGCACACACTTGGTTGGGTGATAGCATAGGCTTGTACATCTTCTGCCAGAAGCTTTTGGATCACAGCTGCAAAAAGATGCAAAAATTAAATTATTTAAGGCATAATCCAGATGGCTTTTGAGATATTATCTCTTCCCAATATATAATCTAAATCTATTACTCTATTTCAGTTTAAAGCCATTGTCCTATCACTACATGTCTTGTAAAAGGTCCCTTGCCAGTTCTTTTGTAGAATTCCTGAAACCTTCTCTTCTCCAGGTTGAGAGTCAGACCAAGCAGAGAAAACTGGAGCCCACAGTATTTCTGTATTAACTAGTGTGGATAAAATCCTTGCACTGTAATTCTTAAGTGTGAAGAAAATTACAGAAAATTGTACTGCAGAGTAAATTTTATACAACAAAATCATACCCTGCATCATTCCTTGTTATGTAACTTCTGCTTATAAAGTATAACAGCTTTTTTTCACTGACTCCCCTGAGGTATAAATTACATTAAGTTTGCTCAAAAATTTACTTAAGATATACTTCTCTGACCATCTATAATTCATGATCCATGGCAATCTGACCTTTTGATCAGATCACAAGTTCACATACATGCAACTAGAAAATTCATGTGAGAGGAAACAATCAGCTTAATATTAAAATTCAATTCATTGAACACTGAAGCATCATAGAAGCATGAGGTCTAGTTTTATTGAAAACCATAAATTTGTATCTTAATTTGATACCCATACCTCAAAGTTGTCATATTCTTTTGAGGTAGAGTTTCTGACTTGAAAAACTGGCGGAAAATTGAAAATTTCATTTAAATAAGGCATACTAACTTCAACCATTTATTGAACTTCTGGGTAAAAGCGTGGTTCTTATGAATTGTGAGTAATCACAAACTTAATCAAAAAACACAGGAAAGTCTATTTCATTTATATCCTCTGTTCTTTGGAGACATGCATTCATTACTATGGAGACTTAATGAATCTTCTTTTCGAATTGCTATATTTCTTATAAAAAGGTTTGTAATAAAACAATTATTTCACAGAAAAATTGAGTTCCTACCTCTAACTGCCCTCTGCCACACAAGATGTTAGTTTTGCTAAATATTAGTAACAGGCAAGTAGATTTTTGCCCTTCTATTTTATAAGGATATAATATTTAAAAAATCAGACTTTTTAAGCTGCCAATGATTTAATTTGAAAAAAATAACCAAGCTAAATCTAACTTTACTAGTTCCAATTTTAATAGCAAAATTCACCAGTATTAAAAAAATAAAAATAACAAACCTGCTCTTAGATCTATTTCTTAGAAGGTTTACATTGGGACACTGTAAAGCAAGATCTTTTTTAAAGCAAAAATGAAAATTGGCTTTCACAGTGATGGTGAAAACGACATGCCAGGTTAAGGGGTCACTTCTCCTCCTCTCCAAACCACACTGTACCTGAGCTTTTATTTTTTTCCTAGAAATGAAATTCCTTGATAATTTCAGTTAAATACATACATGATTTTGTGATGTCCCTGGCATGCTTTGGAAAGGCATGCACTGATTTTAAGTGTAAACATAACCTTCTTAGCCTAACCACTTTAGCATATTTGCACACCAGATAAGCAACTTAACACTCGAAAAATCTTCCCAGCACCTGTAAAGCAATATCTAAAATTCTAACTGTTAAATGTTATAGATATCTTTGGTTTTCCTTCAACAATTGTGTAATTTGGAAGAAAAATATTAAATCTAACTCTATTTAGTTGGTTTTCATAGTGGAATGTGTTGGTACGAAAGGATAGGCTTGTTACTATTTTGCTAAAGCAGAACAGACTGTGTGAGAGTGATCATAAGATTAAATGATGTATAAAAAGTAGATAAGCTTTGGCACAAAAAGTGGCTTTTCTGTGTTCCTTATATCACTTTGATTCCAGTGCTCAGCAGAGCATGAATGAAGCAAGGACAGAAATGTTGGGTTTTGTCTTGCAGTGAGCTAAGTAACACTTTGAATTAGAAACAATGTTCTGTACAGGGAAATATAGATTCTGCTAATTAACGTATGATTTGTTATAATTGAATTAGAAATACTTTTTAGAAAGAGGAGGGTGCTTGTGTGATAGTGATGAAGAACAGAAAATCAGGCAGTATGCAAAACTTCAATTCAGGATTGTGTGGCTGTATTGGGTTTGCACAGCCTGGATTTTGGGAACAAGAGGTGGATTCTGTGAGAAGCTGCTGGAAGCTCTTTCCACATCTGTCAGAGGCAAACCCCAGTGACTCCAAAGATGAATTTGCCATTGGCCAAGGCTGGGCCAATTAGAAATGTGATAACACCTCTGTGATATGTAAGAAGAAATCCAAACAAAAGTTGTTGCACAGCTATGATTGCAGCTCAAGAGTGAAGTCAAAGGATTTGAGGAGAATAGCTCTGCAGGCACCAAGGTCACTGCAGAAGGAGGGGGAGGATGTGCTCCAGATGCTGGAGCCAAGATTCCTCTGTGTAAGAGAATGGATTGTAAGCGACCCTGCCCCTGATGAATTACAGCTCTACTAATTATCAGAGTGGGAACAACCTTCCCCATCCAATAACCAGGGGTGCTATAAAACTGGGTTGCTGCTCAAGGGAGGCTGCTGGGGTAGGAGTTTGTTGCAGTGGGAGTTAGCTGATTGTGCTGTGAGTAGGAAGCCTCCTACTCCACTGTAGGCCATGGTGAGGACCATGGTGAAGCAGCTGTGCCCCTGCAGTCCATGGGGATGCAGAGATCCATCTGCAGCCCATGGAAGAGCCCCACACTGGAGTAGGTAGATGCCTGAGAGGAGGAGGCTGTAAACCTGTGGGAGACCCAAGGTGAGGGGCCCTGCTCCCATGCTGGAGCAGCCTGTCCTTGGGTGACTGCACCCTTGGAACAGTGACACCCACTGTAGCAGTTTTGGGAGGACTGTTTGCCCATGGAATGGACTCATACTGCAGCAGTTCACAGGGAGGTGCTGCTCAGGAGATTGGAGCCACACTGGAGAAGATCACAGAGAACTGTCTCCTGTGGGAGGGACCCCAGGGTGCAGAGAGGAATGACTCCTCTCCCTGACCAGTGGGAGAAGGCATGGGTGTTGAATAGACCATAACCCCCATTCCCTCCCTCCTTGTGCCACTGGGGTAGAAGGCAGAGCTGGGAAAGAGGGATGGGTGGAGGGGGATGGTCTTTTTAAGGGCTTGTTTTACTTCTTGTTATCTTGCTCTGATTTATTAGTAATAAATTCATGTCGTATCTTGAAGTTGAGCCTTTGATGGTATTTGATGAGTGATCTTTCCTGGTCCTTAACTCATGAACTCTTCAGTAAATTTTCTCTCATCTGTTCAGCTGCAGAGGGGAGTGAGTGAGCTGCTTTCGTGGCATGTGGCCTGGGTCAACTCATGACAGTGGAGGATTTCTATTGAAAATTTGTCAAAGTCAGGTTCTGCTTTTATGTGAACACTGAAATAAGGACAATTTTTTTAACAACTCTGAACAAGGATGCAATTTTTTGATGTACTACAAAATGCATTGTGAGACTCGTTTGGGAAGACAGGTAGCTTGGAAACTAAAGCATTGAACAAATCTTATACTGCATGAATGAGATTTTTCAGGACTGCCTTAGCAACCACTAAGCAACAATCAGATGATCTGGTATCAAGGATAGCTGACAACATGGAACAGCTTGATAACAGCTGAGATCTGATGGTTTGTAATGTGTAGGATGTGATTACGAATTCAAATTAGAAAGCATTGGCATGTGCTTCTTTAAGATAGGAAAGATACAATGCTAGCCTAGAAACCTTTACGTTTCATAAGCTTGCATAGAAGCCTCACAAAATAGATTCATTGCATCAACTGTTGCCTCTAAAAGGAAATTAAATCCTACAGGAAATGACGGTGGAGTTTTATGAAGTCAATAAGCCTTTCTGTGTCCAAGTATATATGATGAGTGTTGTGATTTTTTTGTTTTGTTTTTTGTTTTCCTCAACTTTAAGGGCAAGAAGTTCCTATAACTGTTTTTATGTAGAACTCTGTTAGAACCTGTCAGATTCTGTTAGTGCCAAGACTTTGTCTCATATAGACTTGTCTCACATACCTAACTGCTCTGACTGTTACCATTACGAAAAGGTGAGTATGGAAAACAAAATGACTGATTAAAATCTCTCCTCATGACTGCACCTGCCAGTGCTGATTCTGGTAAATGAGACCATCAACACCTCACAGCTGTTTCCTGCATCCTTATCTTCATGGCCTGTTTCTTATCCTGACTCTTGTGTTTTTATCCTATCCAAATACAAAACCTTTTGTGTTTGAGGTCTGTTGTTGTATAAATGGAATTATCTGTTCTGAAACTGGACCACTTTGGCATTAGGTTAGGAAGAAACAGAAGGGTGTCCCAAGCAGGGGTGGAGAATGAAGTCCCAGCAGAAGTTCTGCCACCTGCGGCATTCTTTCCATCCTTTCCTTTCTCCCTTCCTTGGTGAAAATATTTCTTTTTGTGGCAGCAAACAGGCCAAGGCTGAGGAGAGATGAGCAGGGACAGCTGGCTACAGCACAGGCTGGTGTGTATATAGTAGTAGCTGATTCATGGAACATGGATTTTAAGAAAAGGTCCGTTTATCTAAATCATGGGAATCACCTATGCAGAAATGCTGGAGTTAAGTTATGAGCTTTCTAGCAGTGACAGTAGAACCTCAGCTGCAGGCTACTATTCATGAGTTAGTATTCTCCTTTCTGTTGCTTACTTAAAATATTAACATATTCTTCTCTGCTTACAGTAAAAATAAATATTTTACTTGTACAGGGATGTCAGGTTAAGCCATCCTGAGTTTGGGTTACCAAAAAGGAACTGATCAGAGTAAATCAATAGTTTACATAACTGAAATTAAAACATCCTTACTAATCCATATGCCTGCATGTTACCTTGTGAGCTGCTTATTTTAGTCACTTTATAAATGATTTAAAAAAGAAAACCTCCATTCAAAGTGAGTAATTTTCCCAATGGATATTATGTTAATTTTTCTGGCTTTAATTCAGTTAGTTAATTATATTGTTCATAATTGTTAGACTAACAATGGGAAAACTAATATTTTCAAGTGTATTAAAACATCTTTTTTTTTTTTTTTTTTACAATTTAAGTTTAAAGACTTTTTTTTTACATGAGTGTGATGCATTTTTACCATGAGTTGATGACTTGCTTGTGCTTTCCTTTCAAACACTTCCTGTGGACCATTATTGGGCATGACTTCTGTCATACCTGGTAGTGTAATGGCAACATCAATAAGTCACCTAGTACATTTTAAAAATCTATCATGCTTAAAAACAAAGTAAAGCACAACAGAAAAGATGCAAAAAAATGCTCAGCAGTATGGTGTTCTTTATAGACTAGTATTCCCTGTCTCAGACAGGTTTGTATAAAGTCTACATGTTCTTATGGCATTTGTTTATTAAACTAGAAAGATTAAATTTATTTGAATACTTCCATAAATGAAGTAAGTACAGTCTATATGTAAGGTCATCTACAGGACACTAAAATTTCTGAGCCTTCTGATCCAGTGAGATACTATGTTTGTGTTGTAGTCTACTTTGGGGAAAGAGCACTAAGTCTCTCAGCATCTCTGTCAGTATAAAAATATTGTTCTGAGTAATTTAGACATTGCTATAGCAAATGAAAGCTAATTTGAGTTGTTCGGTTGTTATAGTAAGTTTTCACCTGTTAAAATAAAATTAAAACTCTCCCAGAACTTCAGGAATTGCAAATTGACAATTATCCAGCTGTTAAAAGTAGGAGTAGCAACCAGCGTTCCTTCATCTTGACTGGTATCCTCAGTGCAGTCCTCCCAGTTCAGTACTGGAATGGCTGGATAGCCACTTGCCCCTGTTACTACTTGTCTGAGATCAGTGTTATCTGTCAGAAGATGCTTTGCTGAACTGAAGAATTCCTGAAAGATTCATTCACTCAATTCTCACTAAAGAAGGCTCCAAATGCAGCAGAAAGAGATGAGTCCATGAGGAAGCAGAGCTGATACACCATTTTATGGAGGGTTTAGTAAGAGCGCAAAACACAGGGAAGGCTGAAGGGTGAGACACTGTGGTTTAATGTCCGAGGCTGTGGAACAGTACAGCAAATCCAGTGATGCTCAGCTGTTGAGAGGCTTCAGTTATGCAGGAGCAGACTTTTGGATCGACAGATCAAATGGAGTGTTCACTCATCTAAGCTTGCCTGGTCAGGTCCAAGCATGTGTGCTATGTTAGGAAGGAGATGAATAAATATAAAGCAGAAAATACGAGTTAAAAAATAATATTTATGGGTTTGGTATTTAAAGAGCGGTTAATCCAATTTAAATATGTAATTAAAATCTTCTGTGTCTATTTAATTTCATCTTCTTTTTTTTTTTTTTTTTTAATAAAAGAGATTATTTTTTTAAAGTGTGTAATGATAATATGAGCTTTTTAGCAACATTTTATTTCATGGGAAATATTTATATCCAGAGGTGGCTGGAAGTTTTAATTGATTTTTCACACTTCAATGCTGTCAGTTTTTGCAAATACTTCTTGTGTGTTCTCAGTAGTGTCCTAAACCCAGATTTAATTCTGATGTGGCAAGGGAATTACTGTGCCTAGAATTGCAACATATTGTTTAAAATAGTTTTCAAGTTTAATGTCAAATAAATTTATTTGTTTTGTGTTGAGCTTCAGTTTATATGCTCAAAACATCTTCCAAATTTTAAGCTATCTACATAGTATGAGTGGTGAGATAGAATCTGCATTTTTGGCCTGAGTTGTAGTACCTCACTTTTCAAATCATCTCAATAAAAGTAAAAGATAACTTTATAGGTAAAAATAGGTTTTTGATCCTGAGACATCAAACTCCATTTGGTTTTGAGCAGGGGAAGTCTCACCAAAATTACTTTTGATGTTTTATACATATTGCAAATATGTGTATGAGGATTGAAAGAATTTAGATTACTCTATGCCTCAGAAGGAAAGCCTCATGTAGTGTCTGGGTAATGGTTTGTATTAAGTAGATAATTTAAAAGATAGTTAATATTTTCAACTTTCATTTTAATAGTTGACTATATAATCAAGTAAAATTTCCTGGGTTTAAACATGAAAGATTATGAAAAATAGGATACATGAAAATAACAGTGTATAATATCTGTTTGCATATTTTTCGATTGATAGTGCAAATAAATAGGGTAATTGCTGCACTATTAATATTTAAGTATATTTATACTCTTCCTTTCTATTGTGTTGTGGGTTTCATTGCAATCATTATTGTTTGATCAAAGATGAAATCTGTGCATATTTATAAAATGAGCTCTGGTATTATACATTAGCTGTGTTAAAGGGTACAAGTCAATATAGCAGAAGGGTTGGGTGAAGGGATTGTTAAGGGAAGATGTCTTTTCTCTCAGGCCAGTACTGTAATAGAGGAGAAAAATTTGCTCTTTAGACTGTGGCAAAAACATATGTTTTTTCTTATCCCTGCCCATCCTGCTCTAGCAGTGAATTCCAGTAGAAGATTGAATTTTGGTTGGCTCCATGTCTGCTGGGCAAACTTGAGCAATGCAGTTTTAAAACTGGGATAAAACTCAGAGAAAATATAAGGTGTGTCAGTGTGACAGTGACTGGGAAAATATTCCTTTACAGTTACACTCATGGGAGCTCAGTAACCTTTCATACACACAGGATTCAGCAGTTTCTGGTCAGAACCAGAGAGGCAAGGGGGAGACCAGCTCTTGCTGCTGGACAATATGAATGAGGACACATTCCTGTAGAAGAAGTTTAATTAAAATGTTTCTACTGTATTTTAAGTTGTAAAAGGCTGGCCAGTATTTCAGTTAGCACCCCTGTAAATTCCTTTTCCAAGTGTCTTTAATTTGACAACAGCCTGGTGAAGCAAGGGGTTCTAAAGTCAAATAAATGTTGCTTCTCAGGGAATCTGTGAGCGCCCTCAGCTGCAACAGCTGGAAGGAGAGGAGAGCAATGAGACTTATACAGATTATCTCTAGATCTGACACAAATGATTCAAGTACTGAATAACTGTGTTTTTTATAGGGTCATTTTCAATTCATATTTTTATCTCTATGAAGAAAATGTGTTGTTCACCCTAAAAGGCCTTTTATGTCACAAAGTGCTGGTCTTATCTGATATATATGTATTTGTAGAAATGTTGAATTTTATGTTAAAATATATTCTATGTTCTCTTTATTGAAGTTAAAGCATATGTCAAATGCCCAATGACAGTTAGCCTTCCAAAGATAGGGAGTCACTTGTGCTGTTGCCTTTGTTGCCAGATCAGCTTACGTTTATTGAAATGAATGAGAGTTTGGAATTATGTAATTGAGTTGAGAAGCTCAGGTAACATATCTCCTCGGCACTTGGACAACTCTCAGATTGTAAAGGAAAGAGACACTGATGGAAATCCAAAAATCTGGGTAATGTCTGCAACATGAAGCTCCTGTAACTTGGAATAAAATAATTGGAACTAAATAACTTTAGCGCACACACACACACACACACACACACACACACACACAAAAAAAAAAAAAAAAAAAAAAAAAAAAAAAAAAAAAAAATCAATGAGAAAAAGAAGCTCTTGGAAAGCAAAAGAACTCAGTTTCTTAGTATGGGTCTGTGTCATGCTTACTTTAGCAAAGACACAACTTCTCTGAGTTTCCGCCCCTATTTGTCTACCCTCACAGCATTCTTTATTCATTAGGAAAGCTGTGGAAGGGAGCAGAGGCTTAATTAAAGATTTCCACTATTCTAAAAGTTAGTGAGCATGATGTACTTTTGGTGCTGCAAAATTATTTTTTTCACTGCCTTTTTCTGTTTCACTTAATTTCACAAAATTTCATGTTGTCTAGCAAACTGTCAGAGCAGTTAATTTTATTTAAGTAACTGAAGAAATAACTTTAATAAGCAATCCAGTTTCAGAGTTTAATTTTACAGAAAAAAAATATCTCTTTGACTTGTTCTCTATCTATAACATTTGAAGAGTTTTCTTAAATTTACTAAGCAAAACTTATTTTTGAGATGAGAATAAGGAATAGGAAATTTAATCTGGAAATAATAGTTCATCAGAAATAAATGAGCAAATAAAATCCATATGAAATTCTTGAAGTAGAGTGAGAAGTTTTTGAAAGGTGAGGGTGCAAATAAAGAGGAAGAGACTTGTTAAAATACAAAAATACTCTTATTTTTCCAAACTCCTGAATCACATTATGTTGCTTAATATTTAAGTTCAAATTTTCCAAGTATTTAAGATTGCCTAAAAATCTGATATCAATAAATGCTCATCATAAATGTGCAAGGAATTCATAATTTGATGTAGGTGGTGGCAACCATAAAATCAAACTGACTAATATCTTAATGGTTTGATAAGAAAAGAAATATACAGTTTAACACATGAACTAGTTAATGCAGTAATACTTAGGTGCTTTAATTATTTAAATTGGATATAGTTTATTTCAATATGTCAATTGCACTGCAACTATAAGATGATTAATTGTTTTTCAACTCTTCCTTCCTTGGGAGAAGTCTCATTGTTCAGAGAACCTCAACAAAGCCAGCTGGCAGCTAGACTAAGAACCAATTGACCCCAGATGGATTCTTCAGATGATGTCTTTTAGGCAAACCCCTTAAATACGTGCTTTAAGTACCTCTTGACAGAAACAGAAAATATTCTGTAATTAAATGTTTCTCTTGTTTTGAACGTAAAGATATAATGAAATTTGGTCCTCAGAACATACTGAATGAAATGTGTATACTTAGTCTTTAGTGAAGACTGTCTTACCAGTTAGCATGAATTATTATAAAGGTTTTGTGTTATTCTTAAAATCAGAAACCAAATAAATATGTGGTACACAGGCAAAGAAAATTATATTTCATTAAAAAAATACTGTGTGTGTACTTGCCTAAATTACAGCAAACTTGCTAAACTAATTTATGACAATTGTAAATCTACATACAAATAGAACCATAACAAATAGCAATCATATTGCCCAAGAAGATATAATATTGTGATGTTATTTTAGTACTAGTTCTGTTGCAATTTCTAAAAACTATTTTGAAGAGAGAGCTGCCAGATATAACAGTTGTCAACACTGTGCCACAATCATTGCAAGGACACAGGACAGAAGATTAAATAATGCAATGAAATGTATTTTCCTTTAAAGACAATTACTTATGCCCTGTATGAGTGACTCTGTCTGTGATCACATTTAGTCAAATGAATGTAAAGCTGTTAATGTAGGTCAGATATATTTTGACTTCTGCACCAAGAACAGGAGAAGACTATTATGCCAGTGTGAATATTCTCACTGGCTGCTGATTTCAATGCTTTAACTAATTCTTTATCCTGCTTCTGTTTCCTTGACAATCAAATTGAGATATAATGACTATGATTCTAAAAAGACTAAGACAGGGTATATTATAACCAGCTTTCTCAGCACAGATGTTACACTGCAGAAGCTGGACTGAAAACAATTACTTTTCTTACAAATTCAGACACTATAGCCCATTTTCCTATGAGCATGATATTCAGAATGAGGTTTGGTTCTCACAGAAGATGGAAATACTATTAGACAGTAAGATTCAGATTGCTTGTTTAAAAAACTTTGCATCACAGGTAGGAAAAAAGTAACACAAATTTGATAGATCTTCCCTCTTTGAGTAATTTTACTTGTCAATCATATGATTAAATAATAGAATCATAGAATGGTTTGATTTGGAAAGGACCTTAGCTAGGTCTGACCCCCCTACACAGGTTAGGAACACCTTCCACTAGAGCAGGTTGCTCAGAGTCCCATCCAACCTGACCTTAAACACTTCCAGGAGTGGGGCAGCCACAGCTTCTCTGGGCAACCATTCAGTGCCTCACCACCCTCACAATAAAGAGTTTCTTCTTCATATCTAATCTAAATTTACCATCTTTCCAGTTTAGATTTCTCCTCTTGTCCTCTGATCACCTTCATGCCTTTCCTCTGGACTCACTCCAACAGGTCCATGTCCTGGGTGTGTTTGTATGCCTCAGAATTGAACACAGTACTCCAGGTGGGGTCCATCCAATAAATCCATATCTCGTCAGTTAATAAAAAAGAATGTTGTGTTAAGAATGACTGGCTTGTAGTTCCTCCACAAATGGGGGAGTTTTTTATTTTTGTCAGTATGAACTTCACTGGACAGTCATGAATTCTCCAATATTCTGAAATATTCTCTAGTGGCTTATCCCCCCCCATCTTCAAATTCCCCTGGGACCTGAGGATGCATCTGGAACCCAATCTTATCCTACAGTGACCAGTACTTCATTCTCCCAGTCCCTGCTTCTGCTTCTGCAGCTTGCATGGCATGGTTGGAGCACTTGCTGGTGAAGGTTGAGGAAAAAAAGTGATTGGGTACGTCAGCCTTCTCCATGTCCGGGGTCACCAAGTCTCTGGTTCAACGACTAAAGTTTGATAAAAACATAAGGTTTTTGCAAATGAGTTTCAGATACAACATGAAGTTGAAAACTGTGTGTATTTTTCAAGACACATGTTGTTATGACATTCAAATGTAGAGCTATGGTTCAGCATGTGGACTATTGCTAAGTGTGAAGTTTCATGAGTGCTTAGTGATTTCTTTTGTATTAAATGTAAATAAATAGCATGTTTAAAGCATTCTGTTACTGATTTGGAGTTATATATATATATATATGTATATATAGATCCATGCTTCAGGTTTAAAAAAAACTACTGTCAGTCATCCTAATGTGAATGGGTAGATGGCCAGGAAATCACTCTCCAGATTTCCTTCAGCTACAGAGCATAGTCTTTCCAGCTCTAGGTTTATTTTGGGATTGAGGCTGAGTTGGAGTTTTAAAGACAGAATGAACAGTGGATTTCTGAGAGGATAAGTATTCAGTGTCTCATGCTTTTGTCTCATGTTATGTGGACAATCATAAAAAAAGAGATGTGGAAAACAACTTTGGAGTCATCTCAATTATGTCAGCACTGTGCCCTTTTCAGTTTGACATCAGGTGTGGAGACCCTAATGGATTTCTGAGACATGTCAGGACAGATACAATTAACTCTTGTAAAAGGCTGGAAAGGGGTTTCTTACCAAAAAGAAATCTGCCTTGTGACAGGCAGTATTCTAGTTCTGCTATGAAAGGTTGTAATTGTCTCCAGGTTGTAGTTAACAACTTTGTTCATGTGATGTCACCCAGTGGGATAGATGGGACACTTTTAGGTTGTCACCTACAACCTGGTGCTGTAACACTGTAAGTGATCCAAGCACAAGTATTCACTGCTGTTCTACTGAGCCTTTTTTCCGTAGAGAATGCATCTTGCTCTTTAAGTATACCTTGTGTGCAGCCCTGGAATAATCATTATGAATGACTTATAAATTTTCTCTGGAGCCTGTCTTTAAGACTTTTCTTGTTCTAGAGGTAGTCTTAATTCATTCCTTATATTTTGGGGATTAGTTCAAAGTACTTGTCCAAATGTTGTACACAACCAGAATTCAAAGCTGGAGTCTGGAAAATTTAATTTCAATTAAATTGCACAATCAGAGAAGCAGAAGAAATCATATGAGTATACCTGTAAATTCCTGCGCAGAGTTAGGTACTGAGAGACCAAAATGTCATTAATCAAACAGTGGTTGTACGACTGTTCATTGTATGAAAACAGAATGAATGAATTTTAAGTCAGAAGAAAATTTTGTAGAATTGCTCCAATTTCATTCTTTCTCTTCCTTTAATACTGGCTTTCAACATCTACTAGAGAAATTTGTACAAAGTAGTTATGTATCTAATAATCAATGAAATGGCTGTGTTTGGACAAATGGCCTAATTCAATGCCACATTGCTATTGTGTTATTCATTCCAATCATTTCCAATGCATTGCAAAGCAAATTAACCTCTGAAAACTAGGGAATCACTTTTATTATATTCTATTATCTGTGCTTTGAATAGTCCTCTTTCAAATCCAGAAAAGGAGACTCAGGAAGAAGGAAGTACTTATTACTGTGAAATTATCTTCTAAAATATGGATTAAGTAACATTCTAGCAACGATTCCAACAGCTGAATGTCAGAATGATGAGCTTTTATCATATGGAAAAGCTTCTTAATTATGTATTTCATAATGCTCTAAAATTAGTTGGATGGCCTGTTTTCTAGCTATGTACCATTTTTCAAAACATGTTTTCTAGTATAATTTTTGGTGTCATAGTGATCATGGCTACCTTTTTACACAGAATTAGCAGAATAACAGCAGTTGCTGCCAGAACATTTCCTCAAAACAACCAAAATCTCAGTTTTACTTTTACTTTTGCTACAGTAGAGAACAGTGATAGTTAGGAGAAGTACAGAGAAATGCTGATTGTTGATAACAGTTGTGTATGCAATGATTTTATGCTCTCTAATGTGCAAAATTCTTTCTTTAGCATAGTTGGCATATGGAAAAGTTACAGTTATAGTCCTTCACCCACTCCTGTTAAATATATTGCTTTAATTTATCTAGCCTATCTATTTCAATATAAGCATGCCAAATTAAAAGGAGATCATTTTTAGAGGGAGGGAACAGTCTTTGTATCTGGTGGAGATAGGACAAGGAGTGGTGGCTTAACAGTGCATCTTGTCCAGAATGTCAGCAAAGCCCTGCCAGAGATTAGAAAGGTTGTGGCACGACCATCATGACAGGCAGTTTGAATAAGTATATTTAAGGTATTCCTGATCCTGTTCTTCTTAGTTTCTATGTCTCTGAATATAGAAACATGGGAGTAGTTCCAAACTCACCTTTTTTGAATCAAGTTCAACCCTTTGTTTCTGTGATCAAGATTCTGAACTGTCACTTCTATGGGGCAGAATCTTTTCTCCTATTTTTTCTACATGCACAGCAAAATAGCTCTCTGAAGATATTGTGCTCTATGTTTCTCAATTTTTTAAAATTTCTGTGTTTATTTGTCCATTTTCTTGCAATGTCTAGTGCCCTCTGACAGTGCCTGGTCACTTTGGGAATATTTACTGTGGTTTTGTTGTGTCAAACATTGCCTTTTTATCCAGAGGTTAAGTGTGTGTAGTTGTTTGTCTGCATACTGTGCTGCATGGAATGCCTCACCTGAATAGATAACTTTTCTTTTTTTTTTTTCCAGGAAACTAAGGGTCATGTAAGTTAACAACACATGCTATAACATATATCCATATAGTTCCATAGCAAGGGTTTTGCTTGTGGCTTTACCTCTGCAAGCACAGGGGAAGTGCTTTATTTCATTTCTACAATCACCAGGGATTCCCTGACTGCCTGATTACTTCAGAGACTTTGATTTGATCAGAGCTGTGCCTTTGCTCCCTGAGAGCATCCTTAATAAAAAAGAATATTTTGGGAGCTATGAAGGAACTCCTCAAGAGAAGAGACAGCATGGGGTGGGAGGAAACAATGAGGATACAGGCTCACCAAGACACTAAGAAGGAGTGAAAGAGCCTTGTTAGGAGAGGAGAGAAATATGATTATGCAGCACCAGAACTGCAGTAGCCTCTGCAGAATAGAGAATAATAGAAGCAACACAAGTAGACAGAATTTTCCCTTTGAAATCATAGATGGGGCATAAATCCTGCTTTTATTTTTATTAATAAAAATGGAATGCACACTAATTTAACAGTTAATTTTTCAGTTAAATAAACCAAATTTAAGTTAATAAAAGTAAATAATAAATCTTTTACAAGCCTGTAATGCTAATTTAAAGAGCTAAATTTTGACATAATGTAGCAAAAATACTACAGTTTTAATGGGTTTGCTTGTCAGACTGTTACACTATCTACACTAGTTAATACTTTCAGAGTAGCTCTAGGTCTTAAGTATGAATTCCTTGGCTGATCTATATTCTGTTAAATCTGGAAAGCAATACATTTTGTTAATCATCATATTATCATCAAAAATAAGATTATGGTTTGTGATAGCTGCTTTTAGAACAACACAAAGTCCCTCATTTACGTGATCAGTATAACAATTCTGAAGGTATTTATATAATATCACTAAGTGGTATTACACATAAGCTCCAGGACAGATGATGGTTTCTTGTCTAAATCTCACATAAGGACTGGGGCACGAACACTACTATGGCAGGAGCTGAAGTGAGATATTTTGCCCCATGAGGATGCAAAAATTCTGTCATAATCCAGAGGGTGCACATCCTGTCACTTTTTCGCTGGAGATGTCCTCTTTTTTTTGCAACATGGTCATACATTTGGAGCCTTTCCATCACCACACCTTTTTCTTACCAGTTCTTAAAGACAGTAACATAAGCATGATTCAGAAAAGAGGAAGTTTAATCTCTCTAACACTGTTTGGGAGTTGAAAGAAAAGGATAAGAGGAGAGCAACAGCATTTTTGCCCTCATGTCCCAACAGAATTGATTCCTTTTACCTCTCTCACTATGTTATATACTGAAGCTCTGAAAAGTGAGCAGTGTTTTGAGTTTCTTTCACTGTTTGCATACATACTAAATCACTCTTTATTCATATAAGAAGCAATAAAACTAATGTGATGAGCTTATTTCTTCGTGAAAGGCTGTGCTTACACTGATTTTATAGCTTGATACTCAATTCTGAGTATCCAAAAAATGGTCACAACCTGGCTTTGTAGTAGAAGTTTTCTTCCTACTTATATGAAAAGGGTTGACCAATTTTTGTTTAAGCATGTTTTTAAAGACTTTCTGTACATGTCTTAACATGAAAATCCTAAGTGCTTGTTCTCTCCTCAAAACATGGATTTTTTGGGGTTTATTTTTGCCTGTAACAAGTTAAAAACTGCTGAAATATGCTCTATGATATTCTAGTGTTTTATTTCATGCATGTCTGGAACTTGAGTCTATGTGACTATGTTAAGAATATGAAGAGAGAAAATACCAATATTTTTGTACTTTCCTCCTGTGACAAACATGATTGGTTAGTATTTTGAGCTTCCAATATATCTCCTTATTCCAGAAAAGATAGAAAAAAATGCCTATCTATCCCCTAAATGAGGAAAAGCACTACATAGATTGTAGAGAAGATATAGGAGTGAAGAATGTTCTTCCAAACATCCCAGATGTTCATCACAAGCACTCAGGAAAAAACACAGCCAAGAATGGCTGTAGCACATCCATTTTTGTTATCTATAGCTGGTAGCTTATCTGAACTTTACTCTTTTCACTATATATTAGGAGTGAAATTTTCAATGCCTAGAAAGAGGCTTGACTTTGCCACAAAGCCTACTATATGCATTTATATATTTCTAAATATCATTATTGTCTTTTTTTTTTTTTAATGTTTAAGGGAAAAAACATAAGCAGTTACCAGTATGAGTCAAGTAGACATATTTCAGATGTTTTCAATACAAGTTTTGGTGTTGGCCATTTAGACAATGGTCAGATATGGTTTTGTGACTCCATTTCTCAGAGCTGCTGCTTTGACTCTTTCATTAAGCTGAGTGTGATAAAACATCAGTGGCGACAACTCCTCAGACCTGATTTAAATGACCTTATTCCTCATATTTTCTCCAGTTTCCTTATATTTAGTATTTTACTCCTGAAGAACTCCCAATTAAATTAATGAATAATGCTCTATTAAAGTCCTGCAGACTGCCCACACAAGAAAGGACAATCTAGTTCAATTAAGAAAGATGGTGTTTGATCCATTTACTTTGTGATTTACGGTGTAGTCCGATGGGAATCCTTCCAAAGTAGTCAGTCTCATCCTCCCCCACCTCTTCCTCTCACTCTCCCCAGCTCACACATAGATATAACAATAGAGGCCTGAAAAGTTTACTTAAAATACCAGAAGAATAAGCTTCTTAATTGATTTTATCTCACTATACTAGACACTGCAGAAGTGAAAAAAATTATCAAGTATATGTGTATAAACATATATAAAAAGAGGTTTATATCTTAAATGAATATTTATATGTATGTACATATATATCTACATATCTCATTTCATTAATGTATTTTAGCTATAAATTTTTGGTCTGCTTTTCTTTGTAATTGAAATTAAGTAATCCTTCACAAATACTTTTAAAATTATTATTATTTTTATTATTTTATAACATGTTATCTTGGATATACTTTCACAAAGTGAATTGATGACGAGTATCAAACATAAAGAAAAATATCTTTTGGAATAAAATTGGAAAGTTTTAAGATCTAATAGGACATCTACTTCATTCCCATGATGAAATCTGAGCTGTCAATTATTTTTGTTTGTTGTCCATTCCATCCAGTGGTCCTTAGTCTGGGCTGTCTCTGGGATTCAGAATGCTAAGGCTTAAATTTCAGCTTGAAACAGACTTTGTGAGAATTATAATTCTCCAGGGTCTGCTAGGTGAGTACAGATGGATGTGGCTGTTCAAAAACAGCTGCCTCTCAGCTAAGCCGGTCTTGACTTTTCAGGAAATAGAGGAAATAGTCAATTTCTATGAAATAGAGGAAATAGTCAATTTCTATGAAAATTGCAGTTTAGACAAATCATTAAACATTTGCTGATGAATTTGATAAAGAATTTTGCAGATAATTCAGATTGTTTTGTGCAGCATAGAAATCAGCATCACAAAAAACAGCATCACAAAACTGCTGGTTTGATGAATAAGTTGGGTTTTTTGTTGGTTTTTTTTTTTTTTTTTTTTTTTTTTTTTTTTTTTTTTTATTTAGCAAAATGTGATTATTGAATGCTTCCAAGAGATGTCAAGTGAAAAAAGAAACTAACATTCTGAGATATGAATTTGGGGATTACTTATAAACTGATTTTTAAAATAATTTAGTATTTTCAAATAATTCAAAAGTAGTGCTAACATGCCCAGAATACAGTTCTTGCTTTATTTTGACCCTGTTTAGAACAGCACATTTGAATAAACTAGTTTCAGTAACCTGTCCTAGATATCAATCTTTAAAGAAGATTTTCTTGTGTTGAGTCTGTCCTCTGATAAACATGAAGACTTAGCTTAAATTTTGATGCTTAACACTTGAATGCCTAATTTAGGATAAGGAAAACCTACTGTTACTACTTCTGGATCATTTGTGATTCTGATGATCTGGATTAGATAGCACAAGAGAAATATAAGATAGACATAATAATCCAAAGGAAAAAAACTAAGACTTTGGTTAAAATTAAGTAGTCCAAATTACGTTTTCATATATTGGTCTATTTCCAAAGCTACTAGACACTGCTACAGTAGCACACTCTGACTTATTCTCAACCTTCCTGTTAGCATTTCTTACAAACATACTCAGAAAACAACTTAGAGGGTGGAATTTAATTTTTCAAGAATTTTGTTTCCTTATTAGACTTCAAACACAATGTTTGAAGTCAATACAGGGCTATCAGGATGCCCAAGTTGTCTGGCTCTAAAGAAATCCATTCATAAGGTGAAACTTCACTGCCAAATTTTAGTAAGAAGAAAGTTTTCACAGCTGACTTTTAATCCTTGAAAAACTGGATTTACAACGGAAATTATGACAGACCCTTAAGCATCACAGTACTACCGGGTACCTGTATTTACTGCATAAAACATAAGAGCACTAGATTTATAGCTGTAAGTGGTTTCATTAAAATGCCAATTCTTTCTAGATTTTTCCCATTTCACTATTACAAAATTGTCAGTATTCCCCAACAACACTTAAGGAAAAACATAATAACTGCTATAATAAAATGTAATAACAACATTGATATTATTTTAATAGTTCTTATTGCTGGAAGTTAAAGTTACTGTGTAATATGAAATAGCAGGAAAATTTCAGTAAAAAGGTAATTTCTGTCCTATTTCTGCCTGTTGTCAATCTCTGAAGACCTGAAATGTAGGATCAGTTTTAGTCTTAAAGTAAATTCTCATTTTCTCCAGGAAATACCTCCATACCAAGTTGGTCTATAAATTTATCAGAAGAAATTACTTAAGAAGTATTTCTGACACAGAGAAGCCTTTATTTATCAAATATTTTTAAGAATTTTCTTAATGAGCTCTGAGCTCTTTTATCTTAAAAATACTTATTTTCTGCCATGGAAAATTGAAATTCTAGTGATTTATGTAATAAAGTGAATGTGTACTGTATTAATTATCTAAGATTAATTTGCTGGAGGCAACAGAAAAGTAACTGGATCCTTCAATTCAAATTAGATGAACTTGTAGATACTGGATAAGTTAGTGCAAAAACTGTAAGTAAATGTAGATCAGAAGTCACCGTATGTAAAAGACAATGTTCACAGTTGGTTTCTTGCTTAACCAGCCAACAGGCATCTTAGGTTCACATACAAAGAATTAAAAAGCACATTTTTCTATTAGTTTTGGCTTCATTTTTCAATTTCAAAGTGGTTTAGCCTATGTTTACCTTAGATGGGATCAATTGATGCTGTAATTGTCTAATTGTGTCATTGTCCAAAGCTATAATTCTTCAGATTTTAATGTAGTACCATAAATATAATGAGAAAAATGTAGGAAGCAATGATGAGAGAGGGAGGCAATGAGAAAGGGAGGACAGGAGGTCTCAAAGACTCTAATAAAACTTGCATTAGTTCTAAATTTGTTTTGGAAACCATTATTTACCTAATGCATAGGTATTATTCAGGAGCTTCCCCTACTTTCATGTTCACCTAACCCTTGGTCAAATCATGCCATTCAAGAGTGAATAATCACCTCCTTGATTTTTCTGTCCTTCACTGATTTCAGTCTTTCAAGGGATTTCCTACTTCTATTGCATGTCAGCTGTGATTATTTCTTCCACTGCCTTGCCATTCACATTTTAGCCAAGTGTTTTCTTGCTATTTGGATCCTTTCAGCTTAGTACAGGCATTAATTTGGCCTCTGTTCTGAAATGCATTAGTATTAGAGTTGTGCTGCAGTCTGTATTAGTAGCAGTCTTGTTGGAGTATATCAAATCTCTGCCTGTGCCCATGGAGAAAGCTCCTGGGCATCTGGAGCTTGAGATTCACAGGGTGACAGACAGACAAAAGTTAATAATTTCATCACTCATTCTACATAGTTATCCTTTATGACATGTATGTTTTTTTCTTTACCTCA
The DNA here is from genome assembly GCA_018697195.1 of Certhia americana. Lineage (NCBI taxonomy): Eukaryota > Metazoa > Chordata > Aves > Passeriformes > Certhiidae > Certhia > Certhia americana. The sequence goes on along the minus strand of CM031857.1, from coordinate 81,154,123 downwards.
TTGTAGCATAGCGAGTACTTCAAATTAGTTGCACTCATTTGTGTTAAGATCCTTCCAGATTGCCTTCTCTTTTTTCTGCAAGAAGAGCTGGTTTAGATACCTTGCAAAGTGTCAGTATAGAGCTGCAAACAGCATGCAGTTAAAGCACTAAAGATTTTTTTAGAATGATTGTTGGGACCGTTGTATTTGATATTCCTCTGTTTTCCCAGCTTTAGTTGGAAATGCTCTGTCTCTTAGACTTTGATTCAAATATTGTGAGGGTGATCACATTCCCGTCCCTTAACAAAAATAGTTCTACAACCACAGATGATAAAATGAGGAATAAGCTCTGTGTGTTTGTCTGTGAGAGGCTGGTTCAAAACTGTCCATAAGGGTTTTTGCACTGCACTGATCACACTAAAGTGGAAGGCAACCATCAGCAAAATTAAACAGCAAGTAGAAGATTGCAAAGAGATTTCTGGCACAGCAGAAAAGATCTTGCTACAGGGGTATAAAAGGTCAGTAATCCCACCAGGGTGAAGTGCTTTCTCACTAGGACCTGGGTCAATGGGTGAAGAGTACAACAAGGAGCAGCAAAAGATCAGGGCACCTGCTGATCCCACAGAAGTGGTGTGCACCAGCAGGACCCACTCCTGGGGTGGGATTGAGCTTCTGACTGGCACAGATGGGGAAAACCTCACTGGGGTCAGGTGAGTCGGGGGGGAGTTTCTTGGAATGAGAGATAAGTGGAATTTAGAAACCTGAAGGCATGTATACGTGTGTCTAATATTGTGTTTTGTTGTCTTTCTGGTCCTGATCCTGAGCATAGTGTTTGCTGATTAATTACATGTCATTAGTATATCAATAAATTGCTTTGATCCTGATTTGATTTACAGTGCGTGAATGAATCAGTTTTCCCCAGGGTCAACTAATCCATTAAAAATCTAGCAGCGCTGCTTCAGATTTCTGAGCAGTCTAGGTCAGTGAGAGGGTTTACTGAATCATCTGTGAAAAAAGGAGAGAGAAAATACGTTTGCTCTGATGATGAAACAGATTATAGATCCATACCCATAGGTTAATATTCTAATTCAATGACAAAAATTAAATATATTCATTAGTATATTCCATGAGAGATAATTCACGCAGAAGTAGTTTTTTCTTTCAAGAAATTTTACATATTGCTCATAAGCAAATTTCAGAGTCTAGACTATTGAAATTTTATGTCTAAGTTCTAAGGTAAAAGTGCTATTCCAGAATCTTTGGTAGGGTTTTTTAATCTCTGTTTATAAAAATGCAAGTTTGATATGAATCTGCTATTTCATTTTATATGGACCATTTCAATGATTAATCATTAAGAAAAAACCCACCTTCACTCCAGAAAAAAATATTCCTCATTTATAAGAGATCTGGAGTACCCTAGAGCTGACTTAATAAAATGTTATAGCTAAAATAGTCTAATAATATATCATAAAGATGAAGTACAGATAACCATCCCTAGTATCATCCACAGTAGAATTTTTATTGTTTATATTCTTTGCAGATTTATTAAAGTTCCTGAAAAGCTTTGTTTTGACATGTTATTTGATGTACCATCCTGAAAAAGCCCACAAAAAAAAGATGTTTTAGAATTGGTGGAAAAATATTTGGATAGTTAAATAAAAATGAAGATAGATAAGGTGGGGTAGTTTGTGGAAAAAAACCCCAAACTTTATGATGATCATGTCCAGTTTATTAAAGAACAAAGTTTTTTAAAAAAATATTTACCTCTTTCTTGTGGGTGTATATTACATATATATCTAAATGATTATTTTTAATTGCATACTATATCTGCAGCAGAACCACATGTATCTTAAGATTGGGGTTTTTTTCTTCATACTTGTCTCAATAAAGTGTTAAAATTTGGTTCAGATGGTAAGAGTATCTTTATTTAATGGATATTTACTAACTATAGCTTACCATTTCTCTCCACTGACTATTTTATATGACTATAATACATTATAATTATGTATCCTCAATAGTTTAAATGCACAAACACATGGAAACAGAAGCACAACAAGAAAAAACTTCACAGTCTGTCAATATATATATTTTAAGAAAAGTATTACATATTTGATCATGTCTTGGGAAATGGTAGGTTAGATTTTTCTCATTTTATAGAAGTATGTAGTTTTATTTATGTTTCCATATAATGAAAAATATTAAAGTCAAAATTTGTCTGTGTGTGAAAATTTGCTGAATCAGTGGAAAAAAAAATTGTTTGCAGAAAAGTTTAACTAAAAAATTAATGTCCAGTATTGTTGATGTTACTCTATCAGAAAAGGCAAATGAGATAAAATCAGTGTTATTTTAACAAATAGTGAGACAGGTGGTGCAGATACAGGTGAAAGCTTACTTGTAATCTTAGAAGTGCTAGACACAAAGATTCAACAGTAAATAGTGACTAATTTTGTCTTCTCACTGCTTGTAAACAACACTACAATGCTTTTTCCTGCTATGTCTTTCTCCAACACATCCTCGGTTTGTTACATAAAATACGTATCAGCAGTGATGCAAATTCTGGACAATTTGCATCTGGAAAACAGAGGCTCAAAGAAATTACAAGTGTCTGTGTAGGTTCCTGGGCAGCAAATAGAAGAGTATCTTACTTCAAGTCATGCAGGGCAGCATGCTGAGTTCGTGTCACTTGCTGCAGTGTAGTATGGGTTCATAAAATCAAGCCAGCTACATGGCTATTTATCTTCTATAATGTTACATTTATTTTTCTTTGACGTGGGCAATAGATTTTTTTTATTACTGAATGTGAACTAATGAACTGGCAGGCCAAGTCCAAGTTATCAACACCTATTGACTGTGTTTCCGTGCTGTTACAGCCAGGAAAGCTCATCTGGCAGTGTTCTACCTGCCTCAGTGCAATTTTGGCCCTGAGAGTGCTGTCTGTGTTTGTGTAGCTCACTGATGCTGCATCTCTTCTTTTGAAGCACATTGTAAGCCTTCCCATCATATAAATCTTCTCAGCCCACACAGGGACAGCTTCTTAACAAACTCAGTGGCATTACACAGCAATCCAGGAAATAAATTTTCAAGTGATCTTATGAGATAAGTTTATGGACAGCCTTTCCATGAGTAGAAGACTGGTCTGACCAGCAAAGCCAACAGTCTGTGGGCACCCTACCACTCTGAACTTTACAGAGACCTTTTTGCCAAGAGAAAATGAGTCAAAAAGGACACAAAATCCCACCCTTCTGATCAGTCAGCACCTGCTACTCAAACCACTCAACAAGGTCACCCAAAGCCATTAGAGACTCTCCTGATGGTCTCGTTTTAATTAGGGGGAAGAAGAGGGAGGTGTGTACATTGGGATATGTTTTAGGAAACATGGAAAAAGCTGGGGCAGGGATATATGAAGAAACTACCAACTTTGTGGTGCAAAAGCAAGTGGAATGGAAAAGAGCATGGAGCTACTATGGTGATATTACTTATTGGTTATTGTTCATGTGAATGGAAACACATTGTTTTTTATATATCTCAAGTAATAAATTGTTATGTGTTCCACTTATACATCATATTAAGAAAGAGACCCCAGTTTGCTTAAACTACATTTGATTAATGCTTTTGTTGGCTGTATACAGGCTAATAAAAGTTAATGCTGGAAGATGAAATGGCTCAGGAATATAATTGCATTTATTAAGAGACATTATTAGGTAAAATTCAGATAGTGGTAGGTTTTTCATTTTGTTACTTACATGTCTGAAGAAATCAAAAAGCTGGATTAAATAGATTTATCTCATTCAGTCTTGACTGCAGTCTCAGAAATAGCCATTACAGGTAGGGAGCACTGCAAGCAGAGACTGTTTGTTGGTCTCTCATACCTTAAATCATGAGAAGGAATTATTTCTAAAGTTTCTGTATTTTATCTGTCTGAAATAGAACTAAAAATCCTAATGCTCTTCATTTGCTATATTGAGCTTTGTTGACCAAAAAGCATTTCAGCAATTAGTGCTCTACACCCTGCAGTTACTTTCAGTGTCCTCCATGGCACAAACTTCATCTCTATCTATTATGTATGAGCCAAGCCAAAAAAAGGAATCCACATTGTTCCAAATGCTGCATATGAGCTGGAAAAGTTATATGGCAGATTATATTCAGCTACATGAAATGTAGAAAATGTGGCCCTTCCAGGTCTCCTCATTAACCCAATACCATAACTTTAATTGTAGAGTATAGGAGAGGAAAGCCCAGTAGGAGGACAAAATAAACCATTTCTTCTTCAAATATTAAAACAGGCTCCTGTAGTACTGGTTCAGGGTCAGTTAATTCATCTAATTATAGTGATGGTTTTTCATGAGTTAACAATTGAACAATACAAATGAAAAGCCATATGTAATTCTAGTTTCATTTAAATCACATTATTCAGATGAGGACATTGGAGTCTGATGTCCTGTGATGAAGTGGGGCACCCTAATCATTACCAAGTTCTCGGACATATCCAATTTCTGGACAGCATTGTATGAATTTTCTTTACCCCTCTCAGTATTTTAAGGATGTATTAAATGTCTCTGCAGCAGTTTAGCTGCAGAAATTTACTTTGAAGTGTTATGCAAGAGGAATGTAGAAATCTACAGTTTTATATTCTATTGTTATCGATCTCTTATTTTTAGTCCTTTGGGGACATACAGGATTTCAACACATAAATGCTGCGATGGGTGTTCTCTTGTTTGCTGTATAATTTCACTATCAAAAACAATTTCTTTGGGCTAATTTCTTTCATGTGATTCAAGTTGTAAAGAGGGTGAGGTCTGAACATTTATTTTACCCCTAGCTTTATTTTCCACTGTTCTAGAGAAATTAAATATAACAACCTTAACCTGTGTATTCATTTCATTATGGGTTTAGTAGGGGTCTTATTTTGAATTCAGAGGATAATATTAATGGAAACCACTAAGGAAAGTTTGTTTGTTTCCTGGTTTGGGGAGTTTTTGTGTGTTTGGTTGGTTTGGTTTTTGGGGGAGTTGGTTGGGTTTTTGGGTTTGCTTTGGGGGTTTTTGTTTGTATTGTTTTTGGTATTTTTGGTGGGGTTTTTTTGTGTTTTGGTGTTTCGGTGGTTCTGGGTTCTTTTTGTTTGTATTTGTTTGTTTGTTTGTTTGTTTGTTTGTTGTGGTTTGGAGTGGTTTGGGTTGGGTTGGGTTGGGTCGGGTTTTTTCAGGGTTTTTTAGTTTGTTTGTTTTTGTTTATTTGGTTTTTTTGTGTTGTTTTTTTTTTTTCCCCAAGTTAGAAAAGTGAATACTTGTCTGGATTTACTTCTTTTTCTGAGGCAAAATGCAGGCAGATTCTCCTTTTGACTCTCATGCAGACATGAAATATGGTCAGGAAACATAAACACATACTTAACTCCCAGAAAATGAATGTACCAGTTCTTTGAAACAGCCACTGCATTTTTACCCACATTTATGGGACCACTCACAATGAAACCTTGAAAAAGGACATTATTTTCTTTTTTTTTTTTTTTTTTTTTTTTTTTTTTTGAAAATTTTTTTTTTTTTATATGGAAGAAAAAAGAAATTAACTTAGATATAAAACACATTATATAAGGTTTAAAAATTCCATTTACAATATTCTGTATGCCAATAAAACCAGAAATCCTTACCAAAATGCATGCCTATTAAAATATAAGCACATGATACTAAAAAAAATTTAAAAAATATTTTTTATATTTCCTTTAATATTTTTTTAAAATATATTCTTTTTTAAAATAAAAAAGTCATTCACAAACAGAAAATTAACCTGACTTCAGTTTTATGAAACACCATGAGATATTGTACATGATTTTTTATACCCTATGCCACAAATAACATTGAGTTGTATTATTCTTCTTCTAAAAGCTAGAACAAAGCTCTTAAGAAATAAATTCTCCTTCTCTGTCATAAATTTTTCTCCTTCACGTAGTATCCTTTTGCTCATTTCATTGTGGGAAATAAAAATAAAGCTCTTATTTCATTGGCATGGAAAATAAACAAATGTGAAAGCACAATCTTACCTTCATTATAGCCTTAGGACATATTCAATATTTGAATGAATGTTTCATTTGCTTCCAAGACCCTAGAGTTACTTGCAGATATTCTACCAAGTACAACCCAAAAGCTCTTTAGGGTCATTTTATCTTGCATGTTTGCTGTATGCCCAAATTCTGAGTGGACCTATCTTGTTCAAAGTAGATTAATCAGCTTAAAAACATCCTATGAAAAGATATTATCTTTTTTTTCAGGTTTTGGATGCATGATTCAAGCACACCCAATTTGATTCTGAATATGATTCAGTGGGTGAATTAGAGGGAATAATGAAATGCCACTATACCAATAAGAAAAGGGAAAAAAGATCAATCAAAATAGGACCTTTAATAACTATGAAATATGACATAACTATGAAATAGATTTAGCTCTTAAATTACTGAGAGAAAATGGCTGATTTGTAGTGTGATCATCATTCCAGATTTCCTGACATACATATTTGATAAACTTACTATCTGAGAGTCTCCAACAGTATCTTGAGGTAACTGGTAGACCAACGAAGTTTAGCTTCAAACTAGGGAAATGAAAGCATGAGTGAGCTTGTAGGCAAATTTAAAATTCATTTGATGAGCATTCCATGAAAATATTGAATCTAGAATCAATCGGGTGGAGAATCATTATGCATTTATTTAGATGCACCTAAAAATAATAAAAAATGAAAGATCAGAGCTCTATACACAATAATTTTTAATGCTATGAGAGGAACAGTCTCTTCATTTCACTGAAGTGTTTAGCTAGGTTGAAACAGTGATGTTTATTTTTAAATTACAAAGGAACAGAAACAAGCACGTCTTTAAAATTCAGGGTTCAGTCAAGCCACTTTTGAAAAAATACCTTAAACCTGCTCGCAAACATGTTAGTTAAATTATTTAGTTTCAGATTTGCTGGTGTTAGAGTTTTGCCTCCTTTTCACTGTGAGTTTGGGTTTGTTATAGAAGAGAGAACTCCTGTCCAAAAATAGTTGCAGTAAGTGGCTGAAATGCAATACAAATGACAGGTAATTGTGATTTGTTGTATAAGCTTCAATCATTGCACAGCAATTACTCATCCTCTAGCAAATATTTGACAAGCATCTCTCCATCGTGGCAGTATAGGAATGACTCTTCTGTTCCTGTGAAGAAGTGATTTCATCTTCATGATGTTTCAGTGATTCTTCACATTTCAACAACTTCTGAATTAAAATGTATTTGCAAGAAGAACAACGCACACTTATTTTTTGTTCATCTGGCATACATAAAAACTCATATTGTGAATCAAAAGTTGTCTTGGTTCTTTTATTTTTCTGTATGAATCCATCAATAATTATTATTCTAACATCATTCATTTATACCAGAAAAGCTGATTTTTATGCAGATCGTACAGATAAAATTAAATTGTTGTCTACAGTGATCTGTTTCCCCTATCATTCTTTACTGCTGCTGTAATAAGTGAAATAGTGAAAATATTCCTGTACTAATGAGACTGACATTTAATCATGGTGCTGTAAACTAAGTTCAAAAAAAGCCATCATTCTTAATTTGCAGGACTTTCCTAACTTATATTGTTAGAAGGAGCTGTGCAATACTGAGAAATTCCAGAGAAGAAATATACACAAGGACTAAATCAATTAATGATTCTACTAATGGGTGATTTAAGTAAAATTCTTGTCTCATTTCTTTAAAAATGATACATTGTTACTGAGAGTATTAAAAAGCAAACAACAATAAGAATGATGATTCTTGCTATTATTGTAAGAGAAAAGTACAACTCTGAGACTAAATAAATATTTTATTTACTTAAGGAATGATTTTTGCAGTAACTTTGCTACATCATGTGGATTCTATAAATAAACTTTCAATTAAAATTATAGTTTATCATATAAATAATAAAGCTAGTTATATAACTATCAAATTAAAAAAATGAGATTCATTGGAGCTGGTCTGAAGTAAAAATACAACCAAAATGGAAATAACTCCCTGGGTAGAACATGTAGAGATACTTGCAGTATTTTTTCTACAAGGATGATTATACACAGAACACTAGTAAGACTGTTTTGGTTTTTTCTTCTGTTATAAAGATACATAATAAAAACATTACGAAATATTTTAAATTTTAAAAAATGTCAGAAAAAACACAAACGTTTTGGTTTGGCTAGGGTAGGAGTAAGATACACAACAAACACACAGATGAGTTGGAGTAAGATTTTTCTAAGGGATAAAAGAAACTCTACAGGACAGCAGACTTTACTGTTAAAAAAAGTTAAAGGGTGTTATATATTGTGCCGAATTTGCATACGGTGATTGTCCTTTCCAGATCTGGACCTCATTGATGAAAAATTAAACTGGGGATTTTTGGATGGGGAAAGCAGTGAATAAAGCAAAAGGCTTTTTAAAGTTAAATTTGTAATCTCATCCTGACTAGCAAGATAAATCAAGCAGAACAGTTGAGCTTCATGCAGAATAATTTTCCCCTCTTCTGCCCATTAGTGCTCCATCTAATCCAGCTAGCTATCTATAATTTGTACCTTTAAACCATCGGTTTCTTTATACCTGGGTTCAAAATACCCAACTATGATGGCTTCTGTGTCAGAAGTTTCAGTCTACTTCAGCAGTAAAATAATGCAAATTATACTCTGTTCTCTGGAGTAACACCCATCTCCTGACTGTGCCAAACAATTAGAAGTAAAACAAAAAGGAAACATTAAATTCAACTTAGAACTAAATTTCTGTCCTGAATTCCTTCTACACCCAAAACCCAGGGATACTCCACAGAGGAGGTATTTTTGATAGTTAGGAAATGGTTGATTTATGCATTTCTTACCTGGACCTTATGCATATCTGATACATGCAGAGGAATATCACAAGAATTCATAAGATTACATGCCTATGATATACATGTCTGCATCTGAGCTAATTCTATAAAATCCCTTCTTACTCATCATAGAGAGGCACACATTACTTGAGTTCAATTCACCTGCCTTGTAGGATCAGATATGATATTATTCCTTAATGACTACAAAAAAAAAAGTAAAAACATGCAGTTGTGTCTTTTTAGAACTTGGATTAGGAGAGAAGAATATGTAGATTAAAAGGCTTGAACAAATAAAACCTTAGACAGAATACTGCTGTTAAAAGGCATGCTGATTTCTGTAGTTTTGATCCTTACAAATGTCTTTTTTATTTGCCAAAATAGCATTATGCCTGTGTCTAACAGATTTCACAGAGTGTTGTTTGAGTAGTTTATGTGATAAATCATAGTCTTAGAAACACACAGGGCACAAAGGAAAATCAGATCAAATTACTTGCTTTGCTAGGATTTCCAGGTCTGGGAACTGAAATCAGTAATTGCTCTCATGACTGGTTCTTGATGCAGGAAATGAGCTGCACTATGGAGTGATGCTAAACAGGCAGTTAAATTACATACATAAGGTAAAGCATAGATGTGTCACCTCAGGTTTGTCTGCATGAAGTTATATTAATTTTGCTGAAACTTTGCCTTTAATTAAGGTTCATCTTGTGCTGGCAGACCCTAAGGAACAGTCAAGAAATTGGGAGGAATTTTTTCTGTCATTGGACCATGTGGGTGATACTGTTTTACACCTCCTGCCTGGAAGCCTGCCAGATGCTTATGTCTCAGCCAAGGGTGTGCTTCTTCTTGGTCCCTCTAATGTTCCTGAACAGAGGCTACCATTTAGTTTTAACTTCCCAGTTAGTACTGAAACATCTCATTTTTGCACTGGGAAAAACTTATTAATTATTTATGACATTTTTTATCACATATTTGAAATATTTTTTATTTACTTTCTTTACTTAACTGATATAAATACAGCCAGAAATAAATCTGTTTAAGGGCAATCCTGTAACTACATGCTCTCTGTATCTCAACATTCAAAATATTTACCCTCAGTACAGTGTCCACTTCATTTTCTAGTTGAGGAAAAGGAAAAGCAGACAGTGAAATTTGATCTGTTGGCTGGCAATAAACTTCTTTCTATCAGTCCGCTATCTGTTATCTGCTCTTCATGTGGGCACCAGCAGTACAGCCATGAGCATACTGAGGAGTATAAAGAAGGATTACAGAGCTCTGGGAGTGGAAAGGAGGGAATTTGGAGCACAAGTTATTTTTTCCTCAGTCTTCCCATAGAGGAAGTGTTTGAAAAGGCCACCGAAATTTGTAGAATTAACAAATGGTTACAGACCTGGATCCACATCCAGGGATTTTTCTACTTAGACCATGCCACTCAATTTGAAAAATGTGCTCTACTGGGAGCTGATGGTGTCCATCTGTCAGAGAAGGAAAGGAACATCTTTGGTCACAGTCTTGTCAAGATGGTGGAGAAGGCTTTAAACTAAAGTGGCCAGGGAAGGAACAATCTGTCCTACTTCTCAATCTGCCCTGCTCCCAACAGGTGGATGCCAGGGCCAGAAACAGATGCACAGAGGTTGCAGAGAGAGGTCACAGGTCAGCAGAAAAGCACCTGAGGAGAAGAAAAAAGGAATCACAGCCACTAAGTCAGCTTGACTGGGGCCCCACCTTAAACATCTCTCTACAAACACATAGCTAAAACCAGAAATTAGAGATGTGCATGCCTGCGGTGTTTTAATCTTATTAGTGTCATGGAGAAATGGTGAGGTTGTTCCTATGACTAGATTGTTAGAATGGAAGGATACAAGGAAGGACAGGCAACAGGGGCAAGGAGGAGGTGTTGCCCTCCATGTCCATGACCAGCCGGAGTGCAAAGAGTTCTACCTGTGGATGGAAGAGGAATTGACCAAGAAGTTATGGGTCAGGATTAAAAGGACAGCAGGGACAGGTGATTTCATAGTGGGGGTCTGCTACAGGAACACACTGTAAATAATGATGTGATTGATGACAACCAACATGGCTTCACTAGGGACAAATAGCTCCTGAAAAATTTGTTCACCTACTATGATGAGGTTACAGGACTGGTAGATAAGGGAAATGCAACTGAGATCATCTCCCTGGATTTGTGCAAAACATTTGATACTGTCCGGCATGACGTCCTTGTCTTTCAACTGTAGAGACATGGATTTGATGGATGGACTCTACATAGAGCAATTCATTTAGTTCTGGAGCCCCAGATATAGGAAGGACACAGACCTGTTGAAACAACTGCAGAGGGCCCCACAAAGATGATCAGAGAGCTGGAGCACCTCTCTTGTATGAAGACAGGCTGAGAGAGCTGGAGTTTCTCACTTCGGAGAAGAGAAGGCTCTGGGGTGACCTCACTGCAGCCTTCCAGCACCTAAAAGGGCCTACAAGAGAGCTGGAGAGGGACTTTTGACAAGAGCATGTGGTATTAGGAAAGAGGAAATGGCTTTAAGTTGAACAAGGTGGGTTTATATTAGAAATTGTTAGAAGAAATTCTTCACTATGAATATGTTGAGGCACTGGAACAGGTTGCCCTGAGAAGTTGTGGATGCCCCAACCCTGGAACTTTTCAAGGCCAGGTTGGATGGGGTTTTGGTATAGTGGAAGATGTCCCTATCCATGACAGGATGGCTGGAACTAGCTAATTTATATGGTTCTAAAATTCTATGACTCTTTAAAGATAATTGTGATAGGTTAAAACAAAAAAAAGCATCCAAACATTTTTTAATGAAGGCTTACCTCCAGAAGAACTAGTATTTGATTAGATCAAGTGGTTATCTTTTTAGTATTGAAATATTCCAAGCTGAGGGGGTGCTAGTAGGGCCTGTGCTCTTCTTTATATCATGTTCTTTTCTCTTTGTCATGCAGAACAAAGATTTTCTGTGCTTGTAAACATGACTGACTTTACTTACAGTATGGGGTGTGAAGAGATTGAGGAAAAAATTCTGCAGTTTCTGGAAACAGAAAAAAAGATTAAAGGAGCCCACTGGTGGCTGTGCAGTGGGAAATCCAAGTCTGAGCTGTTTTCCAGAGTTCCAGAGCTCTGAAGATCAGGGGGCTCTAGGTGACAGCCTCCAAGGGTGCATTGGACTGAGTCCAGCCTCCTATTACTCACTCTGAAATAGATGATGGTGCTTGATTGCTTTGGTGTCTTGGAGAGAGAAGTGCTTCAATTTCAGCAATTGTCTTTTCATTTGTCTTTTCTCCAAAGCCTACATATATGCAAGAATGCTTGCACAGCAGCAGGATCCCTTCCCTCAAAAAAACCCCAAAAAACAAACAAAAAACCCCACCACGTTATGTTGATGGTAACTGTGTTAAAAAGATAGAAAAATACTTCCCCATATAATACAGCACATATGAGTTCTAATTTTGATTGGATCAGGGATATCTGAGTATTCATTCATGAGACCAAAAAACAAGAGGAAAATGAAAGTAAATAAAAAGGATCATTTTTAGACATAAATTTATGGGTGGATTGGATTGGGATTTTATATATATAGCATGATTTTACATTTTGTGGCAATAAGACAATTAACAAGTAACCTAGAAATCATTTAACACACTATTATAACAAGAACTGAGACAGATACAGAAAAATAATAGTTCCAAATAATAAATCTCCAGAATAAGAACAAAGTTTCAAAACCTATGAGATTACTTTTGATCAGTAATGTTATCAAGCCCAAGCTTGCCAGTTCTTTCAGATAATTATAACATTCTACAGTTCTCAATTTAAAAGACCAATTTCTGATTGCATTTGACAGTCCTTCTTATCCCTGAAAAAAATTCTGCATGGTAAATGCTTTCATTTAGTATTACTCAGATACAAGGTTCACAGTCTTCTTGAGCCTGCAACTCTATGCTTGATGAAAATCACCTTTGTTATTCTGGAATGCTTCATTTTACTAAAAAATTGTCTTTTCACTTTAGTGTTTCAGAGCTGGGCCTCTAAATCTGGGAGTTGATGTTCTTGCATTACTAAAACTGCTAATATATGACTTTTTCTCTTTGCTCTGCACATAAGAGAAACAACTCTCTCTGCAAGCATATTTTGTGTTCTTTTCTCCTTTCAGTAACTGCCAATTGCAGATGTTAACCTCCAGATTCTTATGCAAATAGACTGTAATTGCCTTTATTACAATATTATAGAAAATTCTTCTAAATCAGTAAACATTAATAAAACCCAGCTATCATTCTGTGAATTGGAATTGAATAAATATTAAAATATTTTTATGCATCTTTTTATTTGTTAAAAGTAAAATGGTGCAAGAGGAAACCGAGATTCTGCCTGAGGATGTTTAGATTAATAGTACAAGTTGTGCAACAAGCATATTCAATTATATTCAATTGCTCTCCTTGACAAGGGAAAATAGTGGTAGGCCCAAAAGAAACTATGATGAGCAATCCAAACTAGGCATCTTTTCAAGCAGAGCATGCTTGCATATGAAGAGGAACTAAGCCATCAGTTTTCTGTCGTCATTTGGCATTAGCAGACTTGTGAAATTACATCTCAGGGAACCGATTTCACAGTTTTTCTGCAGAGTCACAAACCAGGAGTCCCGAGTGGTAGAGTCACAAATGGAAACAGAGCTCATAGGACCTCAATCTGCTACCATCAGACCCAATGAACCTGCATTTGGAAACCAAACTGGATAAAACCAGAATTTAAAAACCTCAATAACCATTTTGACACAAAGATAAAACAATCACTAAAAATTCTACTAGAAATTTATCATGACTCAAAAAAAGTATTTTCAATCCTTTGTGAGAAACTACCCAACTTTCACTAATCAAGTATTGTGTCTGGTTATATTAAGCTATAAATCAGGGGTGATTAATTAACTATTTCATTAAAATATGTTAAACTACACAGATTTTGGGGTGAATTTTGTTGAATGGGTATTAATGTCATGCTTTACAGTCCATTCATCATTCTGGATCCTTGTTTCTGAACTGCCTCTGATTTTTTTTCATAACTCTTTTTAAACCATTCCCAAATTGTTCTTAGTACAGCTAAAACTAAATGAAAAAAACCCAAAAAACCCCAAAAACCCAAACCCACCAAAAACCCCCACCACCCTGATCCATGCCTAGTTATTGTTTCCCTTGTTCAGGTATCCAAGGAATATGAAAGTCTTTTTAGTAATGATGCCACACCAGAATCTATATTCCAATAATCACACTCATGACTATACATTACATATAATTAAAGTGAGCTTCTGAAATGCAAACTTTTACAAATATGAACTAGAAAAAAAAGCCATATACATTTATATTCTGCTTTACTGAGTAGTTATATAACTAACGTGAGAAGACTTATGAATATTATGTTGACTTAATCACTTTTGTTATATCATTGAAAACAAAAGGATATCAAAGAAGCTGAGCAAGGTATGTTCTCTGGAATAAATTATATTATTTTTTTTCAGAATCATAAACTAACAACGTTATCAACCTGGATTAGAAAGTATTACCTCTTCCTTTGAAAATTTAATTTGATAAATTATCATTATGTTTTGTTTCCAAAATAGTGTATGCCAGCATTAAAACTGGCATTAAGTAAGCATTCAATTCCTTAAACATTTACTCCAATAAGTTACAAGACAAGGCTGGGCAAGACTTCTTATAAAGGGAACTCTCAATTTCATCTAAAAGAGGGTTAGCAGTGTTTAGCAAATATCTTGGATGGAAACTCAGGAGTATACAAAAAGATAAAGAGAGAAATTCAATAACAGAATCATACAGCTGGGGAGGTAATAATTGGGAGAAAAAAATACAAATATACTCTGAACATAAGGTGATTTTGCTTATAGTATATAATCAGAGAGGAACTCTACACCAGAAGGCAACTAGTATCTTGTTTAGTTGATATTTTTTCACAAAGATGACCATGAAGTTTATGTTTTGAGTATGTTATTGCTGCTGTTACTTGTGCTCATATTTCAGACTCTTGGTATTGTATTTCTGAGGCTAAAAACTGCAGATACAAAGACAAATTAAATTCTGTGAAGAGGAATCCCCTGGCTCTTTTGCAACTCAAAAACTCAGAATTTCCTGATGAGAAGATCATTGAATAAAAAAGATGTTTATTCAACATCAAGGTGATACACAAAAGCAAAGGAAAAAAGGAGAAAAAAAATGCCATAGTAAAATGCCATAGTGTATTCTTTCTTCCTTCTTTTTATTATTACTCAGACACTTCTGTTGGTTGGAACAGTGACAGTGACTTCAGTCAGCCTTCCAGGTCTCTCTCTGGAGACCAAATGACGGAAGGAATGTTTTGGCATCTTAACATATTTGTTTATAACTTGCACTTCATTCCAATCCTGTTCATGTGCTTACTTCAAATATGATGAATTCTGGTAGTAGCTGTCGCTGGAAAGGGCTTTAGAAATTACTCCTTCTTTAGTATACAAACTTCAGGTGGTGAAGAATATAAAGCACTCTGTGCAATCTTATAAATAAATTATAAATTTACCTTCTCTTCATTGATTTTAAGATTAATATGTGCAATAGATTTGAAAATCCTTTAATACTCAATGTTGAATATTGCATGAAATCATGAATATTTTTATGTTTAAACATATAGATAAGACTGACTAAAAAAAATGAAGGGTTTACAAAGTAGTTCAAGGTTTAAGGTTTGTTTTCATTCAAATACAGAAATCAGATTCTTCAATTGCCAACATATGTATCCATTACAATTTGGGGTTCTTTTAGGAGCATCCATATCACCCATTTAACAGTCTTGTAGATTCTTTCTTGTCAGGAAAAATGAATGACAGATATAGACGAGTATCCAAAGAATAATTTGCAATACCCCACTCCTATGACCTTTTTGTTTTTTAAACTTCAATGGATTGTATATGGGACAGAGCCATTTTTGCATACTACAATAAGGTCTTTGATATAAGAGGGACAATTATTCTTCCTTCTTCTTGCTTTTATTTCATTGATTATGGAATAGAGTTCTCATAGGCAGAAAAAACCCTTCTGAAATTTCTAACTGATACTGGAGTCCAAAAAATCTTGTATATGGCTTTCTGCAAGCCTTGACCATATGTTAACTTCCACTGTGGATTTTAAAGGAATTCAAAAAGGATTGCAGCATATTTATTTTTTAATTCTTAACTGAACTAGCTGTTATAAAACCAGGATTCCAAGCACACATGATTCCCCAGAAGTGGTAGAGTTTCAGAATTTACAGGCTCAAGAAAAATATATCTAGGAGTATGATTTGGCTCCTGGGAAATGAATGACCTGACAGAGATGCTAAGAAAGTGAGGTTCAAGAAATATTTTATGAAAAAAGTTCCCTCATTTTAGTGTCTTCAATATATTGATTTCAAATTTTTGTCCAAGATTTCTTAGAATAACTTAAAGTTGTTTGAATAGATTACTTGGATAATACCAAAAGAACATTTTCTGAAGAAGCAAAAGTTTCCCAGAAAATGTGCTGTTGAAAGTGTTTCTGTATCCCAGCAGAAAGATGTACAGCTGACTAATGAAAAGCACTTCCATGAAATCAATATGCTTGTGCTGATTTCGAGTAAGCAAGGAATTTGTGTAATAGGTTTCAAATAGAATTCATCCAAGAAATTTTCAAATTCCGCGTTGTTATAAAATTTGTTCTGCTTTGTGGGAATCCTTATGCAGAAAATTATGGAGGAGAGAAGGTAGGTGTGCTGTTGCATTAACATTCTGTTCATAAAAACACTGGTAGACTGTTAAATGCTCATGTGTACTGTAGATCCTAAGAAAGATTCAACATTAAATCAAATTATGTCAATAACATATAGATTCTGTCTGCTGCTAAATTCTCTTTCTGAGACTGAACACTAGTGCATGTGAACTTTGCACTGATTTGGACTTGGAGATCAGCCCCAGAAAAGAGTAACCTTTTTTTAATTTGTGTTTTGCCTTGTTTATTTTACAGTCATTGCTGTCTCAGCAGCTTAGATCTTGGCAGCTGTCTCCCTGAAGAGATGAGATGGTGTGTGCTAGTGATGACATGAGTGTTTAACCAGAGACAAAGTGAGAGACAGAGGAAAGCATTGGCAGATTTACAATGTTGCTTTTAGACATAATATAGAGGTTTTTGGAGGGTGGAGGTGGTTGTTTTTTGGAGTGGGTTTTTTTTTTTTTTTTGGTTGGTTGGTTTGCTTTTTGGTTTGAGGGATTTTTTGTTATTTTTGTTGTATTTTTGTTGTTTTGTTTCGGGAAGGTTTTTTTTTTTTTTTTTTTTTTTTTTTTTTTTGGTCTTGCAGTAGACTATGAGTAGGTGGGAAGAACTGTGCAACCAATTCTCTGTAAAAAAGTGTAGACTGGGATTTAGATATGATTTTCCAGACATACAAATAAACTGTTCTGGTAGGATAAATAGCAAAGTAATCTGATGACTCACTCAGTTCATACAATTTTGAGGAAGAATAATGAAGAACTTCCTTCTTTGTGTGACTTTTCATTATCCACTTCACACATTAAAATTAGAATAATCATGCCCTACCTGCCTTCCATGGGGAAACTCAAAGAAATAGCCATCAAAATGTCAGTCAGAAATAGAAAAAAGTAACTGAACATCTGATGTCTTTATTCCTGCATTTTCTGTTGGCCATTGTTTCCTGACATGATACAGTTAAATGATTCTTTTAAAGACTGCAAATAAAAAAGAAGCTTAACCACATTAGATTTGTCATTATTCCCAGCACTGTAGAAGTTAGGAAGATTTTATGTACATATTTCAGAGAATGTACAGAAGGTTGGTTGGATGGCAAGATAACTAGGAGAAATGGAATAGATGCTATTGTTATAGAGACCAATGGAATAATGCATATCTAATGTAAATCAAATTAGTCAATAGCTCTGTCATAGCATCCTACTGAACCAGTTTAATAAAAGACATCTATGAGCAGAGCTACACTGCAGATACTACAGAACTAAAGGTGGTTGCTTTTTTTAGTATTCTTGCAAGTCTTGAGTTGCTTCTAGCAGTTTAGGATGCCATGATGGCAAGAATGTTTCAAATAGCAGGACAAATTGAGGAAGAAGGAAAGTGTGAGTCTGAATAGACTGATACATTTATACTGAATTAATTTGAAAGGTCTTTTTCTATTAATTTTACTCATACAACTGAAAATCAAAGTGAAAATTGACTTCAGTGTTCTTAATCTCAAGAGGGCATATGTGGACTTCCAGACCAGAAGATATTCTGATAAATAATGCTAGCTTCAAAAAACCTTGATCTATAGATCTTGAGTTTTTCTTAAAATATTACAGTGTTTGCATACATATTTGTTGTCCTTAGACAACATCTAGTCTCATAACATTCCATCACATAGAATTTACAGCTGGTGGGTTCAAAAGCAGAATGCCAGTTAGTTTTTACTAGCTACAGATGGAAAGGTATGATGAATCATTCACAGGTATCAAACTGTTGTAAAGCTCACACTATATTATTTCAGCAATCTAGTTATAATGCATTGACCCTTAATATGTTAGACTTAACAAACAATTGCTTTTATGCATTATTATGATGTAGATTATTTATAACATTATTTTCAATTGTGACAACTTGAGAAAACAATGCAAAATTGCTGCATAATCTGTTCTTTGCCTCACAGGTATTTCCTGGTAGAAATGATCATGAGAAATGTAAAGTTTTTGAAATTATGTTATGTGCAGGAAGCAGGAAGGCCCTTTAATTATGCCCTTAAGTACAGAATATTTGCTTAATTGCATAGTAGCCCTTGTATCCTGAAAATTTAATTAAGTGATGATTAACTATTCATTATAATATTTTCCTGTTATTATCCAGTACAAGCTACACATTAACTTTTAAAGTCTTTATCATGTTAAGAATTAAGCAACCCCAATTCTCACCAACTGCACAGACTGACTGTGATACTACAATAACTTATCTACTTCCCTTGCTCAATTAATAATACCTGATTCATCAGGCAAATCAGAATTGCCCATGGAAAAAGTCTGGCATTTTAAGCAGTGGCAGCTAATCCTGTTTCCTGCATCGAGCCTATGTTCTGCTAGGCAACATGCTCAGTTTCCATGGCCCAACTAATTCAGTCTAGAAAGCTGTGATATGATACAAGCTGCTCAGGATGTGGCTTCATCCATATTCTTCAAAAGAGATTAAGCCCCTTAACCTCTGTCTAAATGGGAATGTCTAAGCTCAAAAACCAGAGCAAAAAGTGGTGTTCTTTTCATACAATTAATTATTGGGGTCCCACTACTTGGGACACTGGAATCTCAGCTAGTTATTCACCTCTATCTTGAAGTAATCCCAATGACTTCTCTGGAGAACATGTTGGTCATGAAGAATGCAGGATTGTGAGGGAAGCCCTCCACATACCCCCTTGAAGCTGTACTGCTCCCTACTGTGGACTCCAGGAAGAACTCAAGGGCAGTGATCAGCAGAACTTTGCCTGTCATGAGGAGATGAGCTGCACAGATCTGAGATACAGAAAGACTGTGACATTATTTCATCTTTGTAGCAGAGGTTAGCATATTGAGTTCCTTGTTTTTCTTGTTCCCACTGGATAAACCTGGGATCTTGTTTCAGGTGTCACTCATGCTTTCTACCCCATTGAGTCATAAATGCATTTTGGGGTATTGAAAGTATTCCTCTCTTGGAATAATTTTTAAATGTAGCAGAGATGAGGTAAGTTCATCCCCATTCACTTCCATTCACTTCCTAAGCACTGTGTAAAGCATTACTTTAATTAGTTGATTTGCAGGAATGAGAGGAAGAAAGAGAAAGTAGAACATAGGTGTGCTCAACTACTCAGCTGCTGCATTACTTTCAGTGATGGTGATATGTGTCAGCTGTTCCTAGAACTAATTGACTGGGTTTCTGGCAGTCAAACATTAGAGAGTTGAGAAGTTTATAAAGATAGTCAGTAATAAAACACAGTTTTTCATTTTGAACCCAGAAATGTCTTAGTCATAGTGCTAAATTGTGTGTGTGATAAGCAAGTGAAATTAGGACTGAGAAGGAAGTGTAATAAAACTCTATAAAGGGGAAGTAGTGGAAATCAGTTTATTCAGAAGCTCTACCATAAACTGATGAAGGAAGATGTTTTCTGTTCCAAATTTTGGTTCTGAAAATCTTATGAAAGTTCTCGTTTTTCATTCTTATTTTTATGGGTTTATTATTAATAATACCAAGTGAAGCTGCAGGGTGCCTGATCTAAAATTACTGGAAGGTTTCTTTGGGGAAATTTTATATATGTCCCTTAAAATAATTTTGAATGACACTTTATTAGATAGAATTATCACATTAGAAAATTATCTTACATGTCATTTTATGATTGATGGTATCAGTCATGAAGATATAGACATATATAGTAGACTGTGCATATTTCTAGCTGGTATGTTAAGTATGCTTGGACAATTTTTATTTAATATTTTAATCTGAATATTTATATTTTAATAATTAAAAACATGTAATAAACATGCAATTTTAGTATTTAAAATACCTTAAAATTAATAACATTAATATCATAAACATATTTTGACAGAGGGAAAACTAGATACATCTCACATGATACATTTTGATCTGCCTACAGTCAGGACTGCCTGAGGGCAAATCTGCATTCATTCTTGTTTCTGTGTTTTACTGTAACATTTGCTTATAAAAAAGAGCATCATTATGACTTTGAGTTCGAGTTTGATAAGTGCAATATAAAAAAAGCCATAATGTTTTAAACTCAGCAGTGGGCTTAATCTGAGTACCTAACAGCGATGAGACTTATGTAAGAAAAAACTTGTGACTTGTTTTTCCAGCAGGACCTTTATTTCAGAGGTGGCCAGTCAAGCATACTGTTGGATTTATTTTTTTCCTGTTTAGTGTATGCTTTCTTAGACGTCTCTTAGATATCTACAGTCTACAACTTTTCTACATGAATGTTTTAGGTGTCTCCTTTTTCTGTTGGTGATTGGGACTCAATTCTCTAGACACTTACTAGTCATTTGATGATGATGTTAGTCTCTGTGCTAGCAGCTAAAACACCAATGGTTTAAATCATAAGATGAGTCAAATGCAGTATGCACTTGTCCAGAGGAGAAGATCCTCCTGTCAAAAGTGCTATCCCTATTACAAAAATTACACTTCTAAGCTCACTGAAATGTAGTTCACCAGAGTTCATGTGTATTTTCAAGTGATAGCTAAAAATGATTATATTTCTAAGGAAATTCACAACAGAAAAAATTCTTGAAGTGCTGACTAAACTCAGGTCTACTAGTAATTAAATGTGTCATGAGCTCTTTCTAAATGATTACTTCTCTGTTCTACAAAATTGAACAAAAGCCCTGCACTAAACAAAGTTTTGCTCTGAGTGAGTGCTTGTGTGGGTATGTACCATGCAAAACAAAAACTAATAGGAGCCAATTATTAGGTTTTCTTGATGCTCTAGCCAAAGTGATATTAAAGTGTCTAATTACTTTTTACTAGTTTGCAGACTCTAAGATGATGAAAACCACTTTTCAATGTTTTTAAGAAGGCAGCCAGGCACAACACAATTGATGAAGTTTTAATTTCGTATGGATGGCAATTTTCCATAAGACTCTACATAACAAAACTACTAGCTTGTAGTTAGTACATTGTAGTTGAACATTTGTTTAACTCTTGTAGAAAACACGATGTTTATCACATCATACATAAGGTTAAGATTTACCTAAAAAAGAAATATTCTGGTATGAACTTAAGCATAATTTGCATTTTCTTATTCATCAGACTTGGGAAAAAATAATTAAAAATGAAAATACTTTTATGTACTTTTATTTTTTGCCTATAGAAACTCCAAGGTTGCATATAATTTTGCTTTCTAAGATGGTTTAGCTGGGACTGATCTTATAGTGTAATTCCTAGCCCACTGACTTGTGTCCCTGGATAGAAGTACATTTTCCATATTGTCAGGAGTTCGAAGTTGAGAACAGTTTGAGACTGATTTTATGTCTCCTGGAGAAAAAAAAAAAAAAAAAGAAAAAAAAAAAAAAAAAAA
>CM031857.1:81063919-81132090 GCA_018697195.1 Certhia americana | reverse complement strand
AAAAAAAAAAAAAAAAAAAAAAAAAAAAAAAAAAAAAAGAAAAGGTAGTAATTGTTTTCTTATATATCTGAAGCAATAACACTGTAATGTTTTATCCTAGGAATGGATTACTTTGTAATTATTTCTCCCATTTTGAGGGATCTGTCCTCCTCCATTGACTTTATTATTTAGAGCTTTTCTTCTCAGAGCTCTTTAGAGCTCTTTCTCATCTTCTAGGCTTTGAAAGAGGTCAGGTTATCCTGAACTCAAAGATGCTTTTAGTTGCAGTCAGAAAATTGGACAGTCTTTTGACTTTTTTAATTTATTCTTCAGTTATTGGAAACATTTTTACAGAAGGTTAACCATCCTCTTTATGCCTATGAGAGATTTATATCTGTGTAGAAAAGGAGGTAATTGTCACGAGTGAAAGGCATTTTAAAATTGTTTTAATTAGTTTACATTTTTGTCTCTCAGAGAAATTAAAAGCCAGAATAAAATGGCTTAAGAATTTCTAGAACTGGAGTCTCACAGGCATGTATCATTTTGGTTCAGGTTTCCAGGCATATACTGTATATCTCAAAGCCAGTTTTAGTACAAAAAATGTTTTCTTAAAATACCTGTTGTATTTTAAGAATTGTTGTGCCTGTCAACTACTGAGATGTAACAGGACATCATTTTAGTTTTCTCTATTAGCGGAGTAAAGTATGTTGATTATATAAAGTTTAATTTGGAAGAGGATCATTTTACTTGAATTAATTAATATTTAGTTGAATTTTAGGCCACTAACAATTTTAATATTTAACAAATTTATTTTGTTTCCACAAGAGACTCTGGACCTACCAGAAGCAAAAAAGCCCACCTTAAAAAAAAAAAAAAAAAAAAAAAAAAAAAAAAAAGCCAGAGCTATAGTATCAGTCCTTCTTTTTATGGCTCTGCCTATGGAAAATTCCCAGAAATAAATCCAAAGGAATCTGTAATGTGATTGCTGTATTTTATCTTAAGATTTTAATGCACATATTTTTTGATAATACATTATTTTAATTTTATGTCCTAAAAGTTTTATGTCCTAAAATTCATCTACTTACATAATCAGCATAAAAGTGCTTCTCAAAATAAAGCACTAAACAAAAGAAGTGATATGTTTTCCAAGATTTGAGGAAGTAGGGATTTAATTCTTCATTTTGTGTTATTACCAAAACAAATTTATTTAAAGGGTAGGAAGGACAAGTATCACATATTTTCATTTTTTGGGGGTCTGTACTTGTTTATTTTTAGTAGTACAGCAAGAAGAGTTTGCACTACTATATTTTTTCAAGAGTAACAGTGAAAACAGAATTACTACTAAGAAACCACTTCAAGTTAAAATTCCATCTAGTAGGAATTCTAGTGTTTGAATATTTCAGTCTTATAAAGGGAGCTAAATAATGAAATTCATTAATTTATATATCAAATTGGTTTTTATACATATATAAAAAATTTATATATGTGTTTTGTTTACAATGTCCTCTTGATCACAGAGATATTAAAATGCAGTTGTACAGTGCAAAAATCTTAACATACTAATTATGTTTATCAGGATTTAAGCAGGTTAATTTAATCAGATGGAAATGGGTGTGTCAGACCAGGTTGGAAGTAACTAGTAAAACATATAATTGACAGCTTTCCAAAAGCTGCTTTAGAAGGGCAAAGGAAAAACATTGCTTGACCTTGATGTTGGCTTGATTTTTCAAGGTGCTGTTTTGGAGTACGATCACTGTAGGCCCACAGGTCAGGAATTGCAAACAAATGCAAATGCAGTTACAAAAACAAGACCACTACTGAGATGATGGATTTAGCTATGGAAAGTGAGCTTTTAGGTGAAACGTTTACATGAGCAACTACATTCCGATTTTAATAACATTAATATCTTATTTTGTGTAGCTAGGAATGCTGCCTAAGGAAAATGTACGATTATGGATTTCCTCCTTTCATGTTGACTCAGTTTCCCTAGGGAAGGCTTCTGCAGTTCTGAGCTGCTCAGCCCAGCATAACATCACCGTATCTTAATAATACACACAGACTCACAAGCAAACCAATGAACAGCAGCTTATAGTGTGGGGCTTACAGAAAAGAAATACATTTTTATGACTGAATAATCCATTTTATAATAGCTACTTTTGAACTGGATGAGGATGTGTCTTCAGAACAATTTTAGATTTAAGCAAAAGAGTATACACTGTCCAAAGGATACTATCATAACAGCTCAAAGAGAAAAAAAATGCCTGAACTTAACAAGCCTGTGTGGGATTCAATGAAAAATAATTTACCTCAATGATAATTAAGACATTATTAAATATTAATGAGTAATAAATTAATAATTGTATCTCAGTTTGTGTTTAAATCACTGATAATGATTTAAGTGAGGCTCAGCTCTTCAGTATGAACTGAATTTGTTCTGGGAATGACTTAGCTGGGAAAAGTTGTTCCTTGCAGCAGCTTTCCAGCCTTCAGAACCCCTCTAGATTATCTCACTGTATTGACTGCTAGCATAGCTCAGAGGTTAGCATATCTCCTAAACAGTTGCAAATCACATTCTTATGAATTAAGAAAAACTGAAATTGAGGGGTTTTTTTATTTTAGAAAGTAGAAAAATTGGTTTAAGAATCACTGTAAATCGTTTAAGACGCACTGAGCAATCTCTATGTGAAAGACATGACTTTCAATAAGCACCTAGAACAAAGTATGCTGAAAGTGGGAGAAACTTCAATTACCACAGCAAAACTTTACTTACCTGTGATTTTCCCTATAAGACTGCATGAATATAATTACGTGCACTCAGTATTCCTGGGATTTTGTAATTCGATTTTTAAAAGAGACTAAAACCCCCAAACTGTTACACATATTTTATGATGGACAAAAATCTCAGTGAGACCATTATATTTATTGTCTTCCTTTTTATTTTGGCTTGCTCAAAACTAAAAAGCAAAAAAAAAAATAACTCTGATAGAGCTAAATTATGAGATAAATTTGGTACTTTGGGACATCATTCCTTTGATGAAAATACTACCCTATGTCCTAGCTAAATGATATGTTATATATAAACAAAACAAAACCAACCAAAGAAGGATGAATGCATAGCTTTTTGCTAAGCCAGACCTAAAAGTTTTAAAAATACAAAATAATTTGTCATTCAAACAGCTTAGAGTTAAGTTGCTGAGTCAAAACGACATTCACTCTAAACCATTTGATTTTGGCTTTTGGAATTTTCTAAGTGTTTTTCTGTTTTAAATTAATTTAGTCTTTATTTCCAAATGAAATGTTTACTTGGATGAAAAAAATGGATTTTTTAAGCCAAACTTATTTGCAAATTTGGCACAAAATTAATATTTTTTTTAAATGTCCTGAAGTATCGCATTTTTACATGATTTTTCAAGGGCAAGTTATTTATTCAGTTGTAATGATAAATCCTGCACTTCTGTAATGAAAATGAAAGATATTCCTACTTGTGGAATTAAATATGATGTCTTTATTGTTTCACTAGCTAGTAATGTAGTTCTGCATCAAGGTCACGGGAAGATTATGCATCCTAATACATTAAATGTGCAAGGATTTAATGGCCTGAAGAATTTAGTCCTGAAGTCTGCTTTTATTTATGTGTAAATTCAAGATCACTTAAGTGCAAAGCCATCTGTTAATAAAATCTTTATAGCTGGAAAAGTCTTTTAAAGAATTCTGTAGAAATACCTCTTATTTAAGTAGTTACAAGTTGTCTAAACTCATAATAGGAAAAGATTTTGTTTTTTTCTTTCGCATAAATAAAGCCACAAAACTATTTTAACTCATATTTTTTTTGATAAAAGAACAGTGAGATCTTGATATACTTTCTTAAATGTAAAACACAGTTAAATTTTGAATGTCAGATAATGCAGGTTGAATATTGTGTAGAAAAAAATGAAAGCAAAGACAATTTCATTCATCATCATAATCTCATGCTTCCAGGAATAAAGATATCAAGAGATCTTGGATCAAGAAATAATATTTGTCTCTTCATCTAGATTACACAGTGGGGAGGACACTGAAAAAATCCTAAATAGAATTACTATGAATAGCATGTTGCTACTAGTTAAGAAGGATGGCTGATGACAGTACAGAGCAATGTGGTTGTGGTTCCAATGGTTGTCTGTGTATGTGGTTCCAATGGCTCCCAAAGAGAATTCAAAGGTGAGATAAGTTTAGTTAGGTTCAAAAGAACTCACTGGTGTTTCGTTGTGACTATGTGACTCACCATATATCCATACTTCCAATATAGATTTTAGAGACCACTCATGTTTTGGACTGGAAACATATATCTAACAGTAGGATTACAGAGCAAAGAGCAAGAGCAGAGCTCTGACACAGGAACATGGAATTCAAGTCAGCTCCAATAGTGTCAGCAGCATTAAACTCCAGGAAAAGAGCTGCCAGAGCTTTACAGCCTTTGTCATCATCACCAGTCTAACACACACTAATAGATTTGGGTCAGAGAACAGACTGCATGCTGCCTTGAAAAGCTTTGGGTTTTTTACAAATATCTGTCAGAAGATTGATGTCTAGGAATACTCTGTAGAAGCTGCACAGTATTGCTGCACATAGTAGAGAGTCTCTGGAGACTTCTAAAAGAGCTCATTATGACCCCTGCTATACAGAGCCATTTCCAAAACTTGATCAATCCCTCAAAGCATGCCAAAATAGCTTGAAGTTGAATAAAGAATAACTGTCCTTGAAATCTAAGTCAAAATATATTGATAAAATGGAACTTTTAAACAAAAATACTGTGTTTTATTTGTGAAAATGAGTCAGGTGGAGAATATTACCTCCAGTGATGTCAGCGCAGTAGGTCCAGAAAAAAACATCTGTATGACTGGGTATATAAATGCTTCTTTGAAGTTCACTGCGTATGTATGCATTCTCTTGCCTGTTTCTTGTCTGTTAATGAGGTCCTGCAAAGAACATATGAACTCTGCGAGTTATTGCTGGGATGGGATTGATGAGTTAAAAAAATCTGAGAAGCTGAAAAATATCTATCAGACCACTCCAATAAGTTAATATTATCTTTCCCTTATCCAAGAAACTGTAGTGATCATGTAGATTGTTGTGAATGAATTTGCAAAGGTTCCTTTCTACATCAGTAGCTGCAAAAAAATGAAGAGCTCCTTTTGGTAGCTTTATTGGAAAACTCAGATTTAGTTCTTTTCTCTTTTTTTAACTAAAATTTCAGACAAGGTCTGTAAATGGTTCTTGGGCTCAGCACAGTCTTATGCAATGATGCAGAAAGGAGAAATGTCCATTGGAGAATGAAAAGCAAAAGAAAGAATAATTGCTTTCTAAGATCTTTGATGGCTTACATGCAGTAAACTCCTGACCTTCAAGCAAAGCATGAGACCAAACTGAGTGAAAAGACAAACTAAATTTCAGGAAGAGAACAGTCCAAAATGGATTGTCCATTACCTATAACTTTTAAAGCTCTGCTGCATCCACCTTGAAGGAAAACTGTTAATAATGGAAAAGAAAAAAAAAATAATCAGGGGGTGGTTTTTGTCAGTTTTAGTCCTAATTGTAACAACCTCTATCTTGAAAGTGATGCTTTGCATGATTGGTTCCATTATGTCTAGTACTGAGAGTCTGAATACTTTCATCTGCATAATGCTGTGACGGAGTATAATTAGAAAAATGCTATTTTGAGTCTGAAGAATCTTTCTGTTGCCCTACCCATCTCAAAAACTATTGTCTCATTAAGGAGCTGAAAATTCTATTGTGTCATCAGCAGTTCAACTTCTGTTATATTTCACCAAGTGAGCTAAAATATATTGAAATAAGGTAGCATATTGAAACACTTTCCTGAACACTCTTACAATATAGCCCTCCCAGAGGTGTGGCCTAGCCTCCTAAATAGTTCAGAGAAAGCATTTGCAGTTACAAAATCACTGTGGCTCAAGTCCTTGTTGTATATGTACATCCTCAAGGACCCTACAAGAATAATTTTTTGCTGGCATTAACTACTCTGTAGTTGTTATTAGCCGGTATTTAACTATTTTGTGAGTCCAGTCCTGGTGATGTGATCTTGCTGTGATGAATGAGTTCCCAGTTCACTCATAACATGAGCTGCTATGTTCTGCCCTAAGGGTTAGGGAACTCCTACGATGTCACTTCCTTGTCCCCTTGTGCCTGAAAGGAGGGTATCTGTGCTATAGCCTGTATGATGAATAAAGATACAATGCAGCTGCAAACAGCTGAACAGCTCAAATGAGGGTATCACTCTTGAAATATTACATAGATATAATTACAACATCTTTCTAGAACTAACACTTTTGATAACCTTCTTGGGAAAATAAGGATCAGATGTCCTTATCTGATTACAGTAAATAACCTACAGGCATCCCAGTTAAGCAAATTACCATCCCAATTAAGCTGCAGTTCTTGCTGATAAGTATCATTAGGTTTAATTCCATTCCTTGGGAAATGTCCTGATTAAGGCTATTTCTCAATTTAGTGATATGTAATCTAATAGTTAAAGGGGAAAAAAGTGACATTTGAAGCAGAAATGTGAAAGAAAAGCTAAATAAATTGGAATATGAGCATAGGTTTGGATGAAATGCATTATAGCAAGCTCTGAAGAATCCAGAAGAAATATTGTCATAATTGACTCGGTTTTGATATGTGATTGAGAGTAAAAATGTGAGTTCTATGAAATATGCTTATTATCTTTTCTTACAGATAGTATCAGTTTGTTATAAAAAAATCAAATGCCTTATCATAGGGAAAAAACTAGAAGATGGGGAGAAAGAAAAACATAATCTACTTGGAAAATAAACTTTTCATAGTTAATCACAACATCCTAGCTGTGATTTTTTGTAGCTGAGGAATAATTTCTTGTTGAAATAAGATTGTTATTGATAGGCTATGCAGGGAGCACATTTGACCTGGTGGAAGTGTGGGAAGTAGAAGAGCAGGAGTCAAATACATTGCAATATAGCAAAGCTGGAACTCCCATATTCAACTCAACTGTGGCTCTTTATTACGATATTATATACTAATGTATGATAGGGAGGCGAGGGATTACTTGAAGAATTATCTCTTGCCATGAGAGGGGCAGAAGGCAGTCAAAGGCACAGAACCTCCCTTTAGGGTGTAGTGCTATCAGGGGAACTGGCTGGTGATCTCCAACCAGTTCTCTAAGCCTTTTTGGAAAACTGCCGCAATGTTAAAGGAAATGCAGTCAGTACAGCTAAAATGTTATACCTCTAAGAATTCACTGTTTATTCTAAGAGCATTATAGATGAGCAACTTGTAATTTTTAAAACACCAAGCAAATGTCCTAGAAAAACTGCCAGGAATTTTTTCTGCTGTGCCAGTAAGGACAGAGGGGGTTTCTGAGTTCTAGTCCACTCCCTGATCCAAGCAGAGATAATGACAGGTCAGGTTACTCAGAACTATGTCCTGACACCTAACAGGAAAAAGGAGCTGCTAGAAAATAAAATCTGTGAAGACACTTTAAGAACTATCAAACCCCAGAATTCTCTTATACTATTAGAGAACATAAAGCCTATGTTCCCTTTAATTTGTGTTCTTATTGTATCTCTGAAATATTTAAACAGATTTTTTACTCCTGTCCAAGGGGTTTTTTTTAATTCCAGTGGGCATAATAAGTTGTGTTAAGGCTCTCCTCAGGTTGGGAAACTCTGGAAATATAAAAGATATGTATTAACATATAAGATGAGTTTAGACTGTCTGTAGTACAAAATCTAGAATTTTCTGCATTCCTATAGGGATTTGAATACTTTGAAATATTTTCTTCATCAATTGAGGGTTCTGTCTTTAACATGATGCTCTATCCAAAGCCTTCCTGGAAAACCAGAGGCCCTGGAAAACAACCTGTAAAACATAAAACTAGTGGTAAATGCATGGGGGAAATCCTGTACTTTTATATAATAATGGTGCATGTAATAGTACAGTATTCAAAACTGTATCTTGAATAACAGATGCCAACAGCTACACAATCAGCAAAATACTTGATACTTCCAGGAACCTAGAGTGCAGCACATGAAGTATAAACTCCAATATGTTGCTGATAATTAGAATTAAAAAATCTGCTTGTAAATGGGAATCCAATTTCCCAGGCAATCTCAGCAATTGTGAAAAAAAGGGCTCCTGCATAGAATGGCACAGTTAGAAAGGAAAATACAGTCTAATCTATCACCACAGATACCTTTCTGCAGGACGTGACACACTATAAAGGTCATTACGCCCATCTCTACAGCCTAACATTTTGTAACAGTGTGATCCTCCTTGTTTGTGAAACGTATGCTACACAGAAAAGGAGCAGGGAGTTGTCTGTTATTTAAAGCTGACAGCCAAAATAACCCTCAGTGCTTTGCCTTCAAGTGACTGAATGTCCAAAGGTGTTACTTGAGGGAAGTAACTGTATGGTGTGTGAGTAGATATCAAGGCTGACAGTCCCAGGTGTCATCCATCCTTGCCCTCCTTCACTCATGATTTTCTCACTCTTAGGTGCATTTTTTTTAACAGTAGAGTTAAACAAACATATGTAAAATCCACTCTTTTTGCAAAAATAAGAATTATTAATCAAAAGAAGAAATCTCAAATTTTAGACAGCCTTGAAACATCATGGGTCAAACTGAATGTCTTATGTTTACATGTGTGTACTTTCCATAACAAAAGGAAAAGTGACTTTCTATCCTTCATAAAATTGCAAATGTTGGTATCACCTCATTGCTGCAATCAGGAAATATTCATCTAAATGAAGCTCAACTTAATTGCTGTTAACTTCTGAATTCTATATTTATTTATTTATTTACTTTATGAGGAGAAATGAATTTTGGTTTTGTTTTTAGCGCTGATGCCAACTGATAGGCAATTTGTCAGTTTAAATAAAACCATCCCTAAGAAGTGCTGAAAAGTTGCTAATGGTTTAAATAATCAAACACATTCTAAATCTCTGAGGGCACTGGAACTAGATGAGAAAGTAGCACAGGATTTTAAAGTAGCACAGTACTCTCTAGATAAGGGAGTTATACTGAGAAAGTGGCAAAGATTTTTTAGTGCAGCAGTAAAAAAACATAAAATAAAAATAAAAATAGTAATTTGAACAATAAACCTAAAGTGTTGTTTTCTAAAGCATGTAAACTACAGCATGTAGACCTCTAATATAATGGGCAAATCAGGTTGTGGTTTCAAATCCACCTGAGTATCATTACATTTTTGGACTGGGATAATTGCTTGTCTCTGCCTTTCACAACTATAGAATATCAATACCATGGCCCTTGAGAACTCCAACTGAATGCTTTAGGGAAAAGAGGGCTAATAATCCTTAACTGAAATCATTAGGCAAATACTTACAGGAATAGATTGTCATTTAGAGTAAGGATAGAATAATGACTTGTCAAATAAATTATACTAAGGGACTGACCCACACAATTATTGCATGTGCAAATCATGTTTCTAATGTTAAACAAGCTCTTCTGCTGATATAAGACCACTAGAAAAAAACAAACAAACAAACAAAAAAAAAAAAACCAAAAACCCACAAGAAAAAAAAACAAACAAAAAAAAAAAAAAAAAAAAAACAGAAAAAACCCACCCAATTTTGAGCTTGTTGTGCTTAAATTTTGCAAAATTAAAACTTTAAGAGTATAAGGAAGAAGTATAGCATTCTCTCTACAGTTCTAATTAAGAGTATAACTTGAAAATATAGATGCATAATGACCAGTAAGAACTGTTGCAAAGATGAAGAGATATAAAATGGAAAGGGTGGAAAAAAACCCCAGTTTTATGGAAGATCAGTAGTACTGGTATGTTTAAAATATGTAGTGCCTGAGGGGTGGAGAAACTATTATAAGCTGATCACCACCTTCCCCCATTACATTTGTCAAAGCAGTTTAGGAGAATTTAAGGCTTTCTTGTTAAAAATCTTAGGGTTTCCTTTATGGGAAGAACATCAAGCTGTTGTAGTGAGAGGAGGCCACCAAGACAATTTAAGAGGGATGGAGCACCTCTCATATTAGAAAAGTCTGTTAGATTTGGGCTTGGTCAGCCTGGAAAAGAGATGGATTCAGAATGATGAAATTGTGGCCTTCCAGTTACTGAAGGGAGTTCACAGGGAAGAACTTGTTAACTTGTGACTTTTTATAAGACCAAGTAGTGACAGGACAAGGGAAATTATTTCAAACAGAAAGAGATTTAGATTAGATACTACAAAGTTCTTTGTTGTGAGGGTGATGAGGCACTGGAACACGCTGTCCAAGAAGTTGTGGCATCCCATCCCTGGGAGTATTCAAGACCAGGCTGAATGGAGCTCTGAGAAATCTGGTCTAGAGGAAGGTGTCCCTGCCCATGGCAGAGGGGATGGAACTAGAACATTAATGTCCCTTCCAACCCAAACCATTTCTGATTCTATGAGAAGGTTAATCTATTAGAACTCTTGTACTGAGCAGAAGGATTCAGGATGTTAGTCAACTGAAAGCACTAACAAGAGGAATGGCACTGAACTCGTGTCCTCGTCATGCATGTAGCTATCTGAGCAAATGTTGCTAGGAGGGAAATCCTAACCTAATCCCCTCCTGGGATCCTTTCCTAAGATTTGTTCTAATTATGTTTAAAAGACAAGGATAGGATTTAATCTTTGAATATAAAGTAGAAATGAGAGATGGAACCATCAGGTTCTGATAAAACTCTTGAGATACTTGTCAAAGAAATAAGATATCTGGGTTCTATCTTTTTCTCAGTTTGGAGGGTTCCTAGCCACATTTCACTAGAGAAAACAAATAAGTCTGATGATCAGTCCTTTGAGCACACTATTGTGAAGTAAAAAAGAGAAATTCGTCATATTTCCAGACTCCGACACAAGCCCATAGTTTGCACCTTACAAAGTAGGGCACATAGAAGAAATGTTGGAATTGAGCTTGGTTTCCGGTCCCAGCTTGGCTTTTTTTTAGTAATCCAGCGATTACTAAAAAAATCTGCTCAAGGTGTTTTTATTGCAAAAAATAAACAACTTCAAAGCCAGAGATCCAAGCAAAAGTAATTTACTTGGTTTTTTCCTCCTCTTATTTAATGGTTAACTTGAAGG
Organism: Certhia americana; assembly: GCA_018697195.1. NCBI lineage: Eukaryota > Metazoa > Chordata > Aves > Passeriformes > Certhiidae > Certhia > Certhia americana. The sequence goes on along the minus strand of CM031857.1, from coordinate 81,121,007 downwards.
TAATGATTTTGTTGAAACGTGCTGAATAATAACTTCTGTTGTTATGCAATGTGCTGAATTCCCTTTTCTCATAAGGCAGCAAATGATTATTCTCTACTGCCAGAGAATATTGGAGAGTGGAGAATCCTTTTCTCCTGTATCATCTGGCATGCAGAAATTTTCTGGTGCAGGATTGCTTTCTAGTTCTTCAAGATGAAACTAATAGAAAACTTTATGCAATTCTAGCAGTGACATGATCATATTTCATGCATTTGTAGTTGGTTTTCAGAAACATTAGCATGGGAACATGTATTGTCAACTCATCCTCCCATAAATGGTTTTGTTCAGCTTCCTCTTTTTGTGAGGCAGTGTCATTTCAGAGCCCTTGACAGCTATATAAACATGTATTACATTAAACAAGAGCACTTAAAAACTAATTCATTTGTCACTATCCTCAAAAATTAAAAACTAATATTTTTTATCACTGCCTTCAAATATTGTGGGATTTGTCTTTATGTTGAATATAGGAGCCAAATAGGTTTTTCTTTGCTCCTCAGCTTCCAAGCTGAGCTCAGTTGTCACTTCCCTTCCCTGCCCTCCCCGGTCACCATCACTGAATATTGTGCCTTTCCATCCAATTGGCCACCCTAGAAATTCACTTTTACCGTATTTCACACAGAAACTCTTTCATTAAACAATAGATAAGTCTTTTTTTTTGGTTTGTTATTTAAGTGCATACTCCAAATTATTAACTTCTGATTAATTTTTAATCAGTTTGTAGAGCTTGACACAGCATTATAATAGAATTATCCAACTTCCTCACACAAAAAAATTAAGCTTTTTGCTGTGTTTCATAGCTTCATGATTTCATTTTGCACTACGACAGCTAATAAGTTTAGTGCACAAAACACTGCTGACAGGAACAATTTCTATGTTTTTTTTTCCTCTTTTCCTTAATGACACCAAAATCTTTTCTTAAGCACTGCAATTTTTTCATCTTTTTATATAACATATAAAGATGAATTGAAAATACTTATGGATAATCCCCCCAAACATCAAAATGCATTGTAAAGTTTCTCTCTTGTTTTAATGGGAAATTTACCTGGAAAATCATACTCAAATTTTAGGTTTTTTAGACTAGCTAAAGAGAAATTTCTCCCAGATCTTAAATATGAATGATTTCCCTTTTTTCTTTATTATTTAATGTTCATGTTCTTTGCACCTTTTAAGGTACATCTGTTTGACATGATGAGCACAATAAAACAATCTGCAGAACTGCTAAGGATATATTATGGCTAAGCCTGTGACCTGTACTAATGAGGTTTTACTGCTTCTAAGATTTGAAAAAGCCCTGTCTAAAGGGCACAGGGTTGAACCACATGAACAAGTTGAGGTTAGTGTCAGCTCAGAAATTTCAATCACGCACAATTTTCCACTTAGGCTTAGGTAATGCCTTTGAAAGAGTACATCATTCAGTATCTGACTCGACATCTAATAATTGTCTTTTTGTTTGGTTGCTTGGGGAATGTGAATGTTTTCTAGGCTGGTATTTTACCAATTTTATTATAACTTAAGAGCAAAAGATAGGAATGGAAATTAATTGTATTAAGCATATAGGGAACTATAATAGATAAAAACATAAAACTGAAAAAGATAAAACATATGACAAACTTCAAGAACTAATGTAGAACCCCTTTCCCAAATACTGAGCTAGTTCTTTTTTTTATTTGTTTTTTTTTGGGTTTTCCCTCTCTCTCTTCATTGAATGTGTTTTCACACTTATTCAATGAATGACTATTTTGGTTTATTTTGTTGTTTTTGTTTTTGTTTTTTGTTTTTTTTTCTATCAGATTGTATTATAATGTCTTAATCTAGTCCACTGGCAACTTTTTGGCCCTTATGTTTCATTGTCCCTTTTTTTTTTTTTTTTTTTTTTTTTTTTTTTTTTTTTTTGTTAATATCAGCTTTTTATTTATATGTCTTAATCTAGTCCCACTGGCAACTTTGGCAATTATGTTTTCCATGCTCTCCCTAAGTCTGCTACAATTACATCTACTTGTAAATGGTTTACTTTTTTATCTAGCATAGATGACAAGTGCATGGGCCCGAAGATAAATTACACCATGCCATACTCTTTGAATGTAAACTTATGACTATTCAAATAATTTACATTATTTACTGATCAGAAAATTGATGAATCAGTGAAAAGACCCCTTTTGACTGAAGTGTTTTACTATTAACTGTACATATATTAGTAAATTCATGAGTAGTCTGTGGGCAGCTGTCATACCTGTTGCTACCATTAACAATTGATCAGTTTTAGCCCTAGCCTTTGTAAAACATCCTATTTTCCATTGCTATAGTCATGCTAATACAAATTTAGCCCCACTGATGTAGAAGGTTTCCCTCTTTCTTGGGAAAAATTCTGAGCCTGATCCAGATTTCATTAGACAGGGGGCACAGATAAAAATTCACAGCTGTCAAATTTGCCTCCTTTTGTGTTTTTTCCCTGGGAACAGACACATTCAAATGGATATTCTTTTCACTTGGCAAAAATTATCTAGATTTTCAGGAGAATGTGTTTAGCTTTACATTTTTAAAACACAATTTTGGTTTTATCACACATAAAGAAGCCTTCAGAACACAGAACTCTCTGAAAAGATGACAATTGGAAAAATGATACAGGCACTACTATACTTAAGAGATGTATTTAAGAGTAAGGCTCTTAAATAGATAGTATAATTCAGGGGTGGGAAGATGGGGGGTGGATAGCAGAAGTGTGATTTTGTCATCTAATGCTGCCAATATAAACATTAAAAAAAATTAAATATCCCTAGCTAGCTTTATTTTCTGAGACTTTCTGTAATTCTGCCAAGAAAAAGACAATATTTTCTTCTGGTTTTGTTATTTAAATATCATATTCTTTATGCCTGTCTTGCTTCTCTAAGGAGAAAAAATATAAAGCATTGTGAAAAATTAAATAAATATGTGGAGTCTTTATTTGAATAATACTGAGAAACATTGAAGTCTTAAGTCACAAAGATCTTAGTAAACAATCCTGTAGTCAAATAATCAAAAACAAACTAGAGAACTAATACATTATGTTGTTATGGCAACTGAATATTTAGATTTAATTTTATGTAAGCAGAACTTCAAGGATTATCCTGGAAAAATACAATAAACATATTTGCAAACAATTTAAATATTCCCATCCAGATATTCTATCTCTAGTAATCATCAGTTATGTTTACTCCAGAATTATTTAATATTCTGGATTCCCAATGACTTTATCATTAATCTGGTTCTATACAATTTTATAGTATGTTTTTTGGCAGCTGAATACTTATCCTTGTTGTCCAATCTAATTTCAGTGGAGTGGTAGGTTTAGGTTGTATTTTTCTCTACTGTATGCAGCTGTATGCTCTTTTTCCCTTTCTTCAGCTGTTTCTTCAAACAGCAATAATTTCCCTGTCATCCGTAGGCTAAGCTGCCTTTTGTTTTTATGCCATATGATCAGTGTACAGTTCCTTTATTCTTCCATTTTTTTCATATGCCAGTAGCAATCTGTGTTGTCTCTGAACAATTTATGGCAGTATGTGTGAACTGGGGATCCAGCTCAATGTGGTTAAGATTGTTCTATGCTGATGCATTTATAAAGAAGCCTGTCTTTATAAGGAAACTCTGGTTTTCACTTAGGTTCATTTCAGGTTCTCAAAGCAGCTGTTTTTCTCCAATGATACAAGGTACTGAGCAAATGCTGAACATACTTAGTGTATAAAGAGCATTGGTTCTTTTTAATGAAACAGAAGATCCAATAAAATATGGTTTTTATATGCAGCCTTCAAAATTGATTTTGTTTAATATTATATCTCTAACTGCATTTGCCATTATCAATATCACATTTAATATGAAAGTACATTGCTAATGTAAACAATCACCTGATTTTTTGCAGAAAACTTGAATTTACTGATTTCTAATCAGTAATTTTTTTGCAATAAGTAACATCATGTACTAATGCAACTGCATTTTCTAAACAGTGATTGGTTCCTTTATTAGTGCTCGTCTCAAAACAAGCAAAATTTTAACAAACACGCTTTACTGTTAATCTTCACTTCTGAATGCAAAGTGTCATTCTTTTATTCAGTTTTATCGTCACAGCTTCAGTAGTGCTTCTATTTCTCACCTAAGAACAATTTTTGCACTTACATAAGGAAAATAAAATGGAAAAGCAACTTGAAAGAGAAATCACATTGTTTTCCATGTGCATTAGGAAAAGTGATAAACAGAGTCATTAAATATATTTGCAAATTTTCCTCTAGGGCAAAGTATACTTGAGCAGAATACTTTCTTCAATTTTTTTCTCTGCAGTAGGAAGGAAAAACTATTATGCAGTCTACTCTACAGAGCTAGGGAAGTGTGGGTCTGTCAATTAAATTGGTTTACAGGTACGTAAGCAGAAAAAAACACCTCACCCAAACTAAGCAAGGAAACAACTTGCTGAAACAACAAGCAATACCTCCAAGGAAAAGCAGAGTTCATGATGCCTTGTTTCACCCTCAACTAGGCTGAAACAGATAGATGCAATTCATATATAAGATTTTCTTATCTGATTAAACAATATTCAATAGACTTGCAACAGACTGTTTTTGAATGTAGCACCTATAAATCATAAACATGAGCCACCAGGAGGGCAGCTGCTATAATGTTATCTGCGCTATATTTTCAGCTCTGTTACAGTAAGTAGAGCTGAAGCAGTCTCAATTCGACTTCTATCTGATAGTGATGAGATTTTTGACATGAGACAAGTTATTTTCATTATGCGTTATATAGTCTTTCAATGACAAATCAATGTTTGGCTGTTGTGGCTTCCAGCATGTGGCACACATAAAATAAAGCACATTGCTTAAAATATTTGGGCACTTTATGTTAACTGAAAAGTTTATGTTTTCAAGTGTGATTGATTGCCTAATATATCTACTATATAGCAAAAGACTAGATCCATTGTAATACATTAAGAGATCAGAATTTTTGTGATCAAATATACTTTTTATGTAACACCCGCATTTCACAGCTACTATGCTATCATAAGGCAAATGAAACACTAAGTAAAATCATAGTTTATATGTTATACTTAAATATGTTTATAATTTAATTTCAAATTATTATGGTCTTATGTCAATACTTTTGGATTTATAATTTATTACAGTAACTGTATTAGGTGAAGTCAATGAGCTGCATAATCTACCATCAATGGTAGTCAGTACTAGACATTCATATTAAATAGAAGGAAAAAATTATAGTGGGTAATTGTGAAATAGCTACTTCATCTACAAAGATTCTTCATATTTTCAACATTTAGTAAGTACCTTAAATAATGTGAATTTATGCTCATTAAAATTTAGCTCATTTTCCTTACCAAATTTCTACACATACATTAGCATTTTTTAGAAAGGAACTACTGAATTTGTAAAAAGCATTAATATTCTGTGCATTCAATTTAGTCTAGCAGTATCTGAAACTCATGACTTAAGTATCATTTTAGCTAATTTTTAAACTGAAGCCATGAATAATGAGAGCTGTCAGTCATATTTTCACCAGACAGCCATGTATGATGGTTAGTGACTTAGTCCTTTCATCCACCAGTCCTGTGCACTTGTACACCTTCAAGTTCTCAAGATGTATCCAAACCTGCTCTTCTCCTACAGTGTGCAGTTCTTTGTTTTTCCCAGACCTTACTTTTGGTTTTTGTGACTTGCTGGTGGAAGCTGAGGAAAAGAAAATCATTGAGTACATCAGCTTTCTCCAAGTATTTGTTAAATTTTTATTGACATCAATACTGAAAAAAAGACTGTGTGTAATGGAATCATTTTCACCCATATATTAATATATTTCTGATTTGAATAATGTAAAGTACAATTAAATGCAGACTACAGTATCAGTTTGCATTTTAATGAATGCTGAGTATCTCTTGAAAACAGCCTCCACTTCCCTACACTTTTCAAGCAGATATCAAGAATGTTCTCAAAAACCATTCAAAGATTTTTGTGATTAATAATATACTTCCCCCCAAAAAGTTTCATTTGAGGTATTGGTAAATGGTATGGATTGGTAAATGGTCAAAGATGGTATTGAGTGATCAAATCAAGAGCTGTGTTTTTTTTGGTTTTTTTAAAATAATGAATCTTTGGTCCAATAATCTATTCTTTTGAACATTAAAAGTTAATTTATCAAACTGTAAACACAGGACTAAAATAACAAAGCAATTTAACTAAGATATCTCTTTGGTAAAATCTCCTATTCCAACAGAATGTCCTTGTGCTCTCTGAATATGCTCCAGCAATTGGTTGTACTCATTGAACCAGACTTCTTGGTATAGTGAATTAAACTAGTTCAATTAAATAATATTGTGGTCCAAAACTGAAGGAATCTTCATAACTTCAGAAAAATATAGGACATAATTGAAAACATATTCAGAAACAATTTCCCAATACTTTCTTCACTACATATCCATAATTAATTTTAAGTATCTCTAAATTAAGCTATTCAAATATACTTTTCTTAACAGCCATCATTATCTCAGGTCCAACTTAGCATGCCCTCTGATTTTCAATACTATTCCCTTTGCAGAGGGAAAAGTTCTGTTTTATTACCACCTTCTGTTTAACTTATTTAAATATTCCCCTAGAGAATGAAGAAACAATTAACAAGCATGTTCAAGTTTCTGTGCACATACGTACCCAATGTTAGCTTTGGAAAAAGATAGACGGTCCAACACTCTTATTGTTCAAAGATTAATTCTGTTGAACCTTCAGGTACAAATTTTTACTCAGGACTGTTCAGTCTCTAGTTTTATGCTTAGTATTTACTAGCAGTAACCTTCATTTCCCACACAAATCTCCAGTTTGTTGATTTTGTGGAGGTTAAAATCATTTTTAATTCTCTACTCCTCTGCATGCACTTGTACATGAAACAGACCCATACTACAATGAGAAAGGAGGGAAAAGCATGCCAGAATTTTGACTTTCTTATATGACAAAAAAACTAAGGGTTTGAGCAGCTTTAACTTTGGTCTTTGTTATTCTCAGTAGTGAGTATTGGTAGAAACAAGTCTATTCACTTTAAATCTCGGACATTATTTTACTGTAAAATTTTAGAAGGTGTAATCTTTTGATATTTTAATAAATTTTAAGTATTATTAAATCATTAATGTTTAATAATTTAGTATATTAACAATTATTGATTAATTATGTTGGATATTATCCTAATTTACATTTCCAGTTGCTACAGGGGAACTGTAAATTAATTGCATAAAACTGTGTCCTCTATGGCAAACAGAAAAATCTGTACCATAACAGAGCCTTACCCCATGGTATCCTGAATGAATTAAAGGTTTCTTATTGATTGTAGCAGTATTTCTCTCCTGCCATTGCTGATAAATTCACATAATTGCAGATGTGCACAGCTGTTGCAAAGCTCAGAGATGATCCCTGATCACAATTTTTGCAACTCTCACAGTAGAATCTCTGACACCAATATGATACTCTTCTGTAATTACTAATATTAGGTTTTTAACTACATTGATTTTATTTTTTAATAGACAGTTAAATATTAGAGGAAGGAATTTGTGAGGATTGCCTGATTCTGTCACTTGCTAGCAGTAACTCAGTCTAATAACCATTCCAAGTCAGTATATTGTAATAAAAAGATAAGAAATATTCATTGACTGTTCATGAAATACTGAGTGGGTTGCATTCACACCCTAGGCTTCTGGCCAAAACCAGATGCTGCAGCTGCCATTGTTTGGTCCATCTGGAAATTAGCTATAATGTGGTAACTTCATTCCCCCAAACGGCCTGTGGCTCAATTGTCACAAAACTGAGTACAATATCTTGGGAAAGAAAAGCAAGACAAAAGAACTTAAATATTTTATTCAAAATTACATAGTCTGTGATAATGACCACAGTATTTAAATCCTTCAGTAGTGTATTATGTAAGCAACATGACTAACACATTCCCAGAAATGGCAGAATTGGATGTGATATGTGATAAGGGATACAAAAACACCCCCAAAAAACCCCACCATAAGACAACCCTTATGGTCTCAGTTTCCAGCAACAGAACACACTTAAAATGAAGGGTAAACACAATGAATTAGTCTCAGCTATATGGTGGTGCATCTGCTTTGTATGCCAGCTTTTGGAAAGCTAAACGTATCAACGAAGAGCTGTGTTATTTAGAAATAATCCACTGATATTTCTAGGTCAACTACACATTTAGTGATAGTTTGACGTTATATATAATTTTTTGGCTTGAATTATAAGCAGACAAAAAATGATCAGAAGAAAGGAACTATCACTACATCCATTTTACAACAGAAAGAGGTGATATAGAGCTTTGAGTTCTTTTATTTGCCTCCAGTCACATAGCTGTAAGATTTTGAAAGACTCTTCTGTCTTCCATGGATGGATATACTTCTGCTTCTGTCTCACAACGCTATGTTCAAGATAAAACTGGGCATATATCCATCCCCCAGCACCTGATGTAACAAAGCATTAGTTCCTAGAGAGAAAAGCTATTTTAACAGATTTAACCCACTGCAGGGCTCTCATGTGATACTCTAGACTGAATCCAGCTGGGAAACCATGATGACACGTGTTGTTAAGCCTTGCTCCTGTGAATTAAACGTATTCTTAAGTAAATAGATTTTCTGAATGATGGAAGGGAAAATAAAGTCACTTTAGGATCCATGAATGCCAAGATCTGAAGTAGAAGCAATAATGTCATATGTCAGACTGAAAATCAGGCCCATATCTTTACTGGTTCCTTTAACTGCTAAGTTTCAAACATGCTACTTTACAGTATCCCTGTTTCCTTATTGTCTTTCACTCCTGTTGCTACATTCCTTCTTACAAAGTGAATATGATGCCTCTAGGATGCAGAGACGGATTTCTGCCTCTCATGAGCCCCAGCCTGTACACAGAGTACTTCAGTATGGCTTCAGTATTCATTTGGGAGTAGTACCACATATAGGCTCCATTTGTATAGAAATGAATTCATATGTGTTTGCAAAATCTATAGGATCATTTCAAACCTTTATGACTACTCTTTCAATGAAAGCTAACTTCCCTTAAAAAGTCCAATACTATGTTAAGAAGGATATAAGTTTGAAAAGATGTTTTACTAGCTTGACTTTCAAATACTATTGTTAATTTCACTTTTTGGTCATCTTTATTCTCCTTTTTGTGAGAATACTTCAGGCTTGTTCTTTTCATAGAATGCCATAATTTCCTTGCTCCATCCTCTGCTTGGAAGAATAGATTTTATTCAGAATACAGACTCCTGTTCTGTGTATTTTCCCAGTTCTCAATATTGTTTGTTTACAATGATCAGCAGCTGCTGGAGACCGGAATGAATGAAGCTTGCCATCAGACTTGGATGTTGAATAATATGGAATTTCTTAGTGTTTCATAGCAAGCCTTTGTACAGCACGTCAAGAGGCTTGTAAAATCTTTCTTTCATGTATTGAAAAGAAAGCACAAAGTGAATAGGTAAATATGATATTCATACTGGAATGCCCTGTTTGCTGAATTTCTGAACAAATTATATGTGTGCACCTCAGAAGTCAGGTTCTGTATTTCTTGCAGGAGGCAAACAACAGAGAGTTAAGAATCAGAAAGTATTTTGAACATATTACAGAATGATGGCTACAGTTTTTCATATTTAAAACTAACTCCTATCATGAGAATAGGGAGGATGCAAAATAGGGCAATTTTGTTTGTTTGCTTTTTGAAGAAAAAATTGCTAGTTTTAAGAAATTTATAGGAAAAGTCTGATATAAAAGAAATAGGAAGTTTACAGGGAAAATTTGATATTCCTATAACGCCAGTCCAGCTTTCTACATTGCTTACATTAGCCCTGGAACTTAGCTCTTGGTAAGTCCCAGAATTTTACCCTCAGCTGCTTTTAATACTACTCAAGAATGATTTTATAACGTAACTTCTATTTTTTTTTATTTATAAGAGGCTGAAAAATCATATCTAATGAAGCTAAAACAAGCTGTGTAAAATGCTGATAGGAATGTCATAGCCATTGTCATTACATAAGCAATTGCTTGATAGGATCTCCATTAAATATTTAATTAAGACTGAAAGAGGAAAACATTTTAGAGATAATTTGAATCAAAAATAGCTCATCTGTGTGAAAATTCTGACATGTCTCAGTTTTAGAATTTGGAATTAGAAAGAAATGCATGAAAGAATTTCTACCCTCCTTGTAGACAAAATGGCATGATATGAGTGTAATCATTTAGTGGAGATAAATGCCTTTGTTTTTGTTTTATTCAATCAGCCAATTCAACAAGACTGAATATAAAAATTTACAATTTATTTTTAAAATATTGAGTAATCTTATTTTAATTTTAATTAGTCATTATTAGGTAGCAATCTATATTTCTACAATAAAAATAAAAATAAATAAAAATAATAATAAATAAAAAGCAATAAACCAAAATTCAAAATATTTATATCTGAAATATAGCTTTTTTTCTTCCTGTTCTTCATCACCCAGGATTTTTTTCTAGCAAATATGAAGATTTTATAATCTAATTAATGAATTCCTGAAATCTAAGGGATTGGATTTTTTTACTTTATCATTTTTATTTATGCAAATTAGGCACAAATGAAAACTACTTAGAACAAAATCTCTGAAATATGATGTTAGTCTGATTGTAAATTAGAGATTTTTCAAAATAAAAGATTTATGTTTTCTTAATCAACAGATTAGTGCTAGAAATAAGTAGTAAAATCTTTTAATTTCATGTGAAAATCAGCCTGACAGAAATTCATGGTAAAAATGTGATTTGCATAATTTTGAAAAAATTATTATGTATATCCACATAAAAGTGTGGATCACATATGGTGATTTGGGCTTTTAAGATCATAACAGCAGGTAAAATTTTAAGCCCAGGGTAGAATTTGCAGATAGCTTTTCAGTAGTTCAATTTTTTTTTTCTAAGGTTTTCCCCAAAATTCTGAGATCAGAATTGCCCCAGGTGACCATATGAAAACACCTGCAACAACACCAAGAGATACATTTTCACTGAGCACTTTTATTTCCCCTTTAGTCCATAAGACCTAACAAGTCTGAGGTGTTGTTTATTTCATGTTACTCCAGACATCTGCACTTGTCAAGGTAAATTACAGACCGAAACCCCTAATTTATCTTAAATACTTGTGAAGTCAAGGAAAATTATGGTGTTTCAGATGGCAACAAGCTAAGATCGATCCCATTTCTCTCTTTTGTATGACCTCAAGAGTACAAGCATACAAATGTATAAGCAGAAATCAGATCATTAAAAAAAAAGACTCCTTCCTCTTCACCTAAGCATCCTTTTTTCTCTTGATACTTTGGGCAACAGACCAGAAAATAACAGGAAGTAGTTTTACAGGGCAAATTTTATTAAAAATACAAAATGAATACTGTGAAAGGCAAATATACAGTATGCCAATTACTGTGATAAGTAACAGTATGAGCTCATTATAGTAGAGCCATAGAAGATAATCAGATAATGCGAAGGATCATGTTAATCTGTACACAAAATGCAATTCATATTATCAGAAAAAAAAAAAAAGTGAAGTAAAATAAGGTAAAATTTATCATAACCCCCAGCATTCCCGACCAAAAACTATGCACAAGCAACACTTCCAAAAGAGTTGTTTTATGTTTAAGGTGTTTCCTTTCTGTCAGACACGAAACTGTGGGCATTATGATTGACGTCTGTGAATATCCATGTCCTCCCTTAGGTTCCAGAGAAGCAAAGGTTTTGGTAACAATCAAGAAATGCTTATGAGGATAGACTTACTGGGTCTTTGAGACCACTCATCAGTATAGTGCAGGGGTAATTCTAAAACTGTTTTGAAAAATTCTGATTAACAGATGTCTCAAGAGGCTAAGATACTGCATGAAGTTCGGGAAAGTCCTGGCCCTGCCTGCAGAGGCCCTGCCAACATTTGCAATTGAAATGTAATAACTTATTATTTACCGAAACAGCTGTACTGAATAGTGTATCCCAGTAATGGTGCTGCTGCTGCTATTGTGGTTAAAAAAGAAGAAACAGTAAAGAAAAAGAAAATCACTGAATTGATATGTTCTCCTACACCTCTGTATATGTCTCATTTCCCCACAATATAACTTCACCACATCTTTTTTCCTCATTGTTTTTGCTCCATCTCCCTGCAACATTTCTTTCTTTCTGCTAGTACCAATTACATTTTCTCTCAGAGGGCAATTTGTTAGTACATTATTTGTTAGACTCTGGCAAATTATGCTCTGGAATTGTAGCTGTTCTCTCTATTTCAGAATTAAAGAAAGGTCTGTGTGCCTAAAAGCTTGTCTAGTTTTTGAGGTTTTCCCCCAGCTATTCTACTTTGGTGTAATAAAAGATTTATCCTTTATTAAAAGTCTTGTTTGCCTGCACTGTGCATGGGGCCTGGAACATGTAAGGGTGAAGCTATACATATTGCAGTATAAAGTCAAAGGCAGTACAGGTCATTATTACTTTTTTACCAAGTTTTGTTTCAATATTTTTTCTCTAAGAATCACCTGTAGTGAATGCACTTATATTTTATTTACACCTGTTAAACTTCAGAAAAACTGTGCTTTTGAATTATGTAAGACTGAAGTTACAGTGGGTAGCAGATTGCATTAAAATGGTAACTTTTCTGTCTTAAGCATTATTTAGCTTTGTTTCACTGGTGTTCTCTAAAACTCTTAGGAATTACAAATGTTTTTTGTGTTCACCTGTCCCTCTGTGATTCCCTCCTTGTTCCCCTTTCTGTCGACAATTCTCTTTTCTTCTTCTCTGGCCTAAAGGGAGCTATAAATTCCTGAAAGAAAAGGAGAAAGAAAGTGCTATAATTACCAGCACAGGTACTTATTGCGGGTAGGAATTAGCTGCCTCTGATTGCTAACAGCAGTGTGGCTGCTCTGTAGTGGAGGAGGAAAAACTTTCTATAACTACCAGCTGAAAGCACAAGCTCTCATTCTAAGACTAAAAGAGCTGAGCCAATGCCAAGAATAAGGAGTGAAAGGTGTTCCCTGCTCTGTGCAAGCAGTTTGTGGCTCTCTTTAACACTCGGGCAAGAGTGTTGAAGGATACTCCTTTCCATAGGAATTTGCAATGCTAAAATTAGTGTGTGACATTCATTTTTCTTTTATTTTACTGGTGGGTTTAGAAGACCAGTTTAACATTAAAAGTTTATACTTTTCTGTAAATAGATTCAACCACTTGCCTCTTTTTTATTTGAACTTCTGTATGCATCTTTGGTTGGTTGGTTTTGAGCAAATTATATCTGACAAACAGTTTGTTACAGTGGGCATGAGGAAATAAGGGATAATAAATGGCAACTACCCATGAACACATAAAGAAGGCAAAGAAAACCAATTAACTAAATCAGAAAATGTCACCTGTTGGACTCAGATGGGACTACAGTACTGCTGCTGTGTGATGCTTCAGCTTAAGAGATTTTATGTTACTCAAAATAGAACCCTCCAGCAAATACCATTTCCTTGGCTCACATCAAATATAAGGAAATAATGATTAGAAAAATGAAAATGTTTTCTGAAGGGAAACTCTGAAAGCCATGACTGTGGCTCTGGATTTTCTCTCACTCTCTCTTTACTTTTATTTCTTTTCTTCTTCCCTCAGTCTATGAACAGGAAAATAATATAAAGAAAATATTTTTTACAAATGTGCAGCTCATTTGGTTCTTCCTTTATCTTTCCCTTAAAGAGTTCATAGTTTTAGTCAAAATAACTATATCCTTCCCTTTGACATTTTCCTCCTTGATAATGAATCATTCCAATAATTGTTCCAAAGTAATGTTCCATGAAAAAAAAAAAAAAAAAAAAACCAAAAAAAACAAAAAAACCAACAACCCCCCCAAAAAAAAAAAAAACCCACAAACCCCCTCCCAAGAAACCAACTCCATCCCCCCAAAAAAAATTATATACAAAAAACAAAAAAACCCAAAAAACCAAAAAAAACCCCACCCCAAACTAAAACGAAAAACCCCAAAAATCTAAACCAAAAACCAAACCAAACCAAACCAAAACAAAACAAAAAAAAACCCACCAAACCAAAACAAAAACCCAACCAAAACCAAATGCCAGTTGTAAGGTACATTTTCTGCTACGCTTTGGTCCCTTGCTTTTAAGGAATTTATGTAGAGTATGTGTCGATCATCCTTTATCCACCTTGCATGTCATGCTGCTCCTCATATTCTATTATATGAAAGACAGTCTTTTTCCAAAAGATATCCAAAAATGAAGATGTATCTCACAGGTTGAAGCTGCCTGCTGCTGTGCCTGCTGTCACTGCTCCTGTCACCAGCATAAATGCAAGCAATCAGAGCAACAGAGAGGCAGACAAAAGTGGTGACAAAAGCAATAGAGTTGGGAAAAGAGGTTGCAGTAATGCCACAGTTGCCATAATTTACTTGTGTGGGGAGAGTTCAGCTCATGCATTGCTGTATTTTAAAACCTGGAAAATAAGGTGTTGCTTATCTTTTTTAGATTGCTTCTCTTTGGGTTTTATGCACATTTATGCAGGTGCATGTTTAGTTTACAACACTTCAAGCGGAAGCTAACTTCAGAAAGACTTTTCAGAGCATTAAGTTGAAAGTCAACGTGTGCATTCTTATGCACAATAAAATCCTTTTTTAAACAGAAACGCAGTCTGATCAGCCACCCTATATATTAAGTGAACATTCTGCATTTTTAGTGAAAGGCTGACAATTTATTTCTCAAATTTTGTGGGTAGAGGGGGGAAGCCAGAAACAACATCAGAGCTATGTCACAATGTTGCAATAAGTTCTTAAATATGCAAATCAAATAAAGAGTGCAAACTAGTGCTAAGGGGTTCAAAGTAAGCCCATGAATGCCACTATCTCAGTTTCTCATATTTTTATGTTAAACTGTTCAATTACAATTTTAATATCATTATAGAGATAAATTTAAAAGAGAAATAGTTTGTTTTTTTTTTTTTTTGGTTTTCAGTACAGATTCAACTAAAATTGGCAGTGTAATTTCACATGAAAATTCTGTACTTTGCTAAGAGATGTTGAAGAACCTAAAATTAGAAAACTGGACTAAAAACTGGTGCAAAAAAGAGAGTATAATAAACTCCCAAGGACCTTACTTTTTTAAAAGAGCTTTCATAAGAGTTAATTTGAATATTGCTCATTCAAATGAATGAAGAAGTTTTGAAGCTTGTTCAGTTTTATAGTCCATACCCTGAACTGTCCTGTATTTCAGCCTAATTATAATGGGGACTTGAGTCTTAAACTGTACAGGAATCAAAATGTCCAAGTTCAGTTTTCAGACCTCCTATGAATGTCCTCATTTCTTTCAGCAAGTCTCACCCTCAATTTTTCATCATTAAAACGGAACATAATTTTTTTTTTCAGTCTTTTGTAATAAGAAAAGAGTCTGTTTTTATAATGTGCTGCATGATATCTAGCACTAAAGATTCACGGTCTGCTACAATATAGAGAAATAACCTTTTAATTATGTTTGGGTTCAACTGAACAGTTTTCAAGGAGTCACCTTGGATTAGATCAGTTCCTTTCCTGCTTAGCTAGCTGTCCTACCTTCCACAAGTCCCTCATGGGTAAACAACACAGGGTTGCAGCTCTTTTGAAGAGTCTGACTATTCCTGCTTACTTGGAAGATAGGAGAACATAGTTGGTGTGAGACTGCAAGGGGAATGCTCTTTAAATTTCAAATAAGCAAGATCTCACTTAATATGTATATAACTGGCTGTACAGTGTAAGAAGTTTTCTGTATTTAGACTATGCAGGAATGGTATGCTTTATTTTCATAGTTATACAGCTCACTGTCTGATTACTCAGTCCAGGTCATGTTGATTGAAAAACACTCTTCTGAGTAATGTAGGAACTCATGGTTATAATGTCCCTCTATTAGTTTAGAAAATTAAAGAAAATAACTCAAATCATCACTTCAGTGAAGAAGATTGGGCTCCAACACTACTGAGTGTTTAATCATGGAATATGTTTTGCATTAACCCTACAGTGGGAAAACTGATTGTGAATACAATTGATTAGTCATCTCAGGACAGATCTAAGCATGTTCCAGCTAACTTAGTCACCTGCAATGACATAAAATCGTGTAGGTGACATTTAAGAAGCTTCTTGAAACACAATTTGTATACATTGCATGGTAACCCTAAAACTGAGATAAGTGAGAGATTCTGTTCAATCACAGATCTTGAAAGAGTAGGAACAGGGAACTCAGCATGGCAACATTGGCATACATTAAAAAGCTTATGGTGTGCATATCTCCAAAACAATAGGTTTCCTTTCACATACAAGTATTCTCAATAATAACTTGTGAAAAACTGGCAAAACCAGGAAATTCCTGAAACCCATAAAACATGCACCTTCTGAAAGCCTTTTTTGACCTACAGTAACAGTAATAAATTTTACCACCTTCATCTCTCTAGCAAGAACAGTAAATCAAAAACTAAGTTAATCAGATACATATATTACTGGTATTCTGTTTACTTTTATTTCATAAACTGTCCATAATATCTGCAAACCATACAGTACTTGAGGCAGCAGATCCCCTGACTGAATCTCAAGGCTCAAAAGAGAATTTGTTTGGCTGCTTTCCACTTGTTCCTCACTTTGAGTGTATTTATGGGAAAATTTACCCAACCAGCACCTTTTCAGTACTCTTCGTCTAGAAAGAATTCCTGCTTTAGGCAGAACAGGTCAAATGAGGTGATCCTTCCCATCTGCTCAGTTCTAGTAAAGCACATTAAGGGTGCTGTGTACATTAATTGGCTCTCAATTACAGGAGAGACATAGAATTACTAGTGCAAGTCCAGCACAGGGCCACAAAGGTAATGAAGGGACTGGAGCATTTTTCACACAAGAAGAGGTTGAGAAAGATGAAACTGTTCAACCTGGAGAAAATAAGTGGACATCTCATCTCTGTGTATAAATCTCTGATGGGTGAATAAAGAGGATTGAACTTTCTCCTCAGTAATGCTAATGAAAAGAACAAGAAGCAACAGGCACAAATTGACATACAATAACATTTGTTTAAACATTAAAGAGAATTTATTTCTGAAAGTGGTTGAAAACGAATTGTCCAGAGATGTGGGTTCTGCATGCTTTGAGATATTCAAAACTCTGCTGGTTAAAACCCTGAGCAACCTTCTGTATGTGACCTTTCCTCTGAGTGGCTTCGTACTCAATTAAACAGTTTTAATAAAGTCAAACCAATTAACCAACAGGGCATGCATTTACTTGAAACAGAATAGAACAAGGTTAAATTTTGTTAGTGTGTATTGTTATGAATGTGAAATCTGGAAATTGAAATTTGAAGGCCAGATTATCTATGTGTCTGATTTATTCTATGTGTTTGTTGATGGCAATTATAACCTTGTCAAAAGCCTCACTTATATCCTTTTGGCAAGCCTAGATTTTCTAAGAAAAAATATTACAAGAATTGCAAGCAATTTTCCTCTGAAATATTGTATAGAGAGGTCCTTATCACCATGAACTGCTGTCACTTTTTTCCCATCTGGCCACTTATTTCTGTCTTTTAGTCTGCTGGGTCCTCTTCTGGCTTTTCATTAAGAATGGACCTATGAGCCTGACAAAAGCTATCAAAATGTTTCATTCATATCTCCCTGATAATACTTTTCATATCTTCCTGACACTCACTGAGAAAGACTGACAAACAAATAAATTTAGTTAGGACATTAAAGAATTTCTTTGAGATTTTTCTTCTTATCCTACTCAGGGGTATTTCCCAGATTCCTCTTGATGCCATTTTACACAGAAATGTGCATAGATATGTATTGACACTCCTGCCATCTTGTTATTGCAGAGAAATCTGCAAAAAGTAATTTCCTGTTACATGGTAACTTGAAGGTCTCCCCATGGCTTTCAGCATTATTTTACTTCACTGTTAGTTAAAGATCTGACAGTTGTTAGGAACAATCTTTGCAAGTCCATTGGGTGGTAACTGACAAAGCTTTTATAGTGTGCTTCATATTTATTTTCCTTAACATTCGGCTATAAAATACGAACTTGTTAAAACCTATAATTTACTAGGAGACAACAAGTATTCATGTCCTTTATTCTTATATTTTTGCTTTGAATGCCATAAATCAAGCCTGGAATGAGATGAAGAAGTAGTTTATTTTAAGGTGTATGTAGAAAGAGAATTAAAACTGAAGACTATAAATTTTCAATATATTTATGGGACTGTTTTCCTTTGCATCTCTTTTTTTTTTTTTTGACAATGGCTGATTCAAGTGCAGCAACCCAGGACAGGCATGAATGATAAATACACATACAGATGTATGGTTCTTACATTAATATACATTTCTTAATATATAATATATGACAAATTTATAAAATTATAAACATAATTTCTTCAAAGACATATCCTTGTAAAAATTTTATCACCATTATGTGCTACAGTCTCTGAAACATTGTTTTGCTGTCACAGAGCATGTTGCTCAATCCAGTTTAACCTTCTGAGATACTCTTAGAAATTGAACTCTTTGACTGGTATAGGGGAATCAAGCTCTTTAGTGCAATATGTTCGGATGTGAGAAACAGGCTGGTAAAATATGTGCATGTACGCAAAATTTAGTTTTAAAAAATTCTGAAGAATCATTGATCCCCATTCAAACTAATGAGTACTCTTACTCTGTAAAATAGTTTTAACTAATATTTCTTTACATTTATATAGATAACACCTTGAAAAATGTTTTTAATGTGACTGACTTCTTTTTCATGGTGGTAAGATTTCCTGGGTTGAGATCCCAAGAACTGGACATAACACTCCAGGTGGGGTTTCACCAGAGAGAAATAGAGGTTCAGTGTCACCTTCCCCGACCTCCTGGCCATGCTTTCTAGGCTGCAAGTGCACATTTATATCTCAGCTTCCCCAGGTCCTTCTCAGCAGGGCAGCTCTCAATCTCTTCATCCCCCAGCCTGTGTTGATACTGGAGGTTGCCCCAGACCAGGTGCAGCACCTTGCACTTGGTCTTGTTAAACCTCACAAGATTGCTGTGCCTCACTTCTCAAGTTCATCTAGGTCCCTCTGGATGGCATCTTATCCTTCAGGTGTGTCAACTGCACCACTTAGCTGGGTGTCACCTGCAAATTTGCTAAGGGTGCACTCTATCCCTTTGTCTAAATCAGTAAAGTTTTAGTATAAAAAGTTTCTAGTAGCATCATGAAATTTGGTTTGATTCCCAGAAAAATCTAAAAATAGAAGACACAAACCAAGAAAAAAAACCCATCCAGAATACATAAATAAATGGTAACAATAACAATGAGGTATTTCCAGGCTTATGCACAATATGAAGTGGCTTAATAAGAGAAATGCATCTCTATCACTCTATCAACCAATTCAAGCATTCCATATGATACTCTAAGATTAAGCTCTTCCTCCTGAATTTTTCCTCACATGTCCAGTTCTTTCTTCCAGCAGAATGTCAGGAATGGCAGCTTCTTCCTTTAAGAGTCACCATTTTTCCCACGTACTTTTCCCTGTCCTGAAACCCTTGTCCTTTGTAAACAGTGGTTTCTTTGTTATTTGTCTGACATTCGTTATGATAATAAGTGTATTAGAGCAAACTTGCATCCAGAATTCAACAACGTGCTGTCTATTCAAGTGTGCTGTCTGTCTGTGACCTTCATGCAGCAGCTACTGTCCCACATATCAATGAGTTCACAGCAGGAGTAGATGAAAAGGGTGTAGATGATAAGGATGGAAAAAGATTCAAAGCCAGAAGATTTTAAAACTGCATAAAATGCCCGTCACTATGGTATACAGGAGTTAGTGAACATCAGAACACTGTTCACAGAAGACTGCATACTGAGAAAGAATGGTTTTTTTGTAAAGGAAAAGAACCACACTAGTTGTTGATATTTGAAGAGGTACCACAGACTTTACTTTTCAGATGCTATATAAGCTTTCATCAGTTGTCTCACCTCCAAATATTCTCCTTAGTATAGAAGTACTATGTTTTAAATTTACAAGGTAAAACAAAAGTAGATTGAAAATAACGATTTCAAAGGAGATGTTGTTTTCTTTGTTTTGCTTCCTTTTTTAAATTTTTTTCCCTGAAGATAAATACATAATTTTGAATTCAGATCTAGGGTGGGGGGAGAGCAGAGCCAATGGACATATATTTCTGGGTGATGTTTCCTTATTTTTCTGTGTGCTATACAGAGTATATTGAGTTAGTACAGTTCTGGTGTGCAATTTTTCATCTTGCCATTTTTAATATTGCAATGAGCTCTTGTTAAGAACAGAATGTTTTAAGGAAATGTAACTCTTTCCATTGTACTGAGTGAAATTTCTGAGCATAACACAGAAAACTTCTTCCTTCCCTACTTCTATTTCTTAAACAGTCAGAACAGTGAGCAAGGCTAACAGTCATTGTTGTTCATTATTATATATAAGAAAAGACAGAAAGGGATTTCTTATACCCCATCTGTATATTCTAACCAGCAGTGCTGGGTTGTTTTTTCAGTCTGAAATGCTCTCAGTCTCATCATAATATGGAATAAACCCAATTTTTTTTAGAAAAATTATTCTTTCCATAAAGTGATAATAAATGTGTATTCAGCCAGCTCTATTTTGGATTTTCAAGTCAAGTCAAAAGAACGATCTAGTTAATAAAATTTTGTAGAGCTCCTTAGATGTTCTTTTTCTGAGAACTCTATCATTTTGTGCCATGTGATTTATTAGAAGTGTATTTCCTCTTCATAAGCACTAACAAAAAGGTGAAAAACTTGAAAAGGTGAGTGACATCAGAAGGCAGCAAATCACACAAAATAGCTGAAATCTTAAATACAAGGCTTTTCGTATTTAGGATACTGCACACAGACAATGTCTGCTGTGGAGGAATAGATAGAAATACAAACCGTGCTTCCCTGGTCTGCTCTGTCACAGCCAAGCATGCTGAGGAACAACACCTAATGGACTGTGTCTGAGGAAAAGGATGGATATATGAGATACAGATAATTCAGAAAAAGCCAGAGCATCCTTACGGGACAATGGAACTGTGGCAGCTAAACCAATTCCTAAAACAATTTCTCCTTAAGTGATGTTTCCTACTTTTTGCAGGAAATACTAATAAGAAAAGATTTACTCAAATTCAGTCCAGAAATTCAGGGCTGGTTTACAGGAAACTTATTTCTTATGTACATAGAGACTCGCAGTTCAATAATTTGACTTGGTTAAACTTCATGTGGGTGGAGTTGAAATTTACACTTGAAAAGAGTGAAGAAATAAATTGATCTTTTACATCGTTTGACAAATAGTCCTTTTGGCTCATGTTAATTAGAAACAATGACTGGGTTTTTTTATCAGAAGGAACGATAGATTTTTTCACTTTTCTTCCATCCCACAGTAGTGTAAGAATAGTGTCTTTTAATGATATGTGCATATAATCTTTAATACAGCAGTAACCATATCTAATACTTTATTCTGGAAGACTTAAAATTGCAGAGTAATGACTTACAAAGAAGGAAAAATCAGGATCCATCTAACCTGCTTTCATAAATTCTCTCTTAAATATATGGCTTTGTGCTGTGCTTAATGGTACTGTATAGTGCTTGAAAATCATCATGGAACTATTTATTATAGCCCTGATTGTTTTGATCAAGAAGTTTGTAATTAGAGAGAATGACATGTGTTGTTATGCTCCAACATCAAGTTAGGAATTAATTTTAACTTGTAGCAGGCCTGAATGGATATTCCAAGCATCTATAAGGTACTCAAGCTCTTCACCCCCATTTAATGTAATAGAACTTGAGGGTATCCAACATTTTCAGGATCAGAAACCGTATTTTATTAAAAAATTGAAATGTTTAAACAGTTGATAATAATAAAATATCACCTAGACTATACCTAGCCTTGAGATATAAAAACAACATTGTGACAGAAAAAAAAAAAAAGGGATATTTAAACTCTCCTTTGAAGTATTTATTTTCTTAGTAATAATATGTAATAAGGCACAGTGTTCACAGTACTATTTTGTCAAGAGCTGAGCTACCAATTCAGGCAAAACTTGTGAATCGTTAAAGTTAGTGGTAGTGTGCCCAAAAGGAGATTCCTTAGGAAAAAGGACATACAAGTATATTAAAAACATACTATTTACCATTTAGGCTGTGGAAAAATTTTAATTCACATATTTAAAGTGAATTCAAGGAAGATGCTACTTTTTTGCAGTCTAAACTGTTCCATAGCAGATGATTCAGTATCTTGAATTGCAGTTCTTTCATTTCCATCTGAGCTTTTATGAACAAAATCTTGGAAGGGTTTCAACTGTTCCAACCAATTACAATTGTCACTGCTAAATTGAATTTGAATATTGCTTGTTTTACAGTGAGTTACTTCTTTCCAATTTTTTTGCTTTTTTCTTTTACTTTGGAGTGGATACTATTTCTGCAGTACTACTAAGGTGAATAAAAAAGAAAGTAAATAAATGCACAGATCAACTCCTTGCACAGAACTCTGAAATATTCATCATAAAGAAAAGGAA
Organism: Certhia americana; assembly: GCA_018697195.1. Classification (NCBI taxonomy): domain Eukaryota; kingdom Metazoa; phylum Chordata; class Aves; order Passeriformes; family Certhiidae; genus Certhia; species Certhia americana. The sequence continues at coordinate 81,098,428 of CM031857.1, read as the reverse complement.
AAGGAAAGCAGAAAAACAGTGCAGGGAAAAAAAAATTAAAAAGAAAAACCCCCATTTACTGTTTACAGGGATGGTAAGAATATCATAACAATTGCCCTTGAAAATATTAATGTTGGATGAATCAAATGACAAATTGTCAACAGCATGCCAGTAATTATGTCAAATAATTGTTTTTCTTTCATGCAAATAAAAATGGAAATCAACATACTTAACAGAGGATTGTATGCAGTTTAAGAGAGGGATAAATCACTTTGAAATAGCTCTGCGTATTTACCCTTAAACTGCAAGTAATTAAACAATAAATATTTGGATATTTCTGTTGATTCAATCCTTAGGAAAAAATTACTTGTATACTAAAAAAAAATTGTCTGTGATCTTGCTTGACTCCCCATTCAATTTAATTTTTCCACTGCTTGGCAAAGAGAGATTTAGTTACTAGCTTGCAAATTATAACTATTTTCTGTTTTGATATTCAGAAATAAAGAACGAATTATTTGTCTTCACAACAGTCTCAAGGACAAAGTTGTATTCCTCCATGATTATGGATATTCATGTCAATGGGCCTACTCATATAAAGAAATATGATTGTATGGAGGTTTAAAGAAGTCCAAGAATATCATTAACTCTTGATCTCAGCTTTCATGAATTAATGCAATACTAGCTATGCAAATTGGGAGGAACAAAATAGGCATTTTAGACAGGAGATGTGGTAAAAGAGAGATAATCTAAACTACATACCATTTTTCCCAACTGTAGACTTTGAGGAAAGATTTTATAAAAGTGATATCCTTTTAATAACCTGTTACATAGATTTATAGCCAATTGACTAAATGTCCACAAATATCCATTCTAACCTCATACAAAAACTACTGTGAGCACATTATAGAAAATAGCAGCATTAGCTTAATGACGTATGTATGTAGTTTTTTCATACATAATAGGCACAACAAATACATGGATTTTTAAGGTATTTCAAGTGCATTAGTGCCTTCTCCTATAGGAGTATTTCCTTTCATTTTATAAAAGCAGCCATGACTGCAGCCTCATTTTGTAATGACTGCATCATTTTAAGCATTTTACCTAAATAAATTAGCTTCTCAGTGTGTTTTCCACAACCTTTTTATTCCTCCCTTTATCAGCTCTATAAAATAGTTTGGCATAATCAGCCTGCTCTTATCTGTCTAGACTTAAAATTTCTTTTCCTCCTGTGATTTCATTGAGTCTGCTACAGCTAGTGTTAGTGACCAATTCTCTTTGAGATCTTGAAGCTATGAATGTGTGAAGAACAAGGAGAAGAAAAAGATTTTTGTATTTCCTTACCTAGTACCCAAACAGATTATGGGCTACCCAAACTTGGCTTATATATCAAAAATTATTGTAATTTGAAAATAATTCTCTTATGAAACGATATAGTATCTCCAGTCTTGTTTGAACTGGACAGAAACATTGTACCCATTTTCTGCTTTCCAAATGGAAATAGACAGTCAACAAATCTGAGGCACTTCATCAAAGATAGCCCAACCAGACACATCTGAACTGATTTTGGACTTTGAGAGTTGAGAGAATTGTTCAAAAAAAATTAGCAAAATGTCTTAACAAATTGAACATAAAAAACCATTTTTTCTGCACAATTTGCTTGTAATTGCACCAAGACTTCAGATCTCAGCGGGCTGTTCACAGTTTTTCATGAAATTCTCAGAACTGCTTTAAACCTTGGACTTAGTTTTAATTCTCCTACTTTCTGATAATATCAGTCTTTGGCTTCATTGTAACTTAATTACAAACTTTTCTAGTGGTCCAGTCTTGTAGATCTGTCATTTTCCTTGAGTCATTCAGAGATGTCTGGTAATGGAAGCAGAATGTATGAACAGATCCAAGAAATAAAGAACTTTTTAGCGTAGATAGCTCATAAACTTTCCACTTAGGAAACAAAAATATACTTGTTGAATATATATGGTGTTGAAAAATGTGTCATCTCATTCTTCTAAGATTTCTTTACACTTAAAAATATTTTATAATCCAAAATCCTCCCTTTTGCTTGGCTAGCTTCATAGATGAAACTGTATTTTGTTGTTCCTTTACCCTATCTGTTATTCTGATTTTTCAAAGCATCTTCTGTATTATAATAGTATTCCCTTGCATTTTGGCTACCCCTTCTTAAAGGGAAGCCATCAGTCTTTTAGAGAAATATGACACATCCCTAAAAAATTACAGACTGATATCTACATAACGTTAAGATATCCCATAATGATACTGCTTCATAATCTCTACCAAAATTCATACAGAATTCTCATAGCTGCCCCATCTATCGATCTGTTAAACATTGAATAGTTAAACTTGTTCTAAGGATTTCTTTTTAGTCAAGAAAAATATTTGAATAATAAAAAAAACTTTATTCCTCTTACAGCACTGAAAATTCAAAACTTTTCATTTACACAGTCTGTCTTATTCAAAAATCTATCTGAGACATGCTGAAATATTCTTATAGAGTTAGCTGATACACCTCTTATTCTATATTTCAAGTGAAAATATTCAGGATAATATCTTTAAATTACTGTCACTTAGATCACTGCAACAGTGAACTATGAGAGCTTGTAAACAGGTTCTCTATTTTGTAGGTATTACTCAAAAAAATTATTAATTGTCATAGTCCTTCATTTGACCCATGGCACTGTAGATATCGTCTTTAGTCTTTCCAAGTCATTGTGTGGAATAAGTGAATTGTCTGAGGTTTTGTTCCAAGAAAAGATTTTAAATAAAGACATTCTTTTGTGCTCACATATCCAATCAATTTTTAACTCTGTGTTAGCCTGCAAATTCTGTTTTACATGATGGTTGTTTGTATAAACAAAAATCAAATTTCAACTACATCAGGTGTGAAATAATTCCATCTATGTCAGTATACCAACATGCTTTGAAATGTACACTGCAAAACCAAGGTTGGAATGTGTCTCATTTTCTTTGCATGCTTCTTCAGAGGTGATACCAAAGGATGTCATTCAACCATGTATTTTGTCTGATGTAAAAGCTGTTTTAAGAACAGCTGGACACTCATTCCTCCATCCATTAACAAGCTATTTTCTTCTCTGCTTTTTCAACCATTAGTAAAACTCTACAGTAAGCTAAATACCTGAAATAATTCAGGTAAAAACTCAAAATTAAAATAAACATAAAATCTTTTGCTGCCTAGAGTGGTAACACGAAAAAGTTCCATTTGTATAACAGAGGGAAGTGGTAAGAGTAGAAAACTAGGAGGCAAAATTTTGTTGGTTTTTTTTTTTTGTTGGTTTTTTTGTTTGTTTTTTGTTTTGTTTTGTTTTTTTTTTGTTTTGTTTTTTTTTTGTTTTGTTTTGTTTTGTTTTTTTTACTAAAGGACAAATATTCGCCAGAACTTTTGGGTTCTGACCTGATTCTCATTCTCTTCTTATAAACAAAAATGACTAATTATCTCTCTGTTTTCCATAGGACTAGTTTTTAATGAATTTTTCCTTCATTGGAATCAAAAGAAAGTTAATTGTACACTGAATCTAATTGAACAATATTATGAGGATTTAATTTATGTTGTTATGATTGTGTAACAAACACCACTAATGTATGGATCAGATATGTGGATGAGACCCCCACCCCCCCCCATCTCCCAAAATCTGTGTAGGGTGTAAGAGCTATATTCCAAAGTCCTTTCAGAAAAAAATTTAATTACTCAGAATAACATGATGCAAATTCATTTTTCTGTTTCTTAGAAAGAGACACAATAGGGTCTCTTTCTAAGAAATGAACACAAACAATTTCCTAATAGTTGGAAATTAATAGCAAATAGCTTTCCCCTGTTTAATTCTCTTGATTTATTTTGCTTGGTAACTGGGCACTTTTATAATCAAGAACATATTTGCATTACATATCTCAAGGAAGGAAGGATTAGCTTTGAGAGAAAGCGGTCTAGTCACATCTGTTTTGTACCACAAAAATACTGAGCTATTAGAGAATGTGTACATCTTTTTATTACTGATGTAGCTATATTATAAATATAATGCTCTTGCTCCTCTCTACCACAACTGATTATAATTGTTTACCTCTTTAAAAACTGAATGTACATCATGCATAAATCTGTTTCTTCTCCACGTTATTTCTGCAATGTATTTTCAAGGCAAGAATAAAGGCTTGCTGTGGTGTTGATGGACGAGGTTTTGAGATTGAAAGAAAATTGTAGCAGGGCACCTTCCGACTCTAGCAAATCTCAATACTCAATTGATTTGCATCTGAATAAAGATTCATTTTCATACACTTGAAACGTCCATATTTCAAAAATATTTTTGTTCTGTGTGATGGTGATAAAGTTTCAAAGTATGAAATAACAATGCAGAAGACTTAAATGGGATACAGAATGTCTTTTTCAGGTCCCTCCTCAGAGAGACTGAGAGAAAAGACTTATGCCTGGGTCTTCTGTTGTTAGCTGAGTATGAAAAAGTTCTTAGTTTATAAGAAGTCTTTACTATGGTTCTAAGAAATGTATTCTTTTCTTTTTTTTTTTTTTTTTTTTTTTTTTTTTCCCCTTAAAATTGATGAATCTTCACAGAATTATGTGATTTGCATGAACAGGAATTTTCCTAAAAGGAAAAAGTAGAAAATTCCCATACAGTTTAGACAGCTGGTGTAAATGACATCATTACCACTCAGGACTTTTTGATACAGCTATACCTGTATACATTTAGGTGTTAATTATTCAGTGAAGAGCTGTTTCAATCACAGCATTGATACAGCAATAGAGATTCCATACGTTAAAAATTTAATCATTTCATGCATGAATAATCAAACTTCACATCCTAACGTAGTGCAGGAGAGATTCAGAGAGTTCTAATACATTCAGGTTCATTGGAGAGACAAGGAGGTAGAACAATGATAAATTATTGTTGTTTCTGTTCCATGTATTTAAGAGAGCTGGTTAAAACACTGCCAACTAAATGGGTCATCTAACTTCTCACTGTAGAATGTTTTTTCCTGAGGTTTCCCATCAGTGCTTATTGTACCTCATCTTTTCACAGCCCTGCAGCTGTGGGATTGCTGATGTTATTTCTTAGCTATCTCAGGAAGGTGTTTTCACATGATGCAAGCTCTGCCAGTTCACCTGCATAAGTATATGTCATTTTCCCCATCCTGTGGCCTTCAGTTCAGAGTACTTCTCAGATTCAACACAGGCTCCCACTTAGCTGTGCATCATGCTGTTGGCTCACACTGTTCACCACTAAGCCTTTTTGCATCTCTAACTAGCAATGATAAAATGACTATAGTATTTCACTTTAAGTGCTATTTTTACAGTAAGTGGTAGCGCATTAATGTGCAAATTTGAAAAACATAATGGAACAAAATCTGTTATCATCAAATATGTTGACTGACTTTGTAAAGCAATATATATTTATCACATTGTAAAGCATGAACCATATTGCGAAATAAGTGTTAAGACCCTGAAGTGAAAATTAATTAGTATAATATGAATCATAATCAGGCCCCCCTTTTTCACACTCTTGCATAGCACAACTAATAAAGAAAAAAACCATTAGATATAAATATAAAAATGTTTCACTAGAACAGGTTTCTCAGGCCCCACCCAACCTTGAACACTGCCAGGGATATAGCATCCACAACTTCTCCGGGCAACCTGTTTCACCACCCTCACAGTGAAGAACTAACAGCTAATCTAAACCAAATATAAACATCCATTAAATTTCAATCCATTCCCCTTGTCCTGTTCTCTAAATGCTCTTCTAAAAGGTCTCTACATCTTTCTCATAGGTTCCCTACCCATATTGCATGTGAAGGTTGCAATTAGGTCCCCCCAAAATCTTCTTCTGTTCCAGGCTGAACAAACCCAATTCTCTTTTCCCTTATAGAAGGGATGTTCCATGCCTCTAATCATGTTGCTGGTCCTCATCTGGGTGCAGTACTTCAGGTGGGGTCTCATCACGGTGGAATGGAGTCAGCATCACCTCCCTCAACCTGCTGACCATGCTGCTTTTGATGCAGCCCAGAACACAGCTGGCTTTCTGGGCTTTAAGCCCATATTGCACAGAAGCTTCTTTCATCTGTGTTCTTAAAGGAAAAACTGTTTGAAAATTGATTTAAGTAGTTTTGGGACCAGTAATAACTTTCTGCAGCTGCCAGCCTGTCCATTGACAACAGTTTCCTTAGCCAGGAACCAAATCTCTCTCTCTCTCCAAAGGCAAAGCCTTTCACAGCCAGTCTCCAATCCCAAAGCAGGGCCTGAAGATGCTTTTAAAAGAGAACTATTAAGTAATTATAGATTTTCTACTAAGAAAAAAAATTGCAATTCTCTTGTCATGAAATAGACAACATGGGGGTAAAGAGTAATTCTTCTTTTATCACTCACACTGTGCTTTGATGTGATCTCACCATCCTCTCTGAGGTGGACTGAAGTAGGCAGGCCTCAACCACTATGACACAGCCAGGAGAAGAAAAGGCACTTTATTAACAAAGGATAGAAGCGTTCATTCCCCTTCTATTTCTGTTTCCGAGTCCAAAACAATCTCAGTCCTCACCAGAGTCAGAAAACTGACTTTGTCTCCTGTTGCTGTGACCAGTAGCTGACCCCTGGGTCTCCTGTCATCTGGACATGCCAACCACTGGAGCCCAAAGCTCCTCTGCTGTTGCTACAGACTCGGATGTGCACACACAGAGCAAGTTACACATACAAGAGCATTCTCACATGCATTATACATCACTTCAGTCACCCAGTCTGTACCTAAATACTCTCATCTTCTCCTGCACAGGGACTCACACTTACTAAAGAGTCTTGCCAGGAGCTGGACCAGACCTATATGCTTACTTGTAGATGACCTCAATCCCCATGGCCTTCCCATTAGCTGACCTCCTGCCCTTTCCAGGAGCCAATTTACAGATCTTTTGTTTCTTCAGGGTAAGCTCAGACTCATGATTATTTCCTTATGTGGCTCCCAAACCTTTTATCCTACTTGCCAGCTAGTCCAGCTTCATTTTTGCCAGCAATCACATGCTGGTACAAACAGCCTAACTCATCAGGCAGGTTCATTGGCTTCTGTAGTTGCTGAAACAGACAAATGGATGGACAGAGAGACCCGGTGTGATTCCTGTTTCTGGCATGCAGCACACAGACCTACACACACATGCACCTTGAAGAGTCCACTCAAGAGGAAAAAGAGTTGGAAATTATCTCAATGAGAAGAGACAACAAATTGTGCTGAGTGGGTGCAGGAGATGACCTGACCAAGCATTTGATTACCTGGCTGGAGGTAGCTAAATTAGTCAGCTTCAGCAAAGCTGACATATGTGTTTCATATGAAAGTTCAAGTCAAGTTAAAAAATTAAAATACATAAAGAAAAAACCTCTGCCTTGCCTATAATGAGTTACCAATGCCTGTCACTAAAAAAAATTACAATGCTGTTCATCTACATTCTGCTCTTTTTCCCAGTTTAAAAAAAAAGGTTATGACATTTTGACCTTATTAAATCTACATTCAGCTCTGTATCCTGTCTAATCAATACTGGAAGGTTATTGAAATACTTCCAACCAATCTAACATTTTTGCTTTTTCCTGACACAGACATGCTAATATGACTCTGTAATTGAAGAAAATAGAGTGTAAAATATTACAGTTAAATGTCCAAGAAATCTGAGGGATTGGTCTTGCAGGCGTGTTTTCTTGTTGTTTTCTCATGACTTTTACAACTGGATAAACTGTTAGCATTCTCTGACAATCACCTTGAAACTGCCTGCTTTTCTATATTCCCTAAAATTATGTTTTCCTTCTAGAATCTATCATAGAGAAGGTTACTTAATATCTTGTACTACTCAGTAAGGAAGAATCTTCAAGCAAATCATCTTTTTTCTTTCTGTCTTCTTTGACAGTATATTATCAGCAGTTGCAGTGCTTCTAGCATGACTTGATGAAAGTAACTATTTTTAGGGAATAGAAAGATTTTTGTTCAGGAAAGGAAATTTAACTCTCATTAATCAGTTTATCACAAAATATTTGGACCTGACACTCAGCAGTGAAGTTGAGGCATATGTACAGTGGAAATAGTAATGATATTGTTGGTGATAGTGATGATAATAATAATAAATATTGAAACATGATGTTCTTAAGAAACCAGTGAGTTATTAATCTGATTAATTTAGAAACTTTTTATGCCCCTGGAATATCTGCAAGCAAGTAAGATTTCCCAGGAAAGATATTTTCAGTGATATATCTTTCAGCACCCAGAGAGATTTGAGTTGTGTAATGGGAGCAAGTAGTCCTCAGGAAACAAGCCTTATGATATTGTTTTTCACCTATTGGAAAGATATTAGTGATTAATACACAACAACAAGAGCAGGATTAAATATTCTTTGGTTACAAGGGCATTTTTTTTTCCATTCACACACTTGAATGCAAAATTTTCAGATTCATGTTCCACAAAAATGGATAATTATCCACAAATATACATAAGAAGTTGAAATAAAAGAAGTACATCATCTTCCATTAAAAAAGGCATTTATTTTATTTACATTTAATATTCCTTTAGCATTTCTTTTGACTTCTACAGCAATTTAATTATTACAGCCTACATAGTAGGATATTTCATGACAAAGAATAATAATGACTCTCCTTTCATGCACAAGGTTAGGAAGAGTGACAAAACAAACTGTAGGAAGAATGTGTTGTTTGACTATTGAGGCTTTTAGGGATGCCAGGAGGTCTCTAGTACATTCCTACATAAAGCAGAACTAGCTGTGAGATCAGACCACAATGTTCAGGTCTCTGTTCAGCTGGGTCCTGAAATCCTGCAAGGATGGAGCCTGCACAGCCTCCCTGAGCAGCCTGAAGAATACAGTCATGCAACCTATCCCTAGTGCATTTCTCAAACTGCTTGAAAATCAGTAATTTATATATACCTTATATCATACTGTCTTCATCAGTGAGAAACATTTACCTTTATTTCAAGGGTGTGTTTTTTGCTTCTCTGTTTATATTTCTCCTTGAACAAAATCACTTCCCATAAGGCACATGGAACATATGCAGAATTTTCTATATTCCTGTTACCAAATCCTCTTAGTTTGTCTGAGTTTAGGGAAAGGAAAGGGTGCAGCAGCTATAATAATGTGCAATCACCTTTGAGTTATTATCTCCTGAGCAGCTCATTCTAAAATAACACAATCTATTAGCTCTTATGGATCTCAAGTTTATTGTTTTACTGTTATATACTCTATACTGAAAAGAGAGCATCTGTATAATGTCATTAAAATACATCAGGCTGACAAAGCGATGAATTTTCACATACTCCAGAAGATCACACAGGAGAGATTTCGCCATTTAGGGAGAGCTTTCTATCAAATGCATTTTAAATGGTTATTTCTAAAAATAAGTTTAATTTATTTAATTTTACCAGTCTCCAGCTAGGTTCTCAGTCATGGATGTTCATTGTACAATAATAGCTGGTCATGGTAGGACTGAACTGTATGGGTTGTACTCTGGATGTGACTGATGATTTCAAAGCGAAAGGGCCTTGTTCAGTGAATTGCTATAGTTTATCCCAGCATTTTTGGGTTCTTGTTTAACCAGCAAAGCAGAAATTGTTCCCTCTCCATAAAGTGTGAAGTGTAATCTTTCTGACATTTTTCTCTTGTTAGTGTCGATGCTGGAGACCATAGTAAACCATTAGATGAGTAAATTTCTTACTTGTCCCCTTTAATTTTCGATGGCTAAAAATACTCTAAGTATTTAAAAGTACTCAAGTCCTGCCTAGTGTTACTCTTTGCTGCATATAGTTTCTTAGCTTAATGGTAAATTCAAAATGAAAAATATCTGTTGAGCTGTGTGAACTGTGACTGCAAAGGACGGGGCTCTGTAGAGCAGCAATAAAAGTAACATTACCTGGCACTATGTTTGAAGTTAATGAATTCCTCATCATTTATCCATAATAAGAGGGCCAAGGTCTGATTTCCAAATCCCTGACTACTGAAATCTAGCGTTACTTAGTATAATCACTGGAACTGTTTTATTTTTCCAAGTGTACAAAAAGTGTACACATATTCATACAAAAATATGTCATGGTAAGACCCAGGCCTATTCCATCCAACCTTAGTCAATTAACTGAATGCATAAATTAGAAATCTAACATTGTCTAATGGAAAATAAATAGTTTATCCTAAATTAATCTCACTCCTTTCAGTACCTATGATGATAGTTTCCAGTCTCAAACACAGGTACTCAAAGATGATGCCTCCATTTAAAACTTGAATGCAAACACCAGAGCTTAAAAATACTTGCAGTAATGAATGAAAAAACAAACAAACAAACAAAAAACCAAAATAACAAACAAACCATGTTAGAATCAGAATTTCATAAAAATAAGATAATGATACTTAATTGGTTACCAGAAAAAAAGTTGTTTTCCAGTTCAAGAAACCAAAATGCCAGACAACAGAAGTCAAAGTTGTATCTCCTTGCCTAAGTTCACTCCTAAGGCCAAAGAAAGGACTTGAAAAGCTTCTATTTCAAGAATTATTGGAAGAGGATTTAACCAGGTGTTGTCAAACATTTTTATTTATTCTCCAGCTTGGGGTAAAATAATAAACTCTGCTCTATTTAAAAAAAAAAAAAAAAAAAAAAAAAAGGTGGTAAAAATAAATGTTTTTTTTTACCTCCTCATTCTCTTTGGTCCCATTTTGGGACCATGGATGCATATTTCTAATATACTTTTCTTGCTAATGGACCACATCTCCTGTCTAACTTAAGAAACAATATTTTGACAGGCCAATATGTAAAAGTAGCTAAGAAATTATAATATTATGGCTATGTTTTTCAAACATTTTTTGAATTGCCTAAGTAATCAGAAAAGGATAAGTTTTAAGGTGGTCACAGGGCTGCAAATTAAATTTAAAGAATATAGCAGTACTTTCTCCATTTTTAATTCATTTTTAAATGCTGGGAAAGTTATCTTTTTGCAATCTACGTGCCAGAAGTTATTCCTGAGTGTTTAACAAAGCCAAAAGCCAAGATGGTTCTTCATTTTGATCCTGTGCATTAAAGGCAGATCTGAAGTTACACCGACTGTAATAACATATCTTCCTATAAATTATGTGGTATTCCATATTCTTGGTCTCTTTACGCAGAGTTCAGTAACAACCTTTTATCTACTTCAAGTTTGTTTGTGCGTTTGTGTTTTTTCCAGTCAGTCTTGTCTCCCTAATTCACCATCAATTTACTAAAAATCTCAGTTGTGCTGGCTCGGGATTCTGAAGGGTTACAAGGAATTAAATTCTGAATGACAGCTATGTCTTGTTTACATAGTTTATATTCACAACCTTTGCATATTGCAAGGTTTAATTGAAGTTACACATTCACATCTTGACAGAAAAGCTGTCTGAAGATATCTAAATTCTTGAGGTAATCAGAAGGAAATTTGCAATCAGTTGAGAGCCTATTTGTCTGTTTTATTGGTTTCATTCTTTTGTATGTGAATACTTTATTATTCTTATGCCAATTTAGACGGGCATAAGTACACAGCTAATGTGGCAGCTTAGCATGAGCCAGGCATTTATCAACTCACATCATAAACGTGACACAATTCCCAATTACAAGTTTAGAAGAAAGCAATTTTTTATTAACAATTAATTTAGATAACTATAATCACATTCGTTATTTTGAAATATCTTTTATTCGATATTTATGATTGAGCCACAACTTTTTGTTATTTAGTCTATACACTACTAAGACAGTCTACACTTTTGTCAGTTATGGAGATTTCTGATGAAAACTCTTACCTGAAATGGTAACATTTGGATTTATTTGCTTTCATGTGTATGATTGTATATTGGAATACAAAACCTTCATATTTTATTTCATCTTTGTGTGTCATACCATACTTACTAAGTACAAGTGTATCACTGTTTTACAGCTTGAGATAGAATTACACCTGTTAAAAAATATAAAGTCTTGTTACCTTCAAAGATTGTTACTATCATCTCTTCTGATGTTTTCAGAAACAGAGGTAGTGGACTAGAGTTTTTCAGTATAGGAGTTTGAAGCATTTTCTCAAATCCCTTCCCACATCTGGTAGCCTAAGATTTTTATCACCCTTGTGCTGCTTCTAATCTCATCATTTGCTCTTTAGGTGCTTCATTTTTGTCATGAGTTTAGCATAGTGCTGGGGGAAAAGAAACAAATAACATTTTCTGTTATGCCAAAAAATAAGTTAGTTCCTTTATCTTAAGGAAAAAAAATTATGTTCTTTGTTTAACCATTCATAATCTGATTTCTTTCTTTGAAAGGGTGGGAGGAACGTGGGCTGGACAGCTGTAAGAGAATGGACTGTATTGTCCATGTAGCCAACAATACCTTAATTTTGGTTTTGTGACGAAAGTAGTTGATGACTTAGCTTCTGCTCTAAGAAAATACTGTAATCTGCATTTGGTATGACTTATGAGAAATTTCTCAAACAAGAGAAGGAAATTAAATATTTGAGTGGAAAATATATTAATTATTTTTGCCATTTATCTAGAAAAACAGGTCAATTCAATTTATTGCTAAAGAGCAAAATCCTTTGTAAATCAGAAAAAAATTATGTGGACATTCATCAGTAGAAGAAAACATGGTTTTGGTCTTCTTCTTCAAAACTAAAACACAAAGACCACTCTTTGATCAGTTCCCTCCCTAGGATCCTTTTCTTCCTTAAAACCTTACAGAAAATAGCTACCTAATGCTTTTATTTCTAATGGAAGACAATGCAATGCTCTTCCTGCATCATCTCTTGCACTAGTCCTGCTGAATAACCATGTACTTTCATTGAAGTTCGTTTCATCTGTCATTTTATGTTCTAATATGTTGTTACTTTCCTACTTGGACTGAATGCTAAGTCTCTAAAAGCTGCTAAAGAAGTCTTATTTTGCATCTATAGAAGAGCATCATCTGCCCCAGTATGCTTATATTATCTCCTGATTTTTAGCTTAATTAGAAAAAAAATTGCTGCTTTCATATTATCTTTCCCTTTGTGAAGACTGGAAAGGAGGTAAAAAAGTTAAACCAAAGAGATGGGTTTATGCTTCTTCCCCCTCTCCCCCAGTATTTAGGTATGTAAAGTATGTATTAAGCCCTCTGCATAAAACATTAGTGCTGTAGGACTTCTCCATAAAATAAAGAAAAAGAAAACAAAATATTTTGACATTATGTGAATGTCTCATCTATGAAAAAGAGGGAAGGTTTTTTGACAGAATTTTTTTTCCCTTTAAGCTCTGTAATTTCCTCAAGTACTACCCCGTACTGCAAGAACTTATTGCTATAATCATATGGTCTCTGAGTTTATATTCTAGCATACATTGAAAAATCACTGAAGGCATTACTTTTCCTTTAGGCATATGCAATCACGTGAACATCAAATACAAATGCATTAAATACAGCAAATTAGATGCAGTTAGGATTATCAACTTCTTTTCATCTCCGTTCCTACTTTTAATATTGATGATCTACTGACAGTCCATCCTATCTCTATTCTTAATATTAAAGTCCTGCTCAGAGTACTGTAACTACTTTTGTCAGTTAAGGGGAAATTGGTTCATTTTTCCATTTCTCTTTTTATATATTGCAGTTGCTTTTATTGCTGATGAATCTTCTGAACCTCAAGAATGTTCTGTTCCATTACCTTTCCAGGGAAGGAGTTGAAGCTGACTCACCAGTAGTTTCCCAGGTCCTCCTTCTTGTCCTTTGAGGATAGGAATAACATTGGCTTTTCTCCTGGAACTGGACACCTCTCCTGTTCTCCATGATTTTCCAAAGATAGTGGACAGTGACTTAGCAACATCTCCCTGATCCCTCAGCACCCATAGATACATCCCATCAGGGACCATGGATTTATGAGTGTTAAGTCTGCCTAGCTGATCTTTGACCCAACCCTCTCTGACCAAGGGGAAGTCTTTCCTGCTCCAGCCTTCCTCTCTTAAAGCCAAAGTCTAGGATTCCTGAGGGCTTTTCTCAGCAGTAAAGTCTCAGGAGTAGAAGACAGTCAGTATTTCCACCATCTCTGTGTCTTCCATCACCCATTTGGTTCAGCATTAGCCTCACATTTTCCCCAATCTTCATTTTACTGCTGCTGTTCTTAAGAAGCCCTTCTTGTTGACCTTGCCAGACTCAATTCCAAGTGCACCTTGGCCTTCCTCTTGCACTCCTGAAAATGTTCCTATAGTCTCTATATTGCCCATCCCTTTTTCTACATCCCATAAAATATATTTCCGCTCTTTGAGATTTGACAAAAGCTCCCTGTACATCCATGCAGTTTTCCTGTTCTCTTTACTTGATTTCTTGTTCTAGCCTTATTTTTTGTTATTTTTCCACTAGAAGAAATTTCTGTGTGCAATTTTTAATGTATCTACTTTTCTCCAGCAGCAATACTTTTTGAATATTTATATGACTGTCTTGTGATTTTTGCATTTATCTCACAACTGAACAAGCTTAATTATCTACATTAGGCGTGTAGCAACAAACCTGATTTTTAAAGTTTTTTACATCTTCCAACATATATAATAATGTAGTATTTGAAGTTCCCATCCTTTCAAAGTCTCATATTTGACAGATTTTTTTTTGTGTTCACTTAGAATGGTCAGAAATTATTGCGTAATTAAGCAATCCTCAAAAGCCTAAAAGTAAGCCCTCTGTGGTTTTCTTGTGCATTGGTTTGGCCCTGATTGGCAGCTGAACACCAAATCAGCTTCTCAGTCCTACCTACTACAAGATGGGAAAAAACAAAGAGACCAGTAGTGGAAAAAACTCATGGATCAAAATAATAATGGGAAATCTCCCACTAGTTGCTGTCACAGGCCAAAGAGACTCAACTTTGGGAGTTTATTGCTAATTAAATAAAAATTTAAATACTGATTGAAATATTCAGAAACTAAGCCAACCATTTGAGCAATTATGGAAAGCACCTCTCCTCCCCATTTCCTAATCTCTATCTACCTTTTTACTACTGCAGGCTGCACTCAGGCTCTTCAGTGAAGCACAGGAAGCTGGTGATGTTTCCTACCACTTTTGTTTCTTGCACTTTTTTCCCAATTTGCTTTCCTTCATACTCATTTCTGCTGGTCCAGTGTAGGTCCTCCACACATCACACTCCTTTTGGGAAAGTACCCAGTCTCAGCATGCGTCCTACCTACACAGCCTGTGGGCACCCCACGGGTTTTACCAGCTTTGCTGTGAAAGCAAATATTCCCAATATTCCATCTACCTACTCCCCCATACAACCTTAATGTGGTCCTCTTTCTCAAATGTATTTCTCAGAGGCATCACACACTTGGCTGAAGGGCTCAGCTGTGCCCTGTGATGAACCCATCACAGCCAGCCGGAGCTCCTGTACTTTAGCACGGGACAGTCCCTGGCCTCTTCTCATAGAGACTGTCCCTCCAGTCCCACCACTGTCAAAACTTAGAGGTAACACGTCCTCTTACAGTATCCCATTCAGAGACACCCAACCTGGTAAAAACACCCATTCAAATCCATCTAACTTTTCTTCAAGGCAGAGTTATCAAAGAGCAAGGGGGTTTTGGCTTTTCTTACTGCTTTTGGTGGTGATGATAATTTTGAGGTTGGTTTGGATCTGTTTTTTTGTTTTGAAATGCTTAATGCATATTAAGAACCATACTGATTTAGAGAGTAAAGGAAAAAAAGAAAACAAACTAGGGGATTGGTAACTGATAAACAAAGGAATAATAATAAAAAAATGTTTTTGTTTGCAATGAACAAAATGTAACCAGTCTGCTGTAAATATTTTGTTTTAATCAGGTACTTTGTGCTTTTTAAATAAGATAATGAGTGCCCTGAAATGCTAGAGATACTTTTATTTCATTTATTCAAGAAAAACCAACTGATTATACCTCTACCAATTACTCTTTAAGTTTCTGCATCGTGTTATCTTTCTTTGCTGGACAGCAATGTTTCTGTCTGTTCACATGACATCTTACAAAGTAATCTTCCTCTCACTGGATGATCTCAAATAGAGTGCATACAAGTGAGAAAAAAAGCATTTGTATTTCTTTTTTCCATGTTTTTTCTCTCCCTATATTTGTCCCCTTAGTTCTTGTCATTTGTGATACAATTAAGGACTATACAACAAATTTTGTATTCATCCTGTGTAAAGCTCTGATATTACTCTGCCTTCTTTTCAGATATTGTGTTTGGATTTTATGGAGTCCCAGTAAAATAAAACCAGTAATTGTTTTCTTAGCTATAATTGTGTTTTATTGAGAAATTAGAATCTGCTACCATAGGAATGGTATATGAATCCAGGTGTTGATTTTATATTGAGCTTTCAGTTCCCTATGTATTTTCAGAGTTATTTTTTGTTTGCAAAAGAATGTTATTCTGCTTACACTGCAGCTGATGAAAATGACCATGTAAATAAAGAAGTCTTTAAAACAAGTGTAAAGCAAATGTCCACTCTCACTGTTTAATAACCTTTTACTTGTTTTTCTGATAAGTTGCATGTAGTTATAAACAATATAATACTCTTCTATTAAAAAAGTATTTTGACATGTTCACAGGTCACTGGATGTTCAAGTTCTTTATCAAAAATCAAGGATTATTTTTTTAATTGCTTTTGAAATGTTTACCCAGTGCGATTCCAAAATTACTTATCTAAAAGAAGTGGATATTAAGCTCCTCTCCTATGAGCTGGATGATAAGCTTATTTTATATTTGCTTATGAGGGAATTACGCAGTTACAGTTTACTGAAGTTTATGAAAACAAAATATCTCCTCATAAAAACATTATATCCTCAATTCTGAACATGGGAAACTGCCATGGTGTGTGAAACTGCAAAATGCAGAGTGAGTAGGAATGTTTTTCTAATCAGTAATTTTTTTTGAAAAAACTAAAAAATGCCATGGGTTTTGTATGACAGCTCATGACTGGGCCTTTCTGTCGCTATACCTGTCAAAAAGCTCTAGTTGGGGTTTCATTCAGAAAATTGCATAGGAAGTGCAAAAGGATTTAGGTTTAAATGCACAATAAAAACATACCCTGGTTCTGACAGCAGACCTACAAGTCGTCCACCTCCACCTTGGGTGGGGGTGTGGGGGTGGTGATGGTTTCACTGATAGCAAGAGAAGATGGAACTAATACCTGAAGGGCTGTTAATTTCACTGTCCAGACCCCAGATCCAGATTCAGGTTTTTCTGAGAGGCAGTTACTGGCTTCAAGAACAGGTTGACATCTTGCTTCAGAATTAACATGTGCCACTCTCTGGCTTAAACTAAGGAAAACCAGAGTTTTCCAGGAGGAAATAAGGACATAGTGTGCAAACATTTTGCTGTTGTTTACAGATCGTTTGAAAGCAAATTGCATTCCGTGAATAAAATCAAAGCATATAAAGGTTTACCTAGCTACGGATGGCTACTGCATTCACTCCTGATTTGAAAAAGTCCTTTTCTTTAGTTTCTCTAAGTTTTTTCTTCTAAAAGTGCTTGTGTTGTGTCATGTATAATCACATGTAAAAAAGAACAAAGAGAAACCAATCTATTACTGTTTAATTTCTTTCCAAGCTTGTAAAAAACAGAGATTTCAAATAATTTAATAAATTAATCTATATTGCATTGTGAGTTTTGACACTGGAAGACAGAATGAATGGCAAAGGCCATGATTCACAAATGGATTTGGGTACTTCTGTTCTGCTTTAAAAATCAAAGTATAAGGGCACTTCTCATCACTCTTGAAATGGTCAGCTTTCTTTAGGGATCTAAGGTTCTATTGTTAAGTATTTGAACAGACAGAGTTTGATGAAGTCGGCTGATTTAACACATCTCTCCCAACAATTTTCCTTAATCAGGGTCCTTAGTTTCATTCTGGTGAATTCTGGTGAATGTTTCCCAAGCCTGTTCACAGGAATATATTCTTTATTATGTTTTCTTTTTTTCAAAAAAGAACAAGAAAAAAAACAACCAACCAAACAATACAATTACATATTCATTATAAGAAAATCATTAATTGCCTTGCATTAAAAGAGAAAAAGAAAAAAAAAAAAAAAAAAAAAAAAAAAAAAAAAAAAAAAAAAAAAACAAAGATTAATTAGTCCCAGTTCATGTTATGAATGATGTTCCAAAAAAACTGCACTGAAATAAAGATTCTGAAAGACACACAAATCCCTGAACCTTGAATATGCCAAGATGGGGTTCTGGGTGGAAATACCTGCATGTACCTACCTACTGCAAATATCAGAGGAGGGCAGCTTTCAGACAGGTTTTTCCCACAGAAAAAGATGATTTTTCTTAGTGCCTAAATGCTGCATAGAAAGCTATCAAGGCATCTTTTTTTTTTAGCTTGTTTCACAGTGAGTTTATCCATTTGCATGCCTGAAGACAAAGAATATAGTCTATAGTTTAGATTCTTGAATTGAGCTAGACATTTTCTTTCAGATTTTCATTAAATTCTCCTGACAATAAAGTATTAGTCATACTCATTTCCAGTACTCATTGTTGAGCTTAATCCCAGCTTTCTGGCTTTTGTAAATCTCATTTTTAGCATTTGACCTTTGTAAAAGTATCATTAAGATTGCATAGATTCCTGATCTTGAAAATGTAAATTTCATTAGTCTGGTAAAGTTGAGTCCAATGTTGTCTGTTTGGATGGCAAATGAAAGATACTAGATGGGAGAAATTAAGCACAACACTATAATTCCAGCATTTACCCAATACCTCTTAAATTCGGTAGGAGCATAGAAGAGACATGTAGGTACAGAAGAAGTGATTAGTTTTGAAGAAATATCTTGTCTATACTAGTGAGAAATTCTTGTAACCTCAGAAAACTGAGCCATATGAAAGCTCATTATTTCACTTACAGGATGCACTGAGGACTGTGGATGTTCCACTTGAGGCTTCCAGCAAAACGTGTCATTCACCTACAATGCTCTGCTAGCTACAAAAGCCAAAATGAAATCTTTTATGTTCTAGTAGCATTTTCAATGTAAGTCCTCCTATTAAAGGTGAAAAATGTAGTAATAGAAATAATAGAAAAATGGATGTATCTTTTCATTTTCTTCAGTGCCTCCTTCCTACAAATCTTTATTTCTTATTGCACTAGAAATATAGTGGGTTTATGGAGGTTACTGAAACACCTCTTAATTTTAGACTTCAGTGATGAACACTATGAAAGAATTGTTTTTAAAATGTTTTCTGTATTTTTTATCTGAAAGCAGAGGTTTTTTTAAATTTTTTTTTAATTTATTTCCAGGGACACAAGTAGTTTCATAAACAAAACAGCTGACTACTCCACAAGAAATTGCTTCCTATATAGAATGATGATTTTTTTTATATCTATATACATGGGAGCAATTAATTCTGATAATAATACTCTATTAAATCATTTCCACTTGGATGTCAGTGTAAATTACAAATTCACACATTGTATGGTTGCAAATGTTGTGAATTATTTCTATGCACTATTTTCTCTTACTACTCGTATTTTAATCCCAAAAGTTAACAGAAAAAAACCAAACGGTCCAATTTATATCAAGAATGATAGAACTTCTAATTCATACAGTACAGCAAGAAGTGTCATTCATCATTAATGTGAAGAAGATAAATGCTGCTGGCCACAAAAATGAACCTTATGAAGATGACTGTGGCTTGCAGGAAAAAGGAATATTCATTTTTCTTTACCAGACATAACAGCCTGAGAATTTAGAAAGAAATAGGACATTGGGTACATTCCTTTAAAGATATCTTTAAGAACATTTTAACTGTTACTGTTAGAATCCTTTAGGATCTATGAAAACATTTGAAGAAAAGTCTGTATTTAGTGCTTTTTTCAAAATTTTGCATTGGTGAATTTCCCTGCAGGGCTTTAAAAGTCAGAAAATGGCAAACAGTTGACCATTATTTTTTTGAAACAGGAAAATAATTATAGTTGGGTGACTAGAGGTTTATTTTGAAAATCGTGTCATAAATTAAAGAGA
Organism: Certhia americana; assembly: GCA_018697195.1. Taxonomy (NCBI): domain Eukaryota; kingdom Metazoa; phylum Chordata; class Aves; order Passeriformes; family Certhiidae; genus Certhia; species Certhia americana. The sequence continues at coordinate 81,078,463 of CM031857.1, read as the reverse complement.
CCATCCTTATATACAGATGGTGTGTAAGTTTAGTCCATTACTCATGATATTATCAGTTCACAGGTTTTTGGGCATTTATGTTGGCCAAATCAATGTACAGGGATACAAGACATATCGGCAGTTTCTCTCTGATGTCTGGTTTTTGGTTACTACCAAACTGAAAAAAAAAAAAAAAAAGTTAAGTTTAATTCAAATTAGATAATGGTCTTTCAATATGAATTGAATGTTCTGATTTGCATGTGAGAGGTTCTGGATAGCATGATGTTCTCATGATACAGATGCAGAGCGTTCATTAACAAACATAATGTTATTCCATGAACTAGTGGCAGGAAAATGAAAATGCACTTAAGAGACTAGTGAGACAGATTTTAGCTCTGCCATTCTTTGAAAATCAGTATTTTGATATTCACTTTTAATTTTCTTTGGTACTGAAAAAAATGTACATGTTCTTAAAACAGCTCTTTCACCTGTGTGTTGGTGCGGGCTGAGCTGGAGTGAGTTGGTTAAATCCAGTTGCTGTCACTACCATTGAACTGCCATGCCAATGACTACACAGTTAAATCATTCACAATTCATTTTTTGAGGTATTTTTTATTTGTTTTTGCTACATTAAAATCATAGGTTTGGGACTGGAAAGTTAATAACTTTATTTGTTTTTCTTATTTACTATGAATTATTATGCACCTTTCTCTCAGAACTGACAGAATTGAAGCTTTTTAAAATTCTTTTACTATAATTATTTTGAAGCAAAAATTGGCAAGCTGGGTCATGGATGTTGTTAAATAATATTTGCACTCAATTGTACAGTATGTGAAGTTGTTGAAAGAAAGGATATTATTTCCAACTTAATAATATAATATATAGTTAGATAATTTTTGTATATTGTAAACTTGATCTCCTTCAAGAAACAGGAAACAGGAATGAGAATATTTGTTTTCTCAAATCTAACATGGATTTCTAAAAGATTGTGAAATCCCATTAAAAATAGCCTTGTTAGAGGCCGAGTTTCACAGTATTAGGAACAAGAGTTTCCTTTACTTTTAAAAAACTCAGTATTTTTTCTTCACATATAGTACTTTAATAAAAATACCTAGCCTGAAATCAATTTAATAAATTCTTGATTATGAGATGAAGTAGCTTAGATATATATGTCAAAACGTATGTAAGCCTTGTAAAGTATGCAATAAAATCAGAAATCTTCTAGATAATTTTTGTAAAGCTTATAGTAAGAACTCCACAGCCTCAGTGGCAGTTGTTGGCATTTGGCAGCATTTTTGGCAAAGAATAATTCAAGGTAATATGTGTTGGAAGGATATGGTACAATTCTTAATTTGATAAAGGACAATATTAGCTTCCTCTGGCGCAATAGCAACATTGCAAGTAAGTTGGAAAAGTCAAAAAATATTTCACATTCTATTTGTCATCTCTTTTTTTTTTCTTTATTTTCTTTATACTTCATATTTCTAATGTTTTTCTGAAAACTACTAAATATTGCTATCCAAAAACACTGATAAGAGATATTATTAAAGAAAATATCTTGATGTGCAACTACTCATAGAACTAAAATTAATTGCAAAAGTGAATTCTATGGGCATAGGTAAAGTATGATGTATTTTACAGGTTTTCCTTGTGTCCTTTTTTTCCTGTTACATTGATAATCTCAGCACTAAATATTATTGAAATAATTAGCCTATTAATCAGACTCTTAGTTCTGGTTAGACAACAAAGCTTTATTTCTGAATACATGGAACTGTTTAATAAAAGTTCACTCAAAATTTGTGACAATAAATCCTTTTATTTAACAGTGCACATTCTGTGTGTAAAAGATTCACCCTTAATAAAACCAGAAAACACACTGTTGAAAACTAATTTTAAAATTAGTTTTAATTGTGAACTTTAGAGAGTATTTCTCAGCTATGATTGCCCATGCTTACAAAGCAGAAAAAAAAGTGAACCATACAACCTATATGTGCCTGAAGTTGTAGACTGTGTGAGGCACATGTGTATCTTCATATGCATCTTCACTTTTAGAAAAATGATGGTGCAATTCTTAATGCTGTTATTTTTCAAGACTAAGACACAGGAGAGATATATTAGAAATCCATTATTCAGAATGTAGAAATAGTATTTATAATATAATAAAAAAGGAAAGATAAGCCCAAATATTCATGTGTTTATTTTAATTCTGAAATAGGCTTTTCTGTTCACTACTAAGAAAATATAATAATATATAAAAGAGATGTGCAGGTTCAAAGGGCACTAAAAGGCCATTCAAATTGCTCTCCTCTTAAGATTCTGCATTTTTTCTTAAGATATTCAAAACCTTCTTATCATTGTGAAACAATAGGGTTTTATTTATTATATAAATTAGCTTTAAAAATTCATCAAAAACACATTTGACCACCTTCAGTCTCAGAAAAGACAATAAAAGCTGCTTTTCAAATACTTGTTTTTCCCTGGAATATATTATAAATTGTGTATTTTTAGTAAAAGAGAAGGAAGATTTCCCCATCTCTATGCTGTATAAAAGTAATTAACTAAGAAAAGAAAAAGCCATTTGTCTTTTGAACATTTCCCAAATCCATTTATTTCCTCCTATGCTGCTTGTACCAGAACTGGAATGTGCCTGATACCGTGAAAGAAACAAATTAGAATGTACAGATGTGCTGGACCTCTTCATTTCTCAAGCCTTCCTGATAACAGTGATAATTTATGCAGTGCTGGTCTGCAAATGGTCTCTCTGAATCCTCTCTGCTGTGTTGAAAGGGCCCTGTACCAGGGATGGCTTAACCCACAGCTGGGAGTGCTGGGTACTGGAGGAAAGTAGCCAGCACACTCTTGTCACGCTCAGGTTGTCCTCCAGACTCCAAATCCACCAGGATCTCACCACAAATCCAGTCTAAATTTTGTTAAGAAACAAACATTCAGCAGAGACCCTTTGTGTAAAAATTTGTGTGAGCACTCGGTGGGGATTTCAAAAACAAAGCAAAATATGTTGCTTTCTTAATTTTAAATATGTGTCTGTTTAGTACCCGCTCCTGAGCATTTACAAGAAGGCAGGTAGGAATGTGGTGATATCCTTAGACCTCCTATAATTTTTAAAATCTTGAATACATCAAGATATTGATGTCTGTGTTCATAAACTGCCATTTACAGAACATCGTAACAATGCTGGGACAATTTATACAGATTATACAATTTACACCCACAGTTTGCAGGCATGGCTTGACAATTGTTGCTATACTGACTATATTAACTGCTGGCACATCATTCACAGTCTTTTATTAAAAATGCAGTAATATGGTTTACATTACAAAATACTGCCTACGCTGGTGACCTGATACTCCTTTACACGCCTTATTTCAGACTGTATGAAAACAGAAGAAATGGGCCACTCCACACCTTCTGGAATCAAATGTTTTTACTGGAGGCATTTTGTTTTCTTTATGGAAATAACGTTTAATACACTAATTACAACTTCAATTGGTGCTATAACAGTTTTGAGGAGGATTGTAAGACTGACAGAAGTTAACTTAAATGGCTATTTTTACTAATTTAAGAAATAAGGTTAAAAGGGTAGAAAAGCTTCAGAAGACAAAGTCTTGGGTAGTTTCAAGACCAGATTTGATCAGCAATTTCCTGTGTAAACAGGAAGCAGAAGCCTCTATAATCTAGGTGAAAATTGTCAGCAACCTTCTACAGTAGTTCTAGTCTCTAGTAGTAGACACACAAATCTGTGGGGCAGGATGGCATTTACACAAGGATACTGAGGGAGCTGATGGGAATGCTCACTGAGCCACTTTTCATCTCTTAACATCAGTCCTGGTTAACCAGGGCAATGCCAGCTGACTGGAACTCAGCTACTGTTATGCCCATGCACAGAAAGACCCTCTAGGAGCATCCAGGGAACTACCGGCCTGTTAGCCTGACCTCGGTGCTGGGGAAGGAAGATGCTTAACTTTTAATTTAAAAATATTTTTATCAGCTCACTTACTGTTAGTTTTTTTGTTTTCTTTCTTTCTTTTTTTTTACTGACAGTAAGACAATACATGGTTTGTATTCTCAAAAGTGATTTGTATTCTCTGTTTCCTAGTGTTTAACATTTCTAGCAGGGATATTTCCATGCATAATCTTTGAGGTCATCTTTATAAATTTTAGGGATATTATAGGTTTAATATATTTCAGGAATCTATTTTTAAAAAATCAGCAGATATGTTCACAAATATGGAACTAAATTCGAACGATAGAGCATCTGAAAACTGTGACTCAGGGGAACATAAGCCAAGCCTGAACTCTCTTGAAAATTACAGCAGGCATAAATTGATTGCTAGTTAATTGCTCTTAACAATTAGGTAAACAGAGATCTCCTACTATCCCAGTTATGAACTTATATTGATTTCTACACTGTAAGCTTTCATATACTGTGTGACCACTAAATGTTTAGGTTTTATCCCATGTATTAAATTTTCATTTCAGCATCAAACCAAAGTACACAAAATTAAAATTCATGTTGAAAAGATCCATCTAGGTCTTCCAATATCAATTCTGTGCCAGGATTTTCTTCATACAAGTTAGCTTGAGCAACTTTTGCAAAACAGCACTACTGTTAATTTAATTGGAAAATAATATTAGAGTGTTATTAAACTGTATGGTGATTGAATTTATGTTTTCATTTTTGACCTGAAAAAATATCTGTGAATGCCATGATAAATTCATCTCATTACTTCTGACTCTATTTATGTATTTCTTAATAGCCCAACATTGATGCTACTCTTCAAACTTCTCACAACTTCTAGAAAAGCTTCAGAAAATGACATATCCTTGTGAGAAAGACTGCACATTTTCATGTGCACTTCAGCTGTGCTGTTTCATTACAGATTTCCTGAAGAGATCTAAATGAGTAGTGATGGTTTAAGGTTTTCTTTGTTGGGTTTAAGAAAAAAAAAATTCAGAAAAACAATCAACAAATCAAAAATCAACAAAAAAAAAAAGAAAATCAACAAATAAAAATCAACAAATAAAAAGAAAAACAATCAACAAATCAAGCTGTCAGAATTCTAGATCTATACTTAAACCTTCAATAAAATTTTCAGAAAATTTTATATTCTTGAAGAAACTGCATTCCCATTTTCTTCTGAATTTAATGATGTTAAACCATTCCTCAGTGACTGAAGGCTGGGAAACCAAAATTGTGAATTGGCAGAGGTGTTTTGAGGTACTCTGAGATAAAGCATTGATGTGAATAATAGTTGATGCACATGTTTAGCTTTCTCAATGATTCTGGTTGCCTGGTAACCAGCAAAAGGCATATGTCAGAGAGGAGTTCAAATGAAACAGATGACATCAATCTCAGCAGGGTGAGGAAAAGGAAAACCACTGATTAGCTCACCCAGACTGGTATATATAGGAATCCTGTCAGGTTTTCTTGTTACTAAATATCTAAGCTGATTCTAAATCTCAATTTATCACCAAACTTATGGTTTGGGGATGGCATTTGTGTCTTTTTACAGATGATTTTAAATGTTTATTTTCAGAATCTGCATAGTGTCCCTGATCACAGCACGTATTGAAAAAATATTGTTTTCTTTGTTCTGCCACTGGCTAGGCAGCATCTTCTTTTATTTTATCACAAAGTCACAGTCTATTTTTCATGTAGAGTCATTGGATTTTCAAAGAAGGTCACAGAACCTGCATGGGAAAGTCACAGGGCCAAAGACACATTTCAAAATATTATGGGGGGATTTTTGGTTTTCTTTTTATTCTTCCGATTTAGTTTTTTATTCCACTCCAAGACAATAATTCCAGTAATACTTTTTAACCAGTTATTCAGAAGTCTATATTTATCTATATCTAAACAATACAAGAAAAAGTCTAATTACAGATGGATCTTCATTTTCTTTACAAGCTATTAGGATTCACATTTTCTGTGTTTTTCATGGACAGCAATAAAATTTCCATAAGGATTTATTTATGGACAGTGGCAATAATTCTAGCCCAGTATCTTACTTGTTTAAAAACTCAAAGTTATTTATCTTTCCAGAGTCTTTGTTAGAGTAAGTTATACATTTTTTACACAGAAAATCACACAACTTTTTTTTTAAATGTGGGTTCAGAGTAATAACTTTATTCTCATGATGATCTAAAACTTTAAAGTAGTTGTGAATTACTCTGTCTTATATTATCTACCTTACAGTTGTATATTTATCCTAAGCTTTTCCTCTCCTTGTCCTCTGTTATCCATGGAGAGATGCAGCACACCTTCCTTAGATTACATCAAATTGGCATTTAAGGGTGCTAATTGTTTCCATTAACAATTAATGAAATACACATCTATCACTGGCTAAAAAACTATTCTTTAGACATCAAATATCAGAAGGAACAAACCCACCAATTAAGACTTTTTTTTTCTTTTATGAGTAATTAGCAATAATATGATGTGAATAACCACTTCACATTTCAGTTGTCAATGCTCATTACTAAACCCAGAGTTGCTAACCCAGAAAACAATGTTCAAAAATATTTGATTTAGGTAACTTGCACATTACCAGGACATTACCTTCATGAAAAGATCCATCCATGATGTTCCATCATGTTTCATACATGAAGTCAGCTATGCACAAAGTTATTTTTCTTTTTTTTCCTGAAATAATTGCCCCCATGCACAATACTTTCTCCAAGGTCTGCAATAAATAGGACATCACAATACTAATAGGTTTCTAGAGTGATGTCACTGACCTTTATTTTCTGCATATGACTTTATCTTTTTGAGTTCTCATCCTCTTTACTGTGAAAACCTCCACAAGCTGTTGGTGAGAACATGAGAATAGAATCTCAGACCTCATATCAGGGAGGTTAATTACTGGATGTTTACAGAGAAGCTACAATGAGCAATTCTAAGGAAAGTCTCACAAGATCTCACATTCTGGAGATGAAACAGGCCTGAAGTGTCTGTCAGTGGTAGCAGAGGTGCTGCCTCTTGGCTTGCTGAAGGAATGTTTATTTCAGACCGATTAATAAGAAAATTTAATTATTTTAACTCTATGTAATCTCTGTAATCTAAGATTGTTTTAAAGATTAATTACTTCAACAAATTTAGAAATATTTCAAAGTAAGATGAGACACAGAAAAATACAAAAGGCATCATTTTGTTATTGCTGATTCAGAAAAGTACACCAAGTCACATTCCATCATTTACCAGCAATTCTGGCTAATCAGGCAAGTTCCAAAAGACTGGAGATTAGCCATTGTGATGCACATCCACAAGAAGAGTAAGCAGGAGGATCCAGGCAACTACAAGCCTGTCAGCATGACTTTGGTCATTATGGAGCAGACCATCATGAGTGTCCAGCACATGTAGAGATCCAGGGGATCAGGCCCAGCCAGCATGGATTTTTGAAAGGCGCAGAGAATGGTGGTGAATGATGTCTCATCTAGGTGGCAGCTGGTCACTAGTAGTGCTCCACAGGGCTCAGTATTGGGGTCAGCCTTGTTTAATGTCTTCAAGGATGATAAGGACAAGGGGATTGATGAGTGCACCCTCAGTTAGTTGCTGAGCTGTATGGAAGCTGTATGAAAGCATTGATCTGCTGGAGGGAAGGAAGACTCTTCAGAGGGAATGTGAACAGGCTGGAGACATGGGCTGAGACAAATGTTAGGAGGTTCAAGAAGGTCAAGTGCCAGGTTCTACCATTGGGTCACAACAACCCCATGCAATGCCACACATTGTGGGAAGAGTGTCTGGAAAGATGATTGTCAGAAAAAGACCTGAGGGTGCTGATTGATGGCCGCTGAGCACATTGTGTGCTCAGGTGGCCAAGAAAACCAGTGGCATCCTGGCTTGTATCAAAAGTAGTGTGGCCAGCAGGAATATGGAAGTGATCATTTCCCTGTACTTAATGCTGGTAGTTGTAGTGAGTCCAGAGGAGGGCAACAAAGCTGGTGAAGTGTAGAGAGAGTGAGCCATATAAGAGTGGCTGCAGGAACTCGGGTTGCTTAGTCTGAAGAAAATAAGGCTCAAGAGGGACCTTATTGCCCTCTACAACTACCAAAAGGGCATTGTAACATGATGGGGCGTTCGCCTCTTCTCCCAGGTAAGGAGCAGCAGAACAAGAGGAAATGGCCTCAAGTTGCACATGGGGTTAGGTTGGACATCAGGAAGAAATTTTTCACTCAAAGGGTGGTTAAGCATTGGAACATGTTGCCCAGGGTGTGGTATAGTCTCCATTCCTGGAAGTGTCAAGAAACAACTGGACATGGAACTTAGTGCTATAATTTAGTTGACATGGTGATGGTCTGTCAAAGGTTGGAGTCACTGCTACTGGAGGTTTTTTCCAACTTTAATTCTATGATTCTGTGATTCTATTCTATGATTGCAATGAAGCTGGTCCCTGCTCTGAAGCACTGAGATCTTAGATGTCTTCAGTGAACTCAGTGATCCACAATGCCATTCTGAAAAATCAGTGAAAAATTTCATGCAAATCAAAACAAAGATTTCTCTTCAGTTATAGCTTACAAAGAATATTCTAGCCTGACAAATGAATATAGTTAGAAGCACAGAGGCAGGGCTTGTGTGGTGGGCTGGGGAGAAGATAATACTTTTTAAGGGAACTTTAAGCAGGACATGGAAGTACAGAAAGGATGGAAGAACCTGGATGAGCCTAATCCTAAGAAACTGCAATCAACTACCAAACAGATGAGTTGCTGAAAACAATCAATAAGATGTTTTTTCCACATATAGCATAAGCCATAAAATGCATCTTATGACACTTATATATTGAACCTTAATCAGAACAGTTAGAAAAAAATCATTTTAGTAGATTCTTATTATTTCTTTATACTTCTCAGTGTGGAAATTAAAATTAAGAATATTCATTTGATTTTTACTTCAAATCACTGTGTTCTGTTTTTCAAGTCGGTACTTTCAAATATGGTACTGTACTCTGTCTGTACTTACCACAATATGGTAAAATGTTGTCTGCAAGCATGCACGGAGGAAAATTGTTTTTATTTCTGTTTGTTTTGTTTTGCTGTTTCCCCAATTTGGTTAGTTTCACATTGCATAAGCAATGAAGGTAAACAACACTAACAGAAGCAATTTATTGCCTTAAATATGCATTAGGTGGTCATCTTCTGAATAATCCCACAGAGATGTAGTTGCATAAGAGCAAGGATTCAGAATCAATCTTCTAAATTTTAATGACATGATAAAATTGAAGTCTTAATCCTATTGCATCATAATCAGTGGAGAAAATTCCAATAGTTTCAGTTAAGGTAGGAATAAACCAGTGCATTTTTCCTTTAAATTTGACAACAATATCATCTTGACTATAATAAATCTCTCTCGTATTCATAATACCACAGAAGACACCGTCACTAAGAAAAAATAGCCTTTTTCCTGACAAATGTTGATAAAATCATCATTTTAACTTTACAGAGAAAATGTGGTGGAAGCCTAGGAACTTCTAGTTTTATTTATTTTCAGAAATTCTCTTTATAGATGTCCTTAAAAACAATCTAGCTATTTCCTTTTATTCTGTTAATTCATTTAGACATTATTAACAATGTCATCTTCCTCTAAACTGTCTTTGGAAGCTCTTTGAAAGTGCAAAGGAATTCCTCTGTGCTTATCACATTTTTATTTTTCTTTTTGGAAACTGCTTGATAGTTGAGACAAGTCAATGCATCACATATGTTCACTTTTGTACTTAAAACAAAAGGCACCTTGAACACAAAAGCACAAATGAAAAATTCAAGTTTTGACAGAGGTAGCAGTTCCAGAGTTTAGTGTTAAATACTGACATTAAAACATGGCATCCTGTTTCTTTTCTACAAGTTAGATTCCTTCACTGAGAACATAGTTATTTACTTAGGTTCTGGTATTTTCTTGTGTTATTCACTTTAAAGATTGATAAATATAAGTTTACATATATTATTACTGAAATAAGACATTTGCTATGCTGGTTCAAGTTTACTGAAACATTCCTAACATTTATCTGATTCTTCTTTTCAGTGACAGAACAGACAAGCAAGGGCCAGTAGCTGTGATGCAAACTGCTCCTATTATCCCAACAGTCATCACTGGAACTGTGAAACTATTATTTGGAGTTTTGCAGTGTAAGGAAGTGCAGCATGCCTTCTAGGAAGTTGTAAAATTAGAAAAGGTAGAAATACAAAAGCTTTGTTTGATCACCTAACACATCTTTCTGATAAAATGTTTGCTGTCTAACACTACTCTCTTTAAATTCACTTAGACTAGAAAAGCTGAAAATTTTCTTTGTCATTTTCATGTTGGAAAAACATTCTGGGGATAAGATAGAAGATAAATAGTTCTGACGCTGAATTTGAAGCTACAAGGAGCCTGGATTTTATTTTTTTCTCATTTTTTTCTCATCTTTTCTTTATTTTTGTTTCCCCTCAAAATTAATTATTTCCATTATATTTCAATTGTGATTGCAAGATTTCTATCAGTGAATTGCCATTATGAGCAATCAACAACTTGCTAAGACTGGTAGTTTGTTAGAGCTAGATATGTGTTATAGCATACAAAATCTGGGATTATAAATCTGATTTTTTCACAGGACTATTTAGTCAAAATATACATGTGATAAAAAATGACATTACTTTCTATACAAGTAGCCTAAAAAGAGAATATTTAACCTCTCCTTTAAATTCACTTCATTTTGATTCATTGTAATTTAGCAATACTTTGATATCATGGATCGTTCAGTATTTGAGATCAATTTAGCATTTTCCAACCAAAGGTCTGGTATTTTCTAATTAAAGTAACACTAAACTTTGTGGAAAACAACTATAATAGGATTGCACACCTACCCTCTTTGCTAATGACACCACCAATCCATCTTTTTAATTCCAAAATGTTTTCTTATTAAGACCGTCTAAATTCCCTGTTTATTTCCTAGTCAAAGAATGTCTTCAATATCAATCATTCACATTTTCTGCTTTTTGATCTTGCCAAAATCCAAACAGATGTCTTTTTCCCTACATCACATGCTTAGTTCACATTTCTGCATGACTTTTGCCTGGGTCTGGGAAATCATGGGGCTTCTGGATGGAGAAAATTAGAGATTCTGTTCTGGTTTCCTGAACTGTGCCATGATTTCATATCCGTGATACAACAACAAATTTAACAGTCTCAAAATTTAAAAATTGCTACTGTCCTTTCAATGCTGTCTCTTCATCTGTGCTAGGAAAGATTGCATATGTTAGAAGATGTCTATGCTGTCTAATTTGAAAGAAATTTCTGTGTCCCAGTTAATACACTAATCTTGCTGTGCCTTATTCTTACATGGTGGAAAGAGATGGCTTTTTAAAAAGCAATTCTGAGAACAATCCTATATCTTCATTCACTGCATTAAGCCCTGAGTGGAAAATTCTCTTCTGAAGATATCTGTTGTGTGCATCAAAAAACAAGCTTTCTAACTTGCATACCGTGATTATCTTCTTAAAATTAGACAATGTGAAACTCTCCTTTTGATATGCTTGATCAGGCTTTAGGTGTCCTCCTATGCTCTTGTGACATGATGGGTTTCTGGCAGTTAGGATACAGATGTGGCAACCAAAAAATCATATACCTCTAAATCAAAGCAGAACTTAATAACTATATTCTGTCTGGTATTTAAAAATTCTTTTTAAAAATTATTATTGAATTTATTAAGTGTTCAGCTTCTGTAAATATTCTAACAAATTATCTTAGCTCCAGAATCAGTCACATACCAGAGATCTCTATAGGAAAGTAAAATTAATCTTTCAAAACACAGATATTTTCTCTGTTTTGTGAATTTTATGATGTTTATGTAATGAGAATTAGTCAGTACAATGTATATTTGAATCTCCTACTTCAATTCCCTTAGAAACTAATTTTTAAAACATTTCAATAAATATCTGACAGAAATTTAAACCATTTTCAAATAATTCAACTGAATTTAGACCTTAATCATTATGATGGAAGCAAATAATATTGATTTTTATAGATAGTCATCTTCAGTTAACTATGATTATTTATACCTGTATAGGTATAAAAAGCTTTGTGCTTTTCTGCAACTTGTATAACTATACTTGTATAACTGTCTCTGTCTTTAATCTTTTCTGGATACAGTCACATGAGAATCCTCTGAATACAATACAAAATCACGTTATAGAACTAAAAAGATTGAACCACAGTTATAAATTAAGGCAAAATTTTGCAGTTATATAATCAGGATAGCACATAGGCAAGCATGTAAGTAAGCTTCATACATTTGCACACATATTTTGCATAACTTCATTCACAAATGCATAAAAACAATTATTGCATTGGCTAATAGTTTCTCATATGCATACAGGTTTTCTTGTATTAAAGGCTAATTTCTAGGTACTAAGTCTTAGTCACTACCCCTTGATGTTTATAACTGTGTTCTTCAGCTTGAACTGCAGTAGATTTTATTACACCACCATATTTTAGGATTGCATTTCAATGAAACTCCATGGACCTTTGTGCTACTTAACATCTTGAGACACTTATGTCAAATGAAGAAATCAGCAGCAGACAGGCAGACAAAGACATATTCAGAAGACGTAGACAATGTCTTGATGAAGTATTAAAGATAAATTATGTATAATCCTGAAAATTTTGGTGCTACTGAGTAATGAGAAACATCAGTATTCAGCTTTGCTTGAAGGAGTTGTATACATACTCAAAATCTTCCTTTTATTCCCTCATCCTGCCAGCCATGAAGTATACTGACAACTGTCATATGTGTATATTTTGAAAAGCAAAATGAAACCCGTATTTAATACTTATTTCTTTCATTCTTATAAGAGTATCACATGTTTGTATACTTCTTATTAGCCCATAAGATTTTTTATGGTGGTTTTCCCATGATAAAAGAGATCTATGGATATCTACAAACACCAATATGGACTCTGATTTTTTTCTAATTGTATTTTTAAGTGGATGCAAGTGGGAGATGTCAGCTTATTGCAGAATAGGTTCTCCAAAAAAAAAAAATTCTCTGATCTTTTTCAGTATCTAGAGATTAAGACTTGACAGGAGAGTTCTGAGGCTGGGAACAATTTCTTTTAAGTTAATAGAAAAGATTCCATTTCTTAGAGATTTCCATGAGTTTTAAATCCAGTATATTTTTTCCTGTTAAGGCCATGAATAAAATGCAAGGTGTATTTGCAAGACTTCAACTCCATCAGGACTTCATACTCCTCATGTTACAACAGACAGAAGCTAAAATACTTTCAGAACTGCTCACAGAAATTGAGCACATGGTAAGGTTTGCTTGGAGATGCACAAAGTGCAAGTGAATCCATCCCAAAAGGTATTGGTATTCTCACTCTGAGAATCCTGCAATGTTACTTCAGGTGAAGCTACAAAAAAAGTTCCATTAGATAGATGTAGTAATTCCTGTGTAAGAATTATGCCTTTACCACATAAGATATTGTTCTGATTGACTGTTCTGTTCTCAAAACAAATTAGTAGCAGTTTTAAGAAGTCAGAGAACGAAATATCCAATTTTCATTCTGATGAAATTTTGAAATTGAACCTATTTGGAGACTTGCAAGGTACAGCTGCAATCCATAAAGGTATCACAAATATGTTGGAAAGTAGAAAGCACAGATTAGTCTTATTTTATTATATTTTCCCAAGTGACAGCTGATTTATGGATGATAACAGTTCTTATATATAGCCAGGTATACAGATATAAACATAAAACATATATATATATATATATATATATGTTTACATAATTTAGCATTTCTAAAACTATAACCTCCTTAAAAGATCAATCTGTCTTTTTCCCTGCTGTTATCAAAAATATGTGCATTTTGTAGTACCACTTTGGCACAAAATACACCATTAGAATATATTACATCAATGTCTAGGTATTAGCTTTTATGTGACCTGATAGATGTGGCATATCATCTCTCTTGTTATGCTCCGTGCCACTGTGCTTTGATGGCATGTTGTAGGCAAAGTGTTATGCATTTTAAGATACTGTGAGGTACTTCAAAATTTTATGGAAAGGATGATTATAAATTTCCTACAAGAAAACACGGAATACAAAAATAATACACCTATCCCTTTCCCTTTCTTTTGAAAAACGTAAGTTTAATACTTTTTGCAGCGATCATAGCGAAAGGTAGCAAATTATGCTTCAAGAACTCATAATCCCAACATATCTAGGACAAAATTTAATGTCTTTACTGATCTGATAGGTTTCTTATTTGATTTTCAAAATATAAACTGAGACAAAAAACAACTGTGATATCAAAATTATATCTAAATATGATAGTTTGCATGCAAGAAATACAACCAAAAGGAGGTAAGCTTATGCTTTTCACACTTCCTTCACCTTCTTTTTTAATGCTATCACTACAAAATGTTAATAAATATTGTATTGCAGTTTGCCTATTCAACCCAGTTTCTTCATTCTCAAATTGTGTAAATCTCATTTCTCAATGATGTCCCCTCGTCATCTACACCACTAACTGTGTTTCTGATGCTACTTACAAAGAGAAGGATTAAAAATAAATGAT
>CM031857.1:80635518-81063909 GCA_018697195.1 Certhia americana | reverse complement strand
AATGATACAAACTGTTCTTTCTTTCCTGAACTTACTCTTTCCTTATTAATCTGCAGATAAAACTTCCTGCTGTGCAATTGAGTAAAATATTTCTGAGGAGCAACTAAGTAGAGGTCATTTATATCAGGAGAGTTCATTGTAAGAGGTTGTTCTGTGGAAGTCAGTACTTCAGCTGCATTACTGACAGTGGCAACTTCTAATCAAGTAGGAAGAGATCTCTTTCTCCTTGGAATAGCTCAGGAGCAAAGGGAAAGCAAATCAATTACATGGTACCAGAGCATCCTTCTGTTGTTTAACCACATTGCAGAATATTTTTATTTCAAGACTTGTGTACAGATCCAGGCACATTTTCCTAGCTATTCCTATATTTTAGAAAAAAATATATTTACGTATTTTTTTAAAGTAATTAAATATTTTGACTAGTCACAATTCTTTAACTTCTTTGTCTGGTTATCATCTATAAACATAATGGATATGGTTTGTTTTTCTCATGTAAAAAAATGTCATTGATGGAAATGTTGCAGGAGTTTATATTTTCTACTTTCAGGAACATTATAAATAATCCATTCTGAAAAACCTTATGAGTGGCACTTGAGGATAATTTAGATAGCAGATACGCATAAATTTGTTACCTGCCTACACTAGCATGAAGGGTCATTTCCAGAAGTTGCTGAAAGTCAGCTTAAATTGAGACTTCTTTTGTGTTACAATCATTTAGGAGGAAAAACTTTTTTTTTCTTTTTTTTTTTACTAGAGCTGGTGATAGAAGAAGGACCTATCTGTGACAGTCTTATTCCATATAATTTTTGGTCTAATTATACAGCACTGTTAGTGAAAAACATTTTATTTTGTCATAAGAGCAGTGCTTCTTCAGAATTTTCTTTAGGAAAATAACCTTCAAATTAAAAGAAATCTAGGGTTTACCTGACAAAAGAACAAAGTAACTGTGAAACTGTGCAACAGCACACACAGATCTTGTTTGAGGAGATGGTACCTGGATCAAATGCTGCAGTGAGCCAGTGCCGCACTGGAGGGTTGACAAGTAAACACGTTTGTCTCCAGAGGGAATCACAGAGAAATCACCTGTTAATGGAAATGCTATGGCACTGCTACAGATACTGATTTATAAAGGCACTAAAACCAATACTATGTCAAATTTATTGGTTTAAGTCAAAGACTGTATTCTTAAAAACACACACCTAAGATTGCAGCTGCCTAGAATTCTACTGCTAAGATCACTGTATGCTTAAGGCTCATCAATCCTTGTACGGGAATAACCATCCTGAAATCACTGAGCAGCTCAATACCTCTTTTAAGATCTTTAAGATCATCCAACCAGATTTGCATTCTCATTTCTTTTATTTCCAAAACATAATTGGTGTGCTCAGATTTTCCTTAGTAAACACTGACATGACTGACTACTGTACACTAGGAATGGCCATATTCATTTCACTTATGCCTATAGATAGAGCACTAATACTAAAATTTGTCTAATAGCTCTGTAGTTACTGCGCTAATCCAGCATTCAGGAGAATTGGGTTCTCTGTTTTCCCACCTGTGACTCGATTCTCATACACTTTTCTTAGAGCAGCTCCATAATCTTTTGTCTTTAGCTGAGCTGGGGTATATCCATGCTTTCTGAATGCTCGCCGCTCTTTGTGCCACTTTGAGTAATAAATGCTACCAATAGCAACTGAAATAACACACATTCAGACAAAAGGTAAATGCTTATGTAATTTGGTAGTGTAGTGGGTGCACAGGAGGAAGAGGGGTCTAGGTCATAGATTTCAGTGCAAGCCATGCCTGATTGATTTATGGGGCCCAAACAAACCTCAGAGGACAGGTTTGAAACTGTGTAGATGCAAAATAAATTTTCTATCAGAGTACACTTGCAAAGTGCTCTGCATTTCCCTGTACTTGTCTGTGTTTCATTCATTAAATTATGGTGGTTGGGCAACAGAAATCGAGTCAATTGCTTTTGTCTGTGCGTGGTTGGTTGGTTGGTTGATTTATTTTATAATGTTATTGAATGTTTTCAGTTTCTGTGTGTCTTGAAAAGAGGCTGAATAAGTGCATGGATAGACGTATTTAGAAAGAACTATGCCTCTTCAACATGCTACTCCTATCATCTGCCTGCAGCACAGCAAATAGGTCTCATAACAATTTTATCCTGATTGTGAGGCAGTCAGAATACAAAGGTTGATATTGAGAAATGTTAAACACATCTCAGCTTCTTTTTTCTCTTCATTTTATGCTCATCAGTTTTATGTAAACCCTGAAATGAGAATCACAACAGTTGTCTATTTCATTCATGTTACCTGAACATTAATTCTTGCTGGCCTTCTTTAGAACATTTTCTTTTCATTTATTACTTTCTCTATACTTTCTTACTGGCATCTGTTCTTTTAGCCCAGACATTTGAATAAATCACATCAGTTGTCATCTAAAAGTTATAGTTTATAGTTTGGAAATGCTCTGGTATGGGTCATCTTGTTTTGTTCCTGTTGTAGCTCTGTCATTTCTTATAGACTCTAGTGTTTATGCAGTGAGAAAGAAGAAGAGGGTAGCTCAATTAGCAAAGATTGGTTTTGAAAGGGAGCCAAGGATGAATGCATGCCTCTATAAAAATAATTTTAACTAGAATATTCTTGTAGAAGATCATAGATATGTTTCAAGCAGAAGAAGGAACTGAGGGTGGGAGTTCCATATCCCAGAACTTGTGAGTTTCAATAAAATTAAATACTATTATATTTTTAGATGAGTTTCTTCATTAAAAATATCCAAATATTTCTTGCCAGCTTAAATATAATGATATCTTTTATATCTTTAATAATTGACTTCAAATTTTTGTGTCTCAGGAATACAAAACAAAGCAAAAAATTGCAACAGTTTTTCTATATTAGATCAGACTATGGATGTGCTTGTGTTCTAGTGATTTCCAGCATCCAGAAATCACTTGCTTTTGACACGCATCACAACAATCTGTTCTTCAAAAAAAAAAACAAAAAAAAAAAACCAAAAAACCAAAAAAAAAAAAAAAACCACATAGAAACTTTTCTAATACTTATATATTTGCATTGCATAAAAGCTACAATATGAACACAAATTTTAAAACCCACAAGAAAAACATCAAGTTATCAGTTTGCATTCTGATATTATTTAAAGGTTAAAACAAAGTTAAGGGACAAAAAGAAAGGGAAAAAAAAAAAAGAAAAGAAGTCTAAATACTTCCAAAGCAGACAAGACTTTCAGATTTGCTTTCTTCTACATCAACTGCAATAAGAAGGACCTCAGGACATAACAGCAGTTAATGCTCTCAGGAAAAGAAGATGAAAATTGTGGGAAAACGTGTATGTTTGGGCACAAACAAAATTTTGTGTGGTTCCAACCTGGAAAATCTTGGCCCTGCAGACAACTTATGCTTATGTCGTAGGGGAAGAATGTTAAGTGAATGCAATCTTTATTTATTTGTCCCTCAATCATTTGGTTAAGTTTGAAAAGAAAAAAACAGGCTGTCTTCTTTTGGCTTCTACTGTACTATTTACCTGAATTTGGTGGCAAATAGCTTAAGTTTGTTGTGACCTACCAAGAAACTACTCTGAAGCTTAACTAAATTTGCATTCTTAGGTGGAATTTCACATTCTAGATCTTTCAATAATGGGGGACGGGGACGGCGGGGGGGGGGGGGGGGGCAGAAGGCAAGAAATATAATAGTTGATGGTTTAAATTATTTAAATGATGAAAAAAAACATGACTAAGAAAGTTCTACAGTTTTTCATCCCTCTTCTGATCTGCAAAGGACATGTCACAATTCGCATCACGTCATCAAATTTAAACGTATCCTCTGCCAGGCTTGGGAACAGAAGGAAGGCAGGCTGCTGCAACGGAACATGAGTTTCTTATTACTCCCTTTATAAATTCTTCCAAAGGTGATATTCTGAGGCAAGCATATGGAGCCATTTCTAGAGCAATTAGCATAAATGCATTCTATGCTTTGGATTACCAAATATCTTTTGTTAGTGTTGTCAAAGACGTAATACAATAAACTAAATCCATGTATTCTCTAATTCTTTTACTCTTTTTTTACTTCTTTCTGATTGTCATTGTCCGGCTGTCTTACTACTTCTTCTATTTTTTTTTTTTTTATCATAGATGCCTCTGATGAGCATTTTGTTTCCATATTCAGCTTCCAAGGCACAATTCTGTGTTGGTGCCGAAAAGATGAAATTGGAAGAAAACCTCACAGAAATGTTCCAAGCAAGTGAGGACAAGTCTCTGTCAAGTCCAATGAAGGACTCTGTCTAAATCCAGAATTTTGTCAATATAGCCCAAATATCTCACTAGTATAAATAATTACTTCAAATTATCATTTATGCTTTGCCACTATTCTTTAACATACACTAGGTATGCTTAATGAAGTACATTCAACAAAAGAAAAAAATATCTTGTGCCTCAGACGCTTATACTGTGTCCTTAGAGATGTGCCATATCATTGTCAAGATTTAAATTTCAAAAGAAAACAACTTTGTTTTTCTGTTTTGAATTTCCAAGAATAGCCAAGTTGGCGGATATGCCAACCAATTTAATTCTGCCTGGAACCACATTTTTTTTTCCTGGTCCTCAAAGACTATTCTTTGAAAGAACTGAAACACAAAAGGAGAGATTACTCATTACTGGACAACACATGTTTTGTCTGGAAACAAATGTGTATGTGCTTGCCAGCTGTTAATCAAAGTATACAGACAAATAATTTATTAAAATGTTAGAGAGACTTAAATTTCAGTAGTAGCCTTCTGATCTTAGTAATACAACCCTCTTCCCAAATATTACTCAATGCTCACAACCTTGTTTCTAATCTTATTTTCATATTTCAAGCATGCATTTTTATAAATACAGTCTTTAATCATATTTATTATAAATGTGAAAGCTCCACTTGATGTTTTCTACTCATCTAAACCATTGCAGACAAATTGAAAACCTTTATTACACCCTTCTCCTCTCAAGAGGGCCACTGCGGCAGCAGTTGACATGATTTGAATCACTGAGATGTTACTAGCCATGAAAATGGAATTTAAGTAAGCAGTGTTTGCTGCTGGATGTGGAACCAGCACTGCCTGAATTCTAAATCTTTGTGAGTTCTCTCTGTTGCCAAGAACTGGCACTGTGTGCGATAAATTTTATTTAAAACTGAGTGAATCAACATTTTATGAAATACATTTTTTTAAAAAATAACCAAAAAATTACTTCAGAATGAAGCATTTAGATTCCAATAAAAGTTAATCAATGGCAGTTATTTTTTGGGAATTGCTATTAGTTATTATATCTTATATTTCTGCCAATGACTCTGAATTTAAA
Source organism: Certhia americana (assembly GCA_018697195.1). Lineage (NCBI taxonomy): Eukaryota > Metazoa > Chordata > Aves > Passeriformes > Certhiidae > Certhia > Certhia americana. Next base: position 81,058,554 of record CM031857.1, on the reverse strand, counting down.
TAAAAGAGCAGGAAATTTAAGCAAATTTAATAATAAAAAAGAGTGGTTATATGTAAGTAAGTATTATACGTACACTCAGATTCTGACACTGTACTGTGCATAAGCAAAATAAGTAAAGCTCTATATTTACAGATGCAACCTTTTTGTTAACTTCAATAGAAGTTAAGCTGGAAAAGAAACAATAGAATGAGAATATATTGATATGATCAGAATATGATCAGATATGTTATCAGAACTTAACAAAAACATTTTACTAAGATACTATTGAACTGATGAACCTCTTTACATCTTCCTAATCATTCCTAGCTTTTGGGGAGGCAAGTCCCGGGTTTCTGGAAACTGTGTAGGGTCTGGGAGTTACACTACTTTATGGAAAAGTGTTAAAGGCAAATTTATCTTATCTGAAAAGCACAGGGCTGCATTGGTGAAATAGTTTAGGCTTTTCATTCTTGTCCTACCTCTTGTGTGGCTGTGAAAAAGGCTCTTTTCTGAACATAATGATCATTGTAAATTGTAAATATAATGATAGAGAGGTTAGGCGCTGAAAAAATGTTGGATATAAAAGGATACCATGTTATTCTACCATAAAAGAAACTGGGAAAAAAGGTACATCTGCATTTTTTCTATCTGAGTTCTTTCTTCTTCAAATACTTCTGCAGAAAGTTGTTGAGGATATTGGCTATGCCACTAGGAAAACTGTGTCATTCAGTCAGCACAATGAATTTAGGAAGGTAAAGCTAGAGATCTAGACAAGTTTTAGTCCTTTGTCATGAGGAAGAAAATAGGTATGAGTACTTTGTAAAAGACACATTTGTATGATGTGTAGGAAGATTAATTTCTCCCCTCTCATATTCTGAAGTTGACCTTTAAATTTGTTAACTGTCAATTGCAAATAGAAAAAGGAAACCAGTAGGTGTTCTATGAAGGGGAAGACAAAGTAATATTTAATATAATTTCTCTATTTCCACTGAAAACCTGAAAAAGTTAGGCCTTAAAAGATTCTCAAGAATGGGGACAAATTATATTTAATGTCTTTATTTATAGACATTAAAAAAAACTCAATGGAAAAAGTGATGCCTTTATAATGAAAATGCATAAAGACCATTTAGCAAAATCTCTCAGTCCTGCTGGAATTAACCGATCTCGTATTGAAATACACTTTTTAATCTTTTGCTGTTATATCTTCTGACAAAGCAGAATAGCAGCAAAGTAAATCGCAGGAAGCAAAATCCGTGCTATAGTTCAGGAAAATGGAACATGGATGTCTCACCTATTCACTCCATCCATTTTAGCTCTCAACACAGCAATAATTGCTATTATTGCTATAGACACACTTCTAAAAGCACTTCACCTTTTGTATGTTGTTACAAACCATTTGTAAGTTTTGAAAAACAATTTGTATATAAAAAACGTATTTATGGCTGCCATCTCAAAATCATTTTTTCCCTTGTGCCCACAGAGACACAGATTACAGGTTATATAAATGCAAGTTTTATGATGGCACCAGAGAAGAACTGATACAGCATAATAATTTTTTCATTAAAGTGTAAATGAGCAAATTATAATAAGAGGTAATTGCATAGTTTGCTCCTGCTATCTTTGGTAAATCTAAACATGTATGTTCAAAACTGGTAGTTCTCCAAGAATGTCTTTGCAAATTTCTCCAGTTTAATCTGCTCTGCCTTCCTTTCAACACTAGTTACAATTTTACAAATGAGATATCATTCTCCTGCAGTCATCAGATGGCAAGAGCTCATTAAAGGCTATTTGAGTGGGAAAGGTCTTGGGGGTAGGGGGAAAGGAGCAGGAAGAATAAAAGTGTAGATCTGCTGGATTATTTGTGTTAACATTCACATCAGACTTAGTGATTGCAACATACTTAATTATCTGTGTTATTTATTAGTAGCCAGCTCAAAACACTATTAAAAATCAAAACTTACAAAAATTAGTTATGAAAATAAAGTAAAACAAGAAGTAGCATATTCATCAGTGTTTTCTTTGGTTTGGGCTTTAAGATACTTTTCCTCCTGGAGTTATAACAGGACTGTGTTTGCTATTATATTTTCTATAACTTGCAAATAAATTTATATTTTGTTTCGACCCTATTAAATTGACAGCTAAAAGGTAATTGATGCTATCTTAAAGATTATTAGACCCATTTTGAGGGTTTGACTTAATAAAATTTAAAATGTATTAATCATGAGGTAGATCAATAATAGAATAGAAAAGCAGCTGACAAAGACAGACACTGTTTCTGTTTGCAAAATTGTTACAGAGGTTCTCTGTTGACATTTCATCAATGTCCCTACCCATGTTTGGCAAGCAAAAGTAGCAGAACGAACAAGAGGAGTTATTTGTACACTGGTGCTTAAAATGTCCCCCGAGATTTCCTGGGTTACCTGCAGGAGAAGCCCTGTATGGAGTTATAGGTTTGATTGCACACTTAGAAATCTAGTATTTTATCACTGCACTTCAAGAGAAACACCATTTATTTTCCTGAAAGCAAATTTGTAATGCGTTTTTATGTCTCAATAACAGGTTTAAAAAAGCAAAAGAAAAAAAAACACAAGCAAAAAAATAAAACCTCAAACAAAAATAACCCTAAAATCTCTAGATTAATTAAACTTTCATAATCCTTCAAGAGACTTTTGGAACAATCTGAAACACAGGATGTTCCATCTGAACATCAGGAAAAATTTATTCACTGTGATGGTGATGAAGAAGGCACTTGATGGCACCATCAAGAAGGTTGCCCAGAGAGGTTGAGGAGTCTCCATACTCAGAACTAGTCAAAACATGGTCCCAGACAACCAGCTTCAGGTTGCTTGAGCAGGGGGGCTGGACCAGATAACCTCCAAAAGTCCCTTCTGATCTCAATCATTCTCGTATTCATGATTCTAAGACAATGGGATCAAAGAAAACCTGATTTCTTCTGGTATTTGTAAAATAAAGGTAAGAAAATTGTTCATCTAAGAAAGAATATTTTAAGTACATGAAAAACATACAAATTCTTGTGTTTAGTAGTGCTTGGACTTGGAAAAGTGGTGTAGTGGTGAGAGACTGTCAATCTGATTTTGTATCTGCCAGTACCAGAGAATTTTCCCTGGCAAATATTAGGAGGAAATCATCATGAGTTTGTAATATTAAATGCAAAGGCGAAATCCTCCGTAATGTGTATTCAAGTAGTGATTGAAGCTGCTATTTAGAATGTCCTTTGGACCAGTAGACAAACATTTTCTTTTTTGGTTTGATGATGATATAGACAAGGACATAATGAAAGTCCTTTAATATTCTAGTTTATGGATCTGGCTAATGCATGAACAAGGTTGATTGTGCTTCAGTGATTGTGTTATTTTTTGAAGCATGTTACATTTCATGGACAACAGGTAATTAACTTCCATCTGTATAACAACTTGGTCAGTTTTGAAGTGAACTTTACATTTATATTTTTAATGGAGCAACAATTTTTCTAACCTTTCATGAAGAGAACAGTGACACTTAAATGTTTTTCTTGAGTGATGCAGATAAATCTTAACATACAATTACTGTATTAAAACAGAACTGCTAAAAGCTTGACTCTGACTGGCTTCAGTTAACAGGAAGCTGTACATGTTTGAGATTGTCTGAAGGCATGGAGAAGCCAAGAGGGCCATTACTCCAGGGTGACATTTTCAGATAGAAGAATCACTCTAAATTTGGAGTCAGTCTACTGGGGAAGAAGATGCAAATAAATCAACCATTCAGAAGATCACTTATATCTTTGATCAAGCAGATCAAATGAAAAGAACACTTTAACTCATTGAAAATTAAATCAAACCAAAGGCAGATCATGCCAGACTAAGTTTGATTTTATCTTTGATAACTGACTTTCCAGATAGTCTAATCTATAGATACAATGGTAAAGCACTGATGTAGTACCACGTGGGAAACTAATAATTGTGCTGGAAAATAGAGCAGTAGCACAAGAATTCCAAAGCAATGATCAGTGCATGACCAAACAAAGTTTCAGCTATGCAGCTCTGTATTTTCCCATTTTCCAAATCTTGCTCAAAACCACAACTGCCCTCTTGGAACAAACACTGTCTAATTGTGTGGAGACGTGGATTGCAAGACTGGAGAGATATGACAAGTGGAATTAAAGACCAGAGTTGAGAGAAATAATAATTTTGTTGTTGACATCAAGCTGAGGAAATGTTAAGCTAGAGGATGTGTATAGCCAGAAACAGATCAAATAGTAAGTATGAGGAACTGAGTGTCCTCAAGTGCCTTAGGTGGACTAGGATGAAATTTTATGATTACAGGCATGCAATTAAAGATTAGTAATTAGTAATAATTTTTCCATAGATTATTTACTAGAAATGATTATGGGTAGAAAATCTTGATTGTACTAGCTGGACACAGTACCTCGTATACACTTCAGCTTATAGAAAGGTGAATTTAATATTAGATAAAGGCAAAATTAACCTAAAGACTCTGGAAAATATTAATAGCTATCTATAAGGCACTGAGAAATTGTTATCTTTGGTGCAGTGCTCTCAAAGTCCAAGAAAGAAAAAGAAAGAAAAGTTTTGCTGAAAAGATGCTTCAGTGCAGCCTCCCCAAGCACTTCAGACATTGAAATCCTACTGAGCAGCCAAATGACCAATGAAGTAATTGGCTTCAGTGGCAACGTGAAGCCTCAATATAAGTTAGGCAGGCAAATACCTTAGAGGATCCAATCCCAAGTTTTCTACTTTACTGAGAGAATATCCAAGAATGGATACAACTGTTCTTTTTAAATTCTTTAGGGACATAACACTTGTAAAGGAGAAGAAACACACACAAGTAATGTTGCTCTAAAAAGAAATTAATACACACAGGTCACAACTAAATCTAGGCTAGAAACAATTTTCTGACCACCAGAAAAAATATACCTGGGGTGGGGGGAAGAAAGGGCAACAACCTTCTGACTTAAATGAATAGAGCTAACACATTTCAATATATTTATGATAGGATTGTGAAATATACTGGCTAATAACAATAGGGCTCTAGTTCAAACCTATTTGCAGTCTATTTACTTTGGTCTAAAAACATCTAGGGATCAGTTGTTAATGCAACCAGTCCTATATATGTCATGCTATATCACTATGTTGAACTTCATCCTTGCTTGGAGCTGAGAGATATATGGAAAGAAAATTCATTACCACTTGGTAACTTCCTGAGTCTCTGGATCTGTATAAAGATGGGTTGAGCCCTAAATGGAAGCAGGTAGCTGAGGTCAGGTTTACAAAAAGTATGTACTGATTCTCATTGATACGAGGAATTGCTCTCAATGATTATTGAAAATATATTTTAAAAATCTGTTGCCAGCAAATTAAAATAATTGTGAATCTGGAAACATTCTGGGATGAATTTGCAGAAGTTATTCTGCATGTGTTATTTTCTCTTTTTATCAATGGCAATATAATTAAAATAATTCTATGAACTGTAACTTTTCCATTAAAAACTTTTAAATGGTGTTGAATTCAATGAAGGAATCCCTAAGCAGATCATACAGCTTCTGTAGAGACTACAGAATTCTTCAGTCCTCGCTCCTAGAATAGGTCTTGCTGGACATACAAAAATTTTGCCTGTAATCTGAAACAGTAAAATGCTCCCCTAATCCAGATCAGTGGCAGACACTTAGGTAGTACTCTTGTCTTGTCCATCTGGCTTACATCTTATTTTTCTTTCCTCTGTGAGGAAAGTACATTAACTTTTTGTTCTACACTGGTTTGGTCTATAAGGTACAAGCCAAATAGAAGAAATATGCAGCTTGGGATCTTTTTACTGTGGTTTCGCTTTCTGCGGAAAACCATGGCAGGGAGAGTGAGAGAGAGATTGAAAGCTGAAGAGGGACGAAAAGAGAGATAGGCCAAAAAAGGAGAAAGAGACAGAGGCCCTGGTGGCTATGATATATTTCTGCTTTAGTTGATGTCAGGGCCCTTTCTGTTTCAAGAGCCAGCCCATGAAAGCACACTATCACAAAATCAATTTCAAACACTAGCTGCTTTGTAGTAAAATATCACTGTAGTTACCATGCACAGTTTGTGGATTGTTAGAAAACAGTAACTTAAAAATGAGTCTAAGGTGTGTAGAGGTCTGCCTTGCACAGGAAGGTGGAGACTTTAAGCCATGGGTCAGCTCTCAATCAGAGTGAGCTGGACCCACTCCCGAGTACCTCATTTGGTTTATGGAAATTGTTTCCAGAAAGTTCTCAGTTCTTGTTGTTGTTATTGATTGTATTTTGCTGCATTATTTTCCATATTCCTAATCGCCTTCCCCTATTGGACTGTCCCCACTTATCCCGGCCTTAAACCCTCCCACTTTTTCATGTTTAAAACTGTTGTCACCCCGGACCCTGGGCTTCATTTTCAGCCCTATCCTTTGTATGGTGCATGGCATGTAGTTTGTTGTTTTGCCATTATTAAAAGCTTTTTTTTGGACGACCAAATCAGAGTGTCTCTCTCTCAAAGTCGCTGAAGGGTGGGTGCCCCGAGGAAGCGCCGGTTATCTCATCCAGGCCAGAATCAGACACTACAGAGGTGTTTAGAAACACACTGATTGGGACTGAGATTTGGAATAGTAATTCATCCTTTTCTATTAAAATTTATTATGTACTCTGCTGTGAAAAATCCTTGGCTAAATGGAAGTCCAGTCTCCCAGTTTGATTGTTGAAATGGTACCACTGTTTCAGATGAATGTATTTGTCTCCGGGCCACACAGGGTCATTTCAAGAAAAATATTGGAGTATTCTTACTCCAAATGAATGCATTAGTTATAGCTCAATTTCAATAGCATTTTTAAAAAATATATCAGAAGTATGATAAAGGTGACTTTGACCAAGATTCATTTATGTAATTTTTACTTTACAAACCCAGATCAAAATACAGTTTTTGATCAAAGTGCTGCTGTCTCCAACACAAACACATGCACAACATTTTGCCATCAAGGTAAAAGTAGTAGGATCTTCTTAACTAATATAATTGCAACAGAGTGTTGTAACTCTTTCAGATTCTGATATATTTTAGCCAAGACATTTGAATTACCCTATACTATTTAAAGACAGACAACTACACAATATACTTTAAACAGTATCTTTTTACTGCTCTCAGAAAGTAAATATCCCTTTCATTACTATGTATTTTGTAGATTTGACATAGTGATTCATGAAGCAAAAATTATATGGTCAATTACACAAACTCCAAGTTATTTTAAGCTTTTTATACTATTTCATTTATATGTGACCTTCATTTTAGTCATTAACATTTGACTTTGGAGCCATAGTATTTTGATTAGTCAAACAAAAGCATTAGCTTTAATTAACATAGAATATAACAACATTTAAGCTGAATGAAAGGACTGGACCATTTACAGAAGCATTGCTTCAGAAGAAAAACAAAGAATGAAATGAATGGAAATTTCCAACATTAAACTTTGCACTTAAAGCATATTTACTCAGATAAATGGACAGCATTTTATCCAAGTGATTAGAATTATTTGAAAATTTTCCCCTCTGATTGAATATAGTTCTGGAAAACAAAACATCTTTGCTTCAAAAAAAGCTCAGCTCCAGATACTCTCCATATGCAATGGAAAAGAAGTTCAGCTTCCCTACAGTTAAACATGACCCTGATTTAGAGGAGTTTATGTTTCAGTCTGAAAGTCTATTTAAATCATCTGTTCTCACTAAATGAAGATGATTTTTCTATTAGGGGGCTTTATTTTAGCCGTAGTAATGCACAACCCTAGGCATTACAGAAGTCATTGAAGTCTGCAAAATATAGTTTAAACATGCTGAAGTTTTTTTTAAAAAAACTTTCCTCTTCTAAAAGGAATTAAACAGCATCTAAATATAGGTCTATTAACCTTAGACTGAATTTTTGAGTGCTATGTGTTCAATAAACATTCTAATAAGACAAGGATTTCTTGATCTGATTGTATAGCAATAGGATGTCTCTCTGCTTCTTTGTTATCTTTAGGAACTTTCTGGACAGGAAGTATGACTCCCCCACTTCAGAGGCATGCAATCAAGTTCACAAGGAATGACCATATTGCTTGAAGCAGTATCATATTTCCTGATGAATTTGCTTTAATAAATGTGCTTTTCAAAAGATTTCAACCCAAATTTCCGAGGCTGTCCCAGGGATGTGGTGTCTGAGCCAAGAGCTGATGACTCCACAGAAAATCAACATATTTGGAATCTGCACTTGAGATGTACTTGAAAACTGACAAAAACACCCTCAACACATTGATGAGGTATCCACTTCCAGAGATGGTTGTTTTCCTGTGAACACTTGCAGGAGTGGAAAAACCTTTTAAGGACTGAGTGTACTAGCACTTCAGTCTGACATGACAGTGGCCATCATCAGCATTAGATGTAAGAATAATGTAGGTAGTGGTGAATGTAGTCATACTGCACTCACTAGACTAAAACATTGGGTGGGTCCAGCCAGGACCACTGCTGCCATAAATCCAACACAATTTATTACTGGAGGGGCAGCAGGAGCTCTGAACCTTTTTGCAAGCATTCTCCCAAAGAAAGTGGTTCCTGTGAAAGACAAATTCATCCACAAAATTATTCCAGTTTATTTTCAATCCATCTTTTGTTATGAAACTTTCTGAAGTCCAGACATACAGACAATATTTTTTTTTTCTTCTGAGTAAAGCTAGATGTATTCTAAGCATGCAGTGAGAAGGGGCATAGGGGCAAGATGTGCTGCAGCCTGCTCTGCTCACTTTCTTAATTGTCATAGCTCCAGGGGAATATACCAAGCTTGCCGGATGTTATATACGAAATGCAGGATGCTTCCAACAAGGAAAACAGGGATATACTGGTACCCTAGTTGCATTCTGAAACCTTTTTAAAAGTTTCAAATATTCCTGACCCAAGTGTCATATTTCAAAACCCTCTGTGAAGGCACAGTCCTCAGCGAGGAGGATGTAGAGTGCGGGAGTTTTTGATTAGTAGGAGATAGAAAGCCAAATATTCAAATTACCCAAAGTCTGTGTACCAGCTCAGCTCTGTTGCTGACTGCATGTCACCACTTCAGCAGAGGAGCAGCCCAAGGGACCTGTAAGCAAGCTACTTGTAAGCTGCTTAAAAACTCACCAGCTGATGGCATCTGCTGTAGCGAATCTGACATCCTCTGATCTGATGGAGAATGACATGATTTGAAAAAAAAAACCTCTCTGAGGGCTTGTTTGTATCTCCATGTCCTTAAATGCTCTTAAAAATCTGCTGCTTGGCTATCTATTTTCATGAGGGTTTCAGTAAAACTACTCTTTCTTTAAGTAAGCATATTTAGGTGGTATATCTGCTATATTAATGAATTTCAAAAGGTGAAGCTTCTGCTGTTATAAGTTGGATGGGGCATAAATTCATATTAGTTATTACTCTCTAACAGGAAGTCTCCTTGAATTTTATTATCAGTTACACTGTAGTGGTAGGTGTATTGCTGAGCAAGAAAAAATATCTCTTCACATCTTTGGAGAGATGGCTGTGCTAAGATTTAAAGATAATTCAACTTTTTAATAAAATCAATAGAAAGACAATAGCCTGAAAATATGTCTCTTAATCTTATGTATGAAAAAAAAAAAAAAATAAATCCACGTATATAAGTGCTGAATATTCTACAAGGGCAACTACATAGTCCTTTTGCCAATATTTTTTTCCTCTTCACATTGTGCGTACTGCTTAATGACATAAGCTCTCAGAGAGATTTAATGTAACATCACCCTCCAACAGGCCCTGCAGCAACAAGACAGACAGGGGCCATTTCTGACAGCTGTAATTTACGTTGCTGTCAGTCTGCTTCTTTAATGCAAAGCATTAGTAAATCTATCTTTTTTTGCATGGCCTTTTCAATCATGACACCTCTTCCACCTGTTTTTAGGTTCTGGAAAATACTTGAATCTTGATAAATCCCACTCACTCCTGTCTTTCTTCATTAGATGTTTTTCCTAGAGTTTTTAAGCAGTCAAAATGTTTTAAAGACAGTAATTTTTAAAAAGTGCATGCTTTTCCTGCAAGACTTCCTTTTTTAACTTCTTTCTTGAATAGATTTTAAATACATTTGGAATTTTTTTTTTCTGATTTGAGAATCTAAACCACTCATCACAAGGTTTCTGTCTAACATGCCCTCTAAGATACTAGTAGCTTAGTAGTAAAGACTTTCAATAGCACAGAAGCTACCACATGCAATCAGAATCATCCATCATGTAAACGGTCCAAGTAATAAATTAGTTTTTCAGCTAAAATATTACAGTCATTGCAACTGCATTTTTCTATATTTTGACCATTGTCGATTTCTGTTGAGTGTATTGTGAGCTTTTATGCACATTCTTTTTGTCTGATTGTTCATTGTTAATGTTTCATTTGAAGTGGATGTGAAAACAGGACTAACACTTTTGCTTCTCACATCATCTATCTACAAACTAAAATTGGATAACTAAACTATGTTAGTTAGACTCATCTTTAGATGAGTCAACTATTGGAGAAAAAATATTTTTGATAGAGAGCTGGAATTGAAAATATGGCAGAGGGGAAACATAAAACAAATGTGAAAATAATAAAGTATGAAAGAAATTATAACGACAAATTAAAACCCTGGATGTTTCTATGGGGACACTTGATGACTGGTTAATGGAAGAATACAGCCAGTAAGTAAAGATCTCAAATAAAGAAGATGAAATGAAGCAACAAAGAAATAAAAAAATTCATTAATGAAAGTCTAAATTATGATCTGTTGCTGTTAAAGCAAACATGTCTGGATTTGCATTGTATTTCATACACTTTACATTGTACATGCTAAAGGAAAAAGGGTTGTAGTTTTGGAAACTTCTTGTTGAGAGGATAAATATTACTGTTATATAAGTCTCATACAAATTAGTCTCAGTGACTTTTTCTTTCCTACTTTTAATACAGATTAGTTTGAGCTTGCTGTTATTTCCTGTGTTTCTCACAGTTACCTGTTGTCATATGTATCATAGAAATCATGGGAAGGATACAGAATCATAATCTTCTATAAAGCAGGCATAAAAATATCTGAGTCAAAAGTGTTTAGGAAGCCTGCAGTCTTTTTTAATGTAGCTAGACTAATTTAGTTGGAAATGAAAGAGGTTGGTGTTAAGCGGGACTTTTATTCCTTCATAACTCACTGAGATATAAGTGCATACAGTTAATGTTACTCTGGGCCAGGCTGCTTCCTCTAGAGTATGCTATTTTTTTACAGGACACTCTCATCATTTTAGATCAAGTCCTTCATCCAGAAGCAGCTTCTAGCTCTACCCAGACCCTGGGTGTTAACATGATGCCAAGTTAATCCTAGGATTAGGAGATGATACCAAACGAGAAATACGTGACACATCTTTACAGGTCTGTGCAAATTTGATGCAAGGCTTTGACATGGATTTGGTCCTTCATTAGGTGACACAGAGATGTATGAATGGAAAATGATCTCTAGCTTGTGGCAGTATTTGATATTCATAGTGAGCATCTGAACGACATAAAATCATCAGAACAAAAATGGTTTAGACCCAAGAAGCTGAACAGAATGTTCAGAGCAAACTTGCCTGTCTTCTCTTTCCCACCACTCCCCCGCCCTATTCCTGCAAATATTGCTTCAATTGCCTGGTTTCAATCCAAAACAGAGAATCGTAAATTTGTTAAATAATTGGGTTTGATGCCAGTTAATTTAAAATAAGAACTACTCAGCTTTGGTGATGCTTCCTGGGTTTTGCTGTGTTTTTCCATGGCAATATTTTTGCATCCTAGGCTTCAGACTGTTGTGTTCTCAGTTCCAGGATGGCATCTGCTTAGGAAGTTGTACTTAAGAAGATAATTCTATTGTTCTCGTAATCAAGGGCCAAATCACAGTTAACCAACAGAAATAATTTGGACTTAATCAAAAATTATTTGTCCAGTTTTACTGACTGGTTTATATTGCACATTTCTTTAGTGAAAGAAAATTCTTTCTTTTAATTTGTTGAAAAATAATAGGGAGCAGGCAAACCTTGCAAAGTTTCTTTGCCATATTTGACTCTGAGAACCTTCAAGTGGGGATTTCTTGGTAGTTTATGGGGAGCAACAGCAATTTATTTTGGCAAAAGTTTAAATGAAGGTGGCAGCTGCATTGCATTTGTGGCTGACTTCAGTGCTCTTAATGTTATATTAAGTTTTGGTAAGCATAAAAGGGTCTTCATCTGCTCAGAGTTTAGCACAACTAAATAAGTTTGCAGGGTCCTAGGCAGACTTACGTGTCTTCTGCAAAAGCTTTTCAGTTTTATTCCTTTTAAAAAACATGATAACCAGATTAAAGCTAATTCAAATACCCTGCACATGTAAATACACTTCATAATTACAGCATGCACAAGTCTGTGTGATACTGTAGTTTCACCCTGCCTGGCTTGTTTGTTGGAGTAGTTGGAATTCAAGTGCTGGTGACTTTAAATAGCACAATAGTAATGCAGCATGTTAGATTGTAGCAGGGGAAAAACACAGAATTTTGCTGATTTAATGGCTAACTCAAATGTAATCTGAACATGGGATAATCTCAGGCAGCATGTTATTTCAGCAGACAGTGCTGTGGCTACCTTAACATCTACAACTATTTGTTTCTTATGTTTGGTGGCAGTCAGTAACTGCTGCAACTGGAGTAGGAGGCAAGATCTCCATTTCCACTCCATAGGATGGGGGTCTACAATGCAAATGAGCCAATCTATCAACTCTTAGCACCCAAAGGAAAAGTCATCTTTTGGACACTTACATGCAGAGTTTTCTTGCCTTCTTTCAGCTACCTACACGTGATGCCCATTCCTGTTTTAATGTCAGCCTTCCTTTGGCTCAGCAAGTTGAACTGCTTCATTTTCTGGTTAGATGAGTGCCAAAGTCAACATCTAGGAGGAGAGAACACAGGAGAAAGGGGCAGTCAATTTCACTGGAAGTGAATCATTAGATTGGTTCAACTTTATCACAAACTCTCACCCTCACAGATGCAAATGTAAAGCTAGAAGTCTCAGTTTAGGCTGCCAGAGAAGGACTTTGTGCCGAGGCAGCTGACAAGCTGGCCCACATTATCTCTGCTGACTCTGCTGTTGACCCCTGTCAGAAGGGCAGAGTCACCAGCTGGGGGCTGTCGGAAAATTTGTCATTGTTTGTCAGTCAGTGTCCTCGCTCTGTGATCCCTCCTGCTGAGTTAGGGACTCACTATGCTGCATTCATTTGGCCTTTTTGTTGCACTGAAGCAAAGGTATTTGGCAGAAATCTACAGGATCCCAAAGTTCCTTCTGCATAAGGGAAAGTTTAACAGAGTGGCTGATGGTATTATCACCTTATTTACTTTTTTGGAAAGCAAGACCAAGGTTCTATTCTTAGGAAAAATAGACATATAGAGAAGGAGGAAATTTTTTATTTTATTTTATTTTTTCACTCAACCTCTGTGTAAAATGGAGCTAGAAATCTAGTTCTAGTTCATTAACCTGTTATTTTACAACTAAAATTCATTCTGCAGTCCCTATGACACTGGTGAGTTTCAAGGGCAAAACAGTATGAAATTTGAAGTTTTAATGACTGAAATTTTGATCTCAGAGTAACTTGACTACATTAATTCCTATTAATGGCTGCTGTGAAAGCTAACCTTCAGTGGGTTAGAACTTGCTTTACTAAAATTACATTGAAAACCTAGTTATGCTTCATCCACTTTTATATGGATGGTTTTATATGTTCTGGTTGGCATTAATATAAACATGTGTTTAGATAGATATATGTAAACATGGTCCACCCAGAGTCCTGCTGGTGAATCTCTTGAGAAATGCTGACAAGATGCATATCTACAAACTGATAAATTTCAGTAGTATTGTAGATTACAAAGAATAACTATGCATAGCCCTTCCCATAATGACAGAAAATGCACGTCATTATTTTCATTCTCCCTTCTACTATCTGGGACAGAAGATGAGTGAAGGGTGAAAACCCATGAGTGATTTTTTAGCTTGGTATGCCACAGTCATTTTAGCTCATTGTATAAAAGTAACTTGGAGAGATGAAAGTGTCAGGAGGCTTTTACAAAGAGACTATCTGAATCTCATATTATTTTCTGTTTCAGGAGGACTCCCCTGCTAGTGAACTCAATAGTTCAATAGTTTCTCCACTGGGAGAAAAAAAATGTATCAAGTCCAAATAAGTTAATTGGCTGTGATGATTTGAATAATTGCCTTTACACAATTTAGAGACTTTGTTTCAGGAAGTAAAAGTATAGCAAAATTCATCTACTTTTCAGGTTTTTTAATGCTTCCATACTATAGTCAATGCAGTATTACTGGCAAGGACTATTCTGTGTCCCTCCAGACCACTGACAGTAGTTAAAAGTAAGTTAGGATGATGGGTTAGCAGAAGCCCAGGAGATCCAGTGTTCTATTCTTTGCCTCTGGGAAAGAGTTTATTTTGAAACAATGGAAAGTTACCCGAAGCAGAACAGAGAGGTCTGTGATCCACTGGGTGTTGTATGCCAGTGGAAGCCTCATCAAGAAAGGGCAGGTAGGGAGGAAAAACAAATAAGAATCTTTAACAGACAAACAGTGTTCAGAACGCAGGGAGCTTAGGTCAGGGTCAGAAATAGCCTGACCTAACTAGACGGCTACAGTCAGAAAAAAAAATAAATCTGAGAGATAGGTTCTGCAAATCAGGAAAGAAACCACAAGTTTCAAAAGCCTTCTCCTGCTGCAGGCTGCTCAGAGAGTAGGAAATTGAGACAGAAAGATGAATACAGAAATTATTTTTTTCTTATTTCTTGTCCTGCAAAGTGTTTCTTATCTTACTATGGTGAACAATGGTGATAGAAAACCCTGTACTGATGTGCATGTTTGATTATACATATTCTGTTCATGGACTTTAGCCTAGAACGCCCTTCTATTGTGGTTTTGGACGTTCTGGTTTTTGCTAAGGACACATCTAAGACTTTGAGAGGTATAGCTGCAGTCCTCACAAAGGGCTCCTGCACACATTTAGCCTTGAAATATTTGTACATACTGTCTTTTTAACCAGAGGAGGGACATGCACTATCATAGCAAACTAGGGGTAGCAGCACTTAGTAAACTGAGACTCCATGCAATGCCATGGAAACAGCAAGATCCCAATTACACCTATAGATCTGCTTCTTCTGTTGGAAAAATTTGACTTCAGGTTCATAACAGATGATGCAATCAAGACAGGCAGTGGTTCTCATGAAAACTCTATCATTCTTAGTTTCTCTTGTCAAGAAGGCAACAATGCAGAAGTTAAGACTATTTCATTGTTTCAACTTAAAAAAATCTTATCCAAAAAAATTGTAGCTATATAATGATGCAGATACTTTCCTTAGTTAAGTACTAATGCAGTAGCATTAAAGATTTATTATTTCAGTACTATTTGAAATACAATGTACCAATTTATGTTAACTTAATGTTAACAGTAAAAATAGTCCCAATGAAGAAAATTCTGCCTGTATGAAACCCACATACTGCTGTTTTCCAGATTTTCTTTCTATGACCATATACCAAGAATTTAGCTTCATTTCTTTGGGTTTTTTTTCCTTAGTGTTTGTGGAAAATAGTGTTGGGAATATCAGAACTGAACTAAGAATGAATTTAAATAAGCAAACTAATCTCACAGAATTGTTATGCTTTCCCTTTCCTCTCTAACCAAAATCTCTTACTCTCAAGTTAAGCCAAAAATAACCCACCTTTATCTTCTGCAGCTATTTCAGTTGTCTTATCTGCATTCACACATATTTGCTTGTGATATAAATAGTCACTTTCCTTTGATCTGCAGAAAAATTAAGGAGAAACATAAATATTTTATACTTTTAAAAAATCTGTCTCTGAAGAGACACTCAGGAGTGCAACATAAAAGCAAAAGGATATAATTCAGAAAGCATTTTGGAGAAAAGTTATGATAACTCAAGGTGCTAAAGACACTGTGGCCACTAGTTCTATGAAAGCACATAAGTTTGTCCTTGTAAAAAGATCTGAATACCCTTAATTCTCCTGATGTTCTAGTCCGGCTGTACATCAGCATATTTCTTGAGATCACTCAGTGATCACTCTCTTGATACTCATTGCAGTGCTCAACATTTTAAAACCAGCTCACAAAGTAAAACAGTGAAAAAAAAAAAAAAATGCTCCATGATGAGTATTTTTAACTTATACTTCAGTTGCAAACTTTCAAGAGAAATTATCATTCACCCTTTAGTCTTGTCACTGGTGTGACTGCCATGAATGACAGCATCAACTTTAGTATTCCAGAAAGACCAAATATCCTCCAGTGGTAGAAAAGGCCTTTCCCCCCCACCTCCATAACCCTGGTGCTGCAAGGTATGCCAGAGCAGGTGAAAGGAAAGTGATGGAAGAAATGAGGAAAAAATTAAATTAATTAATAAGTTAAATTAATTACTTACTATATTAAGCATAATAGAAAACAACAATTATATAGTTTTATTGTTTTTAGATAGTAAGATAATATTAGCAAGATAAATACATTTAACTGTTATATAGTGGAAAAAATAACAACTGCTAATGACTTTGTGGAGAACCTTGTAACTTTTTCCTATGCTTCTGTTCCTGTTCAGCCCCAGCTGCTAGATGCTCATATCTGCAAGCCTGAGTAGTCAGAGAAATCACCTCTGACTGCAAAGGGACATATTCATGTACTTTGAAAAGAAAAGCTTGCAGGTGGACAGGCTGACCAAGACCTGTTCCCAAGATACTTTCTTTTCAGTTCACTTTTGCACCAATTTGACATGACAACACATAGGGGATAAACGAAAATACACATGGTCAAACCTTCAGCACCAGTTTCATGAAAAAAAAGCATATAGGACAAGAGTAAAATGTCCTTTGAAAGGCAATGTCCACTTTTTTCTTTTTTTTGCCTTAAATCTGTTAAACATTTTGGGTCTATTTATATTACCTTGGGTATTAATAACCTACACAGTGTTTTTAATCTTTTTCTCTCAGACTCATTGTCTTGATTAGAAATGACTTAACCATCTCAGTTCTGAGACTGAAGGATTTAATATGATGTATGACTGAAGAAAATTACCAGAAAGCTGGGAATAGTTTTAGAGGCAGTAAAATTATTTTTATACTCAGGCTTTGAGCAATTAGTATTGCCCATGGAGAATTGGAAAAATATAAAGGTATGATGACCTTTTGACATGCAAAGGAAGTTTTGCCTTAAAACTTTCCTGAATTAAAAGAAAGTAAAGAAAGACAGCTTTTTTCTTCTTGATCTTAATGAGATACAACTCCATTTTGTTCATCAAAATTACACAGCTCTGCTTTCTACACGCGGTCTATTCTACGAGTTTCCAAATTCACTCTGTTCTCAGCTACTTGAAAGATGGCTACTGAAGCATGTTGACACCATCTGTGCTTTCAGAAAATAAACTCTTTGATAATAAAAGTAATTTTTATTTTGGAGACAATTGTACCATTTTCCACTCCACAAATAACCTTCTCTTAGAACACTTCTTACAGCCACTTCAAAAATACCTGGAAAAGAAGCTGCTCACCTCAGGCTCATCATGGCTAAATGTCTTGTTTGCCAGTTTTAGAACTGCCACTGGCTTGATATATGGAATTGTCACAGTTCTGGTTTATATTTTATTTTATACTTAGCAACTTTTTTCAAATTTGAATGAGTAGAACCTTGAGACAAAGCACTTCACAATTTAGTCCTTGCAATGAAATATTGTTGTAGCTCTACAGAATTATTAGTTCATGAATTACAGTACTATGAGCCCAGCAATATCATAGAAGCAGTGAGTGTAAAATAATTTTTTGTGAATTGTGTTGCAGAACAGTGGCTTAAGAACACTTTCTTAACTTCAGGTATCTTATACATATATAGGCAGATTGAGTTACCTGCATCTGTAAGACAGGAAAAATGAGTGCTTTAGTAAATATCTCTGCAGTACCTTGAAATATTGTGCTTTAAAATACTAACAGAATTGAGAAAACAGATCTGGGGGTTTCCATAATCAAAAAACAATTAGCAAAGATTTTAATTTAAATTTCATTAGCTTTTCCCAGTATTAGTCAAATTTTCTGGAAAGATCAATTGCAAACAATTTGATCTTATCAGCTAGTTCCTCAGTTCTGTTGCTCTGATTAATTTTAGAATTTCTAGCAAAAGTTGCATAATTGATAAACTGCATTTCACAATATCATTGCTCAATACATTTAGTAATTGTGATATAGGTGTTTTATTAGGCATCATCTTTCTTCCTAGTCTTCAAAGTGCTTATTATATATAGGCTTTTCTCATCATAATCAATATAACATTTTATTTGTTTCTTATGGAATCAAAAGACTCATTGAAATGAAAATTGCAGTTGCAACCTCCTGTAATAGAGAGTAAGAATAATGAACAGAAGGTACAGAAGAACAAGCTTTTGGTAGAGATTTCTTTGTATTTGGGAGAATTATGTTAAAGTTTTTCTTCTTATGTTAAGAATTATATTTTGTCCATTGTCAAGGCATTTGAATTCAGTACAGTGTCATATTCAGTTTGAAAAGTGAGGATCAGCAGTTTGTGTAGAAATATACAGAAATTATTCAGAAAGCAAATGCATTCTCAAATAGTAGTGTTACTATAGTTACTGTTGTTCCCTATCCTGAAGTGAAAATATGACGAGTTACCCAAACAGTGAGAAGAATTTCCCTCAGGTATGCATAACTAGTCCATAGATTGTTAGATAATTTTGAGTGGACAATGAAGCTTAATAGATTTTAAAATCGTCAATGCTTATTTTACATTTGCTAATTCAATTGAGGTTTTCTTTTGTGATTTCTAATGGTCAGCTGATTTTCCAGACATTTTTAGCTTTCACAGGACTTCATTTTCAACACCTCTCCAATACAAAACTCTCATACAGCTGAGATGAATAGAAATAAAGGTGCCAGATATTTTATTTTCTATAATTTTTCTATGCTCTAAACTCTGAATACAACCTCTAACTTGTCTCAGTGTTAAGAAATACTTTTACAGTTATTTTCTAATGGTGTTATCATTGCAATGCTAACTCCTGTTATCTACCACAAAACTTTCTGCTTTAATATAAAAGTCCTACTCCCACGCATGTAGTAAAGGTGAGATATAAAGTGGTAGAAAAACTAGAACCACACTGTAGATAAATTATAAAAGCAGAATTTCGTGATAAAGAATTTGTATTTTGGATATTCCTAAATGTTTTTCCTTTTCTAGCTTCCAGTACTGAAGACAACAGAGCAATATTCGATTTTAATGATTAGGTAATTAAATCAGATTTGAATATCATAGTGATATACATTTGTTCAGTAAGAAGAAAAAAATAGTTTTGAGTCTATGTAATCCATGCAAATATTTTCTAGTATATATTTTAAGAAAAGACCATATTTTTCTGACACAATTTTTTTTGAGAGAGATTTACAGAACACGAGCATTTGACTATTGCTTTTTTCAAAATCCTAATTTCTCCAGATTTAGTTTATTTTGATAATTTGAATATTTATTACCTGTGTTGTAATGGGGGAATAAAAGTCAGACTGAGTCTTCTAGGAAGGAAAGGTTTCAATGTTGATCCTAGATTTTGCAACATTGATTCGAAGTTTCCTGTCTATTTTCCAGTTGCTTCAATAATACTGTAGAGCTGGAAGAAAATATCTTTTTCTTAGTTCATAAAAGCTTATACATTCCTGTGGTGTGTTTCTTGATCTCTGAGCTACTGAGATCTAATCCTGCGCAGATTCTATGTGGAAGTCCAAAGGTATACATACAGTTTTTGCTACGTTGTTAAGTCATAAATCAATGCCTTTCAGCTATAAAAATTGGCAAAATTATCTGATTAATTTAAAACTTTGAAGAGGTTATCAATGACAAACAACTTTAACTTGAAACCCTTGTTTATTAAAGGAATCCCATGGGGAAGAGGAAATGTTTTTTTAAGAGGCTTAAACTCATCCTTTTGTATTTAACCTTCAGTTTTTTGCTCTGTGAACTATTTTCTAAGCAGTGAAGGTACCTGCTTGAATGGGTATTATAACAACCTTCAGTTTATAACAGTATTAATATTTCATTTTGTCATGTTTTGTTTGCTGGTTTTGAAAACAGTGAGCAAAATTCAGAAAAAGAGGTAAAAAAGCATGCTCTTCCCTTTTTTTATGTTTCCCTCAGTCAATGCTGGTTTTTGTGTCTGTGAAAGAGGGAAAACAAATAAACAATATGTTTCACGTAGTCAATTTAATTTTCATTGAAAGCAGATCAGCTGAACAATTCTGCTTCTCAGAAACTTCTGCTGCTGCGATGAGTGATTCAAATCCTGCAGCTATTACTCTTATGGCTCTCATTTTTACTCATTTACTAACGTCAATCACACGTTAAATTAAAAAGATGCATAATTGAGGAAAAAATGACTATAAATAGGGTAAACTGTCAGGATTTGGTCAGTGTTAATGGACTCCATGTAATAACTAATATATTGAGATTTAAGGACTTATTTCACCCTAGACACTTAGGCACACATCCATCCAATCCAGCTTCAAATCCATCCATATCTTAAGCGGGTTGAACCAATTTCTCTCTCAATTCCTTTCTCTTCATCTAAGGAATGTCCCTTAGATGTCTCATTTAAATTTCTAGTTCAAATGAATCCTAGGATTTTGAGAATCCAGTCATAAAATCTTTTTTGTACTAATCCAGTTCTGACAATGACAGAATGGTCATGCAGGTCATATTATCCTTAAGGCAATGAGCAGTTTATCATAGAGTCATAAACTGGTTTGGGTTTAAAGGGACCTTAAAATCATCTAGTTCCAACCCCCAGACAGTGTAGGCAGGGACACCTTTCTCTAGACCAAGTTGCTCAAACCTCAATCCCATCTTGCCTTGAGTACTTCCAGAGATGTGGCATCAGCAACTTTTCTGGGCAACTTATTACAGTATTTTACCTCCTTCACAGTAAAGAATTCTCCTTAATACATAATCCAAACCCACTCTCTTTCAGTTTGAAACCATTGCCCCATGTCCTGTCACTACCTGCTTCTGTCACAGAAGAGCAATATAGCAGTTATCTGGTTATAAGGTTAATCTTGCAGATTTTCTCATGTTTCTATATACTGCTAGGATATAGTGTTCTCAAGAAGAAGGAAAGAGCAAGTAAAAATTCTGAGGCTCACAGAACAAAATACAGAGCCAGACAATTGCTCTTTATGTTCCAGTACTCCACTGAGCAACATTCAGTTACTGTGATGAACTGTGTTACTGTTTGGATAGAGCACACTTAAAATATGTTTGAAACCAGGTCAGAGTCTACTTACTGAATGTGATAAGTAACTAGGCTTTGGCTGCTGCCCTTTTGGAGTATTTATCCACCAGCATTCATCTGATAGTGTTATTGGCACAAATTTTCATAAAACATAACATGCAAAGTTTAAAACAGAAGAATGTGGAGTGATACTTACCTGTGGCTTCAGGAATAGAAATAGTACCATATAACTGGTTTATTCAGAAAGCCAAATTTGGCAAACAACTTTTATTTTTTAAATTATTATTATTATTATTATTATTGTTGTTGTTGTTGTTGTTTTGTTGTTGCTGTTGTTATTCAGTGGAAAGCAAGTATTTACTTCAATACAATATTTGAAATAATTAATTTATTTTATAACAGGTATTCCAACTAGAACTATATATCATAAAATATTTTAAATTTGAATGATGATCCTTTCAGTAGTCTTCTTTGAAGGAAAGTTGGAGGCTTCAACAACTTAGAGATCTGTTGTGTTCTGTTGCATTTGATAGTATAGCGACCTAATGAGCTTTCAGTGGAGGTCTTGAGGAGCTGAGAAGGGGGAATTGAAGAGCCTTGTTTACTATCAGAAGTTGTTTGATACTGATTTAATGCAGCACGATTGTGTCATAACACTACTTGCCATCCACAAGTATTTCTTCAGGGGGTTAAGTTTTTTCTTTTTCCTTTTTTCTCTTCCCTAAAGAAGGAGTCAAATGAAAGTTAATAGGAGAATAATCGGATATTCCACTTTGTGCTTCTCTTGTAGTAGCATAGAGTTATTTTGAATAAATGGTTGTTTGTTTCCATAACAGTTCTTTATATCTGCTTGGGTTATTACAGGTGTAGCAGTTTAAAGTAGATATACTAATTATCAGGGCCACTTTAATGTAATACTTCTATGATGTTTGCTTTTCAAAGACAACTAACTAACACTTCACAAGAAATGTTTGTAATCTGTACATGAACAGCAAATGTAGATGTAGCTTCGTCAAATACTCCCTTCATGGTAACTGCTTGTTTGTTTGTATTCTACTGTAAAAAGTACTTTTAGAGAAGTTCAGTATACAGTAAAAAAAATTAAATTTTTAAGGTTCACCCACTCACCGTATCTCACAATTACTTTTGCTGCTACTTATTAGTATCATTTAAAACAGAGGCATTTGTTGACCTCCCTTTCCCATACAACATACATATATTTTTTTTCTTTACTATCTAATTTATATTCCTCTTTATACTGTTCTAAGAATTTTTCAATCTTTTTTTTTTTTTGATTTCTAATGCTTTCCAGAAGTTTGGAGATAAAATTAATGGTACAAATGCCTGCATATCTATGCTACATTTTCCTGTTATTACCTATGGGCTTGTTTGATTGGGTTGTTTTTCCTCCTGAACAGCAGTTAGATTTATTTTAGCATTAAGGTTTTTTGACGTTCAGAACTAATCTGAATTTAGGAATTGTTTCGATATTTTAAAAATTAACGTAAGCATAGAGCTTTATGCATTTACTTTTTTTTATTTTTCTTTCTCATTCTTGTTTCAAAATTACGAGTAAAGAACACAGATTAATATGGTGTAAGTGCTTGTTTCTTTTCTTAATAATTATATTATTCCAGTGTTAACCAGTGACTTTTGAAATATAGCTAATGGATGTAGAACTACAGACATGAAAAAATAGTGGATTTTCATGAAGCTGAACAGCACAACCCTGAAGCTTTTTTAAATTAAACAGGTTTTTAAAAGCAGAATTCAAAACATAAGACATTTTGGATTTCTCTAGTCTTACAAAAAGTATCTTCTTTTAAACAAAGAAGATATTGGATTTGAGATTATAGGAAGCAATGCAATGCACTAGCTGATGTTTTGTTTTCTTCATCTTTTTTAATGTCAGAAGGTCTTTTCTGCATATGCAGAGCGGCAGAATGAAGACATATGACAAACAACAAAATGGAGCTGTTTCCTTACACTTCATTAAGAAAATTATTCTAAAACCACTTTTTTTTTTTCATAAACAACAATTCATAGCATGTATTAGTTCCTCTTTCAAGCTCTGTTTTTCTATAATCGGTTTGCAAGGATTTTCACTGATTTATGTAGTGAAAAATAAAATAAGTTACAGGGCTTTCAGATTACTGCCTTCATAATTCAAGAGGATTTATTACTAAGAACATTTCTGTGAGGAAAATAACTCAGCCAATAAAGAAAAATGATTGCTGAAATCTTCAAAGTATATAAATATCAATGTAGCCGTATTGATCAGTTCATTATATAAAAGAATCTGAACTGGAAAGCAGAGTACACATGGCATTCAGTAAAGAGCTATCCTTGTTGGGAAAACTGTAGAAAATTCTATCTAGAAAACAATCAGGCACATCAACAGCAAATAGATCTGAGAAAAATAATTAAAAGCAAGATACTTGAAGTGATTTAAGTAGATATATTTCAAGAACATGATATATAAATCTTTCTACACACAAATGAATATTCCCGACAAATATTCTCATAACAACATAAGTGTGGGTCCCAGTCATGAGGGTCTGATCATTCAGAGATTAGAAGAACTTCTTGGTGTTCTGAATAAAGAAGCAGCTTAATGTAGCCATAATTAATTGCTGAGATGTCTTGTGCCTGTGAGGAGAGCAAGAAGAAAAGGTACTTTTGAGATTCCATCAACAAAGATAGGCATCTGAAAAACTCTGTGATGAAAGGGTTGCACCTGTCTTATTCTCAAAATCAGCTGGTGGGTGCAGACATTCCTGGCATATGACGAACTGTAAAATGCACTTCGGAAGAAGTTGTTTGGGCTCATAAAATTAATAATTGCGTGCTTTAGGAAAAAAAAAATCATAAGGAGAAACTTACTTTTAGAAAAATTCATGAAAAATTAAATTCATGTTACTCAAATACAGTGAAGACTTTTAATTACTTGTAATACAACAGAAAATAAAACACACTTTTAAAACATAGAAGTTTTAAAAGTTTTGTTGTTTTGCTAGCTGATGAGATATCAAATTGGTGTAATATGACTCCTTAACATGGCAAATTCCTCTAAAGGACAACAGAAATATTGAAAATAAAGATTGGATGATAAATCTTGCATAAAATTCCATTTAAAGTTTCTTATTGTTGCTTTTGTTTAAACAAAAAAAGTTTTGAAATTCAGGCAAATGTGGAACTAAACTAAATGCAACACACCTTACAAACAGTGCTGTGTTTTGTAAGACTTGAATTTTTACTTGTTGGTCAACCATACTACTGGTTGACTTTATCAGATGAGGGAATAAACTGTCCATTAATTCTGGTTTATCATTTCAGACTATCAGGGGCCAGAACTGGACTGCAAGATTTGAATAATCTTAGTTAGAAATGAAGAGGATTGGGCCAAATTTCCTTATGTAAACTGCTTCTCTACTAAAAGAAACAGAATGAATGGACAGTTATTCCTGTGAGTAATAGAACACATGAGAAAAGCAAACTCAGGCTTTAAAGCTTAAAATTTGTAAGCTGTGAATGCCTTTCTAAATTAAACTACAAATTAAAAAAAAGTTGTAATGAAGTAGTTTTTTTATCTGTACACAGTGAGTGACAAGTGATTTTGCCTTTTGGCTCTTGTTAGCAAGCTTACTTCCAAAGAAGTTACGAGTGTTCCAAAGTACATAATTGCCTGGAAGAAACACAGGAATTTCAGAAAACCAATTCAATGTTTAAAGAAAATAATACTCAAACCTTAGCTAATCTAGCTAACATGATTTAGGTGCATAGTAAAAACTTTGTAATGTTTTCTAATGAGACACCTTACTCACAATCGCCAATTTAATAAATTTATCTAATATTTATCTGAATAAGTGTTTCACTTTACAGATGACTTAATGTGCCTATTAGCATGTTGAACCTCTGTGAAGTAGTATTGCACTTTCATGTAAAGTCCTTCTAACTGAATAAGAAATGTGCCATTGGGTAACTGCATGCATGACCAGCTTGTTGTCAAATCTTTATTTTTCTAAGTGTGCAACGGTTTAATAACTGATCTGAAGTTGAATTAATCTCTAGTAGAACTGTAATAAAGTCCAAGCAGCATTTTTAATTCTATGGACCAGCTGCAATGGTCTTTCAATTCATTGCAATTTCCAACAGGTTTTATACTTGAGTAAGTCTTTATACACACAATCATCATATTGTAAACAGGATCAAGGTAGTGAGAAATTTCTTCTGTTTTATATAACCTACCCAAAAAGCTGCATACCATTATGCTCATTGCAAAGTAGAAGTACAAAGCAGATGAGTTAATAAACTGGTTGCACTCTACAAAGGGAATTGTGGGCTTATATGCTGTAATAAAAATTGGGATTTGTTTTCACTCCAGTCACATGCTTAGATGTGCATACTGCAGTTTAGAATGGCATAATAATATTAGTACTATCTCAAAGAGAATGCTGTTAATGTGAATGAAAGTAGTAGTGCTTTATGGTTATATCTGCACAGACAACTAATATCTGTATTTTACCTTCATCTAGTTATATAAAGGGCTGTGATTGTCACTATTCTGTCTGTAAAGCAATAATGGTTGCATGAGCCATTAACAGTGAGAAATTACGAGCGTTTTTTGTCAGCGCTCATAGAAAGGCTGACCTTCAAGAAGTTGCTCTAGCTTTGGACAAATTAAGAATGTGGAGTCCAATATTCTCTTTCCAACAGTAAACAGTGAATGGGCACAGAGGAGCCTAGGAACAAGGCAAGTACACAGGAGTATTTCTCCAGAAAACATCTGTACCTTCCAGCAATTTGTGGGTTTCTGGAGCTAGACAACATACCTTTGTATTTAGAAAACTTTTATGTACTTTTCTGCAAAAATTTGCCCTTGAAAAATTTTACTTACTGCTTTTCCGTAGAAAAATACTGATTATGCAAATGTGAATTTTTCGCAATAATAACTTTCAAATTACCTATTGGTCAGCTAGGAATAAATTCTTCAGAGCAGCATATTCTTAACTGTTTCTCCTTTATAGTACAAGGCAGGAATTAAAATATATAGCTTACACAGGCTATGCACAAACATATTTTTGCCAAGCTGGCCAGAGTGATATAAAGCATTACTGTCTCCATCTGTTCAATTACTACTTCTGCATTCTGAACACTATTTTATTAATAAATCTCTTCTTGTTCATAAAACAAATTAACTTAAATCACCCTCTCTAGTGAGCAGTCTGAACTTTTTTATTATGTGAGATTATATATTGTGCTCATGCTATCATTTATGCCATATCAGCCGTGTTATCTAAAGTCTCCAACAGAAGAGGCTGTAAGGATTGACTAAAACTGCAAAAGTGACTATCTGCAAGTGCAATTTTTTTTTGATTTTGTTTATATTAAAAAAAATTAAAACTCTCCAACACTTTTAAGTAATAAAAGTCAGAGCATTAATTGCATTTGAAGTGTGTTTCATGTGGCTATTTGAAATAATAATGTAGAAAACAGGATTTCTCTCTGAAAATTTTGCCTTGATTCTATCTAAACAAAAAGAAGTATAGGTATTTCAAGTACACCGGTAGCCCAAGAAAAAGGCAGGATAGCTCACAAATTTTATGAAATTATTCAGATGTTTTCTTTGCCTTCAGAGTGATTTCAAAAATATTTAGTTTAGGGTTTTAGAGCAGAACCATTAAAATAGGTTTTCACTGGGGGGAAAAAAAAAATGTGAGGTTTTTAACAGTTTCCATGAAGTTTCAAGTTTTTGTTAGCTCAAAAATTTTCAGGGTCAGTGATAGCTCTGAGAGGTGAATGTTTGCTGTTGGAATAGATTAAGTGGAAGAAAATGTTCTTCATTTGTAAATTTGACTTCACAATAGATATCAATACCTGGTACAGTTAAAGACAAGACACTATTGCACATTCTGTTATTTTAGAATGTGTTTTCATTTCTAAAGTCAATTAGCATTAATCATATCTCAAAAATCACAGGAATTCAATTTATATTCTTCGAGTAATACAATTACTCAATTCCTGATTACTTGAGCAGTGGGATTTTTAACTTATTTGCTGGAAAATGTATATTCATTTTTATATAAAAAGAAATGTGCATACACAGTCATACATGCACACACAGGCAGATTTATTGCCATTTTCATGTACTTTTTTAAACTTTTTTTGTGTTTTTGCTTAGCCCTTTTTCCTAGATGATAACCTTAAAAAGTAGATTAAAAACAAAATACAGAAATATTTCCATACTAATACATTTAGTATGCTAAATATATGTTAAATAATTTAAATCATTTTGCTAGTTCTTTGTAGACTACTGCTGCAGTGTGCTTCTTAGTAATTTCTGCCCCTGACTAACCTAATTTTTACTGATCTCCACAGTTAAGAAATGTTTCAGGCAATTAATTTCTATTCTACATTGGTTTACATAATCTTTTTTCTTTCTCTGTACAAGTTATTAAATTTTTGTCGTGGTTTGAACAACAGGTGTCTGCTTAAAAGACAGGAGCCTCCCTTGGAATGGAGGATTTAACCCCCTTCCCCTGAATTATTATAACATTGAAATTAAGGGGCTCTCAGGTGAAGATATTAGAATAGGAATAACAGTTCTTTATTAGGGAACTAAAATACACAATAAAACCAAAACACATGCAGTATTACAAAAGAGGAAAAAGGAAACAATGAAATAAACAAACCCACTGACAGAGTCAGGGTACAGCTTGACACCCTGTGGGATTTAATGGTTGTTCCATTCAATGGTGGCTGCAGTCCCAGTGGCAGATGTGGCTCTGTTGAAGTGATGCTCCTGGAGAAAAAGTGGAGTTTTTCACTGAAGGTCCAGTGGTGATAGAAGGGCCTGGTCTTCCTTTGAGAATCCAGTGGAAAGGCTGGCTTGGTGTTCCAACTCCCAGATTTTTATCCAGGTAGGAATACTTGGCTCCTCCCCCTGATTGGATCATTTCCCAGTGGGATGATGTAATTCTATCAGTGAGACTCAATGTCCCATTAGCAGAAGATCTCTCCCTGGAGGGAGGCTGGGTTGTGAAAGAGATAAGAAAATTGCCCCAGCAGGTTTATTGACAGTTGGCCATTGACAGACAATTACACCACCACCACCACCCCCAGTTTCATCAGATGGTGATAGAATACAGAGTTTAGGTTGCATTTTGCATTGCAACCCATGACAATTCTGCCCTCTAAAAGTTTTATTATGTAGAATTCTGAAAATTTTAGCATATTATCCATTAAAAAATTCTGCCAATTCCTAGGGTTAAATTTTTTATTCTCTTTTAATGGGGAAGCATTAAAAATAATAATAAAAGTGGGTTTCAATTACAATAGAATTTTGTCTTGTAAATATATTCTCTCTAAAGGAAAGGTGTTGAGGAAATTTATAATGATCATTCTTAAGATGGCTATTCTCTTGTTGTATTCCTTCATTTTTTTGTTGAATAATCAAATAATGTCAAAGAAAATTTTCCCAATTAAGAACATGCTGAATAAATGGCATTGAAAAAGATTAATGCCACTTTTCTCTACAATTTTTCCACATAATGAATGTAGTTTTTAAATTTATTTATTTTCTAAAGCTGATTAACTTGAAGGTGCTCTGACCTGAATAAGAGAGGGTGGAAGATTGCTCACAGGTATTTCTGTGAATCTGTCTTGGTCTGTCATTGTCCGTATCTAGGTGTGTACAGTCATCTTGAATAAAAATAGAAAAGTGATGAGTTTGGTGGACATGTATAAACATTCCTCCCACATCAAGCCTCCAGCTATTTTATGAAAAGGTAGCTCACACAACCAAATGAAGAAGTACAGTTCTTTACTATTTCAGAGTAAAACGAAATCCATCTAAATCACAAATTTATTTTATTAGTAACAGAACTCCCTCAGAGGATCAAAGACTTAGAAATCAAGCATTTATTTACTGCTTTATCTTACCTAAACTTTTCCAGCCATTGTAGTAGTTCACCTAAACCAGCAATTAAAATAGTTCAAACATGCTTTTTTTTTTTTTTTTTTTTTTTTTTTTTTTTTTTTTTTTTTTTTTTGTACTGAGGACAAATAGCACAGCTTAGATAGCAATCTTGTGAGTACTCCACCCTGGAAACGGTTCTTCCACACTCAACACCCCAGAAAATTCCTAGGCATTGCCTGAAAGCATTGAAGTTGGCATAAATCCAATATATACTAGGGAGTGTACTGGCAACTAGCAGATAAAGATCATCTTGCCTCTGGCACTGTTTTATTTAGCCCACCAGTGCAGATGGTGCTCTAGATGGAGTTCTTGGGTTCTGTTTAATTCTGTAAATATCTCCTACACTGACCAAAACAAGAAAGCCTCCCACTGGATTTTTGGTGTCGCTTATTACAAGAGGTTTCTTTATTTGCTTATTTGTTGATTAATTAATACCCAGCTGTAAGCGAGGCAGTTCTTCATTGTACCTGCTGCATTCAATATGTTAAGACTGTAGCTTCAAAGCAAACAGTAACTTATAAGATCTGACAGTGTGACTTCAAAAGGCCACTATAACCACAGATTAGCTTGATGTGGAGGTCAACATCCTGTCTTGCTTCACTAGCTCATGAGCCAATAATCTTTGTTCTCAATGAAAGTAATTGTTTTGGGTAGCATCTGATAGAGGGCTCTAGTCCCAAGGTCAGAGAAAGAAAAAGCGTGTATAATGGAATACATCATTATATCATTATACCATCATATACATTAAGTTTAGAAACCAGCAACCACCATAAGCAAAACAATCAGAAGGACAACTCCTGTTCTTCCATTCATTTTTCTATTAGTACCTTTAGACCTGGAAAATACAGGAGGCAAAGTAGGTGTCTTTAAAAGAAGAGAAAGGAATTATATTAATTTTCTCATTTTATTTAAACATGCAAGTGAACCTTGAAAGTTGAAGATTTCGATTATATGCTCATTTGGCTTCTCTGAAACTGATGATTTTGACTCTGCCCAAATTGCCACCCTTTCCTTTGAGAGCAGCTATTACAGGTTTCAGCCTAACAAAGCTTTCTATCCCAACCTGTCTTTCGCAGAGAGAGAAAAAAATGTTCAGATCATCTCTCAGTCAGAGACATATTAATTACAATTATAACATATAGAGGGAATGAAAGCTGCTTGCTAAATTCATAATCTGCTTCAGATGTACGTGAATTAAGATTCATCTAAGAATAATTTTTCGCCCTTCTCTGATGGAACATTGAGTTCCTTCACTTACTCAAATGTGAGCTGCCTCATTTAAACACAGAATGATCAACCACAGCATGGATATATGCTTTCTATTTATATCCTTGATGTCATTCATCTGTTGATCAGAATAAAAGCCATCAGCCATAAAGCCTATCTGTTCATTTTATCAGATACTCTTGCATTTGAAAATAAGATGGATTATATCTTACTTTATCAACCAAAGAAAAATGACAACGTATCAAGTTAGATTTTTCTATTAGTCACCCTCAATATGGTGTGATAAAACCAAATTCTATTTTCATAAAAGCTCATTTTTTATTTTGATTACAATGAACAGAATGATACTGCCATCCAAGCAATCTTTTATGTTCAACAACCACAGAAATGACAGAACACATTGAAAGACAATACCTTTTTCGAGTAGTGGTAATGCCCACAATATAGTCATGAATATATAGACAGAACCTGGGAAGGCATTCCATACCAGTGACAGTATGTATCAGTTAGATTAGTGGTTTAGTAGTACTCTGAGCAGCAGCTGTAGAGGCAAAATAAATGTCAGTAAAATCTAATAAAAGCACACAAATAGCAACAGTTTAGAGAGAGCCTGTTCAGCAACTCACAGTTACACTCACACAGTCTCATTTATATGCCAAATACAAATCATCTGTTTTTACAGAGCATGCTCTTGCCACATTGTTCTCATCATTCATTTCTACAGAGTCTTGTTGAGGAAGCCACTTCAGCCTCAAGAGCTGGGAGGGGACTTCATCAATGTGCATAAATTCATAAAAGGAAGCTGTCAAGGGTATGGAGCCAGGCTCTTCTCTGTGGTGCCAAGCAATAGGATAAGAAGCTATGGGCAGAAACAGATGCACAGGAAGTTCCATCTGAGTATGATGAAGTATTTATTTACTGTGTGGGTGACCACACACACTGAAATAGACTGCCCTAAGAGGTTGTGGAATCTCCCTCACTGGAAGTATTCAAGAGCCATCCAGACAAATCCCGTGCTCTGTATCAGTAGGGACATGCAGAAATAATCCCACACATCCTGTGTGGGATGGCCCAGTTTGAGCAGGGAGGTTGGACCAGTGGACCCATTCTGACCCACACTTCCAACCTTACCTGTTCTGTGATCCTATGATTTCCATAAGTCTATAAGATATTTACTGAGTTCAATTCACTTCCTATGAATTCTAGTAGTGGCAAAGCAACAGAACTACCATTTCTTCATGCTACTGTGGATATTATTCTTAATACCTATCTGCATCCTCAGGTTCTTAATTATGTTGACTTGGGCAGCTGTGAAATATTTGTTTATTTGCTTGTAGCCCAGTTATAATGCTTCATTGATTTAAAAAAAATAAGAAAATCAGATAGTCTGAATTTTATAACATCAGGCAAATGATTTCTCCCTAAGAGCTGATAGCAGTATATATAATATTAAGGTATCTGTTTCAGAAGGGTGAATAGTATAAAGCATGCAAGCTTTTCATAAGAACACAATATTTGACACAGCTATATGTTTCATATCAACCACCCAGAACTTCCTCTAGGACACAACAGTAAAATTCAAAGGTCTTACTTCTACATCTGATAGAGGACTTCCTGGCAAAATGTCTTTTTGCTGAATGTAGTGTATCAGAACTTGAATTTCTAATGCAAGCATATCAATCCCTGTAAAGCTTTCAGTAGGTCAGGTAAAATTCAATTTAAAAAGGAGATTAATTACAGAATTAATTCTGTTTGGAGAAAATAACAGAACATTATAAAATTCAGTTCCTTTAGAATGTATGGGTCGGGACATAAATTTTCTTTGCTTTTAATCCACAGATATTTGCACTTGTTAGTACCATTTCTTCAACTTTTATTCTGATAAACCCCCAAACAAACAAATCCCATACCAGTATCACAAACCATCCAGGCTAAACAATTTATCTGTATCTTTTGAGTAACAAAAATTGGAACACCAGACAACAGCAATGCCAGGCCCACAATATGGCTTTGAATTATGACTTTGAATATGCAGTATCTCAGAAAGCAATTTGAAACTAAGCCTTCAGAAGAAGCAATTCCAGCCATTATTTGATCATTTGCAATTTTCTTCTTTGTTACGCAGGAGAAGTTAAGGGTGTGAAAGAACTTTCCAATTGCATTTTCCACTCCCACTTTATTTCCTGCAAATATGCTGATAGGAACATAAAAGGAATCTGTATCTTTAAAATTGAACTTGCTCTTTTTTGAGGAAACTATTTTGAGAAATGCCACTATAACTGCCAGTTCCTCAAACATATGCTCAAAGACTACCGGAAGACTGTCTTCAGAGTTAGGCTAACAATCATAAAATGATGCTGCAAAGTACCCACTTGTGTTTAAACATGCAAACAGTCATTATACATACTTTCTGACTGTGGTTCATAATATCTGTTGGTTTCTGAGCAAAATTGTAGCCAGTTAATAACACATTCATTCTTTATAATATGAAAACCCAGATGGGAGAAGGTTTCTCTCAGTGATGATTGCCATTGTGTGCTTATTAAGTATAGCAGAAAAAAATTCATTAATCAAAACATAATTTGACAAATTCTTGATTATACCAATATGACTAATTGGAAAATAACAGTCATTCAGGAAAAAAGGTACAAATTTAGAATATGACTTTGCATATTTGATTGTAGTTAATAACAAGCTCAATATAAAATCAAAATACAGGCTTTGGAAAGCTAGATAATTTGTGTTAGACTGCATCAAAAGCAAAGGTATGTTATAGTAAACAGTGATAATCTATTAGTCAACACTGAATAATCAGAATTTCATCTCTTCGGAGATTTGCATCATAACTTCAAGCACTTGAGCAAAATATTTTGCAAGTGTTGTGGGTTGACCCTCTCTAGATGCCTGGTGCCCACCACAAAGATGTATGACTCCTTTTCTCAGCTGGACAGGGGAGAAAACATATATTGAAAGGCTTGTGGGTCAGGATAAGGACAGGGAGAAATCATTCACCAGTTACTGTCATGGGCAAAACTCAAGTTGGAGAAATTAATTTAAGAATAAATCAGACTAGGAAATGAGAAATAAAACGAAATCTTACCACACTTATCACACCTTCTCCCTATCGTCCCTTCTTCGCAGGCTCAAGCCTATTCCTTGTTTTCCCTAATACATCCTTCCAGCATCAGAGGGGAGAGGGAAATGAGGACTTAGGTCAGTTGATTACACCTTGTCTCTGTCACTCTTTCCTCCTTAGAGGGAGGACTCCTCACACTCTTCCCCTGCTCCAGTGTGGGATCCCTTTCATGGGAGACTGACCTCCACGAACTTCCCCAGGTGTGAGTCCTTCCCATGGCCTGCAGTTCTTCACAAACTGTTCCAGTGTGGGTTCCTACTACAGAAACAGGTTGTTCCAGAGTGAATCCACCATGGGGTCACAAATCCTGCCATCAAACCTGTTCCACTGCCGGCTCCTCTCTCCATGCACAAGTCATGCCAGCAGCCTGGTCTTTCATGGGTTTCCCATGGGTTCACAGCCTCCTTTGGGCACTGACCAAAGCACATGATGCAGTGTGTGATTCTCCATGGGCTGGTGATGGATCTCTACATCCCCATGATCCTCCATGGGCTTCAGAGAGAAAACCTGCTGCATGGTGGTCTGTAACATTGGCTGCCATGGCATCTCAACTCTAGCACCTGGACAATCTCTTCTTCCTTCTTTGTTACCATCCTGGGTATCGGCAGGACTGTTTCACTCACATGCTCTCATGCCTCTGTCTAGGCTTCTCTTGCACAGCAGTTTTTTACCCCTTGTTAAATCTGTTGTCCCAGAGGTGCTACCACTGTTGATGGGTTCAGCCTTGGCCAGCAGCAGATCCATCCTGGAGTTAGCTGGCATTGGCTCTTTGGAAAATGAGGGAAGCTTCTAGAAGCTTCTCACAGAAACCACCCCACAACTCCCTCACTACCAAAACCTTGTCACATTAACACAATACAGAAAAATGTTGCTTCAAAGGTTAATTGTTTTCCAAGAATTATTCACAGTGATATTATTTCTGCATATCCCTACTGATACACACTATTAAAGTAATTTTAATTCTTCATTAAATATGTAGAGATAAAATTGTCTATTTTCAATTGAAGTGTTTTCTGTCTGCAGATTTGAGAAAGTGCTCCATTGGTGTATTTAAAAGTAATAGGCAAGGGATTCAGTAACACACATTGATGTTTTTCCTCCTAGAGTACTTTGACTCCAGTGGTAAAACATAGTTTATTAGGAGGCTATGGGTAAGAAGTGATTTAAAGCCCTCTAAAAAAGAAAATTATTAATTGAACAGTGTAAGAAGTTTATCAGCAAAAATGTCTCAATTTTATTGAAAGATAAATGACATTTTGCCATTTGAAGTTAAGATATTTTCATAGAATCATAGAATAGAATATTCTGACTTGGAAGGGATCTGCAAGGATCCTGACCCTGTGCAGGACAGACCCAAGGTGTGCCAGGAGCATTGTCCAAATGCTTCTTGAGCTCTGTCAGACTGGTGCTGTGATCACTGCTCTGGGGAGCCTGTTCCAGTGCCCAACCACTGGGTGAAGAACCTTTCCCTAAAATGTAACCTAGGTCTCCCATGGCACAACTTCAGGCCATTCTCTCGGATCCTGTCACTGATTACCAGAGAGAAGAGATCAGTGCCTTCCCTTCCACTTCCCCTCATGAGGAAGCTGGAGACTGTGATAAGGTCTCTTCTCCGCCTCTTCTTCTCCAGGCTGAACAAGCCAACTGACCTCAGCCTCTCCTTGTATGGTTTTCTATCTAAGTTCTTAACTATCTTCATTTTTTGGATACTTTCTTGTATAAAGAAAACTTTTCTAGGTCCTAGAGAAAAGAAAATACAGATGCAGTCGCAGATTAGTATAGATACATTTGAGTAATTCCTGGGAAAATAAATTATGCAGAAAGACATGGGGAGAAAAGTAACAATATTCTGCTTCCTTTCACTTTTTTATCATTAAGCATTTTCTCACAAATATGATCTCATCTAGTACTGACAAGAAAAATACTTATTATTTCTAGTCATAAATTATGAAATTCATTAAGTTGACAAATGTTCAACTCTATGTTACTCTTTTAGAGTATGTAATGCATAAAAACATTTCATTCTCCAGTTTTGTTTGTGACCAATTAGAAAAATGGCAACTTAATTTCTTTATATTTCCCTGTGCTTTGCAAAGTCTTCACAGTGTGGAAAAAGTGAAAAACTGTTGGAAGGATTAAAATTTAGTTTCAAATCAATATGATTAAAATTTTCTACTTTACATTTTTTGGTATTTTTATGAATATGAGGTTATGGAGCCAGACTTTTCACCAGAAAAAGCCCCCATAGCAGCCTAAAATTAAAATAGAATCAGACTTATGGCAGTCCAATCAATGTTATCAGGGTTGGTTAACTGAAAAACTAAAATAATTCTCCTAACTTTTTATTGTATCCCTTGACTTTATTCACCCTTTTTTTCCTTCTTTTTTCTCTTTTTATTTGTTCAAAATATTTCTAAGTACTATCACAGACTACACAAAGTAATTTCTCATGCAGAATTAAAAACATGTTTTAGTTAAATGTATCAACTGTCTCAATATGATGCATTCTCTGTGGCAGATTGGCCTGTCTTAAAATTACTTTATTCAAAAGAATGTCAAAAAACTAGAAGGTTTGAATTGGTAGATTCTTAAGTCTCAGGTTTTTTATACGATGTTGTTGTTCTTCCCGAGAGTGTAAAAGTCTTTTGCCCAGCACCGAGATCGAAGGAAAAAACCGAGAGCCGTCTCCTCTGCTTCTTCAAGGCTGTTTATTTTTCCCTTATCAGTACAATTTCTTCTCTGACCCACAGAGATATGTTCAGCAGGTCAGCTCATGGGGAAAGGACCCAGCCCCAAAGGTGACGATTATCTTTATACTACAAACTACGTAATCAGTATTTATAATTCTTCACCAATAACTATTATCTATGTTAGAAGGTTAGATTCTCTTCTAAGCCAACTATAATGTGCCACCTCACTGCAGAACATGGAGGCAAGGAAGAAGAAGGAAGAAACCCAAAAGCCATGTGCTTCCTCCATCTTGTCATCGCTTGCTTACCATCCTAAAATCCACATATATCTAAAATTCTCACCCTGTGATAAAACTATGCACTATTCTACTATTTAATACACACTCTTAAATACCCTGCTTCATTTCAGAGCTTAAAAGCCCTTTTTCCATGAACAAAGGTTAAAAACAGTTTGTCAGAGATTCTAAAATCTCTCAAACATGCTTAGAGAAATTCGTCATTTTTCCAGACTCCGACACTTAAGCAACTAAAAATTTATTAAAATATTCCATGCAGCAACCTGAAAAGAGTTAGAGCTGTATTTCATAAGTCCTCACTTAGTCTCAGCTTTTTGATTAAGTATGGGACTCCCAAATACTCTCCAGAAATCTGGTTTATTTTGAAACTTTATCGTGAACTTGATTTTAAACAAAATGCAACCTAGCAAAGGATTTGTTGCAACACAAGATCCGCATTAGGCATGTGCACAAAAATTCAGTGTTCTATGAAAAGCCTGGTACTTACATTAATAAATTGGATTCTTTTGAAGATGTAGGGCCTGTATGATTATATGTTCATGTAATGCACATATGGTTTTTAAACAAATAGGCACAAAAATGTGATATGCCTGAACTATGAGCATAAGACAGTAAATGTAGGTGAACTGTATATGAGTGAACAGAACCAGTTGTCTGTACAAGAGCCCAGTTTTGGGGCTTTGGAATTTTTTGTCTTTTTTTTTTTTTTTTTTAACTTTTGATGCCTGCAATTATGAACAGACTTCATTCTGGTTATTAAGAAACATCCACCTTTTACTGTTGAACAGTACTTCTACATCCAAAATAAATTCTAACCTCGTGTAATTATTTTATCATGAAAATTCCTCTGAAGAAGCTTTTTGGTTGAACATCCAGAGTCAGAAAAATTACAGTATTTATGCATATAAAAATAATTTGGTCTTGACGTTTTCCCTATATAATGTTTAGATTGTGTACTTTTTCCTTTGATTGCCACAGAAGTTTGAGACGCAGGCTGGGTCTTCCTATGTATCAAATTAATTGCTTGAATGAGTACACAAACGTATTAAAAAGTGTAAAGAAAGAGTGTGCCATTAATTATAAGGATTAAAGTTTCAGAGGAATTGAGTGCATTACTGTGGATTATCAAAGGCTTCCTTTTACTTTGAAATGGGCTTTCATTCACCACTGGAAAACAGAACTTGTAATTCTTCCCCTTTTTTTTTTTTTTTTTTTTTTTTTTTTTTTTTTTTATTAATTAAAAGAAAGAATTGTAGGTTACATGAGGTTTGGATATAGGTATGGAAGTTTTTGGAGGTACAAAAAATTTGAAGAATTAAACAAGCATATTTCATTTGGAAACCTAAAAGATATTAGAATTTTTCATGCAACTTTTCAAGTAATTAAAAAAAAATTCTTTGATAAATTCATGCTAATGGTAAAAAAAGATTTGAGCACATTGTGAGATCTTTAGACCTAAATTGACCAGATATTGCAACTATAATACTGCTCAAATTACCATTATTAACACAAAGATTATTTCTATCAAGAATTTGCTGTATTTATTTTTTTTTTATTTTGACTAAAACCAGAGAATATAAATTATTTTAGCAAAAATATTTTACAATTTTTTGTTTATATCAAACCCACTCACTGTGCAGTAGATGAGAACAAGCTCATTGTTTCTAAAGTATTTTAAAGTTTTAAATGTATTTTTATAAAATCCTGAAAATGAATATTTTAGTTCAAATATTTTTAACAGAATCTTTTGCCTCACATTTTTCTCTCTCTCTTTTTTTTTTTTTTTTTTTTTTTCCCTAAGACTTATTTTGTCAAAAGAAGCTGTCCTTCACTTACCATACATGTTTTTCACTTATGATCAGAACATTGAAAACCAAAGCTCACTTTTCCAGGAATTAGAACAAAGTAAGTTGCCAGTGGCTGTGGAATGAAGAATCAACTGAAGGCACACAGAGAGATGAATCAAAGATTTTTGCTATTCATTGCACTACTACAGGAGAGGGAAAGATGATTTTTTTTAGTTTGGGTGTTTTTGTAGATAGAGAAAGAGTTTGGAAGTCACCTCTTTCTCCATTTCTGAAGATCTACAGACACAAAATAATAAGCATCTAATAAAGACTCTCTTATGATGGCTATGTTATTATTGTTAAGCCAATTACTTATTAAAACTGTCAATTTTTAATTATTCATGCAGATAATCTGATCTACAGAATGGGATTTTTTTTCTGAGTAAATCTTTGGTCATTCTTATTTCTTCAATAAATCTGTACAGAATGATGTAGTTTTAAAAAATCCTTTTTCTTAAAAGGAAAGTATTAAAGAAATCAATATGAACCAAACAAATTGAATTCAGAAAGGAAGTAAAAATAAATTTTTTTTGAGGAAGAGAGCAGAATAAATAAAAACAACTAGCTGAGGCCAAATACTAACATATAATCTTTCTATAATCTTAAAAAAATATTTCAGTTCTATTCTGTTCTCCACTGAGGAAAGGGAACATCTTTCCAGTTTCACACAAAAAGGTAGGTAAGAATTTTTTTCCTAAAAAATGTCACAGTTTTCATTGTAAAACATGTATTAGATAGAGTAATAGATGAGCCTGACACTTTTAATATATTCTGGTAATCCATTATACAGTCAGTTAGTATGAAGGAACCATAAAGCTAACAAAAATTAGTTCCTAAGGTAGGTCTAAACGGTTTGATCTGTATATAATCATTTGACCAAGAATAGCAGAATAAGAAACCAATTTAATTGTTATCTTACAAGTCTGAGCTTGAATGTTAAAATTAATGATTAGAATTTTTTTCTGAGTTTGTTACCAACTTCAGTAACTTTTAATTTACTAACCATTCATTTCCATTGTCAGCCCTAGTACAGCAGTGATGACATTTTGCTTTGCGCAGAAAAGAATTATCTTTAAGGATCTCAACAAGAAAAACAAGGACACTCATTGTTGGCTAACTAAAGTTTTTGGTTAAGACTGAAATTGCAGAAAAGGTATTTTAAAAAACTCATGTGCCTTCTGCTGCTGGGAGCCCCAGCTGTTTTAACATCAGATGAGCCTTTCCTCAAAACATGCTGCTCAGATCCCATCTGCGGTGAGGTTCTCCAGCCCCAGTGTTCTTTATATCTTTAGAGCATTATGACAAGTGAATAGATTTATCAGTCTTTTAGCTGTGCAATGCTGAGCATTCTGGGGGCACACCAGTGTTCACACAGAGCACTGTGCTCTTGCACAGCTCCTTAGGGGCAGCCCTTACCAGAGGGATGTACAGGCAGCGTTGGCAAAGGCAGCACACATTCATGCCACAGTCTGTGCTCAAGTTATCCTGTAGCCACTCACATCAACATGCAAGCCCCTGTTACCAAGACCTTGGGTTAAACTCTGCCTAGATTGCTGTTTGAAATCACTACCTCCTACTGCAATATCTTCCATGATAAATGTGCCTAGAACAAAATCTTATCTCAAAGAAAACCCATCTCCAATGGCACATCCCAGAACCTTTTGCCTGGCTTAGCTTTGCTCTGATTCATTCCCATTTCTTGACAGCTTTCAATAAATATTTCTTACTGCTGTCTTTCAAATCTCCTAGCTGTTTTCTGGAGTACCCTGTGTTCTAAGAGATTATCTGAAATGCTCTTAGCTAAAGACTGTTTTCATCTCTGACTCGTAGCCAAACAAAACACTTTCTCTGTGGGAATTTAAGCTCATACTTTGCTCCTGTATGAACCCATAAATGACAGGTGCCAGCATTGACTTTTAATATATTTACTAAAGTTGTCATATCACCCAAAGCTTTTTGAATTTCCAGATATTTTCCTTCTTTTCTTTTTTTCTGTTTTATGTCATGAAATATCAATAATTTCCCTGTCAAAATGCATGTCAATTGATGATATTTTAATGAAAATATGCTCATTCAGCCATACCATCAGTTAACTTTTTCTGGAAGACTTTCAGTGTCATAGATCTTGTAAGTAATTGCAATGAGAACTTTTAAGTAAGGGCACAGCTAGCAAGAGCACGAAATATAGATCATCTTTGATACAATTTGGAGAGTGAGCTACAGTCCAGATACTTCTGGGAGTGAGTAAATGTTATCTCTAGTGCTCTAAATTCAAATTCTGCTATATATTCTTGGTTTCTTCCATAAAAAACAATGTTGTAAGAGAACATCAGAAGTGGAGATGCTCCTCCAAAACCACCATTTAGTAGGAGAGATCATAACTGCCTTCTGCTGAATTTCAGGTGAACTTCAGAAAAGTAATTAATTTGAGGTTATGGAGAGATTCCCTTGAACATCCTATGACAGATATTGTAAGCAGTCTTGAACATGTGTTCTTCTTTATCCATGTCCTTTCTTTGGTGAGATCACAGCAAACATCCTCTTTCCTGTCCATTATCTGTTATGCCAAAAACTTGCTGAAGTGTCAGCATTTTTCACCCACTCAGTTGTGTGCAGAAGCACACTGCTTTCGTGATCACTTCAGGTTAAAACAGATTAAGATACAGAAGGAATTTAATCAGTTCTTACGGGCAAATCTGACTAAATTTGACTTAAGACGAGTAGGTATACATAGGTAGGTAGTAGTTCAAAGGAAGCTGGTTGCTATATGTCAGCTTCTCAAGTACAGATTCTGCATGATACCTCATGAAGGTAAATAAAGCCTTCAGTTTCCACTTCTAAAATCCAGATTGTCTCTCATTTCCTGTGCATCAAAACTGTAGGAGAAGGGAATGGGCATTTTTTGTCTCTGAAATGAATCAATTCCACTGGTGGTAACTGGGGTGCCTGTTTTGCTGGTAGGTGTCTGTCTTTTGAAGGTATTATCAATAGAATTCTGATGGGAACTGAGCAATAGAAATTCAGGTTTAGATGATGACAATAGCTCCTCAAGACCCTGAAAGCTGTAAAAATAGCAGGTTCTGTGCCCTGGCATAAAGCAGGCAGCTCATTTAGTTATATCATTTTCAAAAGATGTTTTACAGACCAATTTCAAAGGTATATTTTACTGCTGTTCCAGACCGAAGAAGCAGGAAGGAATGGAAAGGAGAGTTCCTGTCTAGTCACCTGTTTTATTACCTATAATCTTCTTTAGTTGCATATTAGATAACAAATACTCTACTCATTCTTATATTGTGCCGCTAGGCTGCAACATGTTGAATAATTGATTTGATGTTCACATTTTGATTTTGGCAGAAGCAAATTAATCTAGGCTGGCTTAATTGGATATTCATGCACTTTCCCAGGCAAACTCTCAGACAGGTAGTATAAATGAAGTTGTTTAAGGATTTTCTGACTGTAAAATCAAAAGGGAAAAAAAGACAGTAATTTTAGTAAGTTACATAATGTTATGAAATAATAGAAAATGAACTGTCATCACCTCAGTCTTGTTATATTTTAATTCACAGCTGAAATGAGCCCAGACTGCCTCATTTATACCAATCAACCTCCTCCACTTCATTCCTGAGCTGAGTGGTTCAGGAAAACAGGAACCAAGTCTAACCAGTGCAGAGGAAAGGAAGTATTGTCAAACTTTTGTCTCCAGAGGACTCCTTAGCATTCAGGACAACCAGCTGGGGGATACTTTAAAAACTGTATCTCCATTCAATTTGTTGCAGACTACTTAGAAAAGCTTTTCTTGAGCCTCTACTGGTCAAAAGTACATGCTTCAGGAATTTTAAATCTGTTTAGTTCATTAATGACCTATTCCATGCCACATAGTGCCATCCTGTTCTCTTTTTTGACATAAATGTATCATTTGCTGTTGTCAGGGAAGGACAATAGACTTGCCGTATAAATGTTCAAGGAAGTAAAGAATGGTCAAGTAGGATTAAATATGCATTTAGGTTAATATTCAGAAGAGGCCATTAGCACATGCCCAGAAAAAAGCTAGAAACGGACAAGAACAACATTACGTGCTAGTACTAGAATGGAAATTTTCTTCTATTTTTAGCTCAAGAACTTCCTGAAGAGGAATGGCACACCTGGGAGACGATTGATGATCACAATTCTTGTGGCTTTCAGTAGATTTCTTTTTAGATTACACAGAGAAGGCCTCTCATGACAGCAGTGGGAGATGATAAAAAAATAAGTGTCATTTAACACTTGAAAAATATGTTTTTATCATATCCAGAGACTGCCCGTTGTATGAAATAAATGAGATGAAAGACAGTGATATAATAAAACAAAATAAAATTTGATTTTACTATGAAATAAGATATGAACAAAAAAAAAATCTGGACTTATTTGGATGGGAAATGTTTTTATTCAGAATCCATCTCAAAACTGCTTTAAAAAACAATGAAAAAAACCTACAACTGAAACATTAAACTTTTATCAGTCCTTTAGCTTTCATGTCATCAAAAGTGCAATATAAATAAAATGAACAAAGGGATTATAATGTTAAGCTGCAAAAAACATTTCAAATTTGTGGGATTCAGATGTTTAAGTAACATTTAAAAAATAAAAATAAATTTGAAATGTATCTTTTCTCTTAAATAGGAAACAACTTTTTTTTTTTTTTTTTTATTGTAAGCACTGCTTTTGGTATATCAAGTAATTA
Source organism: Certhia americana (assembly GCA_018697195.1). Taxonomy (NCBI): domain Eukaryota; kingdom Metazoa; phylum Chordata; class Aves; order Passeriformes; family Certhiidae; genus Certhia; species Certhia americana. Next base: position 81,015,361 of record CM031857.1, on the reverse strand, counting down.
TTTGTTATTTTATAAATCCAAATGTCTTTGTAGAAGTATTGGCAAGGCTTAATCAATAACCCGGTGTAACTTTAAACTAAATATAGCTTTTATGGGAAATAAAAAACAGGCTGTTCGAAAATGAACTGTGTTTTCCCTTGTGTTGAGAGTAATTTGAAACTATTAACAGCTCTTAAAAATAAACTATTCTTGTTATTTTCAGCATAGCGAAATTGTAAATGCAATTAGATAAAAGTGTACTACGGAGAAGAGTAAATGGGTAAGAGTTATGCAGAGGGACACAGACACAAAAGTTATACCTAATAAAATTATATTCTTTCCACACCCTCTCCTATTCAAGAGCAGTGCAATAGAAAGTAGCCAAAAGGATATTTAACATGTGTTTCTAAACTTTTATATATATATATATATATAAAATGTGCACAGAGTAGAAAATAACCAGCAGTTAAACCAATTTAATTTACTTTAAACTTTATTACTTGCACTTGTATATAATTTCATTTCACTTTAAGTTACCTGAAAAAAGTATTTCAAATGACAGATTTTTTGAATTATGAATTTTTCTTTAAAAGTATTGCTTCCTTTTTATTAAACTTATAAAATAAGTTCCTTTACTTTCAACAGGGCAAAGTTCCTTTGTTTCCCGGTGAGCTTGTTTTTTAGATAGCAGAGAAAACATAAAAATAAATTCCTTGGAATATTCAGAGGCAAGGCAGAATAAAGAAGTTTTAAGACGTCCACATTTAATATCAGATTGAATAATTAATAATTTTTAATGAATTTTCATACTATAAAAGGAGTCTCAGCATTTTCCTTTCTCAAATATTTTTTTTCAAGGATTCCAGTATTGTTCTTTGCTGTACAAATGTCTGGAGGAGCTAAACAAAATCATTTAATTCCTTCTAATCTTTTTAATGCTGGAAACACTAAGCTGGACAAACAAATCCATTTAGTTCTTATTAATCTGTTTCATGTTAGAAGCCTGTATAAATACTTTCTATATCAGTTTTTAAAATATAAGGTAGTATCTAAGTTTGTTGGAAGTTAATGAACCTTTTCCCCAGATAACTCTTTATGACTTTGATTCTTCTATAGATCAGTGGAAGGGCCTGGAATAACAAATAGAATGTTATTCCATATAACTAATATGTGTCTGCCACAAGAGGGATTATTTTTTTTTTTTTTTGAAAGTATCTCTCTGTTGACTTCAAAGGGAGCCTGGATGAATAGGTTATCCTAGAAATCCCATCCAATCACTGTTTTAACCATTTTGGAAGGGGTGATCTAAATATTAATTGTATCTATACGCATCAAAAGAAAATGAAACAACAATTTTTCATTAAATCTTGCAAATTATTAAAGATCCTCAGAATGGGCAGCAAAAAATCCTCTGGTCCATCTGCCTTCTCAAGCCCCTGCACAATAAGATGTTTTGGTGCAATGTGCCACAGTTACTGTGTGTAAGTCCACTCACTCTGTAAGTGTCATGAGTCCAGTGTTGGCTGGGACTCTGCCTGGACCTTATAATAACCTCTGTGCCTGGACTTTGGCCAAGAATCTGTAGAACATTTCAACAGGTCTTTCTCCCCATCTGGTGTGTTAATTAACCTTTGTTCTATCACAGGCTGCTTCTACAGCTTAGCATTATCATAAGTCTAAAGAGAATAAAAACACTAGCATTGAAGAGAGGCCAGGGACTGCCAAAGATACATTTAAGTTCCATAAAAACATGATGAAGGACACTCACAATAAAAGCTCTGTCAGTTTATCACCACAATCTGTCACTATTCCTGGTACACAAAAATGTTGAGCTTCTGAAAAAAAAAACAAAAACGGAAAAAAAAAACCCACAAAAAACACAAGTTGAAAAGAAAAAGCAGTTTCATTTACATTTGAAAAATTATTTTATTTTGTCACTAGGCTAGCTTTTATGAATTTGAAATTCATCAGACTCTCACAGGAGCAGCTGATATTCCTGAAAAGTGAACACAGAAAGCAAAAGATGCTGCAACATTTAACTCCCTCTTTAATTTGTCAGAAATTTTGCAGATGATTTTCTAGGTCAGTCATAGAGGCTGAATTAGTACTCATCACACAATAACCTTTTCCCACATAGAATTATCTCTAATGTAATACTAAGCATATGAACAAACAATAAAATATAATAACTTTATATTCCAATTCTTCATAATTTGAGAAGAACAATAACTAGTATATTTAATTACAAGTATAGAAAATAAATACTGATATGTTTCAATCACTGTCAGAATATTGTCTGTTATAAAAGGGTATTATAAAAGAGAGGTTTTACATACAGAAGGGTTTGCAACAGGAAACAGAACTAATGGTCTTCCGAAAAGAAGATATTCTGGTGCTAGGTAGAAAAAAACCACAAAAAACCCCAACATATCCTTTGTGTTTAAGTTCTAAATATTTTAAGAAAAAAATATGTTAATGTTAAGGAAATTCATAATCAAGCACTGTTCCATGCCTAGGCACAGTGCAATATCTAGCTGAAAATAGACACTTACAGTAATATTCAGAACACCTAAGTTTAGGTAATTAAATAAATCCTAGATTCAGAATCTGGTCACACATGGTGCATATATCAAAGTAGAGGTACTGCAGAGGAAAAACCTAACTTGGTTTTGTAATGCCATCTGTCACATTCTCTCAGTCTCTCTTTCTTTCTTTCTTTCTTTCTGTTGTACAATGGGAAAATAAAGATTACACTGCTAATTTCATCACTTCAGTTATGAAAATTATAGAGAAAAGAGCAAATCCTTGAGGCTCAAAAGTGTCTCTAAAGCAGCATTGAAGAGCTCTTGTTTTCATTCTTCTGCAAAAACAAAGATTTTTTCCAACAAGATTTAGTCTCAATAATACATATGTGAGTCTCTTCCACTTCACTCCATTCAGGAAGGTAAATTCGGAATAAAACAAGCAATTTTTTTAATATCACAATAGATATTTGTGTCTGAAATATAGAAGTAAATTCTTCAAGAGAAAAACATATCGTGCATATTCACAGAACAGAAAGGTTAAAATATTCTTAGGAATGACACATGAGGCTACAGCAGAAATTGGATAGTCAGCAAAGCAAATTAATACTGAAACCTCAAAGACATATATTTCATTACTGAGGCCAAATGAAAAAAGGAGCAAGTGTATATATAAATATATATATATATACGGTATAAGGAAAAAAATGGTAAACATCATATACTTTCTTAAAGTGAGAGGAAATAAACACTAGAGTGTATTTAAGTTCCACAAACAATTTCTGAATTGCATTGTTTTCAGTGAAGGCATATTATGACAATAGAGTCCTTTGCTATGCAGAGAGGATGCAAGGGATCTAGTCATTATGTGTTTTAGTGGGGATGCAATTACATAGGCAGTGCCATGGTGCTAAGGAAATGAGGTAGAATGTGGCATGCATTTACAATAAGGATTTCATATTATATTTCTACTCAAGAGGTTTTGCTATTGCTTTCTGCTTGTTTCTTACCTGTAAAATGTCAATTTTTTTCTGCACTCATCAGTTGATGAGTAAGAACCAGTAAGACAGTGAAGTGTTTTTAAGAAGACTAGGTAAGAACCAGTATATGACAGTGTTTTTAAATCTAATTTCTACTCAGCCCTGAAATGGTTGATACTTAAAATAGAAAAGTTCAGACAAGGAGTTGTAATATTTTATATTTAATGTAAGAATGTTTAGAGTTACTGAAGGGCAAGAGAGTAGATTACTGTTCCTTAACTTTTTAAATTTTTGTATCACTAGCCTGGCACAGACAGACATTTATTTACTACTGAAGCTGGCAGCCACCTTCTCTGGTTTGGAAGAAAATGTTCATATCTCTGCAATGAGGACTCAGGCCTTTTGAGGCCCTTGAATTATCCTCTTCCCTGAAGAGATTAGATTCTGTTGATCTGATATTGAGCTCCTTTAGCTCAGTTTGACAAGAATCAACACAAATTTCATGAATGTTCTTCAGTTTTCATAGCAATGGAGAAATTCTAGTTTGTGAATTTACAGGAACCTGAAGGCAGAGAGTCTCTTTGGGTGTAATATTTTCATTTCACAGAATAAAGTAATAAGGGCCAATATCTCAAAACTATTCTGCAGTTCTTCACATATATGGAAAAAAACAATAGCCTTCTCCATCAGTTTTGAAATAAATTTATGAATTTTTTTTTTTCTGGTTCTATTTCTTGTCTTTTTAGTTTTTTAAAAAAGGAACTGACTGATATAACATTAAAGAGGAATTTAGTTTATGAACACGCATGTGTAAACAGTTGTTCTTTATGTCATACTATAAAAGAAATAGGATTAGTGCTTATCAGATCCTGAGGGAAGTATATTATTGAGATAAGTGTCTTTCAATACCATTACAAGACATTTTGATACAATTATCATAACTCTCCATCTTGTTTTGCACTTACAGAGTCACTTGGTTTTTTACAGGTATAAAATTTTTCATTTTGAGGGAATTTTAAATATTTTATGCCTTTGGTTGACAGAAGAATATTTCACTTTATATCAAAGAATAGAGAATTAAATTAAAAACTATTAGCCATTTCCATTAATCTCAATCATTGTGACAATAGGTCTTTTATTTCCAGACTTCATGCATGATTCTAGGAAATATGAGAATATTTCATATCTAGAATTCATTGCATGAATTTCCCTTAGCACACTGAAAACTTGCATAAATAAAATTAGGCCAACAGTGTGAGAACCAAGTGTTTTCACTTTACATTTTATGTCTTGTGGAAGAAATCGCACAAATCATCCTTTTTAGTTGGAATTTTTCATTTGTTCTCAGGAAATGGCATGCCAGCTATCTTTAGTTTTCCAGAGTTTGTATTAATGATTAAATAATAATTTGATCAGAATTTATCTTTAGCATAGCCATAGAATGTCTTATTTATTTTCTGAATACATTTTTCCTTCAGAGAAGTCTGCAGCTCATCTGGGGATTAATGACATAACAGAAATAGAATTAATTCAAACAACAAGTTTGATAAAATGAATATAGACAACGGCTAAGATGGTAAGGTAGGGAAGGCAGGATAGGAGCTCTGCTTGCTGCTCTGAGTTGCTTAATTTACCACCACTGCTTTGGTATTTCTTAAGACATTGTATTACTTATTAATTTTACTGCAGTACTTGGCAGAATGAGGTGCCAAGCATTCGGCGTCTCCATACCACGATTGTTTTTATTATTAATAAGGAGTCAATTGAAACTTCTCTGCAGAAAATGCAGCACTGATTTACAAACAACATCACCTACCCCTTTCCTTTCTTCTGGAGTGAGGAGAGGCAACTAAAAGGTGATAATAGACAGAAGAGGTGATAAAGGTGATAAAGACAGAATAGAGAACCTGGAGGGCTGGACGGATTTGGGACTCCTGTTTTGCTTCAGGGAAGTGAAAATTTGAAGGCTGTGATTGCAACTTCCTGGGTAGGTCTTGCTGTTAAGGAGTGGTTGTCCTTCCTCTGCAGAAGTTTTCTCCTTGTTAGCAGAGTAGTAAATGTGTCGTTTCACATCTCTTGTGTGGCTGAGTAGACAACGGGATGTGAACACTTAATTTCACAACTTTGTTGCTTTTAGATTGTTAAAATCTCTTGTATGATCTCAGCAATAAAAGGTAGAAAGCATTTTCTGTGTTTTATATCTCACTTCTCACGAGCCTGAAAATTACACAGGGATCTCAATTTGGGATTTTTAAAATAACTGTGAAAAGGAGAAAATCCAGGAAGCAGTATTGAGCTGGTGTACTAAGTCTCCTTTAGCAAATTGCATTAAGAAAAGGAGTAAGGCAGCAGGAAGTTTGCAGAAAGGATTTACTTTTCTGATTAATTTTTTTTTTTCTGATAAATTAAGTTTCCTTGCTGCTGTGTTTCCTTTTTCTATGATGACTATTTTATTTGTAAAAAAGCTCCCAGTATTTCCAAAGTCTGAAATAATCTTTTTCATGTAATAGAAGACTGTAGAAACAATTAACAATACATGAAATAATGTCTGCTCTACAGCAAGCACAATATATTCTAACTACATTCAAGATAATACATTTTTATGATGATTAGAATTACTTATTGTGCAGATTTTTTTTTTGTTTTTATGTGGTTACCTAATCTGTTTCATATGAGGAATTAACTTGACCTATACCCTACATTCTATTTCATCACAATAATTTGTAGATAGGCTTAATGGGAAACCTGTCTTTTCTTTTTTTAAAGCAAATACATAAATAAATTGATGAAGTATAAAGAAAAAAAAAAGAGTTAGAATAAAATTAAGCTATTTTTTTTTTCTTAACTTCATCTTGGAGGCATAAAGTTTGCAAAACAATGTATAGATGAAAAATCATAATAAAATAAAAAATGTTTTCAATGAGTATATCCAATTAATCCATATTACTTTCTCCTTTTTAGAAATCATCATAATGGACATTTTCATCCCCAGGTCAAGAAGTAATTAGTAACATATGAAATGAAATTTGAATTTGAACTCCTTTTGCAATTGTGGAAAAAAGAAGTTACTTTTTAATTAGTGCTTCTATAGGTATCTTAAGGTTGTATCTAATTTACACCTAATTTATACATCTTAGATATCAATCCTGGCCTAAATTACTGATTATTAGATTTGGCATGTTCCTAACATTTTATATTGTGAAACTTAAATTTGGAAAAGATAAACTTAAGGCCTCACAGTTTAAAACAGATATTGAACCTGTATGTGTACATAGACCTATGGAAAGCTAAATTACATAAAATTAAAACAAACATTTTTAAAGTACATCTAATTTTTTATTTGTGGATAAAGAACATATTAGTACATATGTAGTATTTTTTATGCATATTTCTCATATATCTGAACTATATAGAACAAAAAATCATTTATTTCATGTTATCATCAATTGAAAATTCTTTGTTTTACACATATATATGTGTAAAAATGTCTTTTATTTGAAGATTGAAAACGTACTATGAGTAAATAACGATGAGGTTTGGTAGGGATTTGTGCACATACCCATACGTGCATATGCCATGCATCCATGGGCTTACTGAAATTGTACTGAAGACCAACTTTACTGCCTATAAAATTCAGGACTTCCTTGTCCTTGTCCTTATTCACAGTACTTCCATTCTCTTGTGAATGTGAGCCTGACTTAAAGAAAATGTTGTTTCACTGAAGTGTGTTATTTACAGAATTTAATTATGCACCTATTTAAACATGCTTCTACTTTGGACCTAGATTAATACTGTGGACATTTTTAAACAGAAAGATGAGTGGTTTGATGTTTTTCAGCATCAAGCAAAAAGCATGTTTTTCAACATGCTTTTCCAAAGGAATTCAGATTTTTAGCAGGTTGATTTTACTAGGTGTTTTCGATAAATATAGTAAGAATGTCAGTCCCATGTCAAAACTTTTCATGGGTGAAGAGATAAAATGCAAATTGCCATAGAAATTATTGAAATCAAGATCTAGTACCAGGAGTAATATCTTGGCATTCAATAGTATAGAGGTCTAAAAACTATATTTTTGTTAATTAGAAAAAATATATTTCTTTTTCAAATCACAGAATATTGGTCAACTTGCATTTTTAATTTTATGCTGTCTTATAGTAAATAGAAATAGAATCCTTCTAAAACTTAACCTCATGGCAGTTGCTAAACTTTAAAAGATTTAAAGTTATACTTATTTAATATTTCAGAGGCAGTATCTTCTTATATTCTTGTCTGATGTTTAATAAATTAAATAGACCTTCGGGAATGGAAGTTTAGGAAAGGAAAGGAGAGGAATTGTTTGGTTTTTTTAAACTTAGAACAGTTTAGGAAAAATGGCATGAGAATTTTATGACCTTTAAGAATCACTAGGGCATATTCTTGTTACATTTTCCTTTTAATAAAAAAGTATTGTTAAATCAATGTCTTTAACAGTATTGGTAATATGGAATATACCACTACAACTTGATTAAGCTGGTACAGCATAACAGTGTAAATTTTCACTTGAGTTTCTGTAGTAACAAAAAACCCCTCAAATTTAGCATGTAATTTGATGGTAAGGCTATGCAACCTAAAGGCAAGTTGTTGCAGAAGAGGACAGTCTACTTTTCATGCTGGCCACATATTTCCTCCTCTTCCTTTCCTTTGGTCACAGAACAAAATCTTTCCTGGATGGTTGGTGAACAGTTCAGGGACTTAAATGGCAAAAACAGGATTCTTATCTTTTTTGTGTCATAGTAATTTTGCATGACTTAAGTCCCTAAAGGGACTCACTGAAGATTCAAATGAGAGAATAATTAGGGATTAAGTGAGGTGAAGGCAGAAGAGTTCTTCTTTTTGATAGTAGAAGCATAGAAGAAAAATGGTTTGAGGAGACCAGTCATGGTCCAGCCCAGCCTCTCACTCACAGGAAAAGGTTGGGAGTAGCTAGTCAGTAGGCTGGCTTAGCTGTAACATCAGCCAACACTTTTTGTTGGCTTTCCTCGGTGGCAAATAGCCCAACATTAAATCATGAGGCTACCAGTCTTGTAATGTAGCACTTCTGTGTCATACAGTGCCTTGCAGCAACTCTATGGCTACAGCAATGCATTTTACTCTTCTATGCCTTAGTGCATCTAAATACTAAATGCAAATTCATCTACACTGAGGAAACAATCAACAATACTGAGGAAATAATCAACAATACCTAGGAAATAGAGAATCTTCTGAAGAAAGCAATTACAAATCTAAAAAGAAATCCTTACAATGAGTTATATCCCATCCATTCTCACCATAAAGCCCTGATGATTTTTCCCATCTCAATGCAGCTTTTGCAGGAGTAGGCAGGGGATCCCTCTATTTAGCTTATCTTCTTGCTTCAGGGCGTTTGTATGAAAGCTATTTATGGGAGGGTAAAAACATAGACATTATACTGTACTGCTATCATATATCTAGGATTATTTTCTGGAAGAGTTTCTTTTTTCATGACTTAAATTCAACCATGAAATCCACATGAGTCTTCTTTGTGATAATTTTGGTGCTAATCATTGTATCTGATCCTCTTTTTCTTTTGCATATAGACAAGCCATCTATAAATTAGTGATTTTTCTATCTCTCTCTCTGAAGAATCACACATATATATGTAGAAATAAATTGTATTAAAATATTTTGTAGCAGATGGACTCTATGGAAATATTTTCTAGGGACAATTAATCTTTCTGCTTCTGTGCTGGTACAGTATATGGCCTCTGTGATTATACTTAATGTATTTTTCAGGCCTAGATCATTGCTTCATTTTATTTATGTTCCTCTCAGACTGCCTGCATATAACAAGCATTCCGTCTTGCTAATTAACTCCAGTGATCCCTTTAAGTCCTGATTAAGTTCTATTATTAAATTATTAAGACCTTTCCCTAGTGTTCTAGAGTTTTTTTCCTCTAATTTTGAATGATTTCTTGAAGCATTAAATAATCTTATGAAATAACTTTTCTTTTTTTTTTATGTTTTTTTTTTAATGCGCATATTTCAAGACTGTCAGGCTGGCAAAGTATTAGAGTTAGAGGTTATAAAACAAGGGATTTCACCTGGAATAACTTTGAAGGATGTTTATAGTGATATTTTCATACTCTAGGTTATCTATCATTACCCAATGGATTGCAGCAATTATAATAACTAGACAGAGAAGCAATACCAAAACTACATAAAACTCACAAAGAAACTTCCTTTCAAATACATGGAACACTTTATGCTGTAAAATTATTTGATGCAAAAGAAATAAGTTTTTGAAAGAGACATATATATTTCACTGTGATTTATTCCACTTTTTCATGTTTTGACTATCCAGTGTCATTCTAGAAAGCAAGAGTTTGCATATTAAAGGGATGAATAAAAGACAAAAGTGCAGGATGGCAGGATTCTCATACACACAAGTTTATCCACACATGCACACCAAGCTTATTGCCACTCATTTATGCTATAGCCTATATATTCCTGTGATTCCTCTGTTAACATAAAAAGATGATATTAGTAGGTAATAAATAAATCACAAAATTTTAATTTTATTTAATGATGAGGAAGGAAATCAGAGATATTAAACAAAAAACGTTTTAAAATTCAAGAGATTGATATCATTAATACAAAATAAATTTATTACATAAAAATAAATCTTTTATTTTCTATTTTTCATAGACCTCTGCAAAAACAGATATTTTTATTGATTGCATCAAAAAATGGGAAAAGATATTCAAAATATGGGGATTAAAGACAATATGGATCATATTTTTTGTTTTGTTTAAAAATCTTCATTTTAGTATCTTTATAATGTTGCTTTTTTTAATAAGCACAGTAATCATATCAATGAATCAATCAATGGAAAAATATTTCAAGATCTTTGCAAGTAAATTGAGTTATAAATTTATATGTTAGTTTTTATGTCCATGTCAATAAGACTAAGCAATTCTTTTTAAGAATTAAGTTGCTTTTCTGGTTGCTCTATCTTAATTTTTTTGTTTTATCTGCATTAAGTGACCCTCTGTATACTTAGCCTTTGAAGACAAGTTTACCTTTGTGAAGCAAACACAACTGAACCCCCACATACACCTTTAAAACAGTAATGGGATGTGACAGCACAACATGATTCAATCATTTCAGAAGCTGAGGGTTGCATAGAGATCAGTGGGGCATTTTTTTCCATCTTTCCAAATGGCTGTTGCTTTTAGCAGTTTTCATTGAAACAGATGACCGCTTTAGCCTCACACAAAAGTAGAAACAGCAAATTCTGGTCTATTGGAGTAACTGGGTCTTAGAGAAAGCTAAATATGTGTAGTGTTAAAAAGTGTAAGCCCTATTGTAAAGAATGACTTTCTAATCATATAAATGATAAAATCTCTCATGTTGCAACATCCAAATAATTATTTATCTCTTTCTCATGCTGAATTTTTGACTGTCTCTTACTTTTGAATTCATTTTTAATTACTATCTTTTGCTTTGGCCTAACAGCCATGGCATATATTTAATCAGGTCTAGTAGCCACACATTATATTTTATAATTCACACAGAGAGTTCAAGTGACCAAGGCTATAAAAACTGAAATGCACTTCAAATAACCACAGGAAACATTTCATTCCATCCATGATAGCCTCTATGTTTACACTGTGGTGGTATTTTCTTGCTGCTCCACAGTGCTAGATGATAATACCTCTTGCTGTTTAGCAGTAAATTGTAGATATGGGAACCAGAGCTTCATTTGGGCACCTTTTATCTGCTTCAGAAAGAAAATATTCATCGAATAATGGTTTATTCAGTATTCTGTCGTTATTACACCTACCAGCCCAGAAAATTCATAAACTGATTTGCATCTCAGACCTTTTTTTTTATGGTACAGTCAGGAATTGATTGTGTTTGATTGAGGGTCAAAGCACATGAAGCTGATGAAGAATGAGTAAATATATATTAAAAAATGTTGTACATGTCAACACGTCAGCTTCAGAGATCACACTGAATTTCAAAATGGCATAACATGCTTAACTTAAATAAGATATAATTTATTTTCATAGAGTGGTAGAATCACAGAATCATAGAATGGTTCGGGTTGGGAGGGACCTTAAAGATATTTAATTCCAACTCCCCTTCCATGGGCAGGAACACCTTCAACTAGACCTAGTTGCTCACAGCACAGATACTTTCCTAGATACTCATGAAAAAAACCATTTTTTTCCTGTAAATATGTTAAGAAACCAGACAGAAAACAGTTTATAATTGCAGAAACCAAAGATTTTCTATTATCTTGCAAAGTGCTTTGCAGAGATTGAAAAATTTTATTCATAAAAACTCCAACATCTGTTATTACAAAATAACAACAAAAATGTAAAGTAAACAAATGACAGAAAATAAAATCAAAGAATGGGAAAAAATATTTTTGGCAAAGAAATTGGAAACATAAACAATAAAAATGTGCAAGGTGTGACTTACTGACTAGCAAACAATCTATTCAACTTATTGGCTGCTTTATGTATGTAAAGCGTGGCTTCTAGAAAGCAATTTTTCTTTTTTTTTTATTTTTTTTTTTTTTTTTATTTTTGTACTTTTAACACATAAAACTAATGAATTGAACTACTCCAGACAGATCATATTGACTTCAGTGTCAGTGTCATTCTATTGGGAGTAGACTGCCTTGTAATACTGCAGAATGAATGAACCTCCCTGGACCTATAATTGCTAACATCCTTCTCTGTAAATCCCTCTTTGGGGCTTCTGGGTTTAGTTTAACCTCAAAATTGTTTTATCTTTTGTAAAAGTTAACACTATGGTGGATTTTCTTCTAGACCTTGATGAATACGGATTTTTTTTATTTTTTCTGATTATATGTTTAAATGTAGCCTTTTGAAATAGTTCCTTTTCTTAAAATTCATTCACACTGTTATTTTCAGCTGGGTTTGGTTGAGAGAAATGTGGGAGACCACACCTGTGAAGACATACTGCACTCTATTGGCAGATTATACTCTACAGGTGTCAGCTAGACCTTTTTTTTTTTTTAAAGCTCCTATATTTTGTTCAATAAGAGTAAGAATTCAAGTTCTGGGGATAGACTGAAGAATTCTGAAGAGGAAATAAATTTCTACAGATATGACTTCTTAACAGAACATTTGAAACTATCTCTTTTGCAAAATGTTTTGATTTGAAATATGTAAAAGTTCATTTTATGCTTCAGCTTATTTTATTAAATCATATCATGCCTTCATACTTGCAACATATTTCAATTTGGGCCTGGACTCAGGAAAGAAAGTCTTGTAAAAAATTGCAGTTTCAAAAATTTTCTACCAAATTGAAGTGCTTAAAATAGCTCCAGCAGGTATTTCAGCCCATATAATAACTGAAGTAACTGAACTGTCTTCTTAGCAGTATACCTGTCTCTGACAATCCTAAAAATCCAAGTCCTAAACCAGACAGCTATACTGGAAACACAAACTTTGGGGTTTCCTGTGGTAATTGATGTTGTGGCAAATCTAATCATGAACTATAACAGCAAAATTTTGTGGAGATTTTAGGTGATGTTTAGGCTTAAGATGAGAGGTTTGATAATGATGATGTTAATTACTCACTCTATGATGCTAACCTTATCTTTTACAGAATATTATAGCAATAATGTTGTATATCCTGCTGATAAGGAAAATCTTTTATGTTCTAGAGTGTTTTATTCTAGCTCTAGGATAAAGCTATAAAACAAAGCAGAATTATTCTAGTTTTCCCAAACTGTGAACAAGATGTCCTGTGCTACATAAAAGGTACCCCCAGGGCAGCTTATAAATTTATTCCAAATCAAAATGCATCAGTTTTACTGAATTTAGAATTAATAGAGAACATCTGTTTTTTTCCACAGCTGAATGATAGCACATGCTGGCTCAGCATAATCATGAAGAGAAACCCTGTTAAGACATCTACAGCAAAATCACAGATTGCTTTAAATTTATGCATACAAGTAGTCTCATAGTCTGGACATGGCTAAGTGCTTTACTGGCTTTTTTTCCATGAATTCATGTAGTACAGTACCTTAAGTTTTGCTTGCAGAAATTATGATATTACAAGTCTGACTTTGAGAAATGCAGAATCTAATTGAGAAAACTGTAAAATCACATAATTCATAAGCACAACAGCATTGGGAATGCTTAATATCTTCTTATTACTCTTTAATTATAGCAATATTTGAGCATAATATATTCTCAATTATCCAACTTTCTATAACTATGAGAAGTTGTGGCTGTTCTGAAAGAGTCTCCGTCAGGAAGTATAGCTTATTTTAGTGCCTCTCAGGGAAAAAAATATATAATACTAGTATTTGCAGCTACTTCTTGAGCTTTGAGAGGTTTTGTGTGAAATGGCTTTCAATCTTTTTATTTAAGAAGCTGTAATAATAAATGCTCTGTAGGTTTCCATAGTTCTAAGGATACTGCTAAGAGAAATGATATAAAGAAAAAATTTTTTGTTGGCAGAATGGTTTGATTGAAATCTCTTCATGAGCAAAACCCTCAGCTTTCCTTCAGCCTCCTATATTATGTGCTCAGGTTCTGAAAAAATTCAGAAAAACAAATTGAAATTTCTTTCCAAGTTTATCTTCTGAGGGGTACAACATTCACACCGAGATTAGGGACCAGGAGGAGCAGACTGCAACATACCCTGTGTGTAGAAGGGTCTTTGGGGGGAAAACAGAATGTCTTGGAAGAGAAAATGGAGATTTCACCTTCAACATGTCCACATCTTACTACAATAGAGAATCAGGACATAATATCAGTATGTGTAGTCTACTGAATTTAGAAAAGTTTCAGAGTTTGGGGTTTTTAGATATAGCTTTCAGTTGCAGGTATGCTATTTTAATTATTTCTTATCTGGACAAGAAGAGGTATTACTATACTGGAACCCCCTTTTTTAGAAGACCCTGCAGACAGGTGAAGAGCGATGTGTAAAGACATAAAGTAATGGCTATAATATTAATAATCACAGAATCATTTTAGAGTCATTTTGGAAATGACCTCCAAAAGCACCAAGTCCAACCTTTGACCAACCTCCCACCACCTTGTCAACTAGAGCATGTCACTAAGTGCCATATAAGGTCACAACTACATGTTCATTACCTTCACTAAAATGGAACGTCTTTTCACTGCATGTAGCTCCAGCTGTTGTAACTCATCCCTCAAATGCAAGAGGTCAATAGTTCTGTTTGACTGACCTGACACTCCACTGTTACCTGTCCAAACTTCAAGTTCATTCAGCTGGATTTGCACATCAGCTGATACAATTATTGTGAATTTGAGGAACTCACCCAGAAAAAATCTTGGTCAAGGACATATACATTTTCTGTCTTCTATACTTATATAATAGCAGATAAATCAAATTTCACAGATATGTATTTAATTTATTTGGGTGTAACTAGAAGACCAGAATGACCTGCTTATGTATTTGTGTTTAGGCTGATAGAGGAATTTTAGTTCATGTGTAGGTAAAATTAGTCTCTAAACTTTAGCTGTTGTTCAACCAAACTACTTTTCTCCCTGTAAAAGAAGAAATGAATTTGTTAATCTTTTCCTAGAATTTTGATCAATATCAATTTGCTGAAATTTCCTGGTTTAATTTAATTTCTGTCTTCTTGGTTTTGTTATAGCATCATATCAATGTCTTCTGAATTTTTTTAAAATAAATTATTTGATTAGGGTTTCTTTAGTTTTGTGATGTTATACACTGAGCGGAGCTTCTGGTTTTGTATTTTTCAAGTTTCAGGAAATAAAAAATATTTTTCTTTTATTTTTATTGGAGGAGTTTCCTTATATTTGGCATATTTAAGAGAATATTTCTCCACTGGGATAATGTTTCAATAATTATATGAGTTGTAATTTCTAGAGTTGCTTTTTCTTTCAGTGAGTCTTCTATGTAAGCCATTTTGCAGATCAAATGTGAAATTCTTGTGTTTCTTTCATCTTTTTACTGGATACTTTAGTGTCTGTTGGAATTTAAAATCCATGCAAGCATAATATTTTTTCATAGCAGCTTCCTCTTTTTCTTCTCTTATACATTACATATGAAATAAAACTGATTCTCAACTGATTCTAAGTATTGCTTATTGACAGTGACAGCTTATTTATAACCTGTTTAAAATTAAATTAAAACAGCCTGTATTGTGAAGTTCACTTTTGCTTTGTATTATTAATTTCAGTTACCTAGGTCTCACTTGCCAAGATGAGCAAAGATACTTCAACCTTTAAATTTAGAAAGACAATAACGACATAAGAAAAGACAAAAAATAATCCCAAGGTGTGATGGCATGTTGTAAGTTAATTCATGAGATGAAATTCTTGTGAAAATATGTATTTCAGATATTTTAAAACCAAATCCAACTCTTCTGGCTCTTCAGAATTACATGAAATAACCTGCTGATTATGTCAGTGCTAAAGCACTGAAAACAAGAAAACAAACAGAAAAATCAAGCCAAGAAACATGAACAAGTCATTTTCTTGCTTCTTCTAGAAGCCCCAGTGTAGGCTAAATGATCTGTGGCTTCGTTATTCGTCAGGAGCGTGGATCTAAATCTGGACCTGGATCAGTTTGTGGTAGACACACTATTGATGTAGCACCTTTTTGAAACACTAGTGTTTATGGATGCATTAGTGTTCCAATTCTGTAATGGCTTTCCTTGTCTGAATTCTACTTCCTTATGAATGCCAGAGTCACAGAACATCAACAAGGCTCTTCTTCTGAAGATGCCTAGACAGATTATAATTCCAGAGCCTTAGTTGTTAGATAGTACTACCGCTTCTACTGATGAGAAAATCTATATTTTCCCATGTTTTAAATTAATGAAAGTCAGTGGATCTTCCAGGGTGCACAGAGACAGTTGAAATAATTAGAAAACAATTTCCACATGCTTCTCCTCCTCTCCGTGGAGCATTCAACAGAATTTTCTTAAAGCATGCATTTGGAAAAGAGAACATTGGTCTGCTAGGATTATCAAAATTGTTAGTTTTCATAAAATTCTAGAAATCACAATATTTTCCAGTTGCAGATGATTTAGATAATATATCAGTCGTAGTGAGAGAGTGGTTTTCTTTTCCATCTTCATTTTCCCCTACACATATAATTTCCACAAAATTGTAATACATTCAATAGCTTAGTTAGATAATAGTAGATTGAAAATGTTGCCATTTTCCTGTATTTTATCTTTCTCAAAGCTGTGGATTGTTTCAGAAGAAGATAACAGCCATTTCCATGACTAAACAGTTTTAGAGATGCTTTTGGACTTGAAGAGAATAGGCAATTGTCCCAGGTTCCCTTTCAGTTTGACTCAAGGCTGTGTGAGGTAAGATGCAACGAAATATGCAAGTAGAGAGGAGGGAAGGTCTTCTACGTTCCCTCCCTCTTAAATCTCCACAACTGTATTGTACACTTTTGGTCATTGTGTTCCATTTAGTTAAAATGGATGTGGAAAATAAATGCTTTTGTAAAAATAGAAAAATAGCAGAAGTTAAGGAATAGCAAGGAATCACTCTTTTATTGTCAGGAAAACAAACTCAGTACAAGAACTGTGTGTCCTACTGTCATTGTCCTTGCCCTTGCAGAACTTGGGTATTTGTCTGTTTCTTTAGTCCCAGTCTTGAATGGCTTTTCCTTCACACCACAAAACAATGACGTGGAAAATGCATGAATTCTTTGCTGACACGGTAATAGGCTTTGCTTGCATTCATGACCTCAAGAAGTGACTGTCCCACAAATGTCCCTGAATTGGTAACAGCTTTTTTTTTTTCTCCTTTCCTATTGTATTTTTAATAGCTGTTTATTACAGTACTTTTCTGAATAAATGTATATCTTTAAAGTGCTTGCTTTCACTTCTTTCAAGTGCTCTGCTGTTTATGGCCCTGAGCTTCTTTAGTAATATAATGAAGATGACTTTGAGTTTCTTTTGTTCCCCCAAGTGTCTCATATTTTAATTCACTGAGTACTGCAGAAGCCAAGGTCTACTGAGTTTTACTCTGGAGGTGAATCAGGAGTGCAATAGAATTTCAGAAAGCTATGTGAAATGTCTCACATACTCACCATGTGAACATACTACCAAGTTATACTCAGACCTAAAATGTAGCACCTGAAAATCATGAGGGTCATTACTGTTTCCTGAAGGTCCAAAAAAATGTGAAGAATATCTGATACTTACAAAAGAAATCCAGAGAAGAAAAAGAGCAAGAGAGAAAGCTCTGGATCTTAATTACCCATACTGTCTAATGCTTGTCTCCTCAGCTCTGCCTTTGAACTGCTACAAATACTACATCTACCACAAGGGTTAAAAGCTCTGAGCAGCATGTGAACCATTTGGTGCCATTTGGTCTTCACCTCTATTTCGCAGAGCAGAGACTAACTTTTGTAGTATAGTTATTGTTTATATTGTTACCAGGCTTGTATTCTTGCTTTACAGTCTTTTTAGACAGTGCGTGAGTGAAGAAAAAAGATGAATCTAGAAAACTGACAGGGAATACAACTATTTTATATGAAGCATGAGAAAAGTTGTGTGAGACAGCATTCCATTCATAGCTTGTGCTTCAGTCTTGATTTGGAAAGGCCCTCAGGTACATGCTTAACTCCCTCCGAAGTCAATGTATTTACCTAACATATTCAATAGTCAATATATTTATCTAACATATATACTTAAATATTTATTACCTAAATATTTACATAACATCTGTTGCTGTTGTCCCCCAAAGTGTTTTTTCAGTGTATGTGAAGGACACATGCTAGGGAAAAATAGGGGAGTAGCTACAGAAACATACCAGTCACCTCTGTCTCAGCCTGACAACAGCAGAACAGCACAAAATGCAATTGGGAATGACACACGAGAAGTTATTGCTTAGAGATTCAATGGCCCTGTTCTTTCCCAGGGACTGTGGTGTGTGCATGAGTGGCATCACCCAGGAGCAGTTCGAGCTGTGGCAAAATTGTCTCCCCGTCCAAACACCCCAGAGCTTAGTGCCATGAAAGGAAGGGCACACAACAGCACTGTTCCTTTCTCACTGCTCTTCAAAGAGCTCTGTCAGACATGTCATGCTTGCAGTCTCTGCATCCCCCTAGGTAAGTCCCTGTGTCAAAAGCTAAGTTTTTTCCCAAGTGTTTTAGTTTAGAGGTGATCTAATCAGATCACATCCCATGTTTAAACCACCTTAAACCTATTACAATTCAAGGTAGATACCTGAATTTTAGCACGCCTTTCCACATGCCTCATGCTTGTCTCAGACATGTTAGTGTCAGTAAAGAGCAAAACCACCAGGGCTTCCTATGGCTTTGTTTTCCTTCATGACAAATTGCTCTTATTAATAACAGGAGGAAATTGCATCCGGTGAATTTCTGTAAATGGCATTAGTGAGGGGTTAATTTGGCATGGTAATTTTCATTGGGGACCTGTTGAAATCTGCACAAAAGGGAGTCCTGGTTTTAGCACTGCTTTGAATATATTTGCTGAAGAGTTAAGACAAAGTCTTTCCTTTGCACCCTGATTTGTTTTTCCTTCAGAAGGAGAAGGGGAATTTATTGTGATCCGTGGAGGTTACTGCTCTAGAAATCTAAGAACATTTCATCAGAGGAAACAAATACACTTGTAGAAACAACAGTGAAATATGATAACCTTCAAATCTATTTATCAAAGGGACTGCAGTTCCATTTCAAGGCAGGTGAAGGAATACTTACTGAACCCAGAAAATGAATCTACCTCCACAGAACTGAGATAACTAAAAAGGGAGAAAGAAACGGGCACAAAACTGTTAGCACCTGCCAACTCTTATTAAGAGATTAGAATGTTTTAAAAGACAGCAAGCAGCTCAATATTTTCTTTTAACTTTCTCTTGCCTGATTTCTCATGCATGCTGCTGTGCACCACAGTGAAACAAACAGGTCACATTTCAGCTCCTCAGAGCTTCAAAAGCACTTTATGACTTAAGAGCAAGTAGCTCCTCTTCAGACATCATAAGAGTTTTTAAAGAAATGCATCTTTTTAAGAAATGAGTCTGTGCCCAAGTGATTGACTCTTAGGAAACAGAGTAAGACTAAGACTTGGCAAGAAACTTAGGTCCCAATGTGACAGTAGAGTTACTTTACACATGAATACTCAGTGATTTAGGAATTGTTCTGAGATACACTGAAATATCCTACAATTTCAACAAGTTTCCTCTTTAATCAGTGGAAAACACAGTTTACAAATAGGCTTCTTGTGAAACGGTGATGAAAGCAGCACTGCTAGTCATGCAGATCAGAGAGCCTAAGCTCCAGTGAAGCTGACAGGAATACAGACAAATGTTTTAAAATGGGAAGTGTTATTTCTGGCAGAAATGGGGTCCTGATCCCCCAGTGAAATGCTAAAACTTGCAGGGGAAAAGGCCAGAGTGTGAACCACATGCCTCCTGAGAAGGGACAGTCAGGTGGCCCATTGCATTTGTTGCTTCATCACTGGTTAGTTTAATCAGAAATTAGATCAAACAAAGGCTGAGGGAAAACTGTTCAGTTGCAGAAAGAAGGGGTTTAGTGCAGTGAGCTGCCTGAAGAGATATAGTCTATCTCTGGCTGGGAGTAGGAAAAGGGCAGGGTTAACAGGAGTAGTGCAACCAAATAACAGAGAAGTGGGGTCTTAACTGCTCTCATAACATCCGTGGCTGGGGTATGACCAGGCAAAGCTGTAAGGCTGTTATCCTCAGGTGGACAGGGAGAGCCAGGCACCCAGGCAGAGCTCCAGGCTCTTGCTGATTGGGCTGACATGACCAGTACTAACTTCTATTGCATTTGGCCCATTTAAAAAAAAAAAAAAAATTAAAAAAAAAAAAATCATAACCCAGAACTACTGACCTCTACCTTCATAAGACACCACTTGGAGTACTGAATCCAAGTCTAGGGTCCTCAGCATAAGAAATGGACTTATTAGAGGGGGGCAAAGAAGCCACAAAGATAAACAGAGGGATGGAATGCCTCTCCCACAAAGCCAGGTTGAGAGACCTGGGCCTTTTCAGTTTGGACAAGAGAAGACTTTGGGAAGACATCATTGTGATATTTCATTACCTTAAGGGCACTTACAAAAAGGAGGGAGAGAGAGCATTTTTTATGGGTAGACAGTGACAGAGTAAGGGACAAAGGTTTTAAACCGAAAGATGACATGTTTAGATTAGACAACAGGAAAAAAATCCTGTCGTGAGAGGATGGTGAGGCACTGGAACAGGTTGCCCAGAGAAGTTGTGGATGTCCCATCTCTGGAAGTCCAGGTTGGATGGAGCCCTGAGCAACCTGATCTAGTGAGTGGCATCTCTGCCTATGGTAGGGGGGCTGGAACTAGAGGGTCTTTAAGGTCCCTTGCAACTTTAACCATTCTATGGCTCTATGAACCTAGGTGCCTAGTGTTATCTTTAAACAGGTCTTCCTTTCACTTACCAATATTGTTAAACTGTTTAAGGGTTTTCCTTAGCTCTGAGACTACATTACTTGTTCAGTTTTGCTTCAAAGTGCAGATACTAGATATAGAATACATAAGACACTGATTGACCAGAGATCTCACACAGGTATAAAATGCACTTAGGCAAAAAATGTCATTGAAAGAAAAGACCTTTGTGCAAGCAGAAGAACTCTGCAGAGAAATGTTGATATTAAAAAAGATTACATTTTATGAAGGCTTGTAACAATACTGGGAGTTGAAATTATTCCATTGTGTTTGAATTAAGAAGCCAATGTAAAAACAGTTTTGGTATACGCAACATTTTAACTTCAGTTGGTTTCCCCAGTTCCTGTTCTATACTTTGAAGTTGTACTACAAAAAAAGGCTTAATTCTTAACTTTCTCATTGATCCTGTAGGGCTGAGATAAACCAAAGTACAAATCACTTTAGAAGAAAAAGTGACCTTCTTCAGAATGGAGACAGTACATGGGACAAAGCAAAACATTTTATAACTTCATTAGGTCTCCTGGATGCATTTACACAAATGTCCCTTTGCATTTTGATTTTTTTTTTAATATATTGCATAATGATACTGCATATTCATTATAGGAATGTGAATATTTCTCTACCAGCCCTTTAGTTCAGGCCTATTCAATGACAAAACATCACTCAGCACCTGGATACGTGTTGCAACCCCATAGTTGCATAATAGCTGAAACACAGTGTGGTCCTCAAAGACAAACTATGCTATATTTATTTCCTAGGGTGTCTCATTTTTTATTGAAAGCAAACCCATATTTTAAAACAAGAATAATTTACAATTAAGTTTTAATTTAACAGACATTATTGATCTAAGCTCCAAAAGCTTAGTGGGTTTTTTTCTAAATTTGCTTTCAATCACCTTGTGTTCAATTTAATAAATTACATTGTGTGTTCCTTAGCAGTTTTTTGTTTAATTAGAATACAGTAGAGAAAGATTTTGCTTTAAAATCTTACATTATCTCATATATCTTTATTTATGGAAAAGCTTTTGTGAGTGGATGTAGAGCAGCTCAGTCACTGTGAATGAAGTATAAAGAGGACCCTTTGTGTGCATATTCATTATTTTAATGGACTAATATTAGCCTCTTATATTCACATTTATTCACCTTTTACTCTCTACTACTGTGCATATTTGTCAAACACTTTTCACATCTTCCTGTAGGTGGTGAGAGTTACCCAGTGTTGATAATGCCTTTGAAAACTTGAATTTTAAAATAAAATATAAAAAAAAAAAAAAAGGAGCTGCACAACATGGGAAATTATTAACATTAAACAGTTATAATTAATTTCCATGATGGAATTATGTTTTCAAGTAACAGCATGATACAACAAACGATTGTTAGTAAAAACTCTTTTTCTTGGCTTGTTTTTTGCCAGTGCTGGTTTCTCTGATCTTTGGAAAATTTGCCTACTTGCAAATTTTTTTCTTCTCATCTTTTTACAAAAATAGAGGAACAACTTTTGGAAATAACTATATGCATTTAACAAATCTTATGACACCTCCCATATTTTACAATTTCTATCAGAATCCATAAAATATAGTGTTTTCTTTGAAATTTGCAATTATACTGGTTTAAGAATAATAAAATTATTTGACTGTTCAAAAAAGGGTCTTTTCTTAAAAAATGGTCTATTTGTAAATTGTAGAAGAGTTTAGGGAATATGTTTAAATTCACTCTCCACCATCTCGAACTTTTTGGATGGTAACTACATTAATTCAGACCTTTTCTATCACTACATATGGAAAGAAAAGATTTTCTAATTTTTGAAAAATGTAAAGAAAACTGATGGATCAGGCTGAAAAAGAATATAGATAAAAAGTAAAATGCTTTCTCTGAACATGACTGCTAACTGTATATAAGGAAGAATAAATATTAAGTGATAGTCTCTGAAATTTAGAGTCTAATAGCAATCTAATGACATCTAAATGGAAGTCATTAAGAAGACAAGTACAAGCTGCTTACAGCAAAAGGATAACAGTTATAACTTAAAACAAAAGATATTCCAAAATATAATTTAAAAAAAAAATTTACCCATGAGGACCATCAGAAGTGGTCCAGGGAGCCTCTGCAGGCTTCATCTTTGATGAGGAGGTTCAAGAAAACTCCCTGAGCAACTTACTCTCATCTCACAAGTAGCTCTGCTTTGAGTAAGAGAGTGCTCTAGAAATCTCCTGAGGCCCTTTCCCACATGGGTTATTCAATGAATCTATTTAATGATTCTCCTGACCTGCTTCAAAACCACCGTATCATATAACCTTTAGTGACCTCTTTTGTAATGAGAGCAACCCTTCATTCAGTACGTGTGTTATTGCCCACAAACGTTGAAATCAGATCCTCAATTTGATTCTCAATTTTGTAAAAGTGAATCTTCAACATTCTATTTTATAAGAGTACATGATAATTAAACAAGCTTTGTGATTTTCTCAGTCTCAGTCTTGGATTTTCAAATGTTTGGAATAGGTAATGTTAAAACATGACTTGCATATGCTTAAAAGATAACATTGTATGATAAACTATCTTTTGTTAGAAATAGGAAATATAAATCAGTCAGTCAATCAGTCAGTCAATCAATCATGTAAGTCTGATTTTTTCTGTGGTTCAGTAGACAAAGGATTTAAGTAATAATGTCTGTAGAACTTTTGAGAAATGTAAAACAATTTGGAATTGACACAAAATTGATGAATACAGGTAAAGCAATTAATCATAATATAGATCAATTAATCACAGGTACTAGAGTGTATAAAGAGAAAAATATTACTCTTGTTTTTTCGCCATTTTCTAGCAATTTTTCTGAAGTTATGAATTCTGATCTCGCCTTTCTTATATCTTTCTTTGCTTAGAGACTATTTCAACATAAATAAGAACAGGATGAATGAATCAGTTTACCAATAAAATAATAAGAGACATTCATTATTGCATTGAAATGAGTCCTTGTCTTTCTCTGTCCTTCAGGAGAAAAAGTTAATCAGCTGTCTTCATTATAAGATTTGTCAGCATGATAGAGCTAACATTAATGCATTTTAAATTGAAAATAAATAGCAGGCCTGACATTTATATACAATGCTAGAATGTGACAGGATTCATGTCTCTGTGTTGATGTGTGTCATTGGCTGATGTAGATTGAACATATTATTCCCACTGCTCTTTCTGTTCATAAATCAGTGTAATTATTTAATCTTTAGTTTTAAACAACTATCACTTTGGTCCAGATCCCACATTTCTTTTTTAGCAAAATAGACACTGGAATTATTTTTTCTTCTCACAAGGAGGACTTCCTGATGGGAGAAATTAAATAGCAGATTTTGACACGAAACTACTTTGCACAGTTTGCCACAAAGTCCTTGTCATGTCTCTCAACTGGTCATGTTCAATTCAAAAGCAGAATTGTCTGCCAAAAGAGTTGCTCTTAATTTTGTGGCGACAGAACTTTTTGGAATGAGAGTTTATCAATAATATTGTTAGTTGCCAAATTCTAACATACTTTTGAGCTACTTAGAAGAGGTTAAATTTACAGACAAAAAGTATCTAAGTCCACAGAACACAAAATCAACTTGTTTGCATGGACGCATGTCTTTTAATGGAACAATCGTATTCTAAAAAAGAAAAACAGAACCAAATTTCATAATGATTATTTTTCTCTATAATAAGGTGCTTTTGTAACAAAATGCTATATTTCCCAACTACAGTTATCTCATTGCATTCTGTGATTCACTTGTACCATGATCTGTGGATGTAAGGCAAGGCTACCCAGTAAAATAAATTTTATTCAATTTTCTTTCCTACTTGGATCTATTTCATACCCTTAGAATTAGTAGCAGTTTATCAATAGAATGTGAATAAATATATCCCGTAATATAAGAGTTTATAGTACGGGAGGATAATCTCTTTAAATCTCTGCATCCCTAGGGTAGCTAGGGTCTTTCAACAGGTGAGTCATAGTTGGAGCCAATGTGTCTCCACTGATTCTGCAGACACTGAAGAAAAAGATGACCCTGGCACCTGAAGTGCCCAGTTACTAATGCTTCATTAACAATTTAACATATGTAATCTCCACCTCTGCAATACAAGTACAGCCTTACTTGAGCTAAGAATAAACTTCCTTTTAGAGACTGGAGGCATGACTTCCACATGCACTTCCCTTTCCAACAGTTAAACCACAGCCTAAGGATATTTGGTGCTGATAGATGTTTGAAACAGCTGCAATTTCACAAAGTGTATCAAGAGAGATTCGTAAAAATAACCCTAAATCCATATTTGACAAAACAGATCCAAAATGAGAGAGTGAAGCGTAGAAACTCAAATAACTTTATTTTATATTATTGTACCCAAAAGAAAAAGTCTGTTTTGTAGTTCCTTTCATTTCTGTAGTTCATTTCTGGTTGGAGTATTGTAGACAACAGAAGTGAGGTGACATCAAACTGGGGAGAAAGGAGATAAAAAAATTTATCTATTCATTTTGAAGTTATACCTACAAGGAATTGAATGAATTTAAAGAGAGAGAGAGGCTATCACATATGGTGCTGTATTTCTTAAGTCTCCTTAGCCCTTTCTTTCTCCTTTTCTTTGTATCTCTTTGTCTAATTGTGTTAACAGAATATGCCTTTTAAAATATATTAAAAATTAACTCCTGTCTTGACAATTATGTTTTGAATTAAGTTCTTCAAAGACTCTTCACAAACGCGACAGGGAAATCCTACTTATTATTCTGTTTGCAATAGTGCATACAAACTCCTCGTACTAGAGACTGTTTTGCTGAAAGCATGGACATTGAAAGCAAGGTCCAGAACAGTGGGGTTAGCAAGCGTTTTTTTCTGAAGTGATTCTGTACGTCCACCTTGGCAGCTGATCTGATGTTCTAGTGATAGATTTCAGAATTTTCCATCTTGTATTTCCTACTACTCTGAGTGATAAAGGTAGAGTGTTTCATGATTCACATCAGACAGAAGGTGATATGGAAGGGCAAAGAGAGTCTTTGGCTGTGACTGACCCTCAGGCCAGGTCCTATGACCCACCTCTCTCTTGCAGACTTGGGAATCTCCCACAAACATCTGTGCTAGGGGAGGTTTAGATTGGATATTACAAAAAATGTCTTCCTTTAAAGGGTACTCATGCACTGGAACAGGCCATCTGTCTGGAAACAAGCCTTCAAAAGACTTGTAGTAGTGTTGTTTAGGGAGGTAGTTGAGTGTTGAATTTGGCATTGTTAGGTGGATGATTGGACTTTATGCCCTTGAGGTCTTTACTATTCTTAATTATTCTGTGAATCAGTTCTTCTTGCTGGTTTGAACCATGACTCATTCCTTCCATTCTACTCATGTTCTGAGCTTTTCCTCCCCCTAAAACTCAGATGGATCTTCTGGACTCTTCCCATCCTTTGATATTTCAACCCACAATTTCCCACAAACAGGATTTTCATGAAGGTTGATTAATGCAGACACTCTTTCCTTAAATATTTTTCCTGTTATTGCTGGTCCACAGAGCATAAAGATACAATGTGGGACCAATTAGCTTTATAAGAAAATAGCACCTAAATGCCTTTAATCCGCATAAAACAGGAGTGGCCATGAAGAGTGACGTTCCTGTTCTGGTAATCACCAAGAAAATGGTTTACTGAGAAAATCTCAGTAAGTTAGATTGTCACTATTCTCCAAAATGAGGCTGTCTCACAACTCTGTTCAAAAATCAACTCCAATTACAACACAATGTAATATCCCAAATTGCCACCTGTTTATTTGAGACTAACAATTCTGTAAACAAATACAGTGGAAAGAATTTTTTTATTACGATGTTGAGACTACAGCAGTACAAGCCAAATAGGTTTTCATCTACTTTGACAAGCTTCTTGGATTTCAGCATGTCCTGTACTTCTGACTTTGTGACCAGTTTTCTTGTATCATTTTTACTATATAAGGGCTGAAGTAGTCATCAATTCTGTTATACTCTATGGGATTTTTGGTGTTTTAACACCCATAAAACCATTTGACTGGAAACATATTTTATTTTTAAAACTTAAAAAAAATTAAATTTACATTAAAATTTTAAAAAAGTAAAATGTAACTTTAAAAAACAAAATTAGCCCTAGACTTGTCAGCAGTCAGCTTCATTGCTGGATTTTGGATATTAGAGCTAGTCTGAGAAGTGTAACTGGGCCATGATTCTGACCAGGAATTGTGGCTCCTACACAAGTCTGTGAACAAATAGTAATTAAATATGAGTGCATTTAGTGCTAGTGAACAAGGAAAAGAACTGAAAGCAGAAATAGGAAGGGAAAAAAAAATCAGCTAGCACAGTATGTTTAGGAACTAATTTAGTATAGATAAGTCACTAAGAAAGAAAAAAAGTAGACAGGGAAGATTTGCTAAGTTCCCAAGAAGCTTGTTAGTATTCATGAGTGGATCTTTAGTAATTATCATGACACACAGATATTTCATAGTCAAGATGAAGGATTCTGTGTGTCAATCAGCAAAAATGTAATCACCCAAAAAAAGAGATGTCTGAGGCTGGTTTCTGAGATTAACTAACTTAGAAGGAATTTGGAACTTTAGAATTTTTAAAACTTTAATGGCAAAGGAGCATAGGAGCTTAATGTGTTATTTTCTCATTCTGCTGAAGAGGGCAATTTTGCCACTCTACTCAGTGGTTGTCACGCCATGTCTGAAATACTGGGTTTGATTTTGTTTCCTGTTATATGAAAAGGTTTCAACGGGCTAGAAAAGATCCAGAGAAGGACACAAAAATGATCAATGTGGAACCTGCCATAGAAGGAAAGGCTAAAAGTTAGCCTTGAGATGAAAAGATTTAATGGAGAACTCATCACTATGTTCCAGTATTTTTAGTGTGTTACCCTTGTTGAAGAAGATGGAGACTTCCTGTCATGGTTTAAGCCCAGCTGGAAATTAGGTACCATGCTCACTCAATGTCCCCCTCTGCTCCTCACATTAGTGGAATGGGGAAAAGAACCATTAAACTTCTAGGTTGAGATAAGAATAGCTATCTAATTAAAAATAAAGTAACACTGGTAATGGTAAATTATAACAATAATAATAATAAATAGAAAAAAATAAGTGGTGCACATTGCAATTGCTCACCACCAGCTGACTGATGACAGTGCCCCCTTCCATACCCCAAATCGGTCCCCACTTCAGGTTAACTTCTCCAATTTATATTCCAGGCATGTTGTTCTGTGGTGTCGAACATCCCTTTGGGTCACCTGGCTTGGCTACACTTCCTCCCAGTTTCTTTTGTGCACCTATTCCCTGGCAGAGCATGACTTAGGATAAACACAACTCACAACTTAGCAAAAGACCAAAACATCAGTGTGTTATCACTACCATCCTCATTCAAAATCCAAAACATAGATTTGTATTTGAATCCAAAACATAGCACTGTAACAGCTACTGAGAAGAAATTAGCTCTACCTTACCTGAAATCAGGACACTTCCTTTTTATAAGGAGTCACTTGGAAAAGACAAGGGATAATGGATACAAGTTACTTCTGGGGAGATTCCAGTTAAACACAGGAGGAAAATTTTTCGCAAGAAAAATCAGCCATGGGAATAACCTCACCAGAGAAGTGGGGGACCCTTAAGATTCATCTGGAGGTTTCTGGGTTGTGTTGTCTATCTTGTTGCTAAGAAAGGCTGGACCAGCTGACCACTGATCTATTAACATTTTAAGATTATTGGCTTCCAATTGTGCAGATTGGTATTAGCAAGGGTGAGATTCCTGGCATGAAGAAAAGTAGCTGATTGCAAAAAAAAATTATTTAGTTCTGTGTTTTAATCCCATTACATAATCCACAAAATACCATTGTGTACAGCACAGACAGGATGACAGACTATGCTGTCAATGCTGGATTCCCAAGATGTCTTTGATATTCATAAACACAGCATCTGAATAAAAAAACAAAAAACAAAAAAAAAAAAAAACAAAAAACAAAAAAAAAAAACAACCACCTGTCAGTATAGGAGACATTTAGCTTAATCAAAAGGAAAATTAGCTAGATCACAGGCTAACAGCGAAAGATCTGCAATTATTGTGTTGAGTACATTTAGGAAAGAGGTATTTTGGAGGAGTCAAAGGGAAGCTACCAGACATAATGGGTTTTGATTAAGGAACAAAAATCATAAAAAATTGACAAGGAAAACTTAAAAATAGCTATGTTTTCAAAAGTTTTGAAGTGTCAAAATTAAAAAGAAATTAAAGTTTAAAAACAACTTCTGGCCTAATTTTAAATAATATTTGTTAATGTTTAAATAAATAATAAGTAGTGTTTGTTGCTGTTGAACCATTTTGATTACATTTTCTAAATTTTTCTGCTTTTCTTTTTTCTCAGTCATTTCTGGGGAATGTCACACAGGAAAATGATGTGTGCTTCTGATGTTCCAGCTGGCCAGAAGCCATCTAAATGTGCGGGTCTAAGCCACACAGTAACTTTACATCTATAAATTAACGGTATTGCACAAAAAGGCATAAGGCTTCCTTACTCCTCATTCCCAATTATTCTTTTCTCCCATGCTTGCTATTCGCAAGGATCTGGATCACAGGTCTAATTTAGCTGAGAATGAAGTCTGTAAAAAAGACCTAATCTTGCAAAAACTTGTATTATAAAAAAAAACTAATGCGGTTTTTTTGTCATTTATCCTTCAGGATTTTTTTTCTTTTGTTAAGCATTTATGTTCTCCTTTTAGTATATTTGACACATATCTTTTTACCTTATTTTATTAAACAAAATGGGCAAATCAGTCCAAGCATTTCTAATAGCTGCTTTTTGCAGGTTTCCCATTGGCTTTGACAATAAATATGAGTGTTCAGTCAACAAGGAGTAGAAGCCTACAGTCTTCTGAACCTGTAATTGTGCTTTGGACGCACATCAATAAAGCCAATACATTATTTATTCACAGCTGTCTCCCACTGAAATTTAGAGTAATTCCCTAGATGGCAGCAGTCCTCAGGACAACAGTCACTGGCAGGGTGACTTATCAATTAGCTATCTCATCCACAATCTTATTCCCATGGTAGTCAGCAATACCTGTGCAGAGGAAGAAGCCAGAAATTTCAGAATAAGGCACTGTAAGGCATCCAAGTCACCTTGTGTCCCTCTGTATTTTAAGAATCTAGTGCTGTATCTCTCCTGAAGTAAGTCATGTAAGTATCTTTCCATATGCCAAGAAAAACCTAGAAGTTCTTCAAAAAGAGACCAAGAACACCTCTGCAAAGTGTCTAAGATGAACCGAGTTTTGCATTCTGAAGGTCTGCAAAAATATTTTCTTCTAGAGAGTATACTCTGGCCTTACCTTGGAAAGATCATTTTCTGAATATTAGTTTCTTGTTCTCAGGAAAGTATCACTGCCTGACTGCTAGTCCCACGCATTACATGGAAAAATATTTCCCTCTATAATTTCATAAGTTATATTTTTTTAATTTCATTACTCCTTTGACCCCCATTTCTGGAACATAAACCAAGAAGATTAGAAAAATCTCCCTCCTCTCTACAACACTTATAATGTTATAGATCTTTTTCTGTCACCATTTTTTTTCTGAAATTTTGCAACTCAATATTTCAATCTTTCTTCGGATGTCCCAATGACAGAAATATTGTCATCTCTAATTCTCTGCCTCCATTTTGTTGTGGGGTTGTCTGTTTCGGGTGAAGTATTTCAGGTAGGCACGTGGCATTGGCTGTGCAGGAAACTTTTTCTATCACATTTCTCAGGTATTGTAAATCCACTTGTCCTTTTGACCTGCAACTGCACAGAGCTCAGTGAAAAGCAATGATGCCTTAGGTTTTAGCTTTTATATTTTTTAGACTCTGTGCTGTTTTGGTGAGTACTTTTAGGTTTCATATTAAGTGCTACTAAGCTCTCTTCATGGTGTAGATAGACAAAACAATTCCTTCTCTAGTTTGATACCAAGGACAACTTTCAGGCCCAAGAACAAAAACAACAGTGAAGTGAGAAGGAAAAACAAGGAGAATGGAGCTTCATAACCTGAAGCTATGGTTGAACAATTGATTCTAATATGTTAATGGAGCAGAACTTATTAAAATGTGAGACCTTTTGACCCAGATGTCCATTTTGTGACCATTTTGGGGTGCATCTTGGGTGTGGTCCAGCTGGACTCTTGCATAGCCCAAGAGTACCCATTGAGACCTTTTAATAAATACCTACTTTATCCTTTGCCCTGTCTAGTCTCTGTTCCAGGTCAGTCTCCAGAAGGCATCAGCAAGACCTAGATTATTTTCCAGGAATGACATGTTAAACATAAAATCCCTTATGGTATATAACTTCTATCACAAAATTTCTTTTCTTTCAATTCATCAACACTGAACTTCAGCAAGTTTTCAGTTCAGTTGAAGTTTAATTTCTTTTTTTGAATGTCATTTTTTTTTTCCTTCAGTACACTTGTTTTCTTGTTGTTTCTAATTTCTTTCTAATGCATTACTGTATTAATAAGTAAAACATTGAATATACATGAAAGTCTGAGACACCCTATTTTTAATCTTTTGTACTGATGAAAACTGATTTTTTTCCCATTTTTTCCCACTACCCATTTTATATATGTGAATGTGTACTACTGTCAAACAAAAACAATTGCTTATTGCCTTTCTTTAGAAACCTAGTTAACAGATTTTGAAAAACTAAATTGTTATCAGGATCACATTTTCAGTTTTACGCTCTGAAACACTTTGAATTCATTAGAGAGAGAATTTACCTTTGTAGAGATGAGGTCATTTAGCCTTCCTTATGTCACCATCTACATTTAACTTTATTATTCCACTTTTAAATATTAAGTAACTTATTGGCTTCCAGACATGTCTGTGGCTTACTTGTCAGCGTTTCTAAATGACAGGGAATCATTCTGAGGTACAAAGTAAAATAATTTCTACTGTCAACCTTTCTAATCTATTAACTTTATTTAATGGCAGACTGTACAATTTCTGGTAGCGCATCTGATGTTTTACTCTCAGACTCTTTGGTAGTCTTCCAACATTGTCTTTTATTTGCTGAACAAGTTGTAACAACAACAAATAAAAGTAAATTTGAAGGGCAAAATATTTTCCCTGATGTTACTGACCTATGCAAATTGTAGGATGTGTCAGCAAATAGTTACATTCAGACTTGACCCAATGTACCACTGGAAATCATCTAAGAAAAACTGCAATGGAGTAAATATTTGAAAATCAGAGAGCAAACACAACACTTGTTCAAAGAGAAAAAGTTCCCTTTACACCACCTTGCATAAATACCAGTTTTGCATAGCTCAGGCAAGCCCCTAAGAAAAGAGGGGACAAATGTTACTGTAATGGCAAAGTCAAATACATATAATTCCATAAAAACAGTGTGGTAGTGATGCAATGTATTCATTACAAGCTCATCCTGTTTCATTTGTGTATAACTCTTCTACAGTACCTCTGTGGAATACACAGTCTTTTGGGGTATTGTTATTGCATACCAATCAGTGAAGGAATACACTTCATTTGTGTTTCATTTGTGTATAACTCTTCTACAGTACCTCTTTGGAATACACAGAGTCTTTTTGGGTATTGTTATTGCATACCAATCAGTGAAGGAATACAAATGAAATATGAAAAAAACACTGAGACCAAAATCCTCTTATTCTCTCTAAGATGGCACCACATTTAACAGAGAAGTTCTAAAGGCTGTAAATAAATTGATATTGATATCTAATTTATAATAAGAATATAGAATTTTCAGAAAAAAAGTCTACAATTGAGATAACATCATATAATTTGATAGGATCACATAGAAAGAATTTTATAGCAAACACTGCATATTATGATACTGTGTTTCATTCAGTTTCCTACAAAAGTACTTCAAGAAATGAAAGGATTTTGATATTTTGGGTAAAAACATATTTAGATTTTATACTATTTAAGATGATGGAAATCAGGGAGAGGAGAAACAAGGGATATTTCCTTTATGGAGAAAGCTGCTAGTACAGCCATTCACAGAGTAGTATCACACTCATCATGCAATTAGATAAGATGAGGGGGTTTTGTTAGCTGAACACAGTACCTAATATGACCTGTCTTGATATTTCCCATTTTCAGTCTAGCATAAAAAACTCTTTTTTCTTCCTTGAAGAGGCATACAAAACTGATGTTAATATCCCAATGTACACTTTGAAGACATGAAGTGCCATATGCATTACATATACTGTTAAAATCAGCTACTTCTGCAGAACTGTATAGTAGTGCAGAAGAACCTCCTCTTCTCTTGGACTGGATTCACTGAGACATTCCTGGATCTTCTCTGGAAACTCTGGAAGCACAACAAAGTTGGAAGGAAATAGACCCATTTTTTCCATCCAAAAACTTCCAGGCACTAAAACATGAGGACAGGTTGGACTACTGCTAACAGAAAATGACTGGGAAAAATAAAGAAGCATTTGCATTTTTGGAAATGCAGGATAAGAAAGGAGGAAAACAAGAAATAAAAAAAAAAAAAAAAAAAAAAAAAGATAGGAAGAGAAAACAACTGTAGCATTCATATCTTCTTGACAATGGAGTGATGAAAGTACACTCTACCTAAGCAAAAGAGAAACATCTATCAGAAAGGCTAGTGACATAACTTTCAGAGACATTAAAAGTGGGTTTATTTGTCTGCTTGCTTAACAGCTTTGAATTCTGCACCCATGATGTGGTCTCACTCTTGAGCATTCAGTGAAAAACTGTGTAGTCTATGAGCTCTCAAATACTGCAGACTGTGACAAGCAGTATCTGTTGACCATGCAGCAATCCCATCATTAGAAAGTTCTTAAGATTTTCTTTTTACTACCAAGTCTCAAATCTTCTGCTCTGAATCTAAACCTTTTTCAAAGTGATGCCTATCTTACTTTGACCTAGAAATAGCCTGATGGAACCACTCTTTTTCTGTGTATAAGTCACAACCACTAGTCTGGCACTCAGGATTAGGTAGAAGTCACAGATTTGTTTTGTCTTTAACGGAATCGTAATTGCATATTTTATTTTTAGATTTGTCTCTTCTGATTGACCAATAAACAAGATTTAGTGGTTTAAATAGTTGAAGAGCCATTACAAGTTTAGGAGATATAAAATATATATTAGATTTTAAGTGGAAAAACTGGTAGATTTAAGTATTTGAATAGACATATAGTGTCAATAGCACTTGAAAAGTTGCACTTTAATCTCTGAATGTCACTAAGAATATCCAGTAATAATGTCTGATTTTAATATGACTCTTAATAGTGGAGAATTTACCTGACAGGGATTTAATTTTGTGTTTAACTGCATCAGCCATTTCTATCTACATGCATGTTACATTATAGAAGTGCACTGCTTGAATAACTGGATAGGTGATGATTCCCCTTTCCCTCAACCCCCCCACAAGCTGCTAGATCAGATTTAGGGAGTTTTGGGAGAGGGGATCTACAAGATAGGGAGAAGAGATTCAAAAGAGGCCCCTTACCTCAGGATTTATTCCAAAGCTTTATTCTCAATGAAGGGATCCCAGGAGGCAAGGAGGGAGCACATGGAGGGAGAGGGGTTTTTATCTCCTTTGGGGTCGGGGTCAGATTACCTGGCCGAAGGCCATAGGTCAGGAGATAAGGGACAGGTAAATCAGGCCAGCTTACAGCTTCTGGGGGAGGGGTTTTGGGGAGAGAGCATTCCCAAAAGGGGTGCAGCAGATAGGGTCTTAGTTATCTTAAATTTATTTTACTTATCTTTATATATGAACAAATGTAGCAGAAAGAATCAAAAATATACCACAAACTCTCTCCAACGTAAATCTTCAAGGTAAATCCAGTTTAAAAAACAAAACAAAACAAAACAAAAAAAAAAACCAAAACAAAAAAAAACCAAAAAAACAAACAAAAAAACCAAAAAAACCCCCAAAAAACCCCACAACATTAAAAGATAACCAATTAATTAAGACCCTGTTGGTGAAGCAGAAACTTCAACAGCATATGGTTAGATTATGAAAAAAAATCAGAAAACTTTTAAATTTTTAAATTTAAATTAATATGAGTTTCCTAAAGTGGCTAACATTTTGAAATCTCATAAATTCTGTTTTACATGGTGTAAAAACTCTGAATGCTGAAGTTATAGATGGGATCTGTCACTGGAGTCAAAACTGTAGACTGTTTGCACAATCCTTAGACACGTGATGCTTCCAAATCTTCTGTGAAAAGAGAATTTGTTTCAGTCTCAATGCTGGTGATTATCAGATTGGCAGGTGAAACAGCAAAAGGCATGAGAGAGTTGTCCTTTACTATGCTATCCCCTGCGATGACAAGCATAATTCTGCTGTGGCAAATGTCTATTCCCTACCAGAGCCAACCCAGACTGCGAAAAACCTCACTTGAGACATCTGCTCTTGGATAAGCTTATTGTTGAGCCTAATTGTGACTTCTTCAGAGAGCTGAGTGTGCCCTCTGAGAAAATATAAATTATCAATTGCATGTTCATAAGTTGTCGCGGCTCTGATTGCAATGTCATATATAGTCCCATCTTGCCCAAATTTTTGTATCTGGGCTCAGCTTTTGGTTCATCTGTGTGGCCTTAAACCAGAGCTGTGGGAGAAAAAAATCTGTAAAAGTCTTCTTTCCTTGAGAACTGTTTTTCAGCTTGGCCATTCACCTTCTTCATATGTTTGGATGTCTCACTTTAATGTCATAACAGCATGCAACTCTGAGGTCTTTATGTCAACCTCTAAGATAAATCTAAGTAGGAAAAATAACACAACTCTAGAACACTGAGTATAAAAATGTTGAATAGTGAAATGCAGTCTCTGGCCTTATTCTTGCATTCAGAATTGTCTAGAGAAATAAATAAGGACAATCTACTTTGCCTCTAGATAGTTTACAACATAATAAAGCTGTCTTAATCAGTTCAATTAACCATGATTAAAATAAACTTTATACAGTTAAATATACCAAGTGAAAATATGCTTAATATCTGTGATTCAAATGATATTACTAGAAACTGCACCAAAACAGGCTCCTTCCTTAGTTTTAGGTTCTGGGGATCTTTTTTTTTTACCTTTCTAATATATTTTGGGCTCTAAAGCCTTAGTCTTATGTCTGGTGCCTAAGAAATTATTTTCTTTCTTCTGGATTCATTAGCTCCTTGTCTTTAGATTTTTTTTTTTTCAACTTACTTACTGAATTTTCATAGAATGAAGAATCAAGAATGAGCACATAGAATGTGCTGAGGTCAATAACCCCCATTCAGGTTATTGAGCCTGATTCCTCATTCTACACAGCACAGTCCAAGGATCACATCATGAAGCATTGCTCTTGAACTCTGTCAGGCTGGTGTTTGACCACTTCCCTGGGAGCCTGTTCAGTGTTTACCTAGTAGTTTTCACCTCTGGGTGAAAAATCTTTTTCTGGATTTCCAACCTAAATGACCCCTGACACAGCCCCATGTTGTTTCCTCAAGACCTGTCACTGGTCACTTCAGAGAAGAGATCAGCACCAGCCCCTCTACCCCCTGTATGATCAAGATGAAAATTCAGTATTGAAGTTGAATAAGTCTTATGTTTAAACGAGTTATAATTCCAAATGGAAAGAATAATTTGATGCATACGACACTTTTTCTATGTGTATATTTATACCAGCTTATGGCAAGTCCTCTCATCTGCCAGGAGTCTGCAGTGGCTGTTGCAAGCTGATTGGAAGTTCTCAGAATCCATAAGGGATTCTCCCTTCTGAGAAATGAGGGAGATTAGTAGGCAGTAAAAATCGAGTCCTTAATTTGAGAAAGCAGAGGAGATAAGGACTCTCCTTGTCTCCTGCATATACTGTTAATCAGTGGTATCAACCTTCTGAATACTGTCATGGTGCACTGATTTACACAGACTAGCATCACTTCAAAAATTATGTAGAGCACAGTTGAACAAAAATACTTTACAGTCTTAACAGATTGCTTGGTTCATGAATTCAGATATAATTTTAGAAGGCTGTAAAACTTTAAAAGAGGCTCCTGACCATTGTGAGCTTACTTAAAGCAGTGGATTTTGAATTTTCTAGGGAAGCTGACCAGACATATTAAAGATTATCAATTTGTTTTATTTTTTATAATTTGAGCATTTTAATACAGTTTATGATTAGGTGGAATACTATTGAGCTCACAAAATCAAAGACTAATACCTCTTTTTTTTTTTTTAACAGTCTACTTATTTCTATAACAAGTTATTTAATCTTCAGTTTACTTTAAGCTCACCCAAAGGGATGTTTATGATCTTCAAAAGAAAGGTTTGTTGCTATATTAAGTAACAGCTAAAACTGAATTCTGAGGCTGCGAATGAGTTCAGGTTTCCAGGGCATTATAAAACAACAGTGAAATTAATCACCATGATGACCTCAGTTGATTGGATGGCTAATCACCAGAAAGACAGGACTGGTGGATCAAGTTTTTGTGCATTTTTACCTTGCAGAAGCTTTGGCAGATAGAAACATTATAGATCTCTCCTATATATGTATATACTTTCTCCTTAAGGTTACCAAAGTGAAACACTGATACCATTTCCTCTGCAGTAATGTCTCCTAAAAAGAAGAGACATCATATCAAAGAAACATATTTCTATTAGGAGCCAGCATATTTGCATCATTCAGTTCATTATTTCCAATATAAACAAAAAAAAATGTGAGCAGAGCAGCCTGCTATTACACATCTGTATTTCATTCAAAGAAATCTTATTATATAACATATGAACTGAAGCTGAGATCAACAATATTCTGGCAAATAAGTTTTGACCTGGGTTTATTTTTTTCTCTATCTTAATTATAAAATGCACATGCATTTTTCACATGAAATTATTCATATTATGGGTAAAATAAGGAAAGAAATACGTTTACCTATTTAATTTAGGAAACACTAAAAGTTTTTGTCTTTTAACCCAATAGTTTGCATTCTGTGGCATCAAGATCTTATGAATAAATATTAAAATATTTACCTTATGATAGTCCATCCATGCAGATACAGAAAATATTCATTATAATAAAAACAAACAAAATCAAAGGTTAAAATAGCCACAAAACAGATGTCCTTGTTCCCAAATTACTGTAAATTTCAGGAATAAGTATCTATAATATGAAACAGATATTCTCATTTCCTGGTACAATCTTATAATACAAAGAATTTTTAAAATACACATAGAAGGGAATAACTGGAAAGTATAATATCTATTTTACAGGAAGTTCAGATTGATTTTTTTTTAATTCCTTCTGGATCAGATTTTAAAAAAAAATAAAAATTGAAATTGCCCAGAAAAATAAAAAGGTGGCGGTAGGAGTGAGAGTTTATGTGAATGCATATACAAATTATTGCTTCAAAAAGCAGAACACCTGTGAATCAATATCAATAAATAAAATAAAATAACGTGACATATATTAAAATGAATTGTTTATGAGGAATGTTTGGGTGTACAACGAGAATGAGAATAGTTTATTTGGAAAGAAATATTTGAAACAGAATGAAAAATAATTCCCCAGTCAAAACTATTTGATTTTGATAGTGCTGAAACAAAATTAATTCTATAACTTAAGAAAAAAAATCTCCTTTTAAAGATCGTTCCTATAAAATATCTTATCTTCAGCAATCCACATATTTGAAAACCACTTGTTATACCTTTCCTACTGCATGGAGTGACGAATGTCTAGTCACTGATATTCATTGGCAAAGATACCTTATGGAGGGTATTGTTCCCTCCCATCTGGTCACTGTTGCTGCATTATTTGTGTGCTTTGCCAGCCCTATTGTGAGGCTGCCCAAAGTCTCAGAATGGGACTGGGAACAAAGCCCAGCAAAAGAGAAACACCACCAGCAGTCCTGCAACTCTCATGGGGAGAAGGCTCTGTAAAACCTGGTTTTTATTCCATAGTACACATGGAAGTGCATTCTTCCTGAAGTCAGACTGCCCTTAATATTCAAAAATTACAAAGTTCCTCAGGGTGCTCACATTTGTAATACTACTGTTGTCAAACTTCATTAGGTTTTGTACTAGTTAGCCATCTATATTTTGGTTACACAATCTATATGAAATGCACATGTAAGCTATCTAACAGACATCTCTCCTTGTAAAACATGAAATCTCAGGTCCAAATGTACAAAGCAGACACTGAAACTGACCCAAGTATTTCCTAAGGAAGATGTACTGTCTTTCAAACCAACACATAATACCCTGGTGATCAAAATATAAAAAGCCTTTTAGAGGTTGTACTTCACAGATGAAGCATTGCTTTGCTGCTTTAAAACACTCATAATATTTGAAGTGACTTTTACAGCAAAATTGTCATCACAGGGAGAAATAGTTGTGCTCTTCTGAGGTTCCTCATTGCTACATAAAACCCATAATTGCATTCTCATTCCCTTATTTTCTATATATAATGTTTCATATTTTAATTTTTTGTCTGGTCAGTGCTCAGGCACAGTTCTAAGTGAAATGGTGAATATCTTTATTTGTGGAAGTAAGAGTTTGAAGGGTTTTCTAAGCATTTGCCAGAAGCTTTCCTCCAACTCTGTTATTGACAACACCTCAGTTCATGAAGTATGATTACTGTTCTTAATGCCTAGAATTTGAGATTATGGAATATTAAAAAAATAAAAATAAAAAAGTTAACATGAAGCAAAGGAAGTTCGGCTCAAGCAGATACTTTAATAACATTTTATAGAAATGTTGAAATGAGGACCCAACAAGACACAACATTATTGGCTGTGAGAATGTCATAGAATACCTCACAGACAACAATTCACCCAGGCTCAACAGCAATAAAAAAAAAAAAAAAAAAAAACCAAAAACCCATGGGATTTAAACATATGGCCTAACTTTAAACGCACATTTAACACCTTTAAATAGTTCAAACGTTCATAACTCTATGAGTCAGGCAAAGATTAGACGTGTGAAATAGACCACCCTTTGCATATAAAGCAGTACCTTCTGTACTAGAATCTTTAGGGTTACAGAAAATCACATGCTGTAGCTGAGGCTGACAGGGAACAGATCACACTGTCCATACACAGCTTATTCACTGTCTATGAGTAAATATGTACCGAGCACCACTAAGGTAAAATGTATTAAAACTTGAAGGCCACATAAGTTCATTTTGAAATGGATGATGTTTCTCCATCCAGTTCTGCTGAAAAAGCTCAGCTTACATAACAAGTTATTCCATGAATATTCTTGGAAAAATTAATTAATTAGTCAGTCACAACCTGAGACACTCCTGAGTGTACATAACTGCAGAAATTATCTCAAAATACTCACAAACTTTGGACAAGCTGAGCTAGAATCATATCATATTTTCTGAAAGCAATTCCTTTATTCCAATAAGGTACAATTTCCTGATGTCATTGAAAGTATCACTGATCAAAACACCTCTCGAGTTCATAAGGGGCCTCTTTGTTTCCAACTGGTATGTAAATAATTCAGTTGGGCTCTCTTTGAAGACTTCATTTTCACAGTGAGGAATGGATATGGTTGTAAAGCATCAGTTAAAAGCAGTTAAAATTTATTTTGATTCAGAAAAAATTACCATTTTGAGAGAGATAATTTCTGTTATGACTTCTCTCTTCCTACTTTCTTTCCCTCCCACTATCCACATCTACACAAGAGCTATTTGATGATTTTTAAGTTCCCTATTGTGTAATTATTATGATAGCCCAGTCAATAACATTAAACTTTTCCTCAGGGAGGAAAAAAAATCTTTTTCTATGGAAAATGGTTAAAATACTTCCTGGAAATAGCAGTCAGAAACAACAGGAGAAGGGACAGAATCAAGCTGAATTCATCTCTTGAAAACCAGGAAGAAATGTCTTTCATAGAGAATGAAACTGATTGAGATTTTCCATTCCATTCTACTGACACCTCTCATGTAGTGTGACTCACATGATTAAGGCTGCATACTCAGTCTGTTTTGACAGGACTTAGGTTATCCAGAATCACATGTATTATGCGTGTATGGGTGAGTGACAATGAGATGGGGAGGCAGGGAGACTGTGGGCATATGCATGGTACTTTATCTTTCCACTGGTTTTGCTGTCTTAGCAAATATAATCATAGAATCATAGAGTGGTCTGGGTTGGAGGGGACCTTAAAGGTCATCTTGTGAAACTTAGTTTTGTGCAGTTGCACAGCCAGTTGGAAGTCTGCTAGTGTATTGCATGGGCTGTGGTCAGCCAATGCACTGTTATACCCAGCCATTCTGTCCACACCGCGGGCCAGCAGCTCCTGGTCCCTCTCTAGGTGATTATTGAAACAGTATTAACAAAGAACTCTGTCTGTCTGCCTTTCAAGACCAGAAAGAATAACCCAGACACCACCTAACCTCATGTGTAATATGAGATACAGAATATCTAAAAAAAAGACAATACTGGGACTGCCAGTCTCCACACAGACAAAAATAAGTGTTCTTTTTAATGTCCTGAGAGAAAGAGTACACAATGTGCCCTTTCAGTTCTCAAAATTCTCCACACATACACACTTTCTTCCTGTTAACTCTGAATCCTTTTATTATTTCTAATGATTTGACAAGTAGATGCAGTTTAGTGTCTAGTTTGTGATGCTTTCATTCTTTGAATTGCTGAAGCTGGTTATTTGTGCTATTGGCCAATGAAGTAATAAAATATTTTTTCTGCTTGAAATTTGTACAGCAGAAAAAAAATGCCAAATAAATAAATTATTCTGCCTAATTGATAATACGTGTTATCACAATATTTTTAAAATTTAAAACTACCAAGAAGACTTTGATGATGATCCTTCTAGATGAGCACTCAGACATATGAATATGTGTATATTAATCCAGCATTGATTTGTACACTTTTTCAAAAGTGCAATTTTTTTTTTTTCCTACAGGTGCAAAGTAAGGTAAATTTAATGTATTTAAGTGAGCAAAATTGCCACTAAATCCTTCTGAGATTTTATATCTATGCTTTTGTACATGAAAGATGACTTTATTCTTATGTGATACTACTATCTTGCCATCACAGTGTCTCATCTAATAGCCAGGACTTATCTCTTTCAACTGCAGAGTGTCTAAAGTTATATTGATTGTAAAGAGATGAGATATTTAGATATATTCAGGTATTTATTCTATGTATATGGTTTTCATGATGCATCAAAAATCCAGTTTATCTTAGTTCTTTCCCTTATCAAAAACCAGTAAAAACAAAATCAACAGAAAAACATGGGGGCTTTTTCTGTTCTTTGAGTTCGGGTTGCCAGATTTCTGTTAGGAACTATGATAAAAACTCTCATATTGAAGTTTGTAAAGTGAACACCACACTCAATATACAGGCCCATGTGTATTTCACTGATAGTTTCAGGTCTTGTTACCTAATGCCTGTTTTAAGACTCTGAAAGTCATCATTTTGGATTTTCTAGGAGGTAGAGCAAAATTCCCAACAAAAAAAATCTATATTTTCTTGGGTGAAAGAAGGAATACCGGCCAATCAAAGACCATAATATCTGGTTTGCTATTAGGAAAATTTCAAGAAATTTCAAGAAATTTCAGTTCCAGATTATGGGCTTCTACTGTACCTAAAAAGCCACCTCTTGTTGTCCCTGAAACAGAAAAAATACTTTGGACTGCTCTGGAAGTGCTTACTCAGCTGCATCAGCCATGGGATTCATGCAAATGCTGTTGAGCAGAGTTATATGAACAAATGTGAGATTAATTCTCCAATTTCTGTATTCCCTCCTGGGTAACACATATTTAAGCATGAAAGTAGGATGTCTGTGCAAAACATTTGGTACCTAGAATGTCCAGGAAGGGTAGGAGAGATCATCTGGGATGTTTGTTAGGAAAGCAGGCATTTAAATCATGTCTGTAGTGGTAAAATAGAGACGGACCACATTCTAGGCTACCAGCTAACCCAGCATAGCCCAAACACCTACATAGTTTTCTTTTTTCTCCAGAAAAAGACAAAACTGTTTACTGGGTGCAGTTCTTGGCATACAGATTTTTCCAGACAATGGCTGAGCACCCTCTGGAAATGTAGGAATTAACACAGGTCAAAGCTGTGAAGGCAGTGGACTGACAGAGAGACATAATGAATGAGCCTTGTCTAGGAGTCTATG
The DNA here is from genome assembly GCA_018697195.1 of Certhia americana. Lineage (NCBI taxonomy): Eukaryota > Metazoa > Chordata > Aves > Passeriformes > Certhiidae > Certhia > Certhia americana. The sequence continues at coordinate 80,972,320 of CM031857.1, read as the reverse complement.
TAGTCTTACTGGGTAAAACAGATCCAAAGGGAACCAGAATACTAAAAATATCAATATAGACTATAAAAAAGTTTGAAATCACCTGCAGGGTAATGAAAGTAAGGAAGGATACAGAGTGGGAGGCATTCATCTGAGAAACAAATCTTAGGAACAGGTATACTCATGCACTCTTTAGAAATACAAACAAGAATTCAAAAGTAATTTTGAGACAAAGCTGAGGACTTGTGAATCAGAGCAGGAAGATGATATGTGTGAATGGAGATTGGATACACAAAAATCTTCATAGAAGCCCACAATTGCATTATTTACTTCTGCTCCTGAATAAACATTTTCTGTCTTGCTTCAGTAGACACATGGTTTTGCTCATTTTCTTGTTACCATGTATGGTGGACTGTTCAGTATACTTCCTAAAAACTGATTTACACTTTCAAATATGAGTAATAAACCAACTTGCCAACCAATATTAAGTCTATTTTCTGAAGAGAACATGTGGGTACATACTAAACAGCTCTAAGATCAGGAAAGAACATGTGTGAATGTATGTTACCAGACCCATCATTTATGTTTTCAACCAATTGATTATGATTACTACTTGAAAATGGAAAAACTATTGTTTTATTTCACCTTACCTTGAATCCTGTGTTTGGGGTACCACAACATAAGAAAGCTATAAAGCTATTAGAGAGTATCCAGAGGAGAACAAAGATGTTGAGGTGCCTTGAGGAGAAGCTGCATGAGGAGTGGCTGAGGTCACCTGGTCTGTTCAGCCTGGAGGAGACTGAGGGGAGACCCCTGCAGCCTGCAACTTCCTCTAGAGGGGCACAGCAGGGACAGGCACTGATCTCTTCTCTCTGATGACCAGTGAAGGACCTGAGGGAATGGCCTGAAGTTGTGTCAGAGGATGTTTAGGTAGGAAAAGGTTCTTCACCCAGAGGATGGTTGAGAACTGGAACAGGCTTCCTTGGGGAAGTGGTCACAGCACCAGCGTGACAGAGCTCAGGAATTGTGTGGACAATGCGCACGTCGTGACTTTTGGGGATGGCCCTGAGCAGTGCCAAGAAATGAACTCAAAGATCCTTGTGTGTATTTTCCAACTCAGTATATTCTGTGATTTTGTGATTTATTGTTGCAAATGTCAATAAAGCAACTGAAGCATCAGAAATGTGGTGGGTGATGTAATCAACAGTGGGAAAAACTTTCTGTTTAAAAGTTCATTTAGGAACAAAAGGTACATGAATCTCCTGGTCTTCCTTCTCATCAATCATTTACTGTGGATAAGAAACCTCAGTAAGCAGCTAAAATTGAATTTGTAATGGGGAAAAGAAAAAGTTCTACAGAATGAAGTAGACAAAAACTGATATAAAGAGATAATCACAAACCATAGATTAGTGATAAAAGCTTCATTTTATCACCTAGCAACCTTACTCATACCTGCCACTGTTGCAAACAATCTAAAATAAAAGTTTGGTGATTGTAGGGTTGCTACATTTAAATTAATTATACAATTTAGGCTGCTATTGACATTCATAAAATTATAACCAATGTGTTGAAACATACTGAAATCAAACCAAACTCTCATCTAGACTGGACATTTCAGATGTCAGTTTTTTTAACTTTCTTGGCTTAAAAATTTATTCTATAGTTTTCTTTTTTATTATATCATTCCTAGAAAGAATGGAAATGATCAGCTATATTGGTGTTCAGTCTGTGTTTAATGAAAGGTGGTTACTAGGATTTTCAGATAATTAAAAAATACAAAAAAAGTCTTTTTTTGTTTGCTATGTAACAACCTAGATAGCAAGTATCTAGACAGTAAATAACATACTCCAAAACTGTTAAGTGAAAAATAAAATGGGGAACAAGGAAATCTCTCTGTATTCAGACACACAGGTTTTTCATCACCTTTGTAGCCTAGTGTCCAACCTAATTTTACATGAGACTTTTCTTTGTCCAAAAGAGTTAAATACTAATGCCAAATATCATTACTTGGAAGAAAAAAGGTAGCAAAAATTTAAATCAACACATGTATTTTACTTTTCTATTTAAATGGTTTCAATAATTTCAATAATCACAAGTCCTGCAGCCATAGCTATGCAGCATCAGACAAGAGCATCTTTAAAGCGTCCCTTTTAGCACCCAAATGTAGATGTTGGTTTTCACTGTGGCAGATTTATCCCCTACTCTACAGCTGTTAGTGTTCGGCTACCCTAATGGTGTTTTAATGCTGTGGACTGGATAAGGTTTTATTTGAAGGGAAGCAGCACCATCTATTGCAACCTGATAGCTTAGCTCTAGATGATATAAAGGCAGACTTGGCCAGAGCCCAGTTTTCAATTTCTTCTTTCATGCACTTTCATAAATGTGTCCTTGTCCAGCTTCAAATGAGATTAGGATCTCACTTAGTATATGGTTGTGCAGGGACAGGGCTGTGTTCTATGCATGCATGTGTCTAATAAAAGGCACATGTAAGAGACATAACTGTTTACAAACTAAGATAATAGAATAGCATAAACCTAGTCCTGAATAACTGTTGCTTTTAAATGACTTGGCTGGAGTTTTCATTTCTGAAGTGGGAAGACAGTCAAAACAGACTGTCTTAAGAGCATGTTTTACCCAGGTGATATTCTTTCAAAATTTTCCTCCAAAAGCAGCATTAATGTAGGTGTGCAGTACAGTATGTTCTTCTAATAATGACAGTGCTATTGTCATCCATCTATATTTCTGGTTCTTCTCCTTTTTTTCCAGACTGTCTACAAAGCCTGGCTCTGTTCCCAGTATTTTGAAGTCACACAGTTTCACTGCAGCAACAGAATTCCTTGCAAGCAATACTGTTTGGAGGTTCAAACGAGGTGTCCCTTTATATTACCAGACAATGATGATGTCATCTATGGAGGACTATCAAGTTTCATCTGTACAGGTATAGTATAGAAAAATCTAATTTCACTTGTTTTCATAAGTCTAAATATCATGGATTTAGCTCTCACTCTGAGAGCCTGAAGGTATTCCACATCAGAAAGATTTGTTGGAGGTGCTGGGATTAGAGCTCAGACCTAGTAATGCACAGTTATGATACAGCCTGCCAGTCATCAGTTTTCAAAAACGAAATTTCTAGAAAAAAATTGTTCTGGTTATTTTTGACACTTAATAATTGGGTGGAGGATTTCTTTTACTTCATGCCATGCAATACTCAAGAGTAAAGAGGTTGTATGTCATGCAATATTCAGAAAAAAAGAGAAAGGCTGCTCCAGTTTTTAACATATTCATCTTTGTCTGCCTGCATTATTATGCCAGATGAATCAAGAATCTGAAACACAGAATTCAAAATTGTGCAACAGGTCTCAGAAAGTGTTAAAGGAAAGATCTTTCACTAGTGAAAAAATTTAAGAATCAGTTGTTCACCTGTGAAGAACTGATCTTTGTTTGTTGCATATTGAGTCTGGTTACATTCCATGGATATTTTTTCACTTTAAAAGGTATATATACCTTTTAAAGTGAAAATATATATTTCAGGTGCCACAGATACTTTTTTCAGGAATAGAGAGGAGTCATCTACACAAAATTTCAGCTTATACCAATATTATCTTCAGATTTCCAGTGCCTAGACTATCATCTGAGAATCTTGAAGATGTTCAGGCAACTTATTCCCAGTAAATTGATAAAAATGAATTTCAACACTTAGATCATTTGACACTCTCATCCAAATATCAGAAATTAAACTATCTTCACCTCTACAATAGGGCTCCACTGGAAATCTCTACACTAATAAGTTGTCTAAGATAAGCTACTTAATACCAGAGTCAATTATAAAAATCCATAAATGTTATATATCATCTCAGATGCAGGCATAAGAATCATGGCAACTCACTTCACCTTATACCTTGTGTTTAGATTTAGGGTGATTCTGGTAGCAAGGCATTTACTGGATTTACCTCTTGGAGATTAAATCTATTGCACACAATCAAATAATAGCTATTTATATGCAAAAGAAAATATAATGAAAAGTGAACTGAGTTACAATTTTGAATCATCAATAAGGTGCTTAGCACTTCAATGCATTTTTTTAAAAAATTGATAGCCTACCAATATGTATATACAGTGAGAAAATGAGCCTTATTTTCCAGTGTAAGGTAGTATAGTAGAGGTGAGAAACTTAGGAAAATTTTATTTACCACAAGTACACATTCTATATGTATGTATGTATGTTCATGTATATGCACATGAACACGCACATATGCCATGGTAAGAAATCAAACCAGCAGTAAACAAAATCATCTTGTCATGTATTTCAGAGAATTTGTTGGGAAATGCATATCCATCTCTTCATTTTCCTTGTATAACTCATGATCCAAATTCCTAAAACACACAAAATAGATGATTTTGAAAAGATTACTGACATATCTGAGTTTGGAATGAGAAAGCAGCTTTAGGGGAGGCTTAAACTCATTTTATTGCAGATATTAATAATGTGGGTATCTACACATAAACTCTGTGACTAAGCTTTCACTAGAGTCAGTGGTGTGTAGTCAGTAGAGCTGAGAGACATTTAATTCACCTGGAGTAGGCGCCTGCTCCTGATGAGAGGACTTGCTCACATCGCTGGCTGTACTCTATTTGCTGTAGCTGCTGTTAGTCACCAGGGTCTCATTGCAGACACTTAGAATCAGAGTGACCTAAATCTCATCTCAGCAGTCCACTAACAAATATTTGGTTGAACTTTTTGTCCTCTCAAGTCCAAACCTAGCAGCGGCAGAGCAGAGCTTGTATTCATTCACAGACCCACGGGAGTCAGTATGCTGACCCTAGAGGGCTGTGTACAAGGGAAGATGTTGAGGACAGGTACAAGGCAGCAATTCAAACCCTGTCTGGAATACAGGCCCTTATTAAGCAGCAGGTCATTGTAAGAGTACTTCCTGCCACTAAACAATGAGAAATTAGACTATGATCTGCTGCAGGAACAAAGAATTATATGTTTCTGCAGCTTAATGAAAACAGATTTATTTCATGCAAAGTACAGTGAGTTCAACAACAGATAAAACACTCCACCTCAGCATAGCTTGTGATAGAGAACTTGAAATCCTTTTGAAGAAAAACAGCTGAAAGAAGGGCACCCATGTCTTGAGGGACAACTACTACTGCACTTTTTGTAAGTTTCTGTCTAGTATACACCTGAGATTTCTAGTTACTGATCTGTCTCTTCATTAGAAAAACACAAAAGAGTAAGGTCAAAAGGTATTTTTATTTAATATCTAGGTGTCAAATAACAAGAAATGGTATACAAGGGAGAGCTGCTTTTATTTGTCATTGACTACAGCCCAGAGGTCAGGATGAACACAAAAACATTACCCACAATTTTCCAATTGCAGCCAGGTTGAGGTGGGTGTGGGCACCAATACCCTATGCTGGGAGGTGCTCTGGCAGTAGGAGCTGCCACTTCCCCTTTCAATCCTGTCCTACCCAGCAGTAAGTCAGAGCACAGAGATCTGCTGGAGATAAGGGCATGTCAGCACTAGTGCGCAACAGGGAACCCAAACATTTTTAGGTTTTTTTTTTCTTTCAGGCCAGGATTTTTGTGGTGTTGGGGCCTAAAAAAAAAAAAAAAAAAAAAAACCAAAAACCATAGAAGGCTATGAAAGGAAATAATAGCAAGGGCCTTACCCTTCCTTGGAAGGTCCACACAATGAGAAAACAGCATAGAACTGGCTACTTTTTCCCAAGAAATACTGCAGTCATTGTTATATTTGTCATTAAATTAAAAAGAAAATAAATTGTAGTTTATAATATGGATTAATAACAACTTCTTGGAAATTCCTGACCACCTCATATAGAAAGTATCAAGTATTCTAGCCTGAGTATGTCGAACTTGATCACCTCCAAAGAAAGCATACAATAGGAAAGGGAGAAGGCATGCTACACTCATTTTGTATCACCAGAATTCATCTTTTGTAGAAATGCATATGAGGGTGTGAAACAACTGCAGTGCAAAAGAAAGTACTTGAGAGATTAATCAAAACAATCAGAATCACAGTGTGGTTCTGATTATGGAAGTATGCAGTTAGATATAAAGAATTTAGTGTTCCCTGCTTGTCCGCTTTCTTCCAGGACATAGAAGGAAAAAAGTTGATCCTTCCATCAGGTGCTGTGCTGTAACATGCTATTTTTTAGATTCATTAAAACAGAGTGATTACTTTCAGTTTAGACCTTTGGAGTTCACATCCATATGATTAAAGTTTCCAGTGGATTCATCCAATGTTTCTTTTTACAGCTCAGCTGTAACAGTCCATGCAAACCAGAATCTCATTTGAGGAAGATAAAAATAGTTTTCAGGTGTACATACACACACACGCGGGAAATTATAGTGAATTAGTCCCATGCAAAGTTCCAGGTTTTTAACTGTAACTTCTGATAAAACAGTCTTCATACCAGCAGAATTGTTTTCTATTGTAAATGTTATATTAACTAAATAAGGAGACGGGCTACAGCACCACCATACTGGCCCACACCAACCATTAATGCACATTTGGTCTACAAAACTAGACTAGAGCTAGAGTGAGGAGAAAATCCTTTCACAGGCATTTAGGATTGACATGAGATAGATTCTCATTGTACTCAGCTGCTTCCTTGTGCAGATATTCTCATATTCCAAAAATTGCATATTAGTACAGACATAGCCTATTCTGACTGCTTGGAGAAACTGCTGCCCACATGCCAAATCTGGACCAGTTTAGAGGGCAGACTTAGGGTTAATTGTGTTCCTAAGGGCTTTCTTTGTAATAACTATGACTAATGGTCTCTTTGTACCCCATGTCATACAAGGCCATCACCCAGCATCAAGTCTCAGGCCAGAAATCCCAGCCACATACTCACACTCATTATCTGTACAATAGATGTCATAACATTTAATGGAGAAAGAAAATTCCTCTTTGAAGGAAAGGACGGGAATGTAGTGAGCAGCAATAAGGCTGCATTAATGTGTTGCATTAGCTTTCTCCAAAGCATGGTACCCTTAATACTTCCTAAAAGCAGTGCCATCAGAATGAGTCTTCTAACATCAAGAGGGGAATCAAATTTGTCTATTCTCCTGTGTTAAACAGACTTTTGATACTTTTCAGTCAGAAGGAGAAACTAAAGGGAGAGAAAAGGTAAGTAGACAGGTGATTCAGGTGTTTTAAATCACTAATATATTTCAGTTCATATTAATTTAGACTCCTACTTTTATTTGTTCTGATTAACATCTCAGTTGTTTGGAACATAGCATGAATCGATTTTTGGCAAATAATAGCATATGTTTATGTGATCCATGCAAAGTAACACTTCCATGGAAACTCCAACTCCTTTAGAATAAAGAATTTAATGAAAATAAAACTGTCAGTCATGTTTTATAGCACACATAATGTTTCTAAAGACATAGTGAGAATTATTACAGAGAATTCTCATCAATCTGTATAAGTTTGCTTCTTGAGAACAAAGCTCAGCAAAAGTATTAGAAGAAATTCTGTAAACTGCAGCTTCCTCTCAAGGAGCAGATGTGTGACTGGGTTTCACCAACAGGTTTAGCTATAATGTGTCTCTTTCAAAACAGATGCCCTGATTTCAGTGCAATTTGAAAAGCAATTTCCTTGAGACAATGAGATATATAGAAAGCAATACAATCTATCTCTTTTGTAAAACAATTCAAGAAGAGAAAATCCCTCCAAATTCAATCTGCTTTATGTTGTTCTTGGTAAATTCAAAAAACCCATGTATTTGATCCAAATTCTTCCTCTAAAAATATTTTATAGTAATGTGTCATTTGCCTCCTGTCTGCACCTTTTAATAGGTCCTAAAATACCAAAATATTAAGCTAACACAGACAGCAGGACAAATCCCTTTTATGCTTGACAAGCATGGTTTAAGTCATTACTAGCCACAGATCTGCTTACAGGGAAAATTTGACATAGTTTTTGAAACAAAATATGTCAACTAAAAATCTCGTCTTTTTGAGTCTAGTGTTCTTCTAGTCTTGAGTACTGGGGCTTTCCCATGAATGAGGTCCCATATCATAATAGGTTTATTAGCTGTAAATATTCTTCTCATATAATAATGACACAAACAATTTACTTATTGATATCCCTAAACTTGTGGTGACACAGAACTTAGATATGTATAACCCTTTCCTATCATATCACAACAGTACATCCTTTTGGTCAAAGATTCTACATGTAAAAGCAAAACTGGAGAGGGACTGGGAAAAGACAAATGCTTTTTAGAAGCAAGTTTTCCTGTATATCAAAACAGTATAGGTAAAAATCTTCATTGTATAGTTCTGAGAGTCAGCTATTTACTCATTTTTCTGACTTGCAGCAACTCAGTTTTAGAGGGGTAACACTGATTTTCACCAGCAGCAGGAAATTGGCCCTATGCATAGTTTAAGAAAGAAATACATATATCATGAAGAAACACTATGAATTCTTCTTGGATGTGAACCATACAAATACACATAAGATTAAGTTCATGCATTGACTATCTGAAATAATAATCAACATATAGTGATAAAAAATCTTAAAACACAGCAACACATACCTCCAACCAGATCTTCTCTGACAATTGGAATTCAGTAATGGAAATTAGCCTTTTCAAAAGAGCTAACATTCTTATTCACCAGTTTAAGAATAATCTGTTTGAATAAAGAATAATTTATTCATCTTCAATATTCATCTACATAAAATTTTATTTTATTTTTTATAATGTGAAAGGTATAAAATACATTTCTAATCATCATGATGTGTCACAGACACAGCAATTTAGAAATTGAGAAGACCATCTGGATAAGATCAAAAAGTTCTGGCTTCCAGATCAGTTGAAAGCAAGCAGTGAAATCTAGCCATATAATATCTAATGTGTTCTCTTGACTTCCGTAGTTGGAAAATGTTAATACTGAAATCTCAAAAATAATTCCACAGAAACAGAAATGCCATGCAGAGTGCTGGCATTCACTGATACAATGATGTCAATGCTGGATGGATCACTCTTGGCAGACAGTATTTATTGTGGGCTTTACAATAAAATGGAGTATTCAGACTTCTGGTATACTACATCCACTTATCTTGTCTCAAGGTCTTTCCTTTAAGCACAAGCTTCATATACCTCTGAAAAATAATCAGAAATCTGTGTGAAAAATGAACATAGGATAGAGTTCTACAGAAAGCAAAAGAGGAAAAAGCATAACAGATCTGCTTTGTTTCTGTGGCTTCCCAAATACTTATCTAGCAATGACAACACATATATCAACCAGACCAATTTCCTATAATGCAGGATACTATGGCTTCATAACTCTTTCTCCACAAGTAAACCAAGAAGCCAAGTCAGACCACCTGCTACAGATTCAAATCCAGCCACAAGTGTCACACATCCTGACAGTGCCGAGGAGAGTCATAGGAACGTAACCACTGCTTTTACAGGCTGTTTCCTACCACTGCTCAGGCAGAAACCATAGCAGTCTCTTTAAGATAGATGGTGATCTAGCTGATCATCAGACCATGCATACGTTGACAGTCTTTGTGATTTCAGTTTTTGTGTAAGAACTTGCTTGGGTTTTGCTGCTTTTTCCCCAAGGCACATTCCACAAAGTGAATATGATATTCATGCTGTCACTCCTTTTTCTTTCAGTCTGATTCAGCTGAGCAGGATATGCAGGATTTATCTATTCATGTCTCCATTAACAATCTCAGTAGAACCAGTAGCCTTAATACTTGCATCAGCATTATCAACACACAATCCCTACGGATGTAACTTCTGCACTGATCACCAAAATGTTATCTTCATGTGAAAAAAAGCCTATCTGGTTACAAAGAAAAAAGCAAACTTTTACATGACCTTTGTGAGTGATAGCATACCTGTCTGGAGAATGGTTTGAAATCAAAAAGTCTCCTGGCAAATTCTAGATCCTTGATTACAATAAAGGCCCAAGTATGTCCATTTGGACTAAGATTTCTGCCGGTGAAATACAGCTGAGTGCTGGGAAAACTTGGAAAATGAAGACACAGAACCGAGAATTTTAAGGAAAAAATAAAAAGCAAACTACATTTTAAGCCAGTAACAGCTGACTGGTCAGCCTCAGAAATACAGTTAGCAAACATCCGAGTAATATAAAATAATGATGTCAACAAACTGAACTATAATGACAAAAGAGGAAGGGAGAAACCTTGGTGGTTTTGTGGGTACAAATATAATTTTTATTTCTTATACCCATGTATTTAATATTTAAACAAAACAAAAGTTAAACAAAAGAGAGAGAAGCAAATGCATAGGCAGTGGAAACAAGGACAGAAAATCTTGGAAAAGTATAGAGATGAAATCAGGATATGTAAGGATAGGGCAAGAAAGGTCAGGAGGAAGCTGGAACTGTATTTGTCAAGGCACGCAAAGAATGAAGAAAAGGGCTTCTCTACATATATTAGGAAGGAAAGGAAGGCCAAAGGAGGTGTTTCCCCCCCCCCCAAAAAAAAAAAAAAACCCACAAAAAAAACAGAAGAAAAAATCCTACAAAAAACACAACAAAAACCCACAAGAACAAAAAAAAATTAGAAAAAGATAAGAACACAAAAAAACAACACAGAAAGAACCCCACTGTTATGTTGGCAAACAGTTAAGAGCAGATGAGGACACCGAGGCACTCAAAAACATTTTAACCTCAGTCTTAAATGGCAACCTCTCTTCCTATATCTTTTGACTGGATGGACAGCAGGATGTGGACAGAAGCAAAAGTCCCTCCCACTGTAAGTAAAGACCAGGTTTACAACTGCCTGAGGAACTTGAATGTACATAAATCTACAAGACCCAATGAGTTACACCCCCAGAGATCCAAGGGAAATAGCTGATGTAAGTTGCCAAGCCATACTCCATGATATTTGAAAAATTATGGCAACCAGGTAAAATCCCAGGTGACTGGAAAGAGAGAAACATTGGACCCACCTTTAGAAAGGGTAATAGTTGATAGGTCAAGGGAGATGATGGGATTTACAAACCTGTGAGACTCACCTCTGTGGCTGGGAAGATCATGGAACAGAACCCTCTAGAAGCTGTGCTAAGGCACTTGGAGAACAGGGAGGTGGTTTGAGTCTGTCAACGTGGCTACAACAAGGGCCAGTCCTGCCTGACCAACCAAGCAGTCCTCTACAATGAAGTGTTATTTAATCAATGAAGAGACAGAATGTCTGAGTCGGAAATTCTGAGAAATATTTCTTTGCATGTTTTAAGGGATTTTAGAATCTCTGACAAACACTGGTTTTAACCTTTGTTCATGGAAAGGGCTTTTTAGGCTCCAGGATGTAGCAGAGCTTTCAAGAATGTGTATTAGACAGTAGCATAATGTGTAGTTTATCACAGGGTGAGAAATTTAGATTAATGGGGTTTTTAGAATGATAAGCATATAAAGACAAGATGGAGGAGACCTCATGGTTTCTAGGCTTCTTCCTTCTTCATCTGCTCCATCTTCTGCAGTGACAGAGGCACTTCTAATTGGTTTAGAGTAGAGGTTAACTTTCCAACATGAATGATAAGTATTGGAAAATTATTATAAATAAAGCAGACGTAGTTTTTAGTATAAAAGTAAACACCACCCTGTGTGCCTGGACTAACCAGGAGAGCGGACTTCTTCTTGTCAGAGAAAGAATGTAAAGATAAGAAAGAACAAACAACCTTGAAAAAACAGAAGAGAAGGCTCACGACCATTTCTTGAATCTCTGGCTGGGGAAAAAGACATTTACATTCTCGGGTTTCTCAGTGCACCGTGAAAAAACAATAAAAAAAAAATATTTTTAAAAACCCGAGAATTGAGTTCACCCTTAGTAAACTTGCAGATGATACCAAGATGACTGGAGTGGTTGGCACATCTGAAGGATGGGATGCTATCCAGAGGGACCTTGTAAGCTCGAGAAATGGATGCATGGGAATCTCATGAGATTTAACATGACCAAGTACAAGGTGCCTGATATAAAAACTGACTGGGACATGAACAGATCAAGAGCAGCCCTGCCCAGAAGGACTTAGGGAAACTGGTGAATGAGAAGCTGGACATGAGCCAGCTCTCTATGCTCTCATCACAGAAATCCTGTCCCTGGGTTGCATCAAAACCAGCGTGTCCAGCAGGGCAAAGGAGGTAACACTGACCCTCTACCTTGCTCTGGTGAGACCTCACCTGGAACACTGCATCCAGCTCTGGGCTCCTCAGCACAGGAAGGACATCAACCTATTGGTTTGAACAAGTCCAAAGGAAGGACACCAAGATGATTAAAGGAGTGGAGCACTTTACTTATGAGGAAGGATTAAGAGAACTGTGATTTTTTCACCCTAGATAAGAAAAGACTTTGCCTGCTTGTCGCCTTCCAGTACTTGAAGGGAGGCTGCAAGAAATATGGAGAGACTTTTTTTAAAATAATGAGTGGTGATCAGACAAGGGGGAATGGTTTCAAACTGGAATAGTAGGTTTAGATTAGATATTAGGAGGGAATTTTAGGAAGAAATTCTTTACTGTGAGGGTGATGAGGCACTGTAAAATGTTTCCCAGAGCTCTGGACTCTGCATCCCTGGAGGTGTTCAAGGCCAGGTTGGATGGGGCTTTGAGCAACCAGGTCTAGTAAAGGTGTCCCTGCACACAGCAGGGAGGTTGAAATTAGATGATATTTAAGGTCCCATCCAACCCAAGCCATTCCATGATTCTACAATATTTTGATAAAAGAACAGACTTATTTTTCCTCCTTGATTTTTCCAAGGAGATGTAGCCAGCTTACCTGGACTTTTAGTTAAGTCACATATTTTTAAATCTCTGACTTAATAGATGGACTAATTAGAACCAAACAAAAGCTTATATTTATGGCTGCAAATAAGTATGTGGTGAAGAACATGTTGCATTCAGTACAAAAGGTCTTACTGAATTTATCTAAACCTTCTACACTGTCATATGAATAGTAGTTCTGTAGTTAATTGTTTATTTGATATGTAACTGCAAATTCAAAACCTAAATTAAATTGCTGAATTGGAGTAAAGAGGAAATGTAATTTTACATTAAGTAATAAGTTCAATTCATCTTTGAATGTGGAGTTGTCATCAACTTATTTATAATTCAGTAAGTGTATATGAACTATTTAAATACCTTTTGATTGCCAACTTATATACATAGCTCTGATTTCAAAGGAAGTCTGGGGTTTCCAGTAACAAGAAAGGCAGAAAATATAGGTTGAAAAGTAAACAAGCCTCAGAGAGATCAAAGCGTTAACCATTCTCTGTGTCTCTTCAATTACTACTAATCGTTTGAGATGCTGCAGTTCACAGAACAAATCATAATTCCCTGCTTTGGGAGGCATTGCCTGTATGTTGCAATGTTTAAAAACAGACATAAGCACACAAACACCAAAAGATGGGTCTCAGAAAATAAGACTGTTTTATTGTATCTTCAATGAGCAATTGTCCAGAAGTTCCAAAATGCAGTAGGATTTCTTAAAGAAAAATATGATCCTTTCAGCTATGATATAGAGTGAGATTAAATAAGTTTCAACCTTTGGAATGCTGCATTAAGTTTCTGATTGCAGAAGTGGAAAAATTGGTGAGGTTTAGCATAGGATAAACTCTGAATTTACAGAACATGAAATAAATTGCTTTCATTTCTGTACCTTTATAAATTTAGTTAAATCCAAAAACAAGTGTAACTTTATTTGGACTCAGATATGGCATAGCAGACAATTGTATCAGCTATGTAAATATGTGTCAATCTAGGCATCTGAGCATTCTTAGTATACCTAACACATTTTTTTTATTTAGTTGAAGATCAATATTATGGAAGTAGAAACTAAAGCATTCAGGTTTATCATATTTTAAAGTGTACTGCTTTTCTTTACAGGTTATTCACAAAGTGCAAGAAATCTGGTGCCTGGACCCAAGAACATTACACCTAAATTGCTTTTTTAATGCAATATTGTTGCTGTGATATTTTGGAGAAAATGTAATTCTTGTTCCAAGAAATAAAGCTGCTTTCAAAAACACTCTCATAATATTTCACCATAGATAGATTTTTTTTCCAAGAAAAAACTTGTTCTAGCACAGCGTATATTATTTACTGCAGAGTTTAATCTAAGATCAGTTTAAATGGAGAAAAGGTGGTTTTTTTCCATTATGTTAGACATTCTTGCATTTGAACACTAGTTAAATAGCCAAATTAGCTTATTTTTATTTATCAGAGGAAAAAGTGAGAAGCAAACAGAACATTCTGGTTATTTTAATCTCCTATATAGTAATGTAGACAACACTGAAAATTTTAAAAAAGATAGAGTTCCTCTTAGTGTTCAAAAAGTCATAATCAGATCATTTGAATTCAGTAAAGTTCAAAGGCAAAAATGACCTAGCTGTATAATCAGAAACGTCTGGAGATCCAATCACTGTGTGGCAAGGACAGATTGTTTTCACCTCTGGGATATGTTGAAGGCAACAGAAGAACTCAGATGAAGTAGGATAAGCAAGCAGGTTCTGAACAGCTCTATTTGGACGCTGTTCCTGCAATGCTGTTTTATTTAGATAGGTTTGAAAATCAAACTAGCCAATATCATCAGTATGTCATTATTTGTTACGTAATGCCTGTCTTTATGTGCTGAAATGCTGACAGAAGAATTCAAACTCTAAATTTTGTAGAAATGTCCTGGTTGATTAGTTCTTATTTCTTCATTGGTTGTTGCTTCCCAAAAAGGAAGAATTCAAGCACTCTTATCATTCAAATATCAATAATTTATTTTTAATGTTGCTTCTTTACACAATCATGCTCACCATCATACTTCTGCTGAGTGATCTTTTGATGCTGCTTCCTGTTAGAGGCCTCATATTCCTTCAACATCTCTAATTATACAGAATGGCAGGACTTCTGAGGGCCTCAGTCTCTCATCCAAAGATATGGATTCAACAGCTTAGACTAAATGTCAACTGTTCCTTCAAGCTACTACTTCTGCCAATCCTTGTGCCTGGTATTTATTTTTCTTTTGTGTTTACCCTACAGGGCTCTATGAAAACTATCCAACCAATGCAGAACCAGAATGCTGTGATGTCAGATGGGGACTATTATCAGATCATCAACCCAAAGGGACTATAAAAACAAGTGGCTCTACAATGTGTCACAGGACATCGCTCACAGTTTCATCAGCATCAAGACTGTGTAACAGCAGACTTAAACTGTGTGTTCTTGTATTAATTCTCTTACATACAGTACTTACCGTCTCAGCAGCACAGAACTCAACAGGACTGGGCTTTGGAAGCATAACAACTTTGGAAGATAATTCAACCAATGAGGAATAAAAGAAAAGATTCATCTTACATGATAGAAACACAACAGGCCCAAATTACTACAGTCAAAAATATCAAGGACTGAGTGCTTTACCCTCAGATCTCTTCTTGAATGACGTTTTGGGTAAAATGAAAAGAATGGGCCACTACCCAAACAACAAGGACACAGAAATACAGCTTTTTATTGACTAAAAAGCTGTTTGGTGACTTAACTTTCTCACACCATTTTATACACTGTGTTTTAATGTTTGGAGTTTCTTTTTTTTTTTGTTTGTTTGTTTTTTGCACTTGTTAATACAGGATTTTATTTTTGGGACAGTTTCTCAAAGCTAAATTAAGTCTTTTCTCTGTCGATATATTTCTAGTCATTGTGTGTGTTCATCTGATAGTTCTGTCTTTTATGTCCTGTCAGTTTCTATTAGAGGAATGACTGCTATGATTTCATGACATAGCAAAAAAAAAAAAAAAAAAAAAAAGAAAAAAAAAAAAAAAAAAAAAGAAAAAACAGAAAAAAGCCCACAAAAAACCCCAACAAAAACCCACATGAACAAGAACAAAAATAAACCAAAAAAAGAGAAAATAATAAGAAAAAGAAAAGGGGAAAAAAAACCTACAAAAAGAACCCCAAACAAACCTTACTGTCCTCTTATCCATGGGAACCATTCATCTCCTTTCCCTTTCCCATCTACTGTCACAGGCAACATACATTTGCTTCTGTCTGTGTAATCACAATGAATGGGTACACAATTCCAGTGTGCCTCTGCCACTGTTGCACAAAACAGTTGACTGAGCAAATCCAAAAGGAGCATGAAGGGGGTTCCTTTTAGCTGAACAAACAAGTGCTCTCCTTACAAGGTGGGATCGGACAGTTAAAAAGTATAAAGAAATATATAACAAACTGTTGCTCCAATACCCGTTTTGAAGAAGTCCAGTCCTTTCTCACTGGTCAGTTGAACAGGAGCAGCCTTTTCTAGATATGTTAAGTAAAACCAGTTATGCTCAGCAAGTTGAATAGTTGGTAAGCCTTCATATTGGAGGTGAAGGATTGACATTCATTGTGAATCACGTTTTGAATTCTCCTGCTGTCACATAACCAGCAGCTTTCCATAAAAAATGGGAGCCAAGAACTTCCAAAATTCAACTCTTTTTGTCACAACAAAATTACACTAGAAGTGTTTTAACATCTACAATACAAATTATCTCTTTCGTTTGATTCCATTGTTTTTCTATTACCTACATGTTGTTGAAAGTAATTCTAGTTTATTAAGGATGCACAAGAATGTGTTAGCACAGATAAAGAAACTATTTTTTTTTAAATATATAGGACAACTGTTTTCATAAATGTGCAATAAAAACAGTAAATATATACTAGGATATGAGTAGTCAAGAGAAAAGATTGTAATATGATTGCTGGTTTTTCATTGTTTGGGGTGGTTTTGAATTTGTTTACTTTTTTTTTTGTGGGAACATTTCACCTGCTGAGTGTATGAGAATTTGCTTTTTAAAAAGGCTTTTTAGAGTTTACAGTAGAATCAATGGAAGGAAAAGTTAATAAGGGCTGTTTTTAAAAACTTTACATTCCTTCCTATTCTCTAACTACACTTGGGAAGTGCACTTTAGAGATGTTTGCTGTGTAGCTGGGAAATGAAGGAAAACTATAGAAAATGTTCTCTTAGGAAATAAAATATAGTTACCTACTTTCTAGCTATGAAATACCCCTTGATAAATATTAATGTTGTAAGAACATTTAATCACTGGTGCATAATGCGTTTTTGTATACAATTTACGGTCTGTTCAATTCTGGAGAAAAACAAAAAGAAGATAACCATGCTGCTTAAGCGGTTCAAGATGCACATGTTAAGCTGCGAAGCTCAAATATTTTGCAAGAGTATTTGTTTTGATAGTGTTTTGCTACAACCTGGACTGAGGAGCCTAAAACGATCTGTGCAAATACGACAACAAAAAGCACCAGCTAATGCAAAATTCTTCAGCACTGGTTTGTTTCTATAATTCCTCCCTTCCCTTCCTTGCACATGCTATATTTTGTTCAATAAAACATGGTGCTTTTTTATTTATTTTCTTTTCTGTTAGAGGCATATGCATTAATTACAGTGAATTGATGCAAAATTGGGGGAAAATATAGAAATGCAAAAGAAAAAGCCTTAACTAATGGTAGAATGTAGATTTTGAAGGATAGAAATGTTACTGAAAAGTGATGGAGCAATAACTGGGCAGTGCTCTGGTACTGTACAACAGCTGATAAGTTACACTACTGAGAAAGCTCTTACTAGGTGAGCTCTTGTTCAACTGACCTCTTAATTCTAGTAAGTGTACATGGTCAGTAAACAGTTTGTTATAACCTTTATCTACCTCTGCTGTGCAAAGGCCATCCAACATCCATTTCTGTGATGTTCCTCATGTTTTTTTGTTCGCACCATTACTCACTGTCATCTATTTTTACACTGTACCAATACAGTATCTAGTCTGGTTCATCTTGATTGAATTGGCACCTGAAGAAGAGTTTCTATTATTTTACTTTTGCTTCATGGTGAATTTATGTAGAGATCTATCTTTAAGGTATTTTATTTCTTCTTTCCTGCTCTTTTTCATTCTTCATCCCTTATTCTTCTATAAAAATGTTTTCAAGTGGTGTCAGTGAAAAATGACTCCTCCACTGCTTGGCTACACTCAATCATGTGTCATACAATATGAGAGAGACAGGAGGAAAAACAGTGACAACAACATCACATACATAATGTAGCCTAATTAAACTTGGGGAAAATGAAGCAGAAAACAATTACAGCCTTTCAATTACAACTACAAGATGTAATAAATTCATCCCCCTCTCCCTACCTGGAGTTAGTGCCTGCAGTTCAATGGTCTGTGAATTTTCTCTGTCATCTTTTTGAAGTCTATTTCTTTAATTTCTGAAACAAGAGTCATGTTGAAGTTGAGTACTGCTGGGGTATCTGTTGCCATTTTCACTCTAGCAGTGTGGTAAGCAGCTTCTCTTGGAGATACATGGGAGATCAGGAGTAGACAAAGACTCTTCTATGAAGTTAAGCAACATGTAATCATGTATGATGCAAAATTCCATCTCATCCATTCTCCATTCGTAATAGTTTTCCTGGCACAAACTTAAGCATGCTTGATATTGTGCACATATTACTTTTTTTCAGAATAAATTTGCATCTTGCCACTGCTATAAATGCCATCTTGTTCCATTTCTCCTTGTACTGTATGCCTAATACATACATGATAAAGACCTGGCTTAACAAAGAAGTAATACTAAAATATTTCTAAGAATGACTGAGAAGAAAAAGAAAAAAAAGAATATTTATTTTATGATCATATGGAAGAAATTAATTTCCCATGTCTTTTATCGTCTTATTTTCTGCAATAGACAAAATGCAGATTTTGTGCAATATGTTAGTACTGCTAAGCCAAATGTCATTAACATAACCAGAGCTATATGTTATTCCTTATTGCATTTGCATTCAGTAATACAGTATATTGATGCTTTTCTTTCATTAAAAAGATAGTATCTTTTTTTCTTTTTTTTTCTTTTTCTTTTTTCTTTTTTTTAAGATAGCAGGTGAAGGCTGTCCTTATGCACACCATAATTTAAAGACAAAAACCCAACAAAATGTTACAATGAAGTTTTAGTTCTATAAATGATGAAACCAAGCCATCAGCTGCCAAAGAATCTGTGGAACAATAGTTACAAACCAAACAAAGATATTTCTTCTTGAGGGTTAAAAATAATTTTATTCTGCATGATTAAAGAAGAAAGAATAAAAGAATGAGAGCTGTATTTCAAACAGCAGAGACAGCAGGTGTCATCTGGTACACGTTGTGACTCTCAGCTTATACAGTTATACTTTTCTATTAAAGAGTGAGGGACAAAGCATTGTCTTCTGCTCTCTCTGTATTTGTTATGATATTGAATGTCCTTTTTTGTAAGGGTTGCCTCTCTGCACAGAAGATACCTGCCTATCACAAGAGCTGAAGATAGCATGTAAAAAAACTTACGCAATGAAACCTGTCTTGAGTGACTATTCAAAGCACAAGCAAAACTCATTGCAGAGCAGAACTAGTTTTTAGGAAATTTCAAGAAGCATGAGAAGAGTCACCTAAGCAAGGGCTCTGTGAAGGTGCCTGGTCCTTACTGCAGCTTTCACAGCATGTCCCATCAATACCACAGCCCCATGATAAGCCCTGCTCAGGCAGGCTTCAAGCTGAGCTCAGAGTCATACTGACTTCAGTGAGCCTTGATACAGGCGGAGGCATGCATCCCCAAAAAATTCATGGTAGTGCGTATGTCTCAATTTGCTATCCCGTAATATTTACTCAGGAATTGCTCTTGGGCACAGTGCATAAACAGAAGATCACTGAGTTCAGCCCTAGCCAAGTCTTGACAAGAGATTGTTAAAACCATGGTAATGGTGAATGGTTCTGTTTTATTATTATTGTCTACTCATATTAGTTTGGTGGAGAAGTGGTTTCAAAATTTGAAAAAGCTTGGGAAAATAATATGTCCAGTTCTGAGTATGATAATTGTAATTAAAGCTAGATGCTGTGATGAGAAACAGGACTGGAGTACAAAACATCTCAATTGACAGATATAATTTGCCAATATTTTCTAGAGCAACTATGAGAAATTACATTACTGAACACCTCTAGGTGTCCAATACTTTAAAACATTTTTTCAAATGTTAACGAGCTTGAGGTCTCCAGGATGGAAAAGAAGGGAGGGAGAACTACTGTCATTCTGAGGAAAATAAAAAAAAAAAAGGCTTGGTCAACTTGGAAACTTGGAAAATCCATCTGAGAAACAGCTATAATTCTTGAAAATACAACTGAAATTAAAAATTTAAAAAAAAAAAATCAAAACATATGTAGGTGTAGCTCTATATAGAAATAGACCTATTTCAAAAAAGAGAGACAAAAATATATGTTCTCTACAATTATTACAAATACAGCATACTGTAGAACAAAAATGCCAAAGGATAAGACCTATTAAAAAAATAGAGCAAATTTGCTGTATTTATATCCCTTACTATGGAGTGTGAATTTCCAGGTAGAATTTCAGCTGTAGAAATAGATTTTATAATAAAAAAGTAAATAATTTGGGTAAAAGGGACATGTTCGGTTATTCTTTCTACCATACTGTCTCCTATGAGTTTAGTTATTTTTCTGAACTCCTTAAAATCACTGATTTAGGCAAGAAGATCCCAACACAGACCTCACCCCAGCAGTTCCAGTGGCTGACGGTGGCACAGGAGGTCTCAGTCATGGGTCCCAAGGGATACTCGGCACTCAAAGTGTTGACTCTGCTCCAGCGTTTCAGTCCAAACTCTAGGCTCTCCCTCTCTCTTAACACTGTGTTCATCTTTTGGACACACATGAAGCGACTCAGTTTCCTCTTCAGAGGGGCTTGTGCTTGACCTGCTTACACCTTCTGCCTCAGTCACAGGGTCCTTACACAGGTCAGAGGAAACACTACTGTGCGTTAAATGCAATATGTGCACTGAACACCCCAAACAGCTGAAATAGGATAAACATAATAGGCATGCTTTGGAACCAGCCCTCTGAGTAAGCCAGTTGCATATGTCTCTAGACCATTTTGCTATTTTCACAGCTAGAATTATCTCAGTAGAAGGGGTTTATCAGTCTTTGTCAAATCTCTCTGCAACAGTTAGGACATTATTCCTCCCAGCTGCCCTCCTCGTATGAATTTGCCAGGACTTATTGTCCCTGGTAGGAAAAGGTAAAAGAAGATGTGATGTCCCACTCCAGTGGAAGATAAAAGACATCTGGATGAAGACTAGAATGCCAGCTGTGAAAACTGTAACAAAGACATACAAACCTTTTCATGGAGTCTTTAGCAGTGGGGGAAATTGAAGGTAGAAGAAGGGTACTTTCTCTCAAAGGGATAAGTCAGGAAGCAGAGAGATATATTTTCATAGATCACTACAAGACGTATTTGAATGTATTTTTAGTCAAGAAAACAGTGAATATTGCAGCACCAAAATTTTCTGTCTTACAAGTGGCGAATACACGCCTTTTAATTAGGTGAATGAAGCATAATGTACGCAGTAGGAGCTGGTGATACAAACCAAGAATCTCCTGAGGAAGGTACTACCTAAGCCAGTGGTTTACATAGAATTGGATAGACCTATTTTACTCCTGCTCTCCTGGGGTCATTCTCAGAGCACCCGGGAAGTTCCTGTGTCTACCCGGGATTCACATTTCTGAAGGTTTTCTACTAGACAGGCTCCTCCACCAGCTTTTTTGCATGAAATGCAGATGTAGGATGAAGTGATAACATGATACTGTCTAGAATGCAATGTTTGAGTTTTCTGTGAATGCAGATCAGTCCTTCTCTAATCAGAAGAATACTCTTATTGAATGTGAAAGAGAAACTATTTTTGTTTCTTTTCTAGTGTTTCTCCAGTGGCCACAAACAAATGAACTAATAATTGATCTAGTACAAATGTACAAGTTCTGGAGAATAGTATAGGAGAGAGATATTCTTATCTTCTTCTGATGAATGTTGATAGATTATATATAAAGCAGACAATAATCTGATAACATTATGTAATTTTGACAGCTTTTATCATAATTTCTACAGGGAATTCAAGTGTGCTCAGTTCTAGTTGTTTCATTTGATGATGGAGGGCACCTAGAACTTTACAAGACCAAGTTTCTATGAGGCAGTGACACTTAAGTATTGTGAGCTACTATTATTGTTTTCTAGGAAAATTCTGAAGAAAAGCAGAGCAGCTACATAAGTTGGAAGATCTCAGACCTGAGAAAAAGAAGAAAAATAGTCACTAGCTGTTGTTAGTTCTGTAGAAAACCAGTAGAAACAAGGGAAAAAAATTGTCATTCTCCTTTCCTCCCTCCACCTTTCCTTTTCTCTGACAGTGTCACCAGTTGGAACTAGAACATAATTTTGTCTTGGTAGCCCTTTGAAAAATTAAGTACATTTGATAAGGGGCAAAATTGTCCTATTCCAAATTTCCTATACAAGTAGAATAAAAAAACAGAACAAAATAATGAAGAACTACAAAAAAATTAATGAAAAAGAGTATTTATTTTTTCCTCCACAGAGAGATGTTCTTACATCATTTCCTATTCATCATTAGTCCATAGAACCAACAAATTCAATGGGACTCATAATTTTTATTTAGCTGGAACTAGGATTAATGCCATGGATCAAAATCCGCCAGTTATAGAGCAAGTCCTTCTGCTGAATTCAGGGAGGACTTGAAAAGCCCAAGGTCACTTTGAGCACAGATAAACTCACACAGATAAGATAAATAAACATGTGATCAGCTGAAAGATTGAAATGTTCCTAAGGTTTGTCCAAGGGTTTGGTCAAATTAGCTGCAGCTCTATGCAAAAGTCATGTTGAGCCAAAGCTTTGAGCTTTGATTTGATAGACCTTTCTTTTTCTGAACTCTAACAAGTTTCATTCAGGGTTTGAATATGCAAAAACTTACACAGGATTATAAATACAAGAAGACTTGTAAGACTGAAAAAAATTTATAATATTTTCACTCCCACAAGTGAAAATTAAATTTAAAAATTCTGATAATTTTGGGTTTTTTAATTAACCCTTAATGACAATTTATTTATGTAGTTCTTCAGAAGCTGCTTGGTTTCACTTGTTTGTTTTCCTTTGTTTTGTTCAAAACCAGATTTTTGGCCTTTTAAAGATTCAGATTGAACTATGCAGCTACAAATTATATGTTTCTGTTAAAAGATTTACAATTAAAATTATTCTACTCTTCTGTTCCTTCCAAATTGTATGACAGAAAGCTCATGTTAAAAGTAGATTTATTTAACTGTGTTTAATCTTGTTTCCTTTTTCTTTTATTTGTTATTTGTTTCTATTTTCTTTCTTCAGAGTTAAGGACTGGATTTTATTTGAAATGGGCTAAACTGGCATCAGTGTTTTTTAATAATATGGAATGTCCTATGATTCTTAGCATTGAAAAGAGGGCTTTGTGGTCCTGTCAGAAAAAAAAAAAAAAAAAAAAAAAAAAAAAAAAAAAAAAAAAAAAAAAAAAGCTGTAAATTGTAATAATATATTAAATATTGTATTATTATAGCAACTTTAGTTAAGCAACTAATATTATCTTTAATTTTTTACAGAGAACTTTGATGAAATAATTTATTACAATGACTCACAGAAAACCTTGTTTTCAAAATGACAGGAGAAACTGTTGAAGATTGTGAAAAAATACTAAAAATAATGCTCTACTAAGAATAAATTTAAAGATGCAAACAGTGAGTCTGACTTTTTGGGTCAGGGTTTTGTGACTGATATTAAGTCCAAGGTTTTGGGGGGAATAATAGCTTTAAATAATGCTTAAATTTAAGCAAATGTCTTTTCAAAAGAAAAGCCAAAACACTTATGTTCTGGCCTGGATTGCAGTTACCTATTTCATAAATTTCCATCTACAAAAATATAAAGATTGTGGTAATTTCTTCACATTCAACTGGGTTTCCAAGCTGTGCTGCATAATACAGCAACAGTACTTTACAGCTGTTCAACTCAGATCTCTTATGAAGGGAATAAAATTAGAAGAAAATAAAAATATTATCCACAATAGAAAAGCATTTAATTTTTAGAAGATATATGTCAAATTTCAATGGTGCAATATTCAATGAGGGTGTGAATTCATAATTGGTAGTAGATTCTTGCCCATCTGGTTTCACAAGGATCAGTTCTTCCCAAAAAGGATTGACAATCAAACTACAGTTCAAAGAGGTGAGTACAGTGATGTTTACAAGTCAGATTTTAAATGTTTTAGGAACTATTTTGGGTAACAGTAAATGATAGCATCCTATCTGTGGAAATCGATGCTGACCCTCTGATAACATGAATCAAAAATTCAATGAAGCCAGTTTAAGGTACTGCAGTAAATCAAAGATGAAAATAAAAAGTTTTTTGTAGCAATCTGAGCTGTAACTATGATAAGGAAATAAACCAGAAGTCTCAGTTTCCTCACAGATGTATAACCTAAGATGTAAGATGTGTACTCACACCTTCACAGCTACCTACTTTTTGCCCTACCCACCTTTTCACTCAGGTAGCGACCTAGAGTGGGTGAGTGAAGTCCCCTACAACTGTTCTAGTTCAACATGCAGAGTACAAATGTACAATCTTCTTTTGCATGTCATAATGTCTGTGTTGAAACCAGATTTTCCTTGCCATGAATAGCATCTGATGTTGCAAAGAAATTTGATGTTGCAAAATTTCTCTGATTCAGTAGATTAAAATCTGAGGTCCAGCAATGCCAGTTTCTCATTAGGCTTCCTACATGGAGATATGAGGACTATGCTTTGTTTCAAACCTGTGGTAAAGGTCTCTTCTACTGCAAGGATATTGAAGTTTCATTTTACATATGCAACATCATCAGGCATAAAGTGAATGACAGATAAGGGTGATTCCTAATTTAATAAAACCATTTGGGGCACAGAATGAAATATTTTCTCTGGCTGGCCATTTTCACATGGGGATGAGAAAAAGGAAACAGAGCATGTATAAACCAAAGTAAAGCTCATTAAGCATTTAATATATGTAATGTTATTTCAAGAACCCTGTTGATTTGGGTTTTTTCTTTATAACATATTTTCCATCTTTTTCAGTTTGTAGTGGGAATGCTCCACTTTTCTTAATAAAATCTCACAAGATTATTAATCTATGCTCTATACTGAAAGTGATGGATGATGTTCTTCAAAAGTTAATGTATTTACCTGAGCAAGAAAGCAAAGATTTTTTCAAGCCTTTACTCCTACCCACTTAGCTTATCCAGTCCCCTTTCATGCCCAGTTGTTTACTATGACCTTCTGCTTAATATTCTTTGTGCATTTCATAGAGTCATAGAATTGTAAAACAATTTAGGTTGGAAGAGGCATTCAAAGATCACCTAGATCCAATGCTCCTGACATGGGTAGGGATAGCTTTCACTAGACCAAGTTGTTCAGAGCCCTATCCAGCTTGGACTTGAATACTTCCTAAGATGGGATATCCATAATTGCTTCAGGCAACATGTTCCCATGTCTCCCACCCTCATCATAAGAAAAAATCTTTCTTGTGTCCAATCTATACCTACCCTCTTTCAGTTTAAAACTATTCCCCTTGAGGTGCTGCTTCACTGTCTCTGTCTTGCCCTTTCTTTTTACTTTGAAAGGATCCACAGAATTCTCCAGGCTGAACAACCCCAACTGTCTCATCCTAACTTTGTAAGAGAGATGTTCCAGCCCTCTGTCCATTTTTGTAGTCCTCCTTTGGTGCACTTTATCTGGCACTGGGGACCCCAGAGCTGGATGCAGTACTCCATGTAGCAGCTCATGAGAACAGAGTAAGCCTTCATCCTGCCTATCATGCTTCTTTTGATGCAGCCCAGGAAAGGATTGGCTTTCTGGGTTGCAAGAGCCCACTGTTGGCTCATGCACAATTTTTCATCCACTGATGTCCCTAAGTATTTTTCTGTTTGGCTGCTCTCAATTTGTGCTTATATCAATCTGTGTAGACACTGAGGATTGCCCCAACTCAGGTTAGGATCTTGCACTTGGCCTTGTTTAACTGAATGAGGGCCACCACTTAAGGTCATCAGGTTCTTCTTGACATCTCTTCCCTCAAGCATTTCACCACTCCACTTGGTATCAGCCACCAACTTGCTAAGGGTACATTCAATCCCACTGTATCTAAATAGATTACAGGCCCCAGAAAGACACCACATGTCACTGCTTTCCACTTGGACATTTGGTTACTGACCGTAAAACTTTAGACATGTCCATCCAGCTAATTCCTTATTCATTCAACAGTTCATCCATCAAACACATATCTCTCCAGTGTAGCATCAAGGATGTCATGTGGGACCATTTCAAAGGCCTTACAGAAGTGCAGGTAGATGAGATTTGTAATTCCTCTCTTGTCCATTGATGCAGTCACTCCATCACAAAAGGTCACTAGATTAATCAGGAATGATTTGTATTGATTAAACATGTTAGGTGTCTCAAATGATATCCCTGTGTTCCATATGCCTTGAAACAACTTCCAAGAGGATCAGTTCCATCATTTTACCAGGTACAAATGTAAGAATGATTGGTTAGTGGTTCACAGGGTCCCCCTTTTTTTTTACCCTGTTTAAAAAATGGTGTGCTCTTTCCCTTTCTCTAGGCATTGGGTCCTTTCCTGATAGCCATGACTTTTCAAATTTCACAGAGTGGCAACTACACCAGTTAATTCCCTTAGGACACTAGGAGACATCTGTTTGTGTCATGTTCCTCAGGTACTTTTGAATTTGATCTTAACTTATGATGAGTGGGACTTTATTCCACTCCTCCTTGACTTGAGTTTCAATGACTTGAGAGATTTACACTCATAGAAATCTTTATTTTTCCAGAACCAGAATGCATCTCTTCTTTTTAAATGCATAGACTACTTCACCTTATTTTAATTTAACAATGATTTTACAAAGATTATGAGGAATTATATTTTTTTCCCAAGGACAATTAAAACAGAGCAATATGGAAAATTAAACATTTTCCTTATGCTATTCCTCAGATACTTCAAGGAAGCTTTGGCTTCCTCAAAATACTTTAGGAAGATACCAGGAGCTTAAATTAAGAAGAACATAAAGGTTGCAGAAATTGCTAAAACTGGAGGTACAGATGAATGTACAAGAGATATATAACAGATATATGTAGTCAGAAACTAGAAGAACGACTAGGCATAGGCACACAATCCTGTATGAAATTTAATAACACAGAGTATGTAACAATAAAAACAAATAAATGTGGAAACCTGTGTCTAGTACTCTAACAAGGGAGAACTTAAAGGTTAAGAACAAAATTAAAAGTGACAGCCAAATTTTTCAAACAAACCACAAGTTGGTTTAAGAATTTAGGATTTTTTTGCCGTATAAAAATTATTTGTAATTTTGAGGGGTATATTATTTCAGGGTTGTGTTCAAGGTTTTTTTTTCCACCACTTTAAAGGCATCCTCTGTCTACTACTGAAACTAATTTTCAGGCTACTCTGGAAAATTTCTTCATAAGGTGACCAGTCCTTTTGTCCTTGATAATATGCTGCTCTGAGATTATGCTCCCAATTAAAAAAAAAAAAAAAAAAAAGGAAAAAAGAAAAGTTGTTTCTTAACTTTAAAAATATAATTCCCAAATGAGTGTACTAGCTCTTTTTTTCTGAGGAAGCAAAAAAATTTCATATTTGGAAAAAAAAGAAAATGAACAACCTGTTATAGATTACAGCAAATCTATTGTAATGCCATAAGAAGAACTGTGTCTATCCAATAGTGAAGAATCCCAATAAACTTTCTTTAAATGATCCAAATTATATGGTATAAGAAATACACTTTTTTTGTCAATATTAACTTTAATATGCTTACCATTATATCCAGTGTCAGCTCCAAATCAAATTTATCTATTATTTCTATCACTCAATATATGTTAGGAGTATGACATATTCCTACTTTGTCAAAATAATATATAATTACACAATTACTTCAAGGTGTCTTGTGATTGTGACAACCTTGTAAAAATTCAGGTCTTCCACATAGAGCTGTAAAAGTCAGCATTGCAAAAAACAAAAAACAAAAAACAAAAAAAAACAAAAAAAACCCAAACAAACAAACAAACAAAAAAAAAAAGTATACTAAGAACTGAATCCAAACCCCAAATATTTTGAAATATCAAAGGATACCTGGAGACCATGTAAAAATCAGTTTAGATTCATGTGACTTACAAAACGTGGAGGTTTAGGGAAACAGAAGGAACCATGTCTGGTTTGGTATTGAGTCATTCATACAGCTCAAACCCTCTAGGACCTAAATCCAGTCACAGTTATTCCCACTCCATTTGATAGAACACAATAGGATCAAAGGGACTGTGACATATTACTGCCTGCAATGAGAAATTCTCTAAGTTTTAGTCCTCACCATACCAGTATGTGGTTCTTGGCTACATTATAACTGTGAATTTCTATACACAATGATGTAGATGTACGCAATTTTTTGTTTACCCAAGGGGCTGGTTTATGCAGCAGGAGGAATCCTGCTGCAGTCAAGAAATACTTCCAGAGCTGCTCTGTGGAAGCCTTCGAGATTGTATTAGCTCCATGGGGTTTGGTGTGGGCTTTTTCTGTACCATTATTACATGAGGTGTCACAGATGTTGATACTGCACCTTCCAGTAGAACAGAATTTGGGATAAAAACTACCCATAGGAAAGCACTTAAGAATTTTTTATTTTCAGCCAGAGCACTAAGTTCAGCGATAACACCAATCTACCCTGCCTTTGAATTTGCACAGTATTTTATTAAAGCAAAGATGAATATGAAACAAATGTTCCATAAGGTCTGAAAAGTCTCTTTCTTTCTAATGTTGAGCATTTAGAAACTTGAAATTTAATTTCTCTGCCAGGTCCTGTATTGTGTGTAATTCAGTCAAAGACCTAGTGCTAAACAACCATTACTCTTATTTTCTAGAAATCAAAACTCCCATTTAGGTGTTGATATTCTGTCTCCTTCATAATTCAGACCTCATTTCTCTTCTTAAGAGATGTCCCTGAAGTATCGAATTTTAAAACAGAATAAATAAATTTCTGCTCTAAGTAAAATGCATTAATCTATCCATTATAAGTACAATTATTAAATAAACAAATAAATATAATACAAATTGAGGATTGCAGTGCCTAGCTGACACCTACTAACATGTCTGGGTCAGATAAACATGAGATATAGAATATGAGAAAAAAGAAGGTTCTTCATTTACTATAAACATACCCAGAAAACTGTTTAAGCTAGTAAGAGGAAACGTAAACTTCCCCCTTTCCCCATATTTGTAAAAATTCCATAATTTTGCAATAATTTACTCCCCAGAATTTAGACACTGTATTCAATACTGAAGGGAAAATATATACAAGAATGTAAAATGTAATTTCTCTCTTTATGTGAGGTATACCTTCTCCAAATGCCCAAGAATAGAATTGAAATGAAGATATTTAGCAATATAAAATCATTTAGCAACGAAGAATTTCTGATATTGGGGGTGGTAGTGGTGATGAGTTAATTCCTTTCCTTTTCTCATCTTCTTTCCTCTTGCCCTCCTTGTATTACTGCACACTCTCATACGTTTTTTTCAATAAAGCAGTTTAAATGTTTGCAGCACATGTGTGATGGTGCTTTAATTTTTTTCTGTGGCAGAAATCTGCTTCCTTCCCGCAAGTGCCCATTCAGGCTGGGGGCACAGTCCCATTGCTCCCTGTCTTCTTTTGCCACCATGCATGACATATTTCCAGTTTCAGCTTAATGGGTATGGAAAAGGAGAGCCTGGGAACAAGAATGAAATAGTCAAGATGGCAGATAAATTTTGCTTCCTTCATATCCTTTCTCTTCTCCAAGTCCCTGCTGTAATACATTTCACCTCATCCATCACATCCAGAGACTTCATGACTCATTACCTCCTTTTTCCAAAAGACGATACTCCAGGGATGTGGCTGCTCAGGACACCTGGCCCAGAGAAAAGGAAAGCAGAGTCAAATGTTCCATCCATCATGAGGCACAGGATTTCCAAATCTCAACATTTGACTTTACACTTACAACCCTTCTTTAAACTTGAACACTTTTTTAATTATTGGAGAAAAAATTGTAGCCATTTCTATCTATTTTCAAATTCCTGATCCCAGGATCAGGAATTTTACTTTCTGCTATTACCATTAGCCTGTTTCTTGAAATAGCTTGGTATTTGCTGGTGACTTTTTCATTACAATAATCTTGAATAGTCAATGATACTGAGTTCATCAAAAGCCAGGAGGGAGATTTGTAATCCAGCATTTCAAAACTTGACGGCATATTCTCTTTGCTTGATCTGATTATTATTTCCGTAGCAGAAATTCCTCTAGAATCAAATTGTAAATGTAAGACAAACAAGAAATGCAGGAAAAGAATTTTGCAGAGGTTTTTTTGTTGGTTTTTATTGTTTATAAACAGTGGGTTTTTTAATACATAAGTTTCACTCAAAACAAACAGCAGCTGTTAAGAAAAATCCACCCATGTCTTACAGAGGGTAATTCAGGGATCCCCCTCATGAATGACATACTGACTGCCTGAAGCTCTGGCCCTCTGTTCAATGTATTGGTTTCTTGTTTCCCATCTAAATATTCTTTAAAACAATGAAATGTGAGGAAAAGGATGAATGAAAATTCTTCATGCATTTCTCTCCCTAATTTCAGCTGGCTTTTCCTCAGGATATAGCCTAAATCAAGCAGCTTCAATACTATTTCTTAATAACTCAGAGCTTCCAAAAACTAATTGATTTTCTTTACTAGCCACCAGGTGGCAATCATAAACTTCCATATACTTAGCCTGCTCTATCAACTCCTCTGAAGCAGCTACTGCAGCCAGAGAATATGCTGCAAACAGAAAGCAGAACCAGGTATCTCCATGGTGACTATGATACTATGTTGTTTGTCATGGGTGAAACTAGATGAAACCATGTTTGTGCTTCTAAATTACGTATTTCTTCTCATTAAGTCCTGAGAAGATAACCTTGAAAAAAAAAGTGTTTGTCTCTCAAAGAGCCTGTTGATAGCTTGTTATCTTCAGCCTTCTGGACATTGACCATAATGAACATTCCTGAAGAAATTTTATATGGATTTTTAAGTTGCCTTTTCTATGCAAGTAAAATCTAATAATAATTCAGCTTAAGTACTTGTTTTTCTCTCTCTCTTATCATGGCTTTGAGTGAGACTTTGCAAAGCTACAGAAGGCAGAGAAAGAGAAATCTGCACTTTCCCTCTCTATATGATTAGGCTTTTAAAGGGCAGAGAGCTCTCTAACAAAATCTTGATTTTCAACATCATTGTAATACTCTGAAAATTGAAGATGGCAAGCCCTTGTCTGAATGTGTGTTTTATTTTGAACATTCCTGTTGAGAAAGACATAGCTAAACATCAAGAGATTTTTTAAAATGTTTTAAGATCTTAAACCCCACTGACTTTCAATTTTTCATTTTGTTTTTCTTCCAAATTTCTTCCTCCTAGATCATTACCTGCAGGACTTTCAGTCTTAGCTCCCATATCGTTAAATTCACTTGAAATTGTCTTCTACTTAGTTGCATTACAGCTAATTGAACAAAAAAACAACAAAACAAAGGTGTGAAGAATATATTGATTTTACCTAATCTGATAGGAATCATGGACCTTGATTAGGCTACACTTTGCTTTGTCTTTACAAAGATGGCATGAAGTAAAAAAAAAAAAAAAGAAAAATTATGAAAATAACTAGAGACACAGTAAGAATATCTAGAAAAGTTAAATAATTGAAATTAATAAGAAAAGTCACAGAAAAAAAAAAAGAAAAAGAACTCTTGGAACCCCTGACACTAGTTGTAAGAAAAGCATCCTCTATCCAATAGGCCAATAGGCTTGAGGGACATCAGATTAAGAGCAAGGAAGTAAAAGAGATTTGTACCCAGTCTCCTCTTTGCTGGTGAAAGTTACTTTCAGAAACAGCAGCATAAAGAGGACATGGAAAAACAGTAATAATTAGATCATCTCAATCAACTCAAGGTAGCATAAAGATAAGACAGACCCTTATAGATGGATACTGTCTTATCCGCCTTAATTATTTACCATTTTAATTAATTTTATTTAGGTTTAATAAATTATTAAACTTATTTTAAGTACTTAAAATACTATTTTAAGTTTATTTAAAGCAGTACTTTTTTAGTACTATTTTAAGTACTCTTCAACATTTTCCTGGAGCCTTTGTTAGGTACAAGACAGGAAACTGGCAATCCAGGTGTGTGATTTGATGTAGAAATTCCTGTGATGTAGAAATTCCTGTGATGATGACAGCCCTGCTGTCTAGGGTTTTTTACTTCCCTCTAACACATGCTGTTTTGTGTGTTTCTCTCATCCCTCAGTAAACCAAATTTCCAAAGTCAAGTCATTTCCATTATAGTTTTAAATTCCCCTCTGTCATTCAAAGATCAGCTAAATTTCAGTTTTTATAGTCAAATCCAGAAGAAAAACAAAGGTTTAATATTACTACTTGAAAAGAAAAATAAGATAATTTCTCATTTTAAAAAGAGAGAGACTATGTCCATGCAGTCCCCATAAAATATACAAGGACTCCCTAGTTTTGTGAACCTGAGGTATTTTTCCCTGTTGATAACTTGTGGTTTTCTGTAGGAGCAGTTAGATGGCAGTGTTGTTACACTATTCAAAGCAACCACTCATTTATGGTTTTGTCAGAAACCATCACTTCAATCCAACATTACAAAGTCAAAGCATAATTACCACTAATGCTCCCCCTCTCTTGAGCAATGCCATCAGGGTATATCTTGCAAATGAATGGAAACTGTTAATTATAATTATATTAGACACCCATATTGTATGTTTCAGCAGTGCCAGTGTCGTCTTTGGATCTTTGTTTATCATTACACAGGAGATATTAAAGTAAAAGGATGGAGACCACAGTGACAACACTCCTTTATAGTATGAAAATTATGCATCCTATTTCATTAACATCTCAGCCCAATAATTTGAAAGTGCTTGTAATTGGATTATTCTGTGCCCATATTTTACACATATGTCACTAAAAAGAAGTAAATGTTTAATTAATCTGTTTCTTTTTATGTTGTTTGCAATCTAATTAAGATGTTTGCTTTCATTGACAAAGCAATAATATTTCATATTTATTTTGCCTTGAAACATATATCTTCATTTTCAACCCAACCTCCAGGGAATTATTTCAAGTACAGCCATAATATGTGTACAGTACAAAATCTTGTCTGTGAAGAAACTGGGGAATAGCATGTGCTTTCCTATCTCTTCATCCTTTCTTCTTCACACCAATTTTCCTGACTCTGTTTTCCTTTTCACAAAAATCCTAGTTTATTCTTAGCTTCCTGACCTTTCCAGAAGAGACCTGTCATCTTTCTCGAAGCATTTTATTTAGCCGATCTTCCACAATCTGTCTGGTGCACCTCCCTGACATTTTTCATCTATGTTGAATTCTGTCTGCTGCACAGACTCTGCCAGTGTGTTACTTTCTTTGAACTTCTGCTGAGTCTTCCTGGAACTTGCCTGAAATTAGTATTAGGAAAGTATCCCTTTAAGCACCTACAAACACATTCATTTGTACTACCTTAGCCAGTTTGACTAAATTACTGCAATACAACCCTCTGCAGTGGTGATGCAACTGTACTGCTGTAGAAGACCTCCTGCTGGCTGTAAATGCACATCTTTTCCAGCTATAGCAGGGCTGAGTAAGCTGTTAAAGCCTGCAGTAGGTCCTTACTTAGGTCTTAACAAACATCTCTACTAGTGTTTTCTCCCTCTGAAAGTCAGCTTCCACAGTTCTAAAAAGTTCCATTCAAAATGAGCCAAATCTGCAATGAATTGCTCATCATTTTGAACTGATTAAACCATTAAGCATGCAACTTTTCCCTAATCAGACCAGGATCATAAACAGGAAAAGAGCTATCTCATAAAAGTGCAAAATACAGGTGCCAGGACTCAGCTTTTCCTCACTGTAACCAACAGAAGGTTGTTTAAATAGCCTTTTACTGTCCTAAATCATACTGCTAAATAGTTGGCTGCTCATACCCATTGCAGTAGACCATTTAAGCACCACACATATATTTCTCCTTGAAAGGCAATGATAGGGTATCTTTCTTTTAGGCAGAACAATTTACTTTTTTTTCTTTTTTTTTTTTTTTTTTTTTTTCCCTTTTTTCCCTAATATGACTTTCCAATCTTCCTCAAACCTAAGCTTTTATTCTTCCAGGATTTCTGCCACGTGGACAGTAGCCTGGGAGCTCCAGGAGCTGCAAGTCAAGCTGAGATACTCAGGGCTACTGGGGACTGCATGTACAGCAGAGGACCACTGAAGGCTGTGTTCCTTGGACTCCCCAGGTTGCCAGCATTGCAGGAGCTTGCCACAGGGAGTGCCTATGCAGGAAGGAATCAGGAAGCTGGTTGTTAACGAAACAGGCTTTTCCTAAGAAACCCTCCTGGATCCAGTTGGGAAATTAGAAGAATTTGACACGTTTTGGTGGAACATTTGACATGTTGTTAAATGTGCATTTCCCAGTGGAAGGTTCCCAGACAGCTGTCATAATTTCAGTACAAAAAAGATAAACAAACAACTGAAGACACCATAATCATTCTCTTCTCTTCTTTGCATTGATGCCTCAGAAATTCATTTGCAATAAAATCCTTTGAGTGTATTCACTTTATCTGAACTCAGAGATGATTCTGTTGATATTTTGCCAGTCTTCAGATAGAAATCATCTTCTGGAAGAAGTGATAGAGGTTCTGCACGAATATATGATGAATATATCTTCATTCATCTGCAACACCCAGACAGTGTGTCTATTATATATCTGTTCTCTGCATAAACGATTATTCATAGGCAATTATTAGATCAATGTTGACATTGCCAGATATTCTGAGTCAGCTGCCATGTCCTTGCTATGTCTCAGGGAGATTTATATGTAGATCTTTATACATGCAACTCTCAAGAAACAAATTATGTAATAGAAATGAAAATGGCATACATATGACTGATTGTTATGGAAGATCTTACTCTGGCATCTTTGAGGTAGGTATCCTGGCCTGACATAGTCATCCAAAATTTCTTAGGGAAATAACTAAAAAACTTTTTGAGTGACACATTACCCTAATATTCTCAGGGCAAAAACATCTAAGAGAGATAATGGAAACTCAACCTAAGAGTGCTTCTTCTTATACTTTGCTGAATATAAACAAATCTTGAGCAAATAGGTCAAATCTGGACATAAAGTTTGTGAGATTTAAAGTTAGTTAATTGTACCCTAGTCTGTAATCCTCATAGAAACAAACAAGGTCACCCTCTCACACATAAATATTTCCTTCAACTTATTAAGGTCATGCTGGCTTCATATGAACCTATCAAATATAATGTTGATATCAATCTCTTTGATCTTAATGTAACCTCTTTATCAAAAACTGATAATATTGTGTCCCTTGAACATATTAAAACACAAGGCCACTTCTTCTCATTTGAAGTCAAGTTTCAATTCAAAGGTTTTTGTTCTCTTATTTAACGCCCTCCAGGAAAGAGCGACTTAAAACCTTTACATTTATTTAGGGCAACCATTTTTCACTTGAACATGAAAATCTGTCAGTAGGGAGACAATTGAAAGTAAAAATAAATTCACACTGTATTCTTCATAGGCGAAATGTCACATATGTACAGTAACTTGGTGGTCATTTAAGAAGGTTGTTGGAGCTCCCAGTCAATCCCACAGGACTTTAGGATAGCCTTCTTATCAATCTGTCTCAGTCTCTGTGGTATGTATGCATATACCACAAATCTGTATTTGAAAGTCAAGGCAAGTAGATATAGCTATATGTAATTCATTTCAGTATACACAAGTCTCAGGTTTTTATTATTCTCAGTAACATCACACATTGAAAAATAGACATTCAGAATTTTAATTGATTTTTACACAAAAATATGTTTTAAAATAACCTATATCTCTTTTCAGGTGTATAGGAACCAGAGAGGCTATAATTAATATGTCTGTTATAATCTTGTGAGCTTTTCCAACTGTGTTGTTCTTGAGATTGGATAAACAGAGAAACAGAAGCAAAGAAACAGGGAGAAAGAGAACAAATATACAATAGCATGATTTTTTTAAAGAAAATAACAGTGGAAAAATGTAAAATAATGGACATTCACCACTCCAAGGTTATGGTGAATGTCCATTCACCATGGTGTTTCCTGTCTTCAAATGCAGGAAGCCATATACAAGCACACTGCAAACAAAAATAATTGATAAGATTTTGTTTAGATTAACTCTGTGTTCAAGTCAAATGATCTTTCTAATGTAATCCAACAGAAAAAGGATTCCATATAAAGGCATATAGTACACAGATTCAAGGCCATTAGAGATCTTAAAACTTAAGAGATGAATTTGGAATGGTTATTAGATATTTTGCATGTATGATTTTCCTTACCTCATTCTTTTGTTTAATGCAAGTCATCCATCATTTTTATATGGGAAAATATAGGTGTTAATTTTTTTTTTCTATTTAGAAATTAATATTTGGAAGGAAGAATAATAATGCAGAAAAACAAATGTTATTTTCTTTATTCAAAATTTTCTTAATATTTTCTTATTTTATTTTGGGCCCTAGTTACTCCCCTATAAGGCTACTGCAAGTCTATTGCAGAGAGATATTGCAGCCTGTCAAAATAAGAGCATAAACTCAGAGAGGGCATAGTTTTAAGATACACCAGAGTTCACAATTGGGAAGCTAATACTGGGTCCTACTAAGGAGTCCATATGTGAATCCTATTATGGATATGTAAAGACACAGATCCACTAGAGGTCGGCCAGCTTGCCTTGCTCCTGCTTCAGTTCTCATCCAGCCTAATGACACCAATATTACAGGGGTGATCCAATGCAAAACGCACTGAAATACGCTCCTTCCTCCTACAAGTGATTCCTTTTCTCCCTCATATCCATTAGTCAGGTCAATGTGACCTAGCTTTACAAGAAGGACAAAACTCTGCTAAGTGTTTTTACTAGTAAGGCACTTTTTCTAGTCAGGCTAGTAAAAGGCAGGTCTCCAGGTTAGGATAATGCAACTACTAAATCTTCTGAGTGGATCTTGTCTTTCATATTTAATGAACAAAACAAGTCTTACAGACTTATTCTTACAGACAAGAAAGCCAAAACATTTCCGCATGAAAGATTTCAAACATGTGTCTAGGCAACTGAAGAGTTCATGTGTATACCTGTGTTTAATTAGTAGGCTACACCACAGTTTAAAAGTCCTCTGCAAGTAGATTCTGTCATGACTGTAAACAAGGGCAAGAATTAATATGCCTAACACTTTTAATGAAGCTGCCATCTCTCCTGTTTCAAACTTTGTCTTTTATCTTGTGAGTCTCCCATTCCTCTCAGTTTCTAATTTGCCCGTGGCTGCTACTGTTGAATACTGCTGATCAGCCTCTTCAGTCTATATTACCTCTGCTGCAACAAGATCTCTTAAGAAACCCTTTTTTCTACTGCCTAGTGTGTTTGTATTAAACAGTGTAATGAGGCTCATTGTAGTAAACAATATAACCAGAATAACAGAGTAATTGGGGATGGAGTTAGGAGAAAATCTTGCTTCAGTGCTCCTACATTTTAAACAGACATAGTTTTTTATCTTTTTTATCTTTTTTTTTTTTTTTTAAAGCAATCCCTTGAATCTCCAGAGCTGTCCTCCTGTCATCTGATCAGTTGGATAATTTAATTTAGCAGTGATGAAAAAAAAGTCCAATTGGGTGCTGCTTTGCTTACTTGATCGTATTTTTCAATGCAAAATGAAACTAACTCTCTGAAGAGCTCTTGGACAGAGTGTAAGGCAGGCAGAATGCAGAACTTTAAAAGCTGCCTTTATTTTGTTCATTCTTTCACTTCAGACATTAAGTAGCTCTTAGTTGTATCTGTCAAGATAGAATAAAACTGACAAGATGACAGGGTGAGAGAAATAAGGCTGTATATATATGAAGAAGACAAAGTAATCAAAAAGAGAATTCAGAATGGACAAAAAAGTGACCATGGAATAAAAAACTTCTTCCCTTATAATATAAGCTAAAAAGAAAAATAAAAAAGCACCTCACAAATGAATTGCACTTTGCAAGATACTGTTTAATAAAACTTTTTCAAGACATTCAATAGTGAGTGATTCTACAAAATCTTTTGTATTGCTGGTAGTACCTGATTTCAGGATTTGAACTGAAGATCTTTATGGACTCTACAATAAAGAAAAAAAAAATGGAAAGATCTAAAGTCAAAGGTCAATGACAATTCTCAAAATATAATTTTTTTTAAAGTATCAGACAATGAAAGTAGACCATCTAGTAAAATAAGGGGAAGGTCATGCCCACTGCACCACCACAGTACTGGCAGAGACTGCAGACAACAGTACAGGCAACAACCACTGTATGTTAATTTGATTTGGAGCCCAAGACAGGGACAGATCTTAGTGACCAACAAAATGAAAGTAGATGATTCAGAAGGTGAGGAGTAGTGAACACTGACCACCAAACTTAGCCTCCTTCTTAAATTGTGAAGTCAGCCAACCCATCCTGCTAAGCTCTGAGCCAAGAGGCTCTCAGGAAGAAGGGCTGAAGGCTCTGCACCTATAAGGAGCCTGGCAGATAAAGTGGAACAGATTACCTCTTTATGAAAGAGTAATGCCTAATAAAAATATACTTGGTCATGCAACAGGGTGCATGTTAAGCAGTGCTGTAGCAAAGGCTGCTTAAACTAAACCCTACAGTGCAGAGCTTCTTAGATGGAATAGGATGGCAAGGAGGAAATTATGTGGTATCACAAATGTGTAGGAAAGGATGTTTAACCTTTGCTTGATCAGCATGCACCAAAATTTTTCACTTTTTTTTAATGCAAGGAGAGTTTTCACTTACTTCCTAACTTCCCTAGCCCTGTGTCTACTCTTCTGAGATCAAGCAGCTGGAAGTGACTTTGTCCCATCTTGCAAAAATAGCTCAAAAAGCAAGTCAGTAACGTTGATTTCTAGGAGGAATTTCAGGCCCAATTCTCCATCTGTCTTGAAAATTCCTTTAGCAACAAATTGCCAGAAATGGACAAGTCATACAAAATAAACATCATTACATAATTACCTTGTTATTTTCTGCTGTTGGCAACAGCCAGAGACTGAATTCTGACTTTCCTGAAATTTTGGTCTGATTCAGGACTTGCATCCTTGTGTATTTATATGATAGCTCAAGTCTTAAGATAATATGACACTTTAA
The DNA here is from genome assembly GCA_018697195.1 of Certhia americana. NCBI lineage: Eukaryota > Metazoa > Chordata > Aves > Passeriformes > Certhiidae > Certhia > Certhia americana. The sequence continues at coordinate 80,933,161 of CM031857.1, read as the reverse complement.
GCCTAGGAATATTCCCAATAACTTCAGAGACATCTCTACTACTGCACTAATATTGTGCTTTTTAATTGCTCTGGTTGTGTCAGGCAGTCAAATGTTCCAGCTCTAGAGATATTGTGTATGGGAATGCAGAATTTAAAAACACTATTCTTTGAAAACTCAAAAGACAATTCCTGGGAGAAATTGTCCAAACAGTTGGAGTTTTGGTTAGGAAAGCTAAATCACTGACAGAAGTAAATCTGGCTAAGGACATCAAGGGTAACAAAAAATGTTTCTTTATGCATCTATATGCATCACCAATAAAAGAAAGAATAGAAAACTGTTTTCCCAGGACATGAATAAGGCTGAGGTATTCAATGACTGCTTTGTTTGTCTTCACCAGCAACTGCCCCAGACACACTGCCCAAGTGGCAAAAGGTGAAAGCAGGAACTGCTAGAATGAAGAACTGCCCATCATAGGAGATGGCATTCACGGACATCTAAGGAACCTGAAGGTGCACAAGTCCATGGGACTTGACAAGATACACCTGGGGGTCCTAAGGGAAATGGCTGATGGTGGCTTAGCCATTATCCATTATATTTGAGAAGTCATGGCAGTCTAGTGAGGTTCACACTCTCTGGAAAATGGGAAATATAACTCCCATATTTAAACAGGGAAATAAGGAACACCCAGGGAAATAAAGGCCAGCCAGTCTCACTTAGTTCTGGGCAGGACCATGGAGCACATCCTCCTGGAAATTATGATAAGGCACATGGAAAAATAATGAGATGATTGGTGACTACCAAAATAGCTTCATTAAGGGGAAATCATGCCTGACAAAATTTCTGGCCTTCTACAATGGGTTTACATCAGTGGTGGACAAGGGGCATCTACCTGGACTTGTACAAAGCATTTAATACTGTCTCACGCAACATCCTTTTCTCTAAACTGGAGAGACATAGATTTGATGGCTGGACCAGTTGGTGGACAAAAAATTGGCTGGACGGTCAAGCTCAAAGTGTTGCAGCCAAGAGTTTAATATCCAAGTGGAAAGAAATGACAAGCAGGGTCAATACTGGAAATAGCACATTTTTAACAACTTTGTTGGTGATACAGATTGTGGAATTGAGTGCACTCTCAGCAAGTTTGCTCATGACACCAAGCTGTTTCATGAGGTCGACACACTGGAGGGAAGGGATGCCTTCCAGAGAGCCCTTGACAGGCTTGAGAGGCATCTGTGTGAACCTCATGAAATTCAACAAGGCTGAGTACAAGGTCCTGCACCTGGGTTGGGGCCATCCCAAGCACCAATAGAGAGTGGGAGGAGAATGATCAAAACGAACCCCAGGAATAAAGACTGGGGAGTGTGGATGAAAAGCTCAATGTGACTCATTAATGTGTGCTTGCAGCCTGGCTGCAAAAGTGAAGTGACTGGTGGAGGTGATTCTGCCACTCTACTCTGTCCTTGTGAAACCCCATCTGGAGTACTTCATCCAGCTCTGGGCCCCCCCAAAGAAGAAAGACATGGACCTAATGCAACAAGTCCAGGGTCCCACTAAGTTGATCAGAGGACTGAAACACCTCTCATCTCCTAGGAAGACAGGCTGAGGAGTGGGGCTGGTTCAGCCTGGAGAAGAGAAGGCTCTGTGAAGCCCAATAGCACCTTCCAGTACCTAAAAGGATCTTACAAGAAGGCTGGAGAAGAACCTTTTAAAACAGCATGTAGTGAAAAGATATCAGGAGAATGACTTTAAGCTGAAGGTGGGTAGATTTAAATTAGGTGTAAGAAAGAAATTTTATACTGTGAGGGTAGTGAAGGACAGGGAAAAGGTGTGCAGAGGACCTGTGGATTCTTCATCCCTACAGGTATTGAAGACCAGATTCGATGGGGTTCCAAATGACCTGGTCTAATGGAAAGTGTACCTTGCCCATGACGGGATTTTGAGCTAGGTGATGTATAAGGTCCCTTCTGGCCCAAACCAGTCTATGATTCTGTGATTCTATAATATCAAGTATGGGTACTTACAACAAATAGTTTTTTGAACCTTAAGCAGTTGTTCTTTGTTGTTTGTTTGTTTCATATCAATCCCTTTATACTGGAGAAATGCCATTGCTTACCAGTTAAGTTCTGTTATCTTGAAAGATGCAGATATCGCTGATATCTGAGGATGAGGATTCAGTCATTGTCACTGTTTGACTGAAAAGGCATATTTTATTTCTCTGCTGTATATACAGGAAAGAATTCTTCCAGAAAAGAAAGAATGAGCATAAATAAAAATTTTACAGTACTAAAATCTGTAGAAAAAATCTCCAGAACAAATCTCCAGAATTTTCATTCTGAAAAGTATAAGAATAACAGGAAAGCAATAAAGGAATACACAAGATGAGTCTTTCTTATGAACAGGTACAAATACTGACAGATATATACTACCTGTTACATTTCTGAGTAATGTACAATATCTAATTGAGCATTGTTTCTCATTTCACATGGATGCTGCAATGTCCTTAGATTCATCAGGTTATGAGAAATTAAACACTTGAAAATAAATGCAGCAGATTCCCATGCTCATTTCTTAACCCCTCATAAAATTCATTTAGATTCCAGATGAAGAATTCTCCATTAGTCATGAGAACTAACAGGCTTATAAATTCATTAATTTTGGATAAGCTTTTTCTTTTCCCTAGCAAGTTAATAAACACAGTTTTCAGTTAGCTTTCTGTCTTTCTTTAAGCAGATAGGAAAGAGCTGGTTCCATTACATTTTGTCTCAATTTAATCCCTCACTGTTACAAGAAGTGGAAAATGCAATTAAATGCAATTCTGAAACCTTTCCCTAGAGAGCTGTTTACAATATTGCCTGCATTAAGCAGTCCATGTGAGATGATGTATCTGCTCTTCCATATTCATGATAGCCTTAAGAAACTTCAATATATATATTTATTTTTAGTTAAAGAACATACACCCCACAAACAACAAAAAAATCCAAACCAAATGAAAAAGCTCCCTCACCTTTTAGTATAAAAAGATGTTTATGAGGAAATGGTAATGTCAGACATGGATTCCTGGCAGATTTACAAGCAGACCATTGTCAAACGTGCCTTATCTGTTCTCTCTTCCACAAACTAGTCTCTAAACTTCCAAATTACTTCAGATGACTCTGTAGAAATTTCATACAAGTGCAATTTTCCTATCTGTTTATTCATTCTAAGCAACAGAAAGAAAGATAGCTTTGACAATAGATGTGCCCTAAAAATTTTATCTACTCATGCAAACTGTGCCTAGACAAGCATGGTGGGATATATCTTTATCCCCCTGTATCTGCAGGCTTCTGCATCCAAGGTCATCATGTAAGCTCTTCTTTCAGTTAATGGGGGGAAATAACCAGGTTTTTTTAATGATTGACCCATCTGACTTGTTCAAGACTTCCATCTTAGAGTGGGATGAGTTACAGCTATGTGCTAAACTGTGACTTCCTAAGATGTCCAATGCTTGCAGTGGTGCAATTAAACCTCAACAATCACTAGTTGGTTTTTTGTGTTTTTTTGTTTTTTGATTTTTTTTTTGAATCTTTGCCTTCTAATTGAAAAATTTCAGAAAACACAATTTGAAATTTTAATGAGTTATATTTAACTTTCTCAAATAACTTTTGAAGCACAGAGGAAGTGAGAATGGTCACAATAAAGGAGTACATGTAAGTAATAAGGTTAAAATAAAAAAAACAAACACTCAAAAGGAAAGCATTACAAATGGTCTATATGGTCTAGAAACTATTAATTTTCTAGAAGAATCTTCAACCAAGGCTCTCAAAAAAGGAAAATCTTAGAATTTATTTTTTCCTAGGATAAGAACTCCTCTTACAGACTAGCAGCAACCTATAAATATGATACAAAGGACAGGAATACACATTCTATATCCAGAACAATGGCATGTATAAGTAGCTTTACTCCAAATCTGGCCTAGCATTCCTACAACCTGAAATAATCTTTAATACCCTGCATGAAAAAAGAGTGTAAAAGTTGCAGATGACGAAGAATAATTTCAAAACTTGGTTATAAAATTTAAAGTGAGAAGTCCAAGAAAATTTCATAATATATGGTGAAATAGATAGCAAAATAACACCTGAAACTCAGCATCAGTGAGCAGAAAGTGCTTCATGTGGAAAAATATGGCTATAAAAACATCTGTGTAATGGCAAACTCTAAATTTGATATTACTTACTCAGAAAAGCATAACAGTGTCACAATATATCACTCCCAAAAATATCAACCTGGTAGTCAGGAGGAGAGACAAAATGATAGAAAATAAAGAATTATGAAGGAATTGAAAAAAAAATAGAAGTTTTGCTGCCATTATGCTATTGTATAAATCTATTTTAAGTCTCCATCTATGAATACTGCACAAAATTCTTATTGCTGTCTCTCAAAGATTTAGAGAGAAATTGGAAAAGGTACAAATAATGAAGACAACAACTTGACAGAGGTTAGGGAGAGTACTTCTGGTTAGAAAAAAGAAAATACAGGTTTAGGATAGATACCAGTTAAATCAAGCATGACAAGGAAAAACTACTAGGAAATGACTATTTATTGTTCCTCACTGCACAAAACTGAAGAGCACCTACTGATATCACTATGCAGATATCACAAAAGAGAAAGGACAGTAGAGCTGAAGAAGATGGTGGAAGCTGTAGCTAAAGAGCTCACCAAACAGTATTGAGTATATTGGAAGAGGAGCCAAAACAATGGCCAAAATTGAATTTTTGTCTTAATTTCTGGGTTTACCTGGAAAGTATGAAAATATACACAGGAAAAACATTTGCTCATTTCTTACACATTTTTTTCCCAAATATCTAATACTGGCCATCACTGGAGATAAGATGCTGAATTTTCGAGACTCAAGTTCCAATGAGTATAAACCTTCTTGTGTCCTTAAAAAGAAATACTTACAAAGTGATGTCTAACAATAGTTAAGGCCAACGGTTAAGAACTGGTGTATTATTTAACAATTATTCTTTCAGTCTCCTCATCCAAATGAAATGTCTACCTCATTCTGGTTAGCTGGCTAGGGAAAATTCACTCCCAAAAATGAATTCTCATAAGGTAACAACAAAAACTTTTATTCTCTACTGGAAGAGGATGTGCTTTCTTGAAAAACACATAATTACTCTGAAATGTTGGAAATTGAATTTTCAACAAGATTTCTTTATTGTAGCCTCTAAGTTGTTATGGCTGATAGGTTTCTTTGATGGCAGGAAGTGAAATGAGAAAAAAAGTAGAAATTTTAAAATTGTTCATGTCTTGCAGAGCAAGATTCTAGTTTTGGTGACAAAATCTGTAAATTGAATAGCTTAAAAGTATAGTGACAGCTTACTTTTCTGAAGGTGTAATTGTAAAGCACAACCAAAGGGTGCAAAGTAGTATGTTGCACTCCCTCCAAAATAAATTGAAATTAAATAATATGCATTTTTGAATTTGAATTACTTCAAGTTGTAATCATGTGAGACTGGCTTCCAGGAGGAGAGGAATTTTTTATTTTTTTTTTCCCTACAATATGGGAGTACACTGTTCTCAGTGAATAAGAATCCTGTTCTACCATATATTTATTATCTGCTCTTATTTAGCTTTGATCTTTTTTTGGTTAAGTTGCCAAACATCAAATGTAGTCTGCTTGATAGACTTTTATAGATTCAGGGTCACAGAGCGATGTTTAATCCCTGACTCTTACAAGAACTTGATAAAAGCTATTAAAATTATTTCTGAGGTTTTTCATATCATTTTGGAAGATTGTGAAAGATTTTTGAAATAGTCTGAGAAAGTGAAGCTTCTGGTCTAGTAGCAGGTAAAAATGAAATAAAGGAAAAATCATACTGTACATATTTTTTCCCTGAAGGGACCCATATGCACAAAATTTCTGCCTTGGAATAGCTGTGGAACGTGCATTTTTGCTCTCTTTTCTGGCATATCATGTCCTTTGATCCATGAAATGTAACAGAGAATTAGTAAGACTGTTCAGTAGGAGAGTTTGTGTGAACCCTTAAGTGTGTTCTCAGGTTTTTCTGCTTTTCAGGCTAGACTTCCTGTATTTTGAGTCTGTTCTGTTTGTTAAGAGCAAAGGAAAAATTTTATTGCAAGAATAAATTTAAACTAATTTTGTCTTCTCTTAAATTTCAAATGTGTTTCTGTGTTATAGATTGTTATAATATTTTGAAATACGCTGGAATACAAGCCTTTATATTTGAAATTTAGCACTATATCAAAAATTGGATGGGAAATGGTACCTCAAAAACACCCCCACAAGGAAAGGAAAGTGTACAATTTTAAGCTATTGCACACATAAGGTTGGTAGATTTTCCAGAAAAATAATTTTGGGTGGGTTGAAAATGGAAGCACAGCAGGGTCATCTATCCTCCTGGCACATGAGAAATACCCTGCAATATACAGTTCAATTCCCTTCCAATTGTTCAGCTGTTTATATCATTAACCCCGCAGCCAAGAAAGTAAACAGACCAGCAGTTCTAAGACTGTTGTTCAGCACCACAAGGAATTCAGACTCATGTCCCTACAATTACTTCCACTGCTAATGATTTGGAAGAGGACTGTGTTCACAAGTTTGGGTTGCTAATACTTGAAGGCAGCAGCATTGGTAGTCTTTTGATTGCTAAATTGAAATGGACTCAGTTTTCTCCCATTGCTAGCCACTTTTGCTCATATATTTGATGGGTTTGATTTTAGTTTTAATTTTTAGCAGACTAAAAGCAAAGGTGCTGTTGTGTTTTGTATCTTTTCTTTGGCTCTTTGTTTTCTTTGTCACAAAATAAAACAGTAAACAAAGTAAAACAGAGTATGTTGACTGCTGTACAGAAAGAGGAAGCTTGTAGAAGAGCTTTTCTAAAGGAAACTTTGTTTAAATAAGAATTAATTGACTCAATCAGTCAACATTCTGGCAAGTGGAAAAAAAAGACTATGTAATACCTTATCATGCCTATATAATAAGAGACCAGAGAGACTTGTGTGTTAGGGATCAAGAGATCCTGGTTGCTTTTATTTACTCTGCAGTTTGCAGCTGTCTATTGAACAAGAAATTATACACCAATTGTCCCACATCCTATTTTGGAATTATTCCTACAAATAAGGTAAAATACATTCTACAGTATTTGTCACATCATTACTTTGTCACTATGTACAGTTTATTCTAGCTATTGTTAATGAATGAATTCTTTGTACAGCTAATGGGGAATCAGGAAAGATTAGGAAGGAGGAAAGAAAAAAAAACAAACACCACCTTGCTTTCTTGCTATGTAAACACATATCTTTCTTGGTGTGTGGATGTTTCCTCTTGCCTCTGCCTGTACTAACCTGCAACCTGACTGCTGAGGTAGTTCCTTGAAGCATGAAAGTGTCAGGTTTGTGACCATCTCCTTCCCCATTCCCACGGGACTATTGTAACCTCTTGGTACTTAAACGGGGGATAAATCAACCTTTTCTGGTGATTTAAAAAAAAAGCAAACAAAAACCCAAAAAAACTATGGCAACTGCAAACAGATTCTGTGCAGAACCCATTCTCAGAAGCTGTACAGCAGTAGTTCCCAGAAAAGTCTCACAAGGCACTCAGGCAGAACGGTATCTTGTTTCTTAATTCCTGTGTTAGGCAGGCGTTACAAATGCAGGCTCACAGATAGCATCATGTAGCTTCTTCAGGTATTTTAATGTAAAAAGTAAGCTATCTCCTTAATAGTCAAGGACTGAGACAGATTTTGCAGAGTCTTCAGTCTGGATTTTAGTGTATTAGTTCTTTGACTGAGCCAAAGTTTCACTGCAACTAACATTGGCTGGCTAAATTGTTGACACTTTTGGTTTCTGTAGTCAGCAGTGAAAGGTAGGGAAGACACTCCAGGAAAGAAATTAATTTGATTCTAAATTAAGCTGTCTTAATTGTTTTCTGGACTTTCACTCCACTAGCTAGAGACAAAGCCAATATGTCTCAGGATGGAGTCCTTGATCCTGGAAGACAGAAATCCAGAGGGATGAGGCTAGAAAATGGAAGTCTTCAGATTTGATTTGAACCAATAAAATGTATATTTTATGCTATATTTTATTAGATATAACATTTATAAGAACAAAAAACCAGCCACCATCTCAAATTTTGTGGGTTTGAGGACTTCGTGTATGCTGAGTTTATTCTAGTCTATGAACACCTAATGACAGGCAAAAGTTTAAATCCACAGATATAGGCATAATGAAAATTTCCACTGAATTCTCAGTCGAACTAGAACAAAACACATTTTCACAATCTATCTAGAATTCAGTTCTCTTGATATTTGTATTTCTGTTTTACAGATGTGTCAAGCCTGAGGGTTTTCTCATGAGTATTTTACATAGTTATTGAATGCAATTTCTGAATGTGGAGAGATCTTCCAATGTTAAGGCTTTCTTAAAAGTGTACTTTTCCACTCAGTGCTTTAGAGTGATATGTGTTCTGGTACACCTGGATGCTCTACCTCAGTGTGTGCTAAAGCTCCTTTCCTACCAAAACATTTCTTTGCCATATATAGGTCACATGGATGTTGTTGGAGAGAAAAATGTTTGTAAAATATTTCATCTCAAAAAGTCAAAATGCATTGCACAAAGGGATTTGCATGCACATGTGTGACTTTGGGAATTCAGATGCAACTGTTAAATATCACAGTATGGTACTTAATGAGGTAAATTCCTATCTTCAAATTTTAAATACCTGTATCATTTCCACTTTTCATATATCATTCTTTTTCTTTTGATTTTCTTAAAGCAATCTCCTTCCTATTTTACCACCTTTCTTTCTTTACTCTTTGTACAGATCATCTTTTACACTTCTTTCTCTTGTGCTTTCAGGTTTTGTCTGACTCAAGCATTTTTACAAACTGCTGCCTTCCATAGAGGCTGCTAAATGGATAGTATTATTGCCAGGTGGCAGAAAATTGAGAAATTATGTGAGATGCACAGAATCCATTATTTTATACTGCACATGATTATACAGTGATCTTGTCTACAGCTTCAACTATCAAAAATGCTGTGATTACCCTTGCTGCTTTTTTACAGAAGAAAGATTTATGGGGCTCTGTAACATGTTCTCTAGAATAAACTATTACACACTTTCAAAAATACAAGAAATTCCCTGTCTCATAATATCTGTGGGCATTCTGAGTACATCATTTCAGCATAGATCAGTTAATTTTCACTGTATTCTGAATTACCCATTGTGGATTGCAAGACTGGATTGCAAGAACTGACTTCTGCTCTGATGTCACTTTGAAATAAGCTGTTTTTGCAAATAACTGTTTCATATTCATATTCTTGATAGTGAAATTGCCTAACAGTGTAGCACAAGCCACACAATAAAGCAAATTTGGGGTGGGGGAAGAAGAAAAGAGCTCTTCTCAAAAAATTTCCTCAAAATGAATGAGCATGAAAGAATAAATATTCCACATTTGGAAGTACTACCTGAGTTTTAGGTGCATTTATGAAATCTAATTTCATCTCTCACACTGAACTTCATTCAGTTAGTGAAAGTCTGTAAGGAGGATGCAATTTCACAGTTGATTTAAGTCAGCTTAAGAGAAGAAGTCTCACCTTCCTGCCCTTGGTTATGTCTTCCCACCTCTTTTTCTTATACTATTACTAGCACAATATCACTCATGAGACTGCACTGTTAGATGAATGGGGATCTGATTCAGTGGCAAATTTCACACACACATACACAGAAAGAAGTGGACAGATAGATTTCATAGGGATAAATTTCAGCTGGATCAGTTGACTAATCTGGCTGACCACACAAATACTAGAGCTCACACAAGAAAAAGATCCAGAATGGTGAAGTAGAAGAAAAACATTCCTTGATTGTCACAGGAAAGAATTGAACATTGCACACTCATCCGATAAATATACAGTGATAACTATCAATGATAGCTACTGTGAGAATAAGTCCTGCATGATGCTCTACTGCAGAAACCTGTGTGTAGAGTGTATCTTTCAGATAGTTAAAATGGCAAACTATAGTTTAAAGCAAAGTGGTAATACTGAGCGCTCTTCTTTGTCACATTCAGTGAAGCTCTTTTTTACTATTATTATCATATTTTTTGAGGAATAATGGACAGCTTGCTATCAAAGAATGCACAAAAAAAAAGTGACAGCAAGGTAGACTTTGTCCTAAACATCCCTCAGTTCAGTGAAAGGACTATTATTAATTTAATATGTATTTAAGAAAATAAAGTCATCTTAATATATACAACTGTTTGCTTCTGTGAATGAGTGGTATGCCACATTTTAATATTAAAACACTATTCAGCACATCATCAGCAACAAAAGCACTTTTCTAGCACAGAGTCCTAGGATTACTTAGGCTGGAAATGATCTCTGACATTACCTGAGTTCAACCACTTACCCAACACTGCCAAGTCCACCACTAAACCATGTTCCTAAGTGCCACATCTGCACACCTGTATACCTCCAGGGTGGTCACTCAACCATTTTCCTGGGTAGTCTGTTTCAATACATGAAAACCCTTTCACTGATTTTCTTCCTAATATCTAAATTTCCCCTGCTGCAGCTTGAGACCATTTCCTCTCATCCTCTCATCTTTAATTTAGGACAAGAGATCAACTCCACCTTGATACAGCCTTCTGTCAGGTAGCCGTAGAGAGCAGTAAAGGTCCCACTCAGTCTCCTTTTCTCCAAGTTTAACAATCAGCCATTCTTCAGCCATTCCTCATCAGACTTGAGCTCCAGGCCCTTTAGCAATTCCATTTCCCTTCTCTGCACCCTCTCCAGCACCTTAATGTCTTTCTTGCAGTGAAGGGCTCGGAACCAGACAAAGGATTCAAGGTGAAACCTCACAAGTGCTTAACACAAAGTCACAGTCACTGCCCTGGTCCTGCTAGGCACCCTACTGCTGATAGAGGCCAGGATGTCATTGGCCTTCTTGGCACCCCGGGCATGTTGCTGGCTCATGTTTAGTGGCTGTCCACATCTTGATGTCCTTTTCTGCTGGACAGCTTTACAGACACTCTGCCCATAACCAGTTGTCCAGGCAGACAACATCCACAGCCTTTCCCTCATTAACTCAGTGGGTCACCATAGGAAATTAATTTGGCTAAGCAGGACCTGCCTTTCACAAGGCCATGCCTCCTGGGCCTGATCAACTGGCAGTTCTGCACGTGCCACATGATGGCACTCTAAATGATGTGCCCCATAACCTTTCCCAGCACTGAGATCAAGCTGAAAAACCTGCAGTTCCTGGATCCTCCAGCTTGCCCTTCTTAACCATATTGGTCAACTTGTAACTGAACTCATTGCTCTTCTTAGAAATGAGCTTTTATATTTAGGAACAAATTCTAGTAGAAATGCAAATGTATGTGCTGATTATGGCTGATTTCATATATATAGATGTGCATATCTATACATACATATACATATACACGCATACATGTGTATGAGTTCTCAGTTCTCTCAACTTCTCAATCAACTTCTCAACTCAACAATCTAAAAGAAAATGGCCATTAGCCTTCAGGTCCAAATGGAGTTATTCCTAGACCAGGTCCATTTCAAAACAGTGGGAAGTAATTTTCTTATTTCACTGTATTTCTTATCTGCTGGTGAATATTCCAATACTTCCTATCTAGAAACTTTTTTTTTTTTTTTTTTTTTTAACAGAACATGCTGTAAGGTCTGTAATTTATTACAGTATTATTTTCTAGACACAGTAAGTTATATTAGTCATCTTGTTCACCTGTGAAAGATCATTCAGGAGGTGAAAGACCTTAGAGATATGGCAAGCATTATTCTAACAAATGGAGATGAACAGCATGGTATAAATCATGTTTGTGGGCTGGATGAAATGTTCAGTGGTGAATCTAAACATCATTTATCAGAAGGGAAATTTTGTGAAACACCAAACTTCAGTCCACAGATAAACTTTTCAGACAACCTTTTGTACCCATTCTTGTAGCTGTCAGATCTGTTCTTAGCCAAAACATCTTGGTGTTAATGAAATTTTCACATTCATTTTTTTACATCTTCCTGTGTATGCAGTTTTATGTGCCTATGTCTGAAATTTCTGAGGTTTTTTTCCTGTTTAGTGATTATTGCCAGTAAAATAAAAAAAAAAAAAAAGAAAATGTTGCACTAGTATGACAAACGCAGGACTTGTCTGTCAGTAGCTTTGTGGTTGCTGGTGTTCAGGAAAGAGTATTTATTATTTTGTAACAAAACATATACACATAGGAATATCCTATATTAATAATGTAATATGTATATAAAATGAGATTTTGAATGTGAATGCGAATCCACTGAAATAAACAATCAGTTCAAATATGCATTTAGGGGTATACTTATTAACAAAAACTCAATAGTGTAATCAAAATACTATATATCAGGGGAAAGTTTGTTTGTAACAGTTATATTGGTCAATATCCTATTGCCTCTATCCTCTATCCAATTTTGTGGATATTTCTGGCATGATGTACCTCCATGCCATTTCAGTCACTACCTGGAGGATTCACAATTTCATCTTGCTATGTTATAAATGGAAAACAATAAACCTAAATTTTTCACAATCTTATCAATATACTTTAAGATGGAATCAGAATTGAAAAAAAATTTCCAGAACAAAGTGTGGTTTGTTTTTTTTTTTTTTTTTCATTTGATATTTTTCTTTGGTGACAGGACTGGCTCTGATATTTTTATTTCATCATATTCTGTGTAGAAACAACTACAGATATTTAACTTCATTTACGTGCATTTCAATGCTACGGTATCTGAAAAGTCTTAATTGTTATGCACACTGTAAAATAATTTTCTTTTACTGTGGAGACATCTGATCCTTCAGCAGGAATTTTAAGATTGAATCCTTTAATAATAATCCAAATGCTTGTTTTTAAATGTCTTGTTGTAGGTTTACAGGACTGGTAGCTTAGAGTTGCATGCTTTTCTTCCTGGGACAAAAACATTTTCCCTATGGTGAAACAGGGTAAAACAGGGTAAAAGCTGTTTAACTCATGTTTGCCAACCAATTCATTCAACACAACTCAGAGTTCTGTCAGGTATAAGTGTGATTCTCAAGTAGTTTTAAAGTGATGTCAAAAGATGCAGCTTTAAATATATGGGAATTTTATGTCTTCCATAGAAAGGAATAGCTCTATACTTTTGTCATACAAGTCAGTCTTTATCAATAGCACAATTTTACTTAAGCTACAATATGTCACCCTTTTTAAGTAGTAATGAAGAAACTTTCTTTCTTGGCCTTGGTGGGATCTGCATATGAAAAGCAGAATATAAAGGGGAGTGCAAAGAATACCAAGAGATTTTCTGGAGAAAATTCTGCTTCTCACAAGTGAATTCAAAGAGTATAAGTATTAGAACTAAAGGAGTCTGATTTTCTGTAGTTTCCTGGCTTGAGATTGCTTCAAGTTAATATCCAAAAATATGTTAACCCTGTCCCATTTGTGGGGCATTTTTAAGGATTCTCTTCCATTTCCTGACGTGATATTGACTTTCTAGGGTCTAATATGTGTGTTCAAGGCATTGGTTTCCCTTCATCTGAGATTACCTTTGTAAAAGTTGGCTGAAAAGAATTGATCTTAAAAGCTTTGGGGCCAAGGAGAAAGAATCTTCCACACAAACACTTAAACATGGACATAAGCCTCTTCTCCACAACAAACCTGGCAAGGAATCTTATTATTATTACTTTGTGAGTTTTTAACTCTGATCCATTGCAAAATCCTGTGATGCTAACATATGTTAGGAGTGGAAGACAAATCCTTAAGCATTGCCTATATTTACTGAACATTTAAAACACTTGTGAGTTACAAATTAATCTCTACTTCTTTTCCTGGAATCACATATTTCAGAGGATGAGCAGAGGCAGACTTGAAGTTCACATCTGTAATATTTGTATCTGCTGTTGAAACTTAATCATGTTTGTCATTCAGTCTTTCCCTGATGAGGTCAAGGAGCTTTATTTGCTGGATTACCTTTCTCAAACTTATTATTGGCAAATACTGACAATGTATTTTTGCTCTTCTTGCTTTTGCTACTTGCAGAAATCTTAGCATCATTTTGAAAGCCTTAGTAATAATACTTTGTTAAAGTAAAAGAATTCTATGTAGGGATTTGCTCTTAGAGGTTATTATGTCGTCATTCAATCACATCCTTATTTCATTTTATAATTTCATTTAATCTCATTTCATTTAATTTCATTTCATTTCTTTAAAAAAAAAGTATAATAGAAGCAAATGGAGAACGCATTCTGCATGTTCATAGTATTAGGCTGATATCCTGAAGGCCTATTTCATGATCTGTGATATATACACTACTAATTAACTTGATTCATCTGCTTTCAAAACAATTCTCCCTCAAACAGGAGAGCTTTCACTCTCCGGCTTGGTAACACTGGAGTAAATTATTTCTTTACTGTTTTGTTGTGCTTCAAGCATCGTAAAGTCCATACAGAACCAGGATTCAATGAATGCCTTCTGTTTGAAAGAGCTGAATCTTTTGTTCTTTTTTATCATTCACATACAGGCACAGAGGGGTCTCTTCTGATGAAGTAGGTTCTTCAGTGCAGAGGTTTAGTTGAGATAACCTAAGCATTCAAGGCTGTGCCCTTTGGAGAAGTCCTTCAAACTGTTTAATGAAGCAAGAACTGGGAAAGCACTTTGTTCTTGCAGCTTCTTATCCATTCTTCAAAACCACAGTGTTTAACAACACACTAATGAATCTGTTTTATTGCATGGAAATACAGTACTCTTCATTACAGATGCTTTTACAAATAGTATCAATTAACAGAATATTTCAGCAACACGGGAGTGTGAGAAAATGATTTCCAATTCCAGCATTGCACTTGTTCAATGGTCTATTGGATGTTGATAAGTGTTTTGAGATAAACTTTAAAGGGAAAATCTACACTGGAAAAATATCTGTATTAAAATGGCAGCTGTTAAGAGAATGTATTTCTTCTGCTGTGCTGAAGTGCAAACAAAACAATGCAAATTAATGCAGTTTTCTTCTCTGTTCCCATACTATATTTTGCAGGGGTTATATGTACAAAGTATTTCTTTACCCTTTTGTACATACAAGCGTAAATTCATATGTACATGTATGAGGAAATTACTGATTCATCATCATTTCAGACTCCTATTTAATTTTTACACTTCTTTGAATCTTCACTTTAAAGCGAAATTAACTAGAAATAATAATGCATTTAACTGCAAGGTTAAAGACGTGGAGATTTTTAGTCTTAAAGTGATATAGTTTAAATCCTTTTGAAAGAAAACAGCTTTGGTAAAGAATAGCATTATGAATCCATTTGAAAGCTCTAGTGAAAACAAAAAGCCCAAGGTTGTCCAGACAAAATTTCTTTTTCAATTTCAGAAGTCTGAAAAAGGTTGTGAAGAAAAGCACTAGTCAAGCAAGAATATCGCAGTTATATTCTATCCTATAAACAGTATATTAAGCTATCTTATACACATTGAGTATATTGAGTACATAGTATTGCTATTAATTGATTATTTAACTTCAGGAGTTCATTTTGACCATGTGTCTTTTTGGATGTGGTTACTTCAGTATCAGTTCAATGTCAGTGATACTACCATTTTATTCTCTATTAAAAAAAAAAAAAAAAGTCTGAAATATCAAAAAAAAATTATTTCAACACTTGGCAGTACTTTCTTTTATGGATAGTTGTAGGCATTTGTGTACTTGTGCAAGTATGTGCAACTATGCATAAGCATCAGGTTTTCTCAGCAGACTGCAACAACTTCTTTGCTGTCTGTCTGTGGGTCAATTTGGCTATTATCCTGTTTTGCTCTTTTTCTTTCACTTCTTATCTACTACTGATATGCACGAAGATGGCTTTGAGGTGTTAATCAATAACTGTGAAACGATCAAATGTATCTTGTGTGCCCAAAAGAAAATGACATACCTTAGTTACCAGGAAGGAAGCATGCAGATTGTGGTGGCCTATCTAAAACAGTATCTTCTCTCTAATCATTAAAAACCTGCAGAAAGTTTACAATACTATTTCTTTGAAGGGACAGTACTTTTTTAAAATTACCATTAGTTAGATTATGTCTTTAGAATTATGTAGAATTATCTGGTGTAATCCATACCCAAATTAATGGTCATATTTTTATTTTTGAGTATTAACAGGTGTTTGAATTAAATTATATCATACAGCAGTGAGATGAGTCCCAAATATTGCTTATAAAAACCTAGTTAAAGTAGAAACAACATTTTAAAACATTCTGCATTATAGTATAAAACTATGCAAATGTATTTCTAAAGGAATACAAAAGTTGCATTTCAATGTTGAAATTCCAGTCTGAAGAATACAAAAGTGCAGCACAACCCACTTCTTGTGTATCTTCTATTTAAATAGCTACTTTGTGGACTAGCTGTGCAAGCATACTCCAAAGAGAAGACAATGCACTAACTACTTAGAGAATCATTATAAAGACCCCAAATGCTGTTATCTTTCCCAACCTTGCTTCTGAAACTTTCTTTATGAATGTTATACAAAGACAATAAGTCTATATGAAATACCTTTCTAAATTTCTCAGTCTGCTTTATAAACTATTTTCCCACACCTAGACAGTTTGTTTCTTACAAAAATGTCTGAAGTAAGCATAATCCTCTGTGCTTGGATGTAGATATTCTGCTTTAAAATTTCCCAGACTAGGGAAGGATTTATTTATTGTGTTTTGAGATGTGGGAATCATTTCCATTCAAAAAAAGCAAAATAGCTTACATATTTAAAGGCCATCTTTATGTCAATAGAATGCTGTCTATTTTTCCAGGGGTAACTGTGTTTACCCCGGCACTGGATTGTTACAACCTCACTTGTAGGAATATTTTCTACCAGTACACCTAGGCCAGAAAGATATTTATTGTTCAACACTCCCATGCAATTTTGTTACCTGCCTGCCATTCACTTTTAGAGGACCATTAAAATTCTTTTGCAGTACAGTTTAAGAGCTCCTGATATGTTAACCTTCACCCTGTTGAATAATAATAATTAATTCTTCCTCTTTGTTTCCCACTTCTTAGCTATCTTCTGATCCGTGACTGTTTTTTGCTTCTCATCAAATGAGCCTGATTTCTCAAAAAAATCTCAGGGGAAACTCATCATCTTTAGAAAGTTTATATTAGTTATTAATACTGCATTTTACTTCAGTGTGTCTGAATAATTAATGTGCAGAAACTTTTTGAGAAGATAGAAAAGCTGGTATTATTCTTTCACTAGCATGATGAACAAAGCAAAAATAAAACAAACCCAAAATTAATCAGGCATTACCTCAACAACAGAATGATGTCACTTGGAGTTTCACTTTTTGCTCTTTCTGAAGTATAAATGTACTCTTGGAAGAGCATGGAGTAGATAAAGAGCTGTATTCTCATTTTCTCCTCTTCTTGGGTCTTTATGGAAAACTCTTGTCTTTGTGTATGTATTCTTATCTCTGTCGTGAGACTGGACTTAGGTGACTTGGTAAATATTCTTTAAACTGTAAATGAAGAATGAATCATCCCCAAGGAATACTATTTCCTCCTTTATGATAGATGAACTGTAGACTATGACTGCATAAACTTCAACATAATGTCATGGCAGAAATGTTGGTCCATGACCTGAAAAGGCTTATGATCTATTTTCAAGCATCCCAGTGGTTAGATTTTTAGTTGGCTGAGTCACTGAAGATCTGATTCATTTTGTTAAACCTTATATACCTAAAGCTTAGTTATTTTTGAAATAGTCATCCAGATTTTCTTTGTGACTTTTTGGGGGGGGAGGGGAAGAAAAAAATTAAAAGGAAAGGATATTTAGAAAGAAATATTCATCTCATTTAAAAGTAAATACTTAAAATACATTACAAAAATCATGCCTTAAAGAACACCTCTTCATTTTCTTTGGCTACAGTAGAGGCTCAGAGAACTGCATTAGGAATAGTTATTTAAACAGTAGATCCATAGAAATAGAACAAATAAAATCCACACTAGAAGTCTTGACGAGCAAGGACTGGGCAAATCATGGGACAATTCTGAGAAAACAGATCTGTGTATACGAAAATAAAGCTTATCTTAGTTAAAGTCTATTTTCATTCTGAAACAATAATCAAAAAGTATTTAATGATAAGTATGAGATATGCATGTACTCACTTTTCTGTATACAAGATAAAGCAAAGAAACAAAAAAAAAAGTAAATTTTCAATTGTCGTTACATGATCTGCATTTATGTTATTACTCTCTAATCCAAATCTTTTCAGCTCTCATATTAAAAAATGCTACTCTGAGTGAAAATAAGCTTTATTTATCACACAGTAAGTTCACATATAAGTTCTTAGTCTGAGATATTCATTCATTACCATATATTTTATGGACATTGTTACAGAGAAAAACTGCACACAAACTGATAATATACACTGTCTCCACAGAAGGGCTAAGAGAAGTTTGTACATCAATAATACACCAAATAATTCAGTTAATTTTGTGTAGTCACTTGCTGTAACTCAGATTGGAATTTTTCAGCTTTCATTTTTCTGATCATTGCTAAATTTATTCTTCAAGTTTGCTTTAATATTTTTCTCATATCATATTTTATGACCATCACGTTCTAGCATACCTTTCAACACTATCAATTAGACAGTGAGTTGTACAAAATGTCAGAGTATCAGAAATGTTATTCTGCCCTCTTGATAATTCTTTGAGTGATTTCAAGCACAAATTTCACTAAAAGTCTGTAATCATGTCACTGAGTCATAGCTTGAGTGTTCTTTTATCACTTTGAGTAACATCAATATGTAAAATCATGACAATCAGTCTTTTTGCTAATTGTTTGATTTTTTTGGTTTCTTGGTTTGTTTTTTGTTTGTTTTTATTTATTTATTTATTTCTGAATCTTTATCAAGCTACAAAATATTTCTGCTAGGTATGTGTGTCAAAATATGGTTCATATTGTCAGTTATATTGTACAGTTAATCTGTCTGTAAATGTGTAAATTCCCACGTCCAAGCTGTGAATCAAAGCTGCTTCTTTTGCCTGTGGAGACAGATTTTAATTCCCAACCTATATTCAGCCCAACTGTCTTAGGCACTATGATTGTATGGGGGAATCTTTCACCTGGCAGTGACTCTCTCCTGCTCTTGATGACAGAGTCTAGATGGACAGCTCAGGAAATAACACTGTTTTTCCTCAGTCCATGAAATTATTTAAACTGTACTTTAAACAAAAGATATATTGTTTGTTACTTTCACATATATTTTTCCCCTCAGTTATCCTTGATGGTTTCAAACTGACAAATTCTTTACAACCAGATCTATCTTCCTGATATCTATGCAATTTAACTCAATTAATCTATACTAATCAAGAGAAGCATTATGCAAATTATAAAACATGTATTTGAAAAAGAATAGTTTTATACCAAACTATGCATTGCTGTATTAATGAGATTTTTAACTACCATTACATTCTATTTTACTTAATTTTTTAGTCAATATAATTTTCATCATCTTTTATTTCAGTTAAAAATAAATTTTTAATGAAACAGAACAAAGTTAAATTTTACTAAGGAACAGTTAACATAAATTTTCAGTGGCCACCTTAGAAGTACAGCACTCAAAAATGTAATAGTGTTATATTATTTAAGAAAAGGTACTTGACTTTTCTATTTCTTACGACATTTCACAATACTAGTGTTAAGTGATTTCTCCTAAAATGCATGTTTTGACAAAAGTAATTAAAGTGTAGACATTTTGAGTTATTCTGATACTTGAAACTAAAAAGTGTCTGCGTTATTGCTTCTCATCCATCAATTGTTTCATTTGCAGTGACCTTAAAGTTACTCTGGCATAGTCCACCCTTGACGGTGAATTCCAAACTTTGATTAGCAACCTGTGAGTTTTTTTCTCCTCTGCTACTCTTTTTGCAAGTCAACAACAGGCGGACATTACTCGTTCAGATGTTGTTATAAAATCTGGCATGGAAGTTTTTTATTCTTCATGAAAGGTACATCCGACGGGTAGAAAGGAAACAAATAGGAAAAAATACGATGCTAGATTACTCTAGACAACCTCATCCAGATCATTTCAGTAAAAAAAGGAAAAAGAATGGTAATATCAAGTCTAGTAATAATGTTTTACTTTCTTTAAGTCATAATGCAAGTCATCAAAATAGCCATTTTTGTCAATTTCTGATTTTTTTCTGTCAAAAATTTCATTCCAAATAGCCCAAGCATTTTAATACCTGCATCATAAAAATATTCAGAAGTCTTGCTTTTCTTTTCTTTTTATTCTTTTCTTTTACTTTTTCTTTTCTTTTCTTTTCTTCTTTCTTTTCTTTCTCTTTTCTTTTATTTTTTTTATTTTATTTTTATTTGTATTTTCATTTCTTTTATTTATTTTTATTTTATTTGATTTCTCTCCGTCTCTGCTCTTCCTCTTCTCTATCTCCTTCTCTTCTCTCTCTTCTCTACTTCCTCCTCCTTTCTTCTCTTCTCTCTTCTTCTCTTTTCTTCTCTGTTTCTCTTTCTTCCCGTCGCATCTTTTTCCCTCTTCTCCTCTCTTTCCCTTACGTTCCACTTCTCTTCCCTTCTCTTTCCCTTTGCTCTTACCTTCTCTCTCATCTTTCTTTTGCCCTCTCCCATTTCTTGAGACCCTTTCCTCTTCTCTTCTCTCTCCTCCTTTCCTCCCTTTTTTCTTGGGTTTGTTAATTTTTGCTTATCTATGGGAATGTCTTCGACAATTCGGTAATTTTGTATTTATTTTTCAGGTTGTTTAAAAAGGCAACGCTAATCCATCATGTTGAAATTAATATCATAATTTGATACCTTGCTGTAGAAAACTGGTGCTTTTCCCCCGCTTCTTTGGAACTCTCTAACTAATCCCAACCAGTTTTAGGTTTCTCTTTACAGCATAGTCCTGATGGATTGCTGATGAAACCTGATTCAGAAGGGATTTTGAAGCTACAAAACATCAGCAGGACCTATTACTGTTCTCAAATCAATGAAAAGCCCTTGAAAAGTGTGAAATACCCATTAACAAATGTGGTAACAGTTTTTCCCTACTTTTCAGTATGCTATGTTTTACACAAATGGCATAAATTGCATCAGCTCAACTAATAGAAGCAGGCAAATTTTTTGAGCTCTTCCACGTGGTGCCAAGAAATAGGAAAAGAGACAACAGGAAGAAACTGATGCACAGGAAATTCCACCTGAGCATAAAGCAAAATTTTGCCCAGAGAAGTTGAACCTCACTGGAGGTACTCAAGAACCACCTGAACACAATCGTGTGCAATGTACTTTAGGAAGAGGTTGAACTATATGGCCCTATCAGTGGTTCCTTCCAAACCTAACCATTCTGTGATTAAGTAGATTCATTCTTTAGTTTGGTTTTCCCCCCACCTTATTCCCAATATTACCTTCACAGTTATATGACATAATTTCCTCTACTTTCAGTGTCTTAGAGGGAAAGTTATGCAGACATGACATTTTTGTTAAAACAGGTGGAAATTAGTATGTTGGAAGATGTTGTGTGAGCCATTAGTTTAAATGGAAATGCTTGTAGAGATTCTCTGTATGAAGAAAGTACATTTAGTTCGCTGTTAGTAAGAAAATGATTGCATTGAAATTTATGTCTCCTTTTTTTATGGAAAGTGTCGATAACATTTTATACTAATTATAATGTCAGTATATGCCATTTCAGATAAAATAGATCCCTTTAGTATTATGTATCTGGATAACAAAAGGCAAAGTGCAATGAAAACCATACACAGAACCCTACTTCAAATGCCATTAAAGATGAAATTTTAGGCAAGTTTGGAGAAAAGGAATTTGATAACCAGTTTATTCTGTCTCTGTAAAATCATAGATTTATGGGGTAAAAGCTGGGTTTCCTTCTCAGGCATTCCATGCATTAAACTGGAGTTTGCTTTATTTAAATATAGTGAAATATGATATAGTGTAATATGATTGAAAGGACTTAAATTATGTATTTGGACTGAAAAGATGGTTTTCCTAAGATTTGAGTTACATAACACAAGTTTTGAGATTCTTAAAACAAACTGTAGTATTTATATTTCAAAAACTTCTGCTTCTAGAGATTGTGTTTGAATTTGTTGACTTTGACAGACTATGACCTTGAAAGATGCTTGTCTTATCCTCCATCATCCTATTTCTGTTCCACAAGTCCTCTTCTGAAATAATATGTTCTTTCTGAATGAAAAGTAATTTTAAACACTTCACATCTTCAACAGAGATCTGGTATTTTGTTATTTCAGCATGTCACATTTTTAAGCTACCTAATGCAATGAATCAAAATGATTCAACACTAGCTTCTAGGCTTACATTTGCTGTGATGTACAACACACTAAAGATAAATGACAATTTAACTAAAACTCTCAGCCAATAGCTACACTTCTTGCTAATGATTAAATATGAATGTGTCTGAGTAATTTAGGGATGGATAATCTGTCTATTGCATCAGCAGAACAATGGATGTAGGCAGTGCAAATTGGTCCAGGTATTATAAGAGTTATTAGTACAGCACCACTCAGACCAAGCTACATTTCTTCCAGGGCTTTGTGCCTCTTAATGCAGTATAGTTGCTCTTTCCAAAGCAAGCGTGAGAAAGTAAGAAACTGGGAGAATTGGGAACAGCACACTTACCCAATAAGAGGGAATTAAGGTAATGGAGCCAGATGTTTAATCTTGTGACAGAAAAAGAGACAAATTATTCAGATTAAAGTACATGAATTTCAATATCTGAACACAAGAAAACACATTTTACTGTACAGATGGTCAAAAAGAGAAATGGGTTGTCAAAGTAGTTGTGGAATCAGCATCCTTTGAGATATTCAATGACTGGCTGAATATGGTCCTGGGCAACCTACTGTATCTTTCCCTGCTTGAGGGGAAAAGAGTAAAGTAGACAATCTCAAGAAGCAATTCCATGCTTCTGTGATTCTGTGTAAAAAATTTAAAATGTGACAATTCAGCAGAGCACATGTATACTTGCAGATGAGAGGTGACAATAGCTGAGATGAACTGGATTGAGTCAAAAGTCTTATTCCTCACCTTTACCACCAGCTCAAGTTCCAGAATTCATAGATGGCCTATGCAGAGCTCAGCAGACTTGTTTATAAAAAGTATCTGCTTGCAATTCCTTCATTTTCCCTAGAAATCTTACTATCAAGTGTTTCCAATACTGAGGATCTCCCAGCTTTTCTGTTACTTCAATAAAGTGACAGCCAATACTGAACACTTGTATGTAATGGCTTTCATCGATGTTTAAAGATCTGTACACTTGAAGGGAGACCTCTCTTTCTGTTCAGGTCATCTTTTCATACATGCATTCTATGTGATACTCAAATCATATCACTCTATGTGATACTAGCTGCCTTCATTTCCCTAGGGGCACATAGTTTAGAATTCACACGCACCCACCTGATTCAGTAATTTCTTGAGAACTGCTAACCAACTTAGCAATTCGATAGCAAGATATGGTTGTCATTAATGTAAAAGCCTTGACTTTTGGTAGCCTTATATTTCTGAGGATGTCAAGCTATTTCTATTTCTAGATACATTCCTTAAGGTCTTTGGTGCACCATAAGTCTGTGGTCTTTTCTGCATATTTTAAAATTTAAAATAAAATTTCTCAGATATGTTTCTGATATGAATTTTGATGAAACCTTCCAGAAGTGCTGGTCTTTAAGTACACTTTTTAAACATAGAGGGACCAGAACTGAAATTAAACAAGCAACTTGTACTGTTCAATACCAGTTCTGTGTGAATGACTAAAATAAAAGCAAATAAATCTCATGCTTTTTGAGCAATGGATTGGTTTGTTTGTTTGTTTGTTTGTTTATTTGTTTCTGTGGAGGGATTTTTAGTCAGGTTTTCCCTCAAATTATATATCTGCTGACATACATCATAAACAGATGCACCACAGCTGGGTTAGGGGAGGCCATGGAGAACGAATCAGCTAATTAAATTCCTAAAAAATGTCATGGCTTTTTACTCCTTCATTCTCAGAGTGGCTCATATCAACTCTATACCTATTCGTAAAGCAGAACAGACTGAATAACTCATTGGAAAGATAAGTGCCCTTATCAGCTCTCTGAGAGGGTTCATGTACAGTTTTGAATTCCTTTCAAATTTGAATTTGAAGAAGTGACAGGATGGCTGGCAATAGCTCCTTTTAGATGAACACATGGAGGCATGAGGAGAGAGACACAGGGAGGTGCTGGTGTGGACATCTGCAATCTCATGTCACCTTGCAGACTGCTTTGGAGAAACAATGACATGTAAAGCAGACACTATGGTAGGAAAGGTCCAGAAGAAGCAGGTATCATTTCTGCATTGATTCACTCTAAGTGGCACTGTAGCTATGCCCCACCTCTGGGATTTATCAGATTTACCTTCCCATCCCTGAGAGAAGGCAACAACACATTTAGCAGGTCGTCTGGTCTGGAGACACAGGAGCTCTTATAGAAAGTCCATTTCATAATGCAGAGGCAGCTTGCTAACAAACAAATGGTTAGAATTTCATAGATCCCCGGGCTCTAATGTCAGTGGGGCCCTGGCTTTCCAACAGTGCTTCTTCCCATCTTCATCTAGAAGCATTACACTGTTTCTTCCATTGAGTCAAAGAGATCTGAGAATTCAGGCAATGAATTTTCTTAGATTTTCAATTTTCTGTTACTCATAAACAAGGTAAAAGGAAGTCCTGGTATATTATCAGACTTTTTTTTTTTTTTTTTTTTTTTGATTGGTATATTTTTAAGATCCAAAACTATTTATATTGATTGATAGTCCTTTCTGTATCAAACTACATCACCACTACATAATTTTTCAGAATAACTAGTAAAAGTGGAATATAATTAAAGATTAAAACAAAGTATTTGAATAGGCATTTTGACCACATTCATTCCATATTAAAAACAGTTCAGACTGCAAAGACATAAGTACTCCAAGGAAAAAATGCTAAGTGTGTTTAGTCTTTGTTTGTTTTCTTTAGGAATCTGTTGTTAAATGGTTAAAACACTTTTAATCAGTTAATTATACAGTTTTAATCTCACAGCTTGTGATCAGAAAATTTACCTAAGAATATACTTTAAGATTTTAGTAACATAAGCCTGTAACTTTTCTTTATTTAGAAGTTTGTAATAAACACAGAAATTATTTCTGTACATTGGTGTTTCACAAGTGACAATATTTAGAGCCACTTACATAAAAAAGGCTACATTCTAGAAAATATTCTTCATTTTGCTGATTTTTGGCTGGATCTAACATACACTGAAGTAGATGGGACTTCTGCCAAGAGGCTCAAAAGAAAAAAAATTCCAAAATAAAATAAATAAAATAATATTAACAGGATAAAAACCTTAAGCAGCTTCTCAAGGATTTGTCTCAAAGAGAAGAAAAGACTCTGGAGTGACTTTTTGCAGCCTTTCAGTACCTAACGGGGTCTACAAGAGAGATGGAGAAGGACTTTTTACAAGGGCATGTAGTGATATACAAGGTGGAATGGTTTCAAAATGGAAGAAGATAGGCTTAGATTAGATATTAAGAAGAAATCCTTTATTGTGAGGGTGGTAAATCATTGGAACAGGTTGTGCAGAGGAGTTGTGAAGGGATGCTCAAAGACATATAGAATACATGTATGCCTCAAATCTAGATTAACTACAGTTTTCTGAGTCAAGAAGTTCACACTTCAGTTTAGATGTTTTTAAGCTTCAAAATAATAACTACAGGACTCAGTGTACCAGCCAACACAAATGCATCCTGAAAAACTATCTCAATCCCCCCATCAGAAGCGATTGGGAAGTCCTTGATATTCCCTAGTGATTCCAGAAAATGAAAATACTGTTGCTTTATATTCTCAGTCAAGTAAACTGAAGGACACTGTGGAACATGCTTAAATATTTTCTTTATTTGGTCAGTGAATGCTTTATAAATTAAATTCATTGCCTCTGAACATCTGAAAAATCGTTGTCAAGGTAAGCAATAATTTTCTTTGATACAGAAAACCAAGTGGTAAAAATGTTTTAATAACACTGTCCTTTCTGCTAAATGCAGGGTTCATCAATTCCTCCTTTAACCATTAAAATGAAAAAACTTCAGATAGTTATTGAAAAATGTATCTACAGTAAAAAAACAATAACTTATCCTTGACAGAGCTTACTGTGATCGTCTTCAACCATATTCAGCACATCAGCAGTTTCTTTCTGTATTCTCCCAATGTGCTGAGCTGCTCATAATCTCACCTGTGTGTAACCTCTTGTATTTTTGACTCCTAAATACATTAAAGGAGGCTGTTCTACTTTCTATATTCCTTCACAAATCCAGTTGACTCCATCTTTCTCCTGCAACCACTTTCCTTAGGATGAGTGTGTCCATGAGTTCCACAATTTACCAGATGTAGGTCTATGTAACAACTAGAATCTCAGGATGTGATAGCAGTCAGATACTTGTCTCCTGAAAAAGAACACAGACAAAACCCAGCAAATTTTACTTTGTCAAGTCTCGTTTTGTCTGTGAGGTTTTGCAACACTTATGAACTCTTTCATATTCTGAAAATGTCTTTATCTTTTTTAACAGTCTTAGAGAGAAAAAAAAATTATTTTCATAACTGCCAGCCCCAAATCCCATCTCCTAACACAAGTTTCCATCACTCTAATGAGTGCTGACAAACTCCATAAGTTTACAACACATAACAGTACATGATTAAATGTTTGATTCACCAAAAAAATGTAGAAGAACCTCATTCTGAGATTTCAATGCCTCATAAAACCACTTCTTTTTTTCTACATAAGTTTCAGCATATAAAGATGGGGTGGATGTAAGTCTGTTGGTTACAAGAGCTAAACAATTAAAATCTTCACTAAAAGAAAAATCACCTAAACACACTACTGACAAAATTTCAGTAAAAAGAGAATGTTTGCTTCTCTAGGTGTGCAATATAAATGGTAATAATAAGGTCTTTTTAACATGAACTCTACAGCACATCCTATTTCCAGTGCTTATCTTTACCCTGACCTACTAGAGAATATTCTGGCTATCTCCTTGCCTACATAACTAAGACATAAAACCTGAGCAGAGATACCTTCTTTTTCAGGTCCCACAATTTATAGAGGTATGCAGTTCTGCTTCATATATCAGTAGCCTGCTGCCTTGGAAAAAAAACACAATCTTAGCAGCAACCAAAAAGCTGTAAGTAGATTTAAAGAGAGAATTAAGAAAATTTATGGACATTAAGCCCATCAGTAGCTATTAAACACAAAGAATGAAATACAATCTGCCTCAGCAAGTTCCAGGAAACTGGGAGGTTTTTAGTGGAAAAGAATCACTTTACACCTGTTCTTACATTTTTTCCTTCAGTATAAGAAAGTGGAAAATATTTGAGACAGGATGTTGGCTTGAAAGGACTTTTGAATTGATGCATTAGAGAAATTTATATACATTACATATAAACCAGTTTCCAAAGTCCTATAATAAATACCAGATGTCATAAAAGAAAATAAATGCTCTCTCAAACACACAAAAAGATTCTATATTGTCTCCTGATTCCTCTGCGTCTCAATTCATGCCTGCCAGAAAATAAACCACTATCTATAGAAACCTACATAAGGATAGGAAGGAAGTTCGTATGTGTCCCATGTGATTCAAGGTCTTGCCAGATATCTTCCATTGTTATTACCCCAGAGTCCAGAAATGTCTTCCATTTTTTCAGGTTATCCTGCACATGGGGTGCTGCTCTCCAACTGGAAAGTCTTTCATGCTGTAAACTGTTCACCCATATTAATAATGCTTCCAATGTTTCTTTCTTTTCATTTCTCTTCCAATTTTCCTTTGATTTTTAATGCAGTAGGTTCCTGAGAAGACATGTTCAGAAATCCACCAGCAGTAGTGATATTCAGACTTGGAACATCCTAATTTCCCCTGTCTTTCTTCCCCTAACTAACACTTCCAAACCTGTCTTATTGATTTATAGTCAGTCCTCCCTCTAAAGATAAGGTCTATTTCACTCAAAATGGGGCCATCATTGGTCTAACTAAAACTTCTATGAATCTGATGATGCTATTTTCTGTGATTGCACTAAAGATACTGTGTCAAATCTTACATCTTCCCTCACTTTTCAAATTCATTTCCTGATTCAGAGTAGCCACCTTCCACTCCCCCTTCCTCAAATTCAAGGCACCACACGAACAAGATTCATAACCTCAATTCCATATAAATATTTATTTATTCATATCAAGAGTGATCATTGAAATCTCTTTCTTGATTTACCTCCTGAATCTGTAGCAATGTGAGAAGCAGGAGAAAATCATATCTTGACCTTCTTGATAGCTTAAACTTGAATCCAGGATGTTACACTTTAAATATCAAATTTTTCAAGTAACACCACATACCATCTTTGTTTCTTCAAGATGCACAGTAATGCAGATCTTTCTGCACATATTTCTGTGATTCTACTGGAGAAGGAATATGCTTTCCTCGGGGACTACATTTGCTTTTATTCAACATTCAACTATATGAGTGAAAGGAAAATATTTAGGTATATATGCAAAGGAAACAAAATCCATCTTCTGTCCCCAGTACCGCTTATCTGTCACTGTCTCATGGGAATTTAAGCAAAATCTAAAAGTAAAAAATAAAAAAGAATGCAAAATTTAATATTTAAAGTAATACACAGTCTGTTACTCATTTACTTATCCATGTGTAGGAAGAACCTTTGTTTTGAGAGCCATCCAAGGTGAATGTACAGATCTTAATTTCTGTTTGAATAGCATTTTAGTTAATAAATAGATACTTAGTGGTGGGAATGTGAGATACCCTGGAGAAGTTAAGAAACAATTTGGTAATTTTACTGTGTTTAATAAGTAGCACAAGAGATCTATACATGGGCAGTGATCTTGAAAAAAGGTTTTTTGGGTACAAAATATTATTAACCTACATTTACAGATTTTTGGAAGTACATATTTATTTTTTTTTAAGCTTTTCAAAAACTACTATGAAGGGAATTTATTTTGTTTAAAATGAATGCGTTTTGTGAACCGCTTGTTCACACATTTTAAAAAAGATATTATGCAGCAATTGCCTTCAGAAATTCAGGTCATATGGTCAGCCCCTGAATTAATTATCTGATCAAGACTGATTGGGGTGAGACCAAATAATTACTCATTAGCATTCAGCACCACTGTCAGGCTGCATTTTGCATGCTACAGTGTATGCTGCCCTTTTCCATTTTACTCAGTCTCCTTTTTGGGTTACACCACATTGTTCTACATGACTGGGAAATGAAATTGAAAACAGGAAAAAAGCAGTTTGGAGAATAAAGCAGACATGACTTTATATAAAAAAATGTGCCTTACACAGTTTTGCTTATTGAACAATCATATTGTCTATTAACTATTTCTATAAATCTGCCACATACTGGTCTCTGCGGGAAGTCAATAGGAATTCCGGGCATAAAGAATTTGAAGCATTCCTCAAAACTAGTGTTCTATGTTTAAGCGATCCAGTTTGTAACTGGTTGAACTGTAAAGTTATATTTCCTCTTACCCTGTAGGCTAATAACATTTTTTTTTTTTTTTTTGTCTGAGCAGCTCAGTATTTTATGCCATCTAGCACTGTGTGCTGCAGGGTTCACATTATTGGAGATGTGAAAAGAACAGACAGCTGCAGTTGTCCCCAGATCTGGTTTGGACACCATACTTCATAATGCTAAACTATAAGAAACACCATGGTATCCTAAAAGAGTGATGACACAGAATCTGTTTCAAGGTCCTGTATGTTATGTAGAAAATACATTAGATTTAAGAAGCAATGTTCTTCAAATCTATGCCCAGATGGCTATGACTAAACTACTTAGTTGACTCAAGGCTTCAGTCTCTTGATGAGGCCAAGTGGAGCAGAACAGCTGCATCCATGCTATTAGGTTACTTGCTGTCCAAAACAGGACGTCTACACTGGGAATGTGCCTAATTGCACATTTGGCCTCTGTCCTGTGATAAATCCAAAACTTTGTTGGAGATTTGTCAGGAGACTGCTGATTGGCGGGAGCCTCAAGAAGGCCAAGATTCATTCAAAACAACTGTACAGATACTAAAATTTCAGATCCTGTGGATGTCTACTGATGTTAGCCCAGTAATAGATACATAACTGAAACAACAAAGTAGAAAGCATACATCAATTAAATTCACTGGAATAATGGTGAAATTTTGCCCTCCTTTACTTGGAAAAATAATCTTTTTTACCCAAGAAAGTAGCTATGTAATAGTGTTCTTCTCACTATCATAGTTGTCAAGAAATCACAGTCTCTCAATGTATTTACATTCTGCATGTAACATATTTTTCCCCCATATAGGTTCCAAAAGAATGTTTAGAAAGACTGTTTTTACATGTAGTGCTTTCAAAAGTGTAGCAAAAATTCTTTAAACCATTAAGTTCTTAAATATCCCCTGCTTGATCTGAAAGGTGCCATCTGTAGCATTCCCTACATTTAAGGGCAGATTTTAGAGCAGAATCCAAATCATCTAAAATCACTGACATAGTTTCACAAGTGAAATGACAAAATAGGAGGTTTTATTTTTAGATAATATTTCTTACGTGAGCTGGCTGAATTTCTTCTCTTCTTAACAATCACTGGCCAAGAGGATCCACTGCAAAATTCACCACATATTTCAGGCCCCTGAACCTGAAAAACACCTTATCATTCCCCACTTTAAGGATTCTAGATGTTTGGACATGTTGTTCTTTAGATATGAACCATATTTTTTAAAGAAAATTTCCCAGTCATTATCACATATCTTGACTTAGTTGGCACTGTGGGAAAATATTGGAGAACATGAAACTGTATTTGCACCAGATAAAACTAACAGAAGTGGTACTACAGGAGCTCACTGTGGAGCTGGGGAGACCTGAGTTCTGGAAAGATGCAAGTCCTGCACAACGTTTTCTTCCACCATACTGCTTTCTCACCACTTTCTGCGTCAGCTTGTTTTCTCTGATCTTGCCTATGAATCAGTCTCTCTTACCTTTGCTGAAAAAGTACACTAATTTACTGCAAAATGCTGCTGTGCCTTTTGTTTAACCACAAGCCTCTCTGTTTATATCCCTTTCGTGGATTTTTATGGCTTCTGTGGATTTTTCTAGCTTTCTGTTCTTTTGCAACTCTGCAGACAAACCTTTATTTTCTAGAGATCTCATCTGAAGAATACACACAGGGTCTTGTATTTTTCCTCACAGACTTCCCAACAACTTAGGTGCTGTTCCCAGCTCTGGATGGGGGGAATGAGGTGGACTCCTGCAGAGTCTGACTCAGAGACAGATAAGTGGCATTGTGGTGCCTGTGGCCTGTCAGGAGGTTTTGCAAAACTTCCAGGCTCTGAGTCCTAATTTTGCAGCAGAAAGTCTTGAAGAACTGGAACTTCTCACTAAACTGGGTTTCATGAAGGCTTCCAGAAACCTGCTGGTTTATGGGGCGTCATTTTTAATAATAAGTTCAGGAAATTCCAAAGAAGTAGAAGAATCCTAATGTAGCACCAATCTTTTTGGAATTGCCTGACCAGCTAGAGCTCAGTCACTGGCAGCACCCCAGTTCAAGAAGTGGGGAAGGAAAATCTATTTAAACCTAACTGACACAAATTAAGACAAGATGTATTAATAATAAATGTCAATAAAATTTTAAGAAAAATAGACCATGACACCTGGTATCAGTTTTTAGTGCCATTAAAAGTGTGAGAGATGAAGCTAGATGAATGGGTGTAATATACTTAGTTTTGAAAAATACTTTATATGGTCAGAGCTATTGTACTTCATAAAATAACCTGCCTAAGAATAATAACATGTAAGTCAGATAACTAACATTTGTCATAAGGTAGTAAACTGTCACCAGATCAGGAAAGTTTTATATTGCACATGCACCTGAAAACAGACTTTATGCTTTTCCCCATTTTCTTCAGTAGTGTTAGTAATATCCACCATTTAATTTTCTTGTGAAGTATGAGTACAATTCAGAAATATATGCTGAGTTACAGCATGAGAATTCTCATCAAATACAACTGGATTCCCACTGATAGGCTAAAGAACACAAAATTTAAATTGCTCCAATGCCAAGAAGTAAATGAATGATAAAGAGTTCTGCAGAGCTGCAGGCCTGAATGCTTTTATCTTGGAGCATTTGTATACACATGCCATGAGTAAAGTATTCTGACTAATCATGTTATTCTCTGATAATTTATTACAGTCTTACTGTTAGCTGAATATATCTTTCCCCTTGACAAGTCTCCTGGGAAACTAAGATGAAGTTAGTCTTTTATCATTATCTCAAGTTTGTCTTTCCAAATTCTTTTATTACAGTGATTTTGAAGCAAGCATATTAAGGCAGAGATATTACAGAACTGGTGTACAAAATAGTATTGTCAAATACCATGTAAGTGAATTTAAGTATTATCACAAATATCTTAGAGATAATTTAGGACTAAATAAAAAGAAGTAAATCAGCTCTTCAGCCCTAGGGTACCTTTCAATAGTAATAGTTATAAATCAGAATGATAGCCTGAAACAGTCACTGATTTTTCCTCTTAATGAAATAAGATCAGAACCAAGCCATCATTCCAGTAGAAAAGCAAAATTTAATTAGCTTATCTAACAGTGTCATTTAGTGAATCAAAAGCTTTGAAAGGTCAATGAATTTTGCCCTTATCATCTCATTATCTTCCATCACTAACAAGATATCATTAAGCAACTTTATGTGAGTAGTTAATGTTGCAACAGCCAGTAGCATTGCCATAATTTAAAGAGAAAATCCAGGCTAGTTTAAATTTTATTTTTTTTTTTTCATTCAAAGAATACTCCTAAAAGTCACTGGAAAAAGGAAAACAAATACAGAATTTTTTACATTACTTCCATTTTTTTTATTTCTGAAAAAAATAATAGAGCATTTTTAAATAATCCCAGTTGCTGGCATACACACAACACAAAATATGTCTGCAAGAATATACAGAACAATACAGCTTGAGTGCTTTATTCTAGTACCACTAATATGAGTACAATACCCATATAATATCCAACATACTGACCTTTGTGTCTACAAAACCAGTGGAGAGCAGTACTGGGACTGCCACTCATCAGGGGTCAGTATTGGGATTGGCACTGTTTAACATCTTTTTCATCACCTTGGGCTATGAGCTTGAGTGCACCCTCAAGAAAATTGTAGTGATTAGACAAGGAAATAAAGGGTTTTTCAAGGTGAAAGAGGGTGGATTTGGCTTAGCAATAAGAAAGAAATTCTTCACTATAAGTGTGGTGAGAGAATTGGAAAAGTTGCCCAGAGAAGTTGTGAAAATCCCAGCCATGGAAGCTTTCAAGGCCAGGTTAGTTGAGGCCATTGGAAGATGCCCCTGCCCATGGTAGAGGGTCTAAAACTAAAGGATCTTTAAGGTACCTTCCAACAAAAATTATTCTACAGTTCTATGGTTCTGTGAAAACCATTTCAGAGGCCTTTGTCCCATCCTTGCACAGGCAGGTTCACCTTCCACTGCACAGGACCCTCGTCTCCAGCACCACCTGGTCTGTTTTATAAATGCAACCAGTGAAAACAGCAGGGCTCAAAAAACAACGTCTGTGTACACTGAAGGTCACTTCACTGCTCTGCTCTGGAGCACAGATACACAAACTCCCGAATAAATACATCCAAGAGGGCAGCAACCTGCAGTGAGGCAAAAGGCTGTGGTGGGAACCTCTCACCTCAGATTTGCCTTCAGAGTAATTCTAATGAAGAACTGCACCTTGGAAAGTAATTTTGTGGAATTACACTGAGCACTGCTGTAAGGCAAATAGTAGCACATTAGTTAAAATAATTTGTTTACATTCCCTAAAATCAATGGAATTTTAAGATTTCTCTTCTAATAGCACAGAGGAAAGGTAAATAAAATAACTTACTGAGATTATCTCCACCAGATTATGATCATTTTAACATAAGTCAGGTCTGGAGCCTAAACTACCTACTGCTGTCCCACTGAAAAGCTGTAATGATTTCTAAAAATAAATGTCTTAGCTGAAAAACCACATGTGCTTCAGCTGAGAAGTTTCTTTCACCCCTCCCCCCTTTTATTTATTGTATCTATCTGCTTTAAATTGATTTTGCTATCTTTTGTTCATAGAAGGCTAAAAAAAGGGCTAAAGGAATTCACATATCTTACACTATGCTGCTACAGAGTTTATGTGGCAATCCTTCATTGTGAAAGGATGCAGGCTTTACAAAATCAGAAATCTTAGCTACAATGGAAGTTATCTCTTAAAAAAACAAGATCAGCAGTTTTAGACTTGATAAGGACTTTTCAGATAGGAAACAGCATACCCTGGCTGATAGCAGAAAATATCTGAGTCTCTGAGACAGGTGATGAGGCAGAGAAGGGTGAATAAACTTTCTTCCTGGTCCTATTCACTGTTATTGCCACAACCATTTCTGCTCACCTCCCATGTCCATTCCTTGGGCAGATTTTTCCTCTGAACCAGCCTTTCACACCCCACCAGCCCCCAGAAAATGAGAACTATGCCTGTTTCTGCAGATGTGGGAGCAAGCGGCTTTCTTGCTGGCTTTTTGCTCTAGCAACCACTGCTGCTTCACCATCTGCTGCTCCTCTTTTGTGTCTCCAAGCAGCTGTAAGTAAAGCTGCTGCATTCAGTTCACATTCCAAGTTTTTCTTAGCAACCACCAAGGCTAAAAAAGAAAATCTTTTAATGAGACCTG
This sequence comes from Certhia americana, assembly GCA_018697195.1. Taxonomy (NCBI): domain Eukaryota; kingdom Metazoa; phylum Chordata; class Aves; order Passeriformes; family Certhiidae; genus Certhia; species Certhia americana. The sequence goes on along the minus strand of CM031857.1, from coordinate 80,898,416 downwards.
AGATTCTGCAGTCACTGCAGCCGTGCTAGACATATGCCTCATTGACATGACTTGGACCCATCCAGGGTTCTATCCAAACCATGGTAAAAGGGATTTGAGTGAGAGGTAGAATAGGTAATTAGAAATTTTCCAGCTAAGCAGACTTTTTTTTACTCTTGTTGAGAAATGTTGTCTTGCTGAAACTGAAAGGCAGGTTTTTAGGGAAGGTAAGCAGCCAGGTCATTGCAGCTGTGTCCCAGCTGGGAATTTAAGCAACACGGGAGACTTGGATTCAATCCTTTTGCTACCTAGCAGCCTGAGAGGTGTGTTACTCAGAGCCATTCTTTAGTCCATCAGTTTCCAACCTCAGCTGCCTATCATTGCAATACTACCAGGAATAGGCAAGTATGTAAGCTATGGGGCTTTATGAGGTGAGATTTAGCCATTTTATTGCTTACCAGCCAGAAATAGCTGAATGGCACTGGACAACAATAACTTTTCTAATAGTTAAACATTAAAAGGTTAATCTCATGACTACAAATCCATAGGGTCTGAGTTGATAACTTTAGGAATTTTAATAGAGGAATTGTATGAGACAGTCTGTTTAAAAGCGGTCAGTACTCGTATGCATAGAAGTGTGATATGTTTTTTCAGGAATACTTTTACCATCTCTGCCACACAAAATATAGTAGTATTGGTATTCATAGAATACAGCAGTCTCAGGACGACACATTCAAGCCAGAGAACATATTTTTGTCTGTGTCATTTTGTGCCAGATCTCACAAATAATAAAAGTAAGAGCTAAAGTCCCATTTTTCTCAGATGTACACAAAACGCCTTTTGAACATATGAATTTGTCTGTTTGCAAACAACAAAAAGAAAGAAATTAAAATATAAGTCATTGAACTAAAGAATAAAGAGTCTAGGACAGCCTATAAGTCAGTGATCTTTCAACCCTGCAAGTGCTTTTGACAAAACAGATGGAACTACTTTTATCAATAATCTACTGATTAGCGTTCATGTTAATATGTTAATGGGATAGACTATAGCAGCCCCAGAGGAAACTTAATGATCAATTGTGGCAATAATCCACAAATTAAAGATCTTTAATAGTATACATTCACTTGACAGACTGCAAAGGTTTTAAAAGAGTGTTGCATTTTATCATGCCAATGATCCATGGATTAAGGGCTTCCATTTGTATAGCACATTGTAATGGCTTTGAGGAAGCTATTAGGGTCTATCATATCAATGATCCATGAATAATGAGAGTTATTGGAGAAGTATCTTTCTGTCCATGATGCAGTGCCTCAAGGATGTTTTAGCATGGTTTAAGGTTTAGCAAGTGTAATATACTTTATGTTGCACTTCTTACACTTGTACTTACACAATGAATATAAACAATATACAAAGCATATGAAGGCAAAAGGAAGAAATACTGCTTCAAGGGGAAAATAATGGCTTGTTTTCCTTCAGTGCCTGGTTTCAGTTTCTGGCAGCAATAATCTCTTACTCCCTGCCTAGTGCAAAATCATATGGTGCTCATAATATCACTACAATCAAAAGCCTGTAGGTTACAGGCAGGCTTTGCAGCATGACAGTAATCAAGGATGTCATCAAGGTGGAATCAACAGAGTTATGAGGGGCTGAGTAACCTCCGAATAGTGATTCAAACAGGGACTGCTCATTGTTATGCGAATCCTATTTTATTTCATTTTGTAATATTCTGACAGCTCTCAATGCTCAGAGATATACACTATACAAAACTGCAACTTTACAGTCTTCCTGACAACATCATGTCTGCACAGACTTAAAAGCAATCATTACCTTTAAAACCAATCTTGATCAAGTGCCATCTCTTCCCAAAGGTGTCCAAATCATGGAAGTCTTAAAAGTTCATAATTTTGAGCATGATTGAAGGAATACAAGGCAAAAATACTTCATACATTAAAAATATTTTCTGAAAATGTTTTAATTAATGTGACACTGTTTATGAAAATGATTGTTCTAAGATTCTTCCATCTGTCTCAAGTTGCTTCTCCCTCAGCAATTACCTCCTCCTTCACAAGATCACCTTAAAGGCAAAGTGAACTCTTGGCCCTGAGAATATGTGAAGGGGAAGGAGAGAGACACATCCTGCCTGTTCATGGCTTGGCAACATCATCCTGCTGCCATATTTCTCAGTGACTGCTTCTCTCAATGCCTATGGATGCTCTTGGGAAAGAAGGGACATCTTTTTCTCAGGATACAGCTGGAGGGCTGAGGAAAGAGGACAGGAGAAGGAGCTGTAGAAAACATTCCCATCCCAGCTTGTTGCCACATCCAACTCTTTTGGCAGGACAAAGCAGAGAAAGCATTTCCTGCTGTGGCTATTGCCTTTATGGGTTACTGCAATCTGGCTGCAGTCATATACAGACAACTGCAGCCCACTGGATCGCAGCACTGGGAGCCAGCCACTGCAGCTGCTAACTTTGGACCAAATTTGAGGGTAACTTCTTCAGACAGTGAATAAGGAAATTTGAGTAGAGATCAAACAAGATGTAATGCGAGTGTTGGCGAATTCACAAGAACAGCATGTAGTGACTCCTACAGTCAGCAAGTCTTAGTTCAAACTCCGTTCAGAGCAGTGTAAATACTCTTGTTCCCTTCAGAGGGCTTTTTTCCAGATGGAAAGTTATAGTTACAGGTCCAGGGAAACTCAGCTTCTCTTTTACAATCAGCAGTGGGAAACAGGAGACAACTTCATCCAGTCTAACGGGTGAACATTCCATGTGCTTTCTGCCAATAGCTGCAAAATACAAAATTATACCTATGGTTAGCTGGTGGTTCTCCCTCATTTTTGTAGCTGGATTTATCAATCCTTTCAGGGCAGATGAACCAGTTGTAGTGGTATCACTATATTCTCTAATGTTAATGAACTGCACATAGATGTGAGGATTTGGCCAAGTGACAGAGCTGCATACAGGAGTTTTGTTCCCTCCACCTCAAGATACACTTTTTTTTTTCCTTCTCTTCCTAATTAAATGGAAAGGCATAATAGCCAGTGTCTTCAGGTACTGTAAAAATAAGCTTTCCAAGTGCCACCTACAATAATTAAACTATATGACTGTTGGTGAAAGAGAAAGAAAAACGTGCAATCTCCCAGTGTTTAGAAAGGCTCTTCATTTTCATTTAACATATTCATTTCTATTTTTCAAATAATTTCTGTTGTAATAGCAACTTTTCTCTTCATTCTTTGTCTGCTTTACCAGTTAGATTAAGTAAAGCCACAGCACTGAGTTTGTGCTACTACTTATTGTTTCTGTGGTTAGGAATGTGAAGCCATAAATACAGGATTGTGAATTCATCACACCTCCAAGCTGAGATATGGGGTAATGAGGGAGAACAAAGCTATTCAGACACCAATAACTTCAGCAGTATCTAGTGAAATGTAGAATATTACAAGGAGAGAAAATTGCTTTTGGTGCAGTTATTTTCTTTTCAAAGAAACCTAATTGATGTCTATAATAAGAGAGAATATGAAAACCTTGAAAAAGGTGCTGATCTTTTGCTAGTACTACCAGCATGAAGTTACACCCCAAAATACAGGGAACACTTCATGAAGAACATGAAAATGCAATTTCAAATGTGGCAAAGTCAAAGGGAAAAAGAGTTCAAGGAAACCTCAGCCTGTATTACCATCTGTCTCCTGGCATCCTGGCTCAAGGGTAGAAGTTAGAACCAGTAACAGAGCTGAGCTGTTTAAAAAGCATGGTATGGAATATATTCTAAGGTTCCAAGCTCAATAGATGGTAAGCTTGAATTTTGTGCCAGGTGTGCAGGCTTCCTTATGCCTTCCGAAGAAGATCCAAAGTGACCAGTTCACTTGAGCATCTGAAATAAAAGTACTAAAAGATGAAATTGAGAAACAGCCCACAGAGGAGAGTATGCAATTAACTTCTCAATTTTCTATTGAAGTGTCTGTAGAAATAAGCTGGAATTAGGCTTCTTACAATTTTTGTAGACACAGAGCATTGGTTCAAAGTTAAAGAATTGTTTTGGGTTTTTTTCCGAGGAGTTAGCAGGATTTTGATGAGACAGGGAATGCTGGGCCAAAATTCTTTGACACTGAAAAAGAGCTGAAGCTGGGTCACCTACCAGTTGGGTCAGTCATCTGTGTTGCTGTAGAAAAGTTAAAAGGGGCATGAAATTTATCCTGTGAATAACCTGCTCCTGTGGTCATGCTCAGAGCATGACAAATGAATCAGGGGATTTAGGGAGAAAAACAGTTTCCGGATCTTGACTAAGCTAAGTCAACAGGATATTTGAACTAAAGTTTTGTCTGTATGCTTGAATACAAGATTGCATGTGTCTGGAAGGTTTAAGATCCATAGATACTTATCTAGTGTGACCACAGAGCAAGAGAACTGAATTATGGGCTCATTCATTTGGATTCAGATGTGTTGGCATTTCACAAATGATCAAATTGAATCAGTTCCTGCATCCTTTTTAACGCATTTTATTTCCAGTTTTTGGTTTGCACAATAGTGATACTAATACAATCTTGTAAAATCAAGTAGAGAAATCTTGAAAACAATCCAGAGAGAAAAAATAAGCTTACCTACTCACTGTGCAGTAACTCAAGTTCCTGGCCCAGAAACACACACACATGGAGGCACAAAAAGTAGAATGGTATCTTAAAATTAAAAAAAAAAAAAAAAAAAAAAACAAAAAACAAAACAAACAAAAAAACCCAAAAAAAAACCCCAAGCAAACAAAAAACCCTCCAAAAAACCCCACCAAACCCATGAGGTTGTTCATTATTATTTTTAATGAATGATAAAATGTTGATGAAAATAGGAATATGCCTTGTATAGTGATATAGATCTAACAATCTGCCGACCTACTGAGGATTATAATTAAACTCTAGTTTAAAGGGTTTAATTTTGTATAGCTGAAATTCCATATTAATATCTAAATAGCTTATGAAAATAAACAAGTGAGTGTTTAGGAGTTTCTGCCAAAATAAGACAAGCTACATCCTGAAAGAGAAGGGTTGTGTTCATGAGGGTCCAAACATTGATAAGGTCACTCATATCAGCTTTCTCTCACTTCCCTTACCCTCTAATTCCCTGTCATGCAGTTCAGAGATGTGAAAATGTGCCAGCAGAATGTCACAAAGGACGTGCATGTGCAACTGTATGTGGTGGGATGAAAGTAGATGTGCTTGGTTAAAGCTCTCTATCTCATGTCTAACCTCTGAAGTTTTATTATGTCATCTGGAGTTACCATGAAGAGCTAAAAATAAAGCAAGCTGTGTTTGAGAGGAGCTGTTTGCAGGTGAGCAATATCTAGTAAAGGGGTTCTAGTAATTTTAAAACAACAAATTTAAGATGTTGGCCATGTTAACAGGAAAAAGGCCATCTAACTCCACTTAAATGAGTGGGCAAATGAAGTCCTTTGTGCCCAGCTTTGCTATAGAGGAGTGTGAGGCAAATAGTTCTCCTGTTGCACAAAAAATAGTTGCAAAGGCATGGTTGAGATGCACTACTTTCTTTGGAGTCATCTCCAGAGGTTGGCCTCTGGGCAGAAGTTATGCATAATCAGAGTTTCACTTGCTGCAGTTTGTGACTCTTGCCTCTTGTCTTTTCTATATGGGCCTCTGAAAAGGGCTTGGCTTCTTCTTTGTAAACCTCTTTTACTGAGCGGAAGACCCAATTTAATGTCTCCTTTTGCTTCTGTACTCCAGGGTAAGCAAATCTTGTTCCTTCAGTGTCTCTTGTACGTTATGTGTTTTGGCACCCGAACTGTCCATAAACGTTCCTTCACCAGACTCTATCCAGATTGTGGATATTTGTTCTGGCCAGAACTGGACAGAAAATTGCAGAGATGCCAAATGGAGGTTAATTAGCTCTCCCCTGGTTCTTCTGATTGCAGCCACTGTGTAGATGGACTTTAAAACTTCCTATTAAATACACGGGACTTTAAAGTGATGATTTGAGAGGATGTTTTATCAGGCTTGGCTAACACAAGACAAAATGCAATAGAAGACAATTGAAAAAAATCCTTGGTCTATTTCATACAGTTTTATAAAATTGCTCAACTAAAAATTTTAAACTGGGACAGGAGAGAAACTCTTGCTTTCTTAGTTGAAATTGAGGTAATTGGTGCGATATTTTCATCATCAAACACTTTTCTTCTTCATCTTCCTTCCTGCAATCTTTTCTCAGCTGGACCTGAATTTTCTTGAGTTAACTATGCACAGGGTTTCTTTTGATATTTTCCATAAAAATCCATGTGTTGTAAATGCAAAAGTTATCACATGGATATACAAGCAAAAGTATAATATCACAGCCTCATACAACTTATATAATATTCTTGTCATTAATCTAAATGTTTAGAATATGATAGGTTTGCTGTGATAGGTAGGTAGGTAGGTAGGTAGGTAGGTAGGTAGGTAGATAGGTAGATAGGTAGATAGGTAGATAGATAGATAGATAGATAGATAGATAGATAGATAGATAGATAGATAGATAGATAGAGATAGAGATATAGATGATATAGATATAAAACAGCCCCAACCTGGATAGCTTAATAAATTCTTTCAATTAAAATATCTTAAAATACTATGCCAGCAGATTCCTTTGAAATTCCTTTTGATTCATGATCAGGTAATGTACCATAAAAAATTAAACATTACCCAACAACAAAATAATTATGGTTCATTGCACAGAAAAATGAGCAGGGAGTACAGTTTCTTGATTAGTTAATAATAGCAAAACATTAACTTTCCCAAGGTCTTTGTTGGCTCTGAAAACATATCCTATTGTACAAGATCCATTTATAAAAATGTACTTTCAATATGTATTCTGAAAGAAAGAATATACAAAATGTGGATTTCCTGCATCAACAAGGCTACCTGAAGTTCAGTTGTACTGACACAGTGTGGTGTGTCTCCCTCCTGCTAAGCTCAACAAGTTCAAGACAAACACAGAATCAAACTTGGCAACTGTTACTCAAATGTGAAATCCCCCTTCCTGGAGGAAGTTCAATGACATATAAATCCGATGGATAACTCCTGTGAAAAATTAAATATTCCCCTGAGTAAGTACTGTAGAGGAGGCCATCTAGCCCTGAGCATTTCCATCTGCAAAACTGTTCTAGTAGTAAGTAAATGAGCATAAGGCTGTCATAGTCACAACCTTATATGTCTGAATTTGGAATTGCGGGGAGCAAAGGATTGTGAGGGAATCAATTTTTTTACTAAGAAACTACCATAATAAATCTTTCTCTTTGTTTCCTTCAGGTGACAGATGGTCAGGAAGTTATTCACATACTTAACAGTTTTCTTGCTAAAAAGGTACTTGTAGTTTCACTGAAATTACTAACAGAATGAGGTCATACCATACTGAACTGTTTCGGGTGGGGGAAAAAACTCATCCCTTCACTACACCTACTACCCTAAGTAGCTTACATGTGAAAAATAGCTAAAGATCTTGTTGATGATGATGGTCTTTCTAAAAAATATTTACATATTAAGATAACCAGTTACCGAAAGGAGCATATCCCACTTCCTCCTGTACCATTATGTTATTGAATTAATTTTTCCACAGGTTAATTGTTATGTAATTTGCATGTTCCTCCAGGTCAGCTGACGAAGCAGTAGTCATATCGCAAATTTAAAGAAAAAAAAAATCATAAGAATGAAATAACAATTATAGTGTAATAGGGAACAAGACAGTAGATGAGAACAAAGAAAGAAATATTAGTGAGGAAGGTTCTGATTCAATGTTTTATTTTTATGGCTAATTTGCATGATTTCATAATCGCACATTTTCAGTTTTCCATAAGTATGACTATCTTTTCTGCAGTGCATTGCCTTCTTAGCCCAAGCTTATCACCGTGATAGGAGATTACTTCAGATGGCTTAAAGATGACAGGGTGCAAGGAAGTGATAAGTTGTCACATATCCAGCATAAGTTTCTCTCTGCTAAGTCTCAGCCTGTCCCACTGTGAGGCCTTTGAAAAGAGTGGGCATCATTTCAAAAGTCGAGAACAATCACCTCTCTGCTCAAATTTTTTTTACTGCAGCTGGTGGGGAACTCTGCCACCCCAGGTGACAATGTTCTTTCTTTAATGCTGAACAGACATATCTGAATGCAGGTCTAATGATAAAGAAAATGTGTTAGAAGGAGGTTTAAATATTCTGGATTATTTAAACATTCTGAATAATTTAATGTTCTGCAATCTAAACTGCTGCTGCTATTTTGGCTGAACAGGTTATAGCACAGTGATGCTCAGGGACAGGCCAGGGCATTTCCTATGCCTCAGTAATCTGGACCATCAGTTTTCAAGAAATTAATATAAAACTCAAATAGATAATATAGTTTTGATGTGATTATTCCTCAATAGAAATGTATGCTTGTAACAGTGAAAATAAAGATGTCATGCTTATTTTTAAATGTATAAGAAACTATGAGGAAATATCTTGATGCAAGACTCTTTATTTGGGTAAAATTTAATTTGGGATTGTTATGGACAGTAATGCATGAAAAACAAGAAAATGCATTATTTTCTCCTTGCACCAATAGGGGAAAAGGTAACAGCAGACCGGTAAATATAAAGCCCAGAGGTGAGAAAGAAGCATATCAACCATGAAATTGTATTAATTCAATAATTAAAGTGAGTCTCAGTTCCAACCCAGGCTTGGGTTCTGTAGCAAAGACGTGACAAAACAATTGGGAATGGTAGTCCATTGCACTCGTATTAATCATCAGGAGACAAAGAGTTCCAGTAAATCAAAGGCTTTATGAACACTACAGTGTATTTAGCCCTGGACCTGATATCATCTCATTAATCAAAGCAATACACAGGGAGTGAAATTTCCACCTGAGTTTAGTTTTGAGAAAGAGGCAGTGAGAAGTGGTAGGGTTTTGTTTTTGTTCCCAGATGCTACAGCAGAGTCAGGCTTTGTAGTACTCTTCCCAGCAAGGGAATGAAAACAGTGCTGTAGAGGGAAATTAATTATTATCAGGGACATTCCAGCTGGAAAGCTGTGTTGCTACAAAATGAACACATTTCAAGGAGCTGAGTGTTTCCTGCTGATCTTGTTAGTTTCCCTTGTGCTTAAGGGCTTCAAAACTTCTATGGAAATGCAAGTTCCTATTAGGGCTGGCAAGGAATCTAATATTTGATTTTGCATTTTTAATTTTTTATTAAAATTTGTGCAATCGCAGAGACATGCATGAAAGAGAGGTACTCCCAGAAAAAATCAGTGGCCCCGTCATTGGCACATTCATTTAAAATCTGGAATTACCTCATGTCCCCATTTCCAATATAAACCACCTGCTTGAACAGGTGTTTTTTTCTGGTTTATTATAATTTACAAAAAAACACCAATGGAGTTTTTTTCAAGGAGATATGGTTACTGTTCTCCAATGAAATGTGTTGCAAATAGAGGTAAAATAGGGACTGACCATCCCAAGAGTGTGGCTGGGCTATTTGGCTGCCCTGTGATTAGTGTTTCCTGTCAACAAGAATGCTCCCCTTCACCTGTGAAGACATCCAAAGGGAAGGCCCTTAATTTTCACAACTCATAGTTATTCTGATTAAGGAAATGTCTCAGGAAGTTTCCAACCAGTTCCTGTTTCCACTGTTCTTGGACAAACCCCTTCAAAATGTAATCAGCAACAAGATTAGATCTGTGACTGCCTTATTACAGGAATAATAAAGACTGAACCCATCCCACTTTTTTTGTGTGTCTCAACAACCATTTTCTTCATCAACCATGACATTTAGCTGCTGCGTGTTCAGGTGTAGGTTGAGTGTTTTACATTCATTATTTGCATTCATCACTATAAAAAACTAAACAAAAAATCTTACAGTATTTAAAAAATGACACAAATACACAGCCTTACAGTAAACAGATTTTTAAATACTTCCTTTAAAAGTTCCTTCACTACTTTTATAGAGCACTGGGCTCACAGTTTATACAGAATCAATTAGTATCAGAGTGGATCTGACTTAATTGCACAATAAAGAAATAAAGGCTAAATCATGGAAGAGGAAAATGAGGAATGGATACACATGAATTTGGACTGGAGAATCAGAGAAATTTAATTTTTGGCCCAGAATATCCTTCCTTCATTTCCTGTTACTTTGTTTGCATAAATAGCTATATTCACCTTATATATACTCTAGTTTAAAATATATTTTCACCTGCATTATTTATATATATTCACATTCTTGAACTTGTTTGACAGCAGAAACTTTTTAGAAATACAAATAAAAAAATAGCTGTTGAAAGGAAGATTTTGACTGATAATGAGTCAGATATTTTGACCATTCTAACAACTTTTTAAACCAATTTTTCAAAATATCTCTTTACCAAATCCTGTAACCGTGAAACAATTTTCCATTAAGAGTTAAATCAAACTTTAATTAACTAGACAAATACACTTTTCAGATCCAAATTTTTCTGCTTTTCCACAGTGTATGCAAATTTTCTTACTGATTTTATAATAAATTTTCCCTTGGAAGCTGATAACTAGTAGCTCCAGTAAATTATCATATGCATGTTTAGATTTGCTAATTTAGTGTAAGCAACTATGCTGAAAATGTAATGGCATGTTTAAAAAGCTGGTCATATCCTCAAGACAGGCTCTAACACTTCATGGTTCTCTACTTATAAATATTTCTTGGGAAAAATTGGTAGGACATAGGTATGTACCCTTATAAAAACAATTCTGCAGACTTAATGATGTCAGTAGGAATCTATTTTCCTTTAAACATCATTTGTTAGTGGCTAGACATTCCTCTCCTTTCTGGACTTTCCCAGGACCTAGCAGAGAGCAAATAAGTTACTCTCTGGTTTTGATTTATTAAAAATATGCAAGATCAGACAATTTTATGCCACAGAATTAAAAAGCATTTAGTATAGAGAGGTGTAGTCTGCAATATGGGGCCCTCAAAATGTCTCTTATAACAACTGTATCTTACATTCTATCATTTCCTCCTTGTCCTCCACTGATAACAATAGATTTGAAAAGAATAGAAAAAGCTAAACAAATATTTATGTAAAGATTATTCTTGCAGATTTAAAAAAAAAAAAAAAAAAAAAAAAATCTGGTGTACTCCAGAAATCACCTCTTGCAACTTTTGATAAAACTTCATTCTGATAAAAAATTACATTTTTGTCACTAAATTATTTTTCATGTCAAAATTTCTCTATGGCAAGTCAACAAAATAATTTTATTGTATTATTTAAAATAGCTAAAAATTACAACAGAACTTCATAACAATTTACCATGTAATTATAAAAGTTTTTTTTTGTTTTATAATGCTACTTGATTATATCAAAATAAGAATTCATGGATATAGAGAGTTGACTGGAGATATTAGGACTTTAAAAAGAAAAAAAATTAAAGATCCAGTAGCAAACTTATATTATTGAAATAATTTTGCTAAGAAAATATGAAATGATGACACATACCCTACGTACAGACTTTGCAGGGGACAGTGAGAATTGGCTTGCTGTGGTTTATGTTAGCTGCAATTTATACTTCTTGTCCCAGAGTAGATGAAGAACAAAACTACTAGAAGAGCAGAAATTATTAGCAACAGCTACAACGATATTATTCAGAACTTCAAAAATATGAACCTATTGGAACCTCAGACTTTGGTTTGTTGACTTGGACAATGAGAAATACTGTTGTGGCGCTGATGATCTTCATAAGAACATGTTTCAGGGCAAAACTGAAACTCATGTTAAAACTTTACACCATTCAAATTCCTGAGTCACTAGGAGGGACATTTACTTACAGAGGACTTTTACACAAAACAGCTCAAAATATAATACGTATATCTGTATATGCATATACATGCACACACATTTATATCTCTATATATGTTTTCAAACCATTTCTACTTATAGCTGAAACCAAAAGTAACAAAACAATGGAGATAAATACAAACAAAAATCTTTTTGAGCTTTCACAAACAAAAGGGTTTTTTATGTTTCATTTCAAATGTTGATTGATGGTGAATGTAGCTTCCAAATTTTAACCTACAGAGTGATGGAAACCTAAAGCAAGCCTCTGATCCTGTTACTCTGACTCATTCCATCATAAAGGCCTTGTAGAAATTCTGTAACATATTTTTTAATGTTGTTTTTAAGGGATATCTCAAACAAATATTCTTCTTGAAAATTATGGGAATTAAATTTGCCTCTGGTTTTGTTGCATCAATAAACACAAAGCAAGGATTAGCTATTAATTTTGGAAATAACTTATCAAAAAATAGTAGTCCTACAAAATGAAAGCCTTATGACAACACAAATATTTTGGTACTATTTCTGATACAGCTGAGGGCAATTGCATCTGTAGTTCCCATTAGACACACAGATATGGCCCTGCCATGAAGCTGGAGGCACTTTTTCCATGGGACTGATATCTTAGGAAAAGAGGCATTCTGGGCATATATTACAACATGTCCATAATATGTGTCTTTAACCCTCCACAGAATAATATATAAAATTTGAAGCATATGGTTCTTCCTCAGGCATGCCTATTTGCCAGTGAGTAGCATTACAGTAGTTTTATTTTCAATATTTTCATTATCTTTTATATATATATATATATATATATATATATATATATATATATATATTAAAAAAAATTTAAAAAATCATTGCCAAGGATTGGAAAGCAAGTAGAACATTCAAAAGCCTAAGATGAGATCAGATAAAAGGAGATGCGATAAGTTGAGACAAGAGGAGAAATCAGAAGATGCCAGTATAAAGAAAGCATTTGAAAATCACTTCTGTAGGTAAATCCTGTAAGGGCTTTATCTCCACAGAGCAACTAGAAAAAAATTCTTTCCATGCCTTTTAGTTGGACACCTCCTATGTGTAGAAACTGCCCATAAAATGTGAGCCATATTTTCATTTGATAAACACTCATGTTCAGCTGGGCTCTACCTGGGGCTGCCATGGACTACTGCCCTCCCTAACAACTGCAACTATTGTACAGCAAATTGTACTGAACTGCAATCACAAACTATATAGACTACTTAAGTCTCTTTGCAACTCAGAAATTCTAGTATCTCTGCTTAAAATAAGAGACAAATTCAAGCAGAAGTGTCCTGCCCAGTTCTGCCTAATGCTAGTGTAGAACTTATTACTTAATCTACCAAAATTTTTCTCATAAAACTGGGATATAGAGAAAATCTTAACTCTCAGGTGTTGCCAGTCCATCTGCATGTTTATTACCTGATAAGCTGTGTGATTGTTATCTGGGTCCCTCCCAAGAAAAATGCTTCTACTAGGTTTTAGAAAACCCTAAGTCTTAATGATAGCTCCAAATATTTTCCCCTTCCACCTCCTTCCCTCCACTTTATATACAGAGCATGGCATATGGTCTGGAATATACCTTTGGTCAGTTCACTATCAGCAGATTTGTTACTTTATAATAAGGTCACAGCAACCATGTCCAATGGATCATAATCAAAGCACAAAGTTACAGAAGGCTTAGTCCATTGCTGTGCACTACTGCTTGCCCTGTCCTAGCTTTGAAAATGACTGCTGATCCTAGCTACTTCAGTCCAGGGTGTGTCTGGAGCATAAGCATCTGTTTTATGCTAATTTGAGCAAAAGTAGGTTATCTGAGCAAATTACATATTTGTGTATGTGTATGTGTGTGTGTATGTATGTGTGTGTGCATGGATGTATGTACATATATATCAAAGTTTTAGTTTGAAAGTGGACAGAAACGTTAACTGTGTATATATTGATTTAGGTTTATCAGTTTGAGATTTTCTGGCTAATGTACTAATGAATGTGGTGGAGTTCTTTTTTGAGATAAGATTAGGAGAAAAAGTAAAGCAGGCTTAAACGCAAAAGGGTATAAAGAAAAACTTTATAAATAGAATTAAAAGAAACATAAGAAAATCAGAATAAGCTTTCAGGACACTTTTTCTCTCTTTCACACCTTTTTTTTTTTTACTGACAACGTAAAGAGACAAAACGTGGGACTTTTTGTCAGTTTACTACTTTTGAAATAGCTTTTATTCAGTTCACTTAGGGAGAAGTTTCTCTTGCTATACTATGGGGACTTTTCTATAAGAAAACAGGGGGGTTTTGTGGCTTTAATATTGCAATGAATTAGCTACTTGGGATATGGAAAAAAAAAATCTGTTCACAGTGTGAAAGTCTTTTCTATGTTTTGCAGTTTTCTTACAGCTGCTTTCATGGGCCATTTCAATTTATTGGGGTGGTATTTTAAGGGCAAGCTATTCTAGCATAAAGCAAAAAGTCCTCTTCCTTCATTTTTGGGACCAGAAGTTTTTTACTACTATCTCTAAGGTAAGGTTTGTCATTTTTTTCTATTTAAATTTTTCATTGGATCACCATAACATTTATTTGCTTCAACTACTGGTGCCTTGGCTCACAGCTGTGTTAGAATGCTACATTCCCCCAGTGCATTTCCATGAGTCACAAGGAAAAAAAAATAAAGTTTAATATCCTAAATATATTTTTACGATAGCTTTACAAAAGAATTTTAGCTAAGTTCGAAGCATCTCTTCAATCCCCTTCATCTAGAATTAACTCTTTCTTTACTGATTTTAGAGTCTTATGTTATTGTTTTTCTGTGTCTACCCTTTTATCCTTTTTTGTAATTCAGGAGAGAAATGGTGTTCCTAGAGTCATCTGTTCTCAAGCTTTATTATTAATTGAAACAGTTTTTATAAAGTCTTGTAACTTTGAAAGATTGATCTAATCCAAGCTCTGCATCAGGAGCATGTCTTGCCGTGCCTCTCGGTTGGTCATGTGGTCTCTGCCGGCACCATGAGAGCCACATCAGCCTGACTCTGCTAGGGTGTTGAAAACAGGAAAAGCTGCTGTAGCTGCCTTTGCCCGTTTGTTCATAGTAAAGCTGGTTCAAAAGTGGCTGAGCACATAAAGTTCATTGTGAGCCATGCTGAGGTGGCCATGGCTGCCTGGCACCACCCCAGCCACTCTGATCCAAGTCACATGGCTGCTCCCAGTGTGGAATGGCAGCGGCCGCATGACTGCTCTTGACTTCCAGGCCACTCTTTCTTAAGTTGTTTCTGGTGCTGATACAGCCTCTGGCTGTCACAGCCTGGCAGGTTCTGCTGGGAAAGGGTCCGGCCCTGCTGGCAAGGAGCTCCAGCTGTCCACTGGGCCAGGGCCAGGCAGTTCCCTGGTGAGGGGCTCAGCAGCTCCCCAGTGAGGGGTTCAGCATCTCCCCGATGAGGGGTTCGGCTGCTCTCCAGTGAGGGGCTCAGCAGCTCCCCAGTGAGGGTTTGGTTGCTCCTCGGTGAGGGGTTTGGCAGCTCCCCGGTGAGGGGCTCAGCACCCCGCTCACCACCCCTCCGAGGGCAGCCTGGACCCAGCCACAAGGGCCAATCCAGGACCAGGTTGGGCCCAGCCAACCACCTCCTCCAAGGCTGGAAGCCAAGAGGGCTATCCCTGGGGATTTTTGTCTTAAAATGTGTACTTACAAAAGGTGTGTCTACCATTTTCATTGGTTTAATCAGGTGTCAATATTACAAAATTGTCCAGTTAGAGCTGAACCAGGACAATATATTTCTGCTTGGCCCAATGAATACAATTTCAAATGCTCTAACACTCACCCCTTCCAGTGACTTCATATGTAGCAAGCCACATTTCTGCACTGCTGTGCAAATTCTATGGTATTTTTGTGCAGCTCCTCCAGAAAAATACATCCTTACACATTTTATAAAATTCACTACAGCAACCATGAAAATATTTCACTGTATGATAAAAAGGTGTTTGGGTTAATGTGTGTAATAACACATCACAGGCTTCCCATCCAGGATGAAACTATTGTTTGAGTTCACAGAAAGTAATTCTATCCATCAGCTTGTCCTCTGTTGTCAAAAAAAAAAAAACAACTTAAGATTTAATTCTGTAAGAAGTAATCATAAAATGAACAAACAAGAAACAAGATAAAATACACCAGCTTAAGATTTTCCCCACTTAAAACACTGAGAAGTTAATACTGTGTGTGTGGATAATTCTAAAGATAAGATAAACAACAGAAGTCAAAAAATACATGGGGTTTATACAACAAAAAATTTTATTTGCTCAGTAATCATATCTAGAGTTTCCCAGAATTTTTAAGTGCACAGCAAACCTTATGAAATTTTCCATTTGTCTGAACTAAGTATAGAGTAATGAGGTTACATTTTAGAAATATAATTTGCATATTAAATCTCACCAGAGGTGATCATTCCAGCACTATCAGTGGGAGTTTATACTCAAGGCACCAGATAAATGTTATACAATCTCTTTTCCTAGCAACACCCTGTGTCAGCTGAGATAAAGATTGTCATTGTATCCAAATCAAGGCTTAATTCAGGTCAATTTAAAATTATTTTTTAATATTTCGCGTCTCAGTTCTTCTATTTCCAGTTTTGCTTCATAGGACACAAGGCAGCATTTAGTATTGGAAAATAGGGATCTTTTTTAATGAAGAATTAATATTTATTGAATATTTGGCTATATTAAAATATTTTAATGAACAAAACTAAATAATAGAGGGGGAATCGAGTTGGGGAAAGTGAACGCACAGAAGCATTAACCTCCAAAGAGTCATGCTCATTCATGCCAGCAGTGACTTTTGCTGTGTAATTTGCCCAGGGACACTGCTGAGCCCATCCTCTGGTGAATGTGGCCTCTTCCCAGGTGGCAGAACGCACTTGGCTTGCTGCACCTTCTGTCTGGCAATGCACCGGGGCCCTGCAGAGCCTGACACTGCACGGTCTGTCACGTCGCCTGGCTTAAGCAGAGCAGTACTAAAGTGTTGCAGGCTCTGCATTTGTTGACCATCAGAGTTCAGCTGGAAGAGAATTTATCTTCCTTAAATAATTGTTATCTTTGTTAGCTAACTCATCATCATTTAGGCAGCTTAAGTCCATACACATGAAGGGCAAAACAGCTAATGTTGCCAATGTGGACTTTGAAATGATCTATGAAGGAGAATATATGGCCACTGCATCATAATCAGATACTAGAAGTGAATTACCTTTCAATACTTTTTCCATCCATAAATCTCAAATGCTGTCAGTTCAAAAAACAGCAGTTGTTTCCCCAGGGAGTCTCAATTTAGATCCTGTACCTCCTCTGTAGTGCAAGGCTCCTTTACCTGCCTTTGCAGCTGTTTGACTAAGGTCAAGTGAGTCATCTGAGGTCACAGAGGGAAAGAATGACCCAGAAAGATGCTGAAACCAGGCCAGGACCTTTCAAAGTTCCCTGCTGCAACTACTGAAGCACACTGTCTCCCTTGAATAATTCTGCCTGTTGATCCTCACTGAACATACACATTTCCTAGTGCCACAGGAAATGAAAGCTTACATCCAAGCTGTTGTACGAGCTAGCATGCAGTGGGAACAAAACCCTTTTTTTACTGTTATATCAATAACATTACTTCCATTCATGTACTTCAGGATATCCTTACATCCTGAGAAAAAATGGGAAAGAATACAAACCTATGTCCAAATAGGTTTCACACCATGCTAGCTTCACAACCATGCGTCAAAATCCCAGCTTTGTGATTCTCAGATGTTTGCTTTTTCTTTGGTGGGATTAAATTTAACAGTTTTGTTTTAGGTTTTTCCATCACCAAGACAGTTTGAGACACTTTTCTTTCAAAGAAGAGACACCGCTGTGTTTGTAAGAATCAAAGGAATCATTCAAAAATTTCACACCTGCAATGTCCTACATTTTCTACCCACTGCTCACACAGAAAGTTTAGGATAAATACCATGAAGTTACAGCAGGCAGCCTGTGTATGGTGTCCTACATCAAAGACACACAAAAAAAAGTGGATGAAATTACCTACCTGAATAAAATGGTAAGATCTGATTGTTACATTGTATGGGGTCAGTTTATGTGTACTAAAAGTGAAAAAAAAAAAATTTATGTATGCAAGAAGAAGGGAGGGAATGAAACCAAAATCACAATTGAAAGAAACATTTAAAATATTTAGATTTTCACTTTTCAAAATCCTAGGTTCGACCCTCATGTTTAAGCTTTCTTTGCTTCATTCACAGTGATTCCATATGGTTTACTGCCATGTAAGCAGGACCAGTAGTATTTTCCTTCTACCTGTGGGGAGGCAATATGGCACACATTCCATCATTTAAGTGTAGAACTAGCCCATTAGTTAAAAAAATAGTGATGCCTAAACCCTGATGTCCTGCTGGCACAGCAAGGGTGAGAGTTTAAAAAAGGCCTATGTTACTAACCATACCTTAGGGCTTGCACTCAGCTTGGGACAGGTGACTTTCCCACCTCTCATCTCAGTCTGTGTTTGTGTTCTGCTTTTTCTTTGTAGATTGTGTCCTGCTTTACTTGATGTTCTGTGAACCTTCATTGCTGGTAGCAAGTACTCTGGACATCTGCTCTGAATTTACTTTTCAGATAATATCTATATGTGTAGGGATTTTTTCTTGTAATATTGGGGTAGGCTGAAACTGGCAGTCTGCAGGAGGGAAGGAAAGATCAGTACCATTTCTAACAATAACAGCTATTTGCAAGCCCAGGGACCTCAGCAGGTATCGCTTTCATTCCCAGTGACACTCAGCTATCTCAGATCAGAATACCATAGCCATTTTGTATCAGTAACACTGAACAACAGTTTTAAACAAAGGAAATTAAATATGTATTTATTCATGGCTAAAATACAGGACAATTCCAAGGATGCAGAATGGAATTCACCTGGAAAGGGGCCAGAACACAGAGGCCAGCTTTTCACCCTGGGAAAATAGTGATGTGCACGTTTTTGTCATCAGAGGTCATCAACGTTTCAGCCTTGCAACTAACCATAAGGGCCTACAACTGTGGCATATTTCAAATTAGGCACTGAAGAAAACAGTAGGAAAGGGTGATCCATCTCTCCCAAAAATAAATACAAAGATTTCTGTAGGAGTTAGAGCATGGTGAATCACCACTTGTTTCTTAAACACCCCTATTTTATCCTTGGGGCTCAAGTCACCTTCTTTTTAGTTATGATATCTGATGGGATTTCAGCCTAAGCTCTATTGCTATGATCTTACGTGTTATAATTCAACCTTCTCCAGAAAATCTCTATTTATTGAGTGATGAATAATAGAATTACTTAGCTGTTTCTTTTAGCTTTCAGAAAAGAAAACACAGTATTGTATGCACTGTTTCAAAAGTTTTCCTTTATTTTCCTGTGGGGATTTATTCTTAAAAAAAAAAACAAAAAAACAAAACCTCACTGAGAAGTACAGTAGTTAATTCAGACAGTTTCAAGTTGCCTAGAGCTATTGACTGATATATGCAAAACCTTGCCATTATGTTTTCAAAGTAGCGACAAATAGAATTAGGAGTGCATCTCCTTTGATGATACTTTGAATTTTTTTTTTTTTTTTAAATTACCTTCCATTATTGTCTGGGCTTGATCCTTCTCCCCCAGAAACTAGTGGGAGTTCTGCCACTGACTTCAGGGGAAAGAGAATTGGATTATTTTCAGCACAGATTTTAAAACAAAGGCTCAAAATTGGCAGGAATAAAACCCTCTGCCATGAATCAAGGCAGCAGGTTGCCAGATGGCAACTTTTCAGAGTTATGCAAACAAATTTGGTTTATTCAATACAAATATTTGAAAAAAAAAAAAAAAAAAAAAAAGAGTATTATTCTCATTTACCAAAGTGTCAGATTGAAGCCTTCTAAATTTTAATTTGGTTCCAAGAAAAATAGAACCTGTACCAATATTTTTATTGCTCCAGAAAGCACCTGAGTCTGGCTTTCCATGATAATTTGTATTACTTCAGATATAGTTTTGGGTAGGTGAAGAAAAACAGGAGTATTGGGGAAGGCAAGGATTCACATTGTTGCTGGGGGAAGGCAGTTTAGGAGCAGTTGGTCGATTTCCAGTTGAGTACCACAGGTTTTCTGCACTACCCAAAGAGAGAGAGTGAGGCACCCTGAGAAGGCATTTTGAGCTTTTGAGTTAGATTCTTGAGGTTAGGTACTATCAGTAGCCCCATAGCATACAAGTGAAAATTTCAACATATGGATAACCACCCAGATCCACTCATCGGGTTACAACCAAGAGAAAGAGGCAGGTCAAGAATACCAGAAGTTCTGTTGTTGGACTTTTTGGTCTATTATGCTCTGGTCTAGTTTAAGTCAAGTAACACTCAGAAAAGACAGAAAGTGAATATAAAACAAAAGGTAGATTCTGGTTTTCCTTGAAAATTAACTTTGGATCTATTTTGGAAGATGACCTATGAGCAATAAAAAAAGAGTATTGTTGAATTCAGAAGACTTGACTTTTCTCCTATTCACTAAAAAGGCTAAACAGGAAGAGGTCTGTATACAGGTCAGAATAAGAGAGCTCTAGGACTTTTATTACACTATCACAATCTTTTTCTCAACAGCATCTAGCATTAAGAGAAAAAATAATAAAGCACATCTGCCCTGAATTCTCTCTGCATACAATTTCCTTCCGCCTGTGGTGAGGGGTGTGCTTTTGGAATTGTAGAAGGTTTCATCTTTTAACGTATAATGAAATCCACATTCCAGTCAAATGTGATCAGCCCTGCCAGTGCAGAAAGATATTTTTATTGTTCATGTTTGCCTTCAGACTGCCACTGCACATTACTAAGCATGTTGGCTTCTTGCCATCTCTATTTTAAGCTGTTGAGAAATCTGGGAAGTGAAGAAATATCTGCCTTTGCTTTTTAAGGGGAAAAACCATTTTTTAAGTAAGCAAACATTTTAAATAACTTAGGCTAGAAAATGCATGTGTTCTTTGATGGACACGCTTATTTTAGTCAGACAGAACTGACCATATCTTTGAATTAACCTCTTGTTCCTCATAACCCACTTGTATGCACTGCGTTGACCTCATGGGAAAGAAAATCAAATCAACTGTAAATTGCCTGAACAGATTTGTCTGAACCCATAGAGCAGCAAATCCTACATTTACATTACTCACTCAAGACAAGTGGTCCTTGCCACACCTTCTACTCAAAAGGTCACACAGAATTTTTTATACTCACTAAAAAAATTACAGCAGTGGGCCACAGGTTTGAATTCATTCTCTTCATATGATTCCTAGAGCATGGAGGAAGGGAGAAGAGAATAAATGACTAGTAGAAAAGTTCAGAGGAGCAAAGTGAGAAAGTGGGAAGGAACACTTTCATGTTGATAAAAGAGTTTCATTTCAGATGGATCCTCTCTTCAGCTAACTTCAGGGACTGGCATATGGCATATGCTACAGATGGATAGGCAGCAATACACGTACAGCTGTAAGGTTCTGGCACTCCTGGTCCTGGCCCATGCTGCCAGCTGGCCAGCAGAAAGCAGGTTTGATTTTCCACAGCTGTTGTACAAAGCACGAGGTCAAGGGAGGTGAGAAGGAGAGTGAGGGAGTTGTAGCTGACTGGTCCTTGCTCACAGCACAGAGGCTGAGTTCACCCATGACAACTGCAATATCCCAGGCAGCAACTTTCTCCACGTGCAAGCCTTCGTTTAAATGATGTGCTAATGTTTAAGGTTTAAGTCTTGACTGGTCACTCTGGCATCTCTTATGGTACAAAATGCATGAATACTATGCAAGATGAGTGGTTCTTGTCTAATGCACAGTAAATATACCAAGTAGACTGAAGTATTGTTTTGTGGAAAAAGCACATCTCTGTTTAGCAGTTATGTTTAGTAAAACTTGCTCTGACACCTCTCTGTGTGTTGACAACAAATAGTTTTTTGAAATAAATTAAAATAAAACCTCCTTGTTGCTGGAATCAAAGTCAAAAGCAAAGTCCTCTGCACACTGCCAAAAGCCTCACATTTTTGCTAGTGGGGTTTGAATCACAATTTATTATTTTCACAGGAGCCAAAAGTCATTATTCTCACTTTAATGGGATGATTTACTAGAAATATTTAATAGATAAAAATTTAAGTGAAATTTAGCTGTTTATTAATTCTTTTAAAATTTTTGAAAAAAGACACTTTTATTATTATATAATGTCAAGCCATTTGAACAAAAAGTTTCCTGTGAAATTACCTGATAACATTATTCAAGATGGTGAGGATAAGGCTGGAGTATGAGGAAATCCATATTAACAGGCCTGAGTAAATGGATTAAAAAAATGTCAGAAAGAATATGAATATGGAAAAATCCCCACTATGCAGAAAGGCTTAGAATGCTAGGTTTGTGTAGAATAGAGAAGAAAAGGTTCTGAGGAGACCTTATTGTTACTTCCGAGGGGGGCTTATAAGCAAGATGGAGAGAGGTGTTTTTACCAAGGCCTGTCGTGATAGCACAAAGTGTAATGGTTTTAAACTGAAAGATGGTAGGTTTGGAGTAGATGTTAAGAAGAATTTTTTTCACTGTGAAGGTGGCAAGGTACTGGAACAGGTTGCCCAGAGATGCTGTGGAAGCCTCATCCCTGAAAGTGTTTAAGGCCAGGTTGGACAGGGCTTTGAAACATTCTAGTGAAAGGTGTCCATGCCCATGGCAGGGGGGTGAAACCAGATGACCTTTAAAGGTCTCTTCTAACCCAAACCATTCTTAGATTCTATGATTCTATGAAATACTCAACATGAGGAATAAACCTCTCTACCTTCAGATATACAAGGTGATCTCTGATCTCTTCATCACTCTGCAGGAACAAGACCTCGAGGGCGTGATAAGTACTTCCACAAAAGCATCAACTTAGTATTCAGAGGCACTCAAAAAAGAAATTCGTATACTAGGAATTATTGTGGAAGAAACAGAGAAAAAAACAGAAAATATTATCCTAGAATATAGATCTATCATTTATTCTGACTTTTAGTTTTGTACTCTAGTCATCTAATCTCAGAAAATTCATGCATCAACAAGGTTCAAACACTACTAGATGGTTGTATGGATGACTTAACAGGTTCAAAACTCCTGCTCAGAAAAAAGATGGTGTCAGATCATAACACAAAGGTCTACAGAACCAGTGTTGGCCAGAGACTCATTACTCACTGCTCTTCTAATGTTGAAGATGGTTGCCGGCAAAAAACCCCTAGAAGAATTAGATTCAAAGAAAAAATAAAAAGGTACTATTTAAACCCTAGAAGAATTAGATTCAAAGCAAAAATAAAAAGGTAGTATTTCATGTAACATGAGTTAACCTTTGTAACAACCCGCAAAAAGATCTAGTCAATACAAGAGGTATGTGTGGTATGGGGAAATTAGTAGAAACGTTACTAAATACATAAACCACAGATGTGGAGGGAAATACTTGAGCTGAAAATAACTGAAGACTAGGAAAGCATTAGAAAGAAGTATCACACACTGTTGTTCTTTTTCTCCTTCTGCTTACAGGTCCACTTATAGGCCAGTGTTGCAAAACTAGATTGATCTGAATTGTGTGGTTGCTCTTTCATTCTTGTCATGAACCTCTGTGCTATAAATTGTATGTTGTATGTATCACAGCTGCCTGATCAATTGCCTAGCAAGGAAACAAAAATTTATATTCACAAGCATTAATAAAGGCAATTGTATCTCAACAGATTATTACAAAAGGTGCATTAGGAAGGTTTTGGAGACAGAAAAGGACATTTTGGAACTCAGTGTACCGCTTGATCCTCTGTGTTGGAAGGCAGAAGCCTAAATGAAGAATTAAGAGAGGTGAGCAAGCTAAGTAGAGAGTGACCACTGGTAGTAGCAGTAGGCACTGGGGATGTCCTGTACACTGCTCCACAAAGTTCCATTACTCTGGAAGTTAACCATCTTCAACATGGGTTTTGTGGGCACAACTCTTTACAAGGCAAAGGTGCATTTTCATTTTAGAAAAAAAACAAAACAAAACAGCTCCCTTTCCTCCTACATGGCCAACCCTCAAAAAACATACCTTCTTATTTGGTGTGTAATACAGAGTTCTTAAGCAAGTATGTCTTTCACACTCTGTACAAAAGTCTTTTCTTCTCTCTTGAATTAAGACAGAGAATTAATTAACTTAATTAATACATTAAGTATTCAAAAGGCTACTGAGGTAGAAGATGAAGTTGACTCTAAAATCTGGAGTCAGAGATTTGCGCCAAGTTGATAAACTACTTCTCTCTTAATTCAGTGAATAAACATGTAACCAGACTCAGTAAACAAGGCTGAAAATGTGTTCTTCAAAAAGAACCCTACTAAAAATGAAGTGAACAGATTTCATTATTTCCATCCAAAATAAGATAAAAAGTGATTTAAAAGTTGTTAGCCTTTACCTAGGGATTTTTCTCTTTTTTTAGATTTTTTTTTTCATTAATTAAATGGCATAGGCTTTACATAAAAGCAACATCTTACTTCCTTTTCTAGTAACATTTAAGTGAACTTAGCCTTCTGAACTTTCACTCAAATCTGCATGTCTTGTAATTCATAGATAATTTGTCCCTCAAGTATCTTTCTGGCACAACAATGCCTACTGGAAAAGCTACACAGGTGAAAATTCAGGATACAGCATATCCCAGAGAATTTCCTACAGACAGTGAAGTCATTTCAATCTGAAGGGAAAAATAATGTGAACATAAATGTGTAGTCTTACATCAGTTTGCCTCTGGACCAGCTAAGACTCTTCCACCTTTTTTTTTTTGTTTACTAAATGCAGATAAGTCTTGGGAATCCAGCCTGCATGGATAGCTAAGCCCCCCTGGGAGCTCTGGGAAGTCTCATGCAGACAAGGTACAGAGCAGGCTCCAGCAACCCTGGCCAATGCAGAACACAAAGGATATGCAGCTGCAGCATGTGCGGAACTTGGAAAGCTTCATTAGTCAACAATGCAAGGGAATTAACCATCCTTTGGCTTTTTTCTTCTTTTTGGTACAGACATTGCTGATGGTGACTGTGCTTTGTATTTGCATAAGGATAACCTATTGTAATGTGTATCTATTCAGGTTTACTTGTAATGCTTTCTTCTTATTCTCTTTTATAAAGAAAGAAAATGCTTTGGTCTCCTGAAAATAACATCAATGAATCCCAAAAACTGTTTATTGTTCTATGTACAAAATGCACTTGTGCATAGTTCTTTTGGAGTAAAAGAACAATAAATGATTCCTCTGTCCTTGAAAGGGAAGACAAAACCTGTAGATGAACATCATTAAGTGCTGTTAAAACTTGACAGGCAGTAAAATAAAATACTTTAAATGGACAAACCTGGTTCAATTATCTTCTAAACTGCATGTGGAATCTGTTGAGACCTCAAGAGATATTATTTCTCCAAGAATTGTGAAGACATAGACTTCTTCTTTTAGAATGGATCTGCAATGGCTTAAGCCATCAGAGAAAAAAAACTTTGATGATGCATTAACATGGTCCTGACCCAGCTGGTTGGCATGTGCTGTCGCTCCAAAATTCCATTAATAGGGTGCCTGAGGACATGAACTCAGTTTGACTTAAAAGCTTCATGTGTTTCAATTAAAAATGCATTTATTTAATTAATGTAGACATTAGAGAGAACACTGGTTTAAAAAGGAAGATGGAATCTGATAGACTATCTTCATCTTTTTTAAGACATCTGGGAAATGTTGCTTTTTTTTTGCAAGTGTAAGATATAGGAAAGGGAGGAACGGAAATGCTGCAAATTAATAGATAGGAGGCACTGAGGAAATTAACAGACCTATTGCACTGAAAGTAGTTATATTTGGAGGTGGATAAGTCTCTTTTCTCTCTCTCTCTTTTTTTTGTTTTTTTTGTTTTTTTGTTTGTTTTTTTTGGGGGGGGGGGGGGGGGGTTTTTTTTTGTTTTTTTTGTGGCTGGCAAGACAGTGCTAATTTCACTCACAGGTGCTAAAAAATGGTGGGGTTTGGCCACAATGGAAAAAACGTTTACTGTCATCACTTAAAGTGTAAAATCAATGCTTTTTGTAATATAATAAATGTATCAAAATTCCACTGTTGCTGACACCTGAACAATTTCATTGAAAGAGAAAAATGTAAAGATGACAGAAAATATAGCTAAGGGAAACATCACCATGTTTCTTACTGTATGACTCCATGTATTTCCTACCATAGACTCTATTTTCTATTTTAATGAAATGTTCTGCTACTCCTACCAACTAAATTCACTTTAAAGATCATTTCCACACCAGGCAGGCTCTAGGGCCTTATCAAAATAAGATTCAAACTCAAGTACAATTGCTTTTTTTTGAAGTCTCAGAAGATCTCATGAAGATGATACCAATTCAGTCCTGCTTTTATAGATGCAGTTTTCTGATGCAGAGTTCATTTTAAATAATTAGCTGCCATGTGGATTGCGGTCACAAATGGATACATCTTTCCTAAGACACTCTGTACGGTATCCATGCTTATCAACCTAATGTAAACAGAGATTTAGTTACCCACAGACACACCACATAGATCTTATCTAGCACAGAAATACCAAATTAGCACTGACTGATTCTTAGGTAGCTATCAGATAGCTGGCAGCTGTGATTTTTCATATCCAGTATATCTGCTTGATACCATATGCCAAGGCTAGATCTAGGGATTCTGGCGCCTTGGTCTGGTTGGACAAATCCTTTGACATGTTTTCTCCTTGATGTGAGACCAAACAATGAATAGCTTCAATTGCATGTGCACTTAGCATTGTCTAGATTATTTATTTATTTTGAGCAGTTGTACAAATGGGACAATTCTGCAATCTGATAAAAAGAGGAGAGCTTTGATGCATATCACAGAATAATGATGTGTCAGAGAGTGGACACACAAGTATTGCTTTTTGAGCTGCTGTCACAAAGCTCAACCTCACTTACTATAAAGGAAAACTGGTAGTCTATGAAAGTTTTGTGGCCTGTTGAAAGAGATTCAAAATTCTAAGAACACGACAACCATACATATTATTTAAGGTATGATGTAAATGGAGCCATAATAGCTCATGGTTGTCCTGATTTAGCGCAATAACACAACAGAACAGAAAAGTCATTTTAATTTTTCTGATATAATACACAAATCCATCCCAGCACCAAGAACATTTCTGCTTTTCTGCTGCTTTTTTTTTTCTTTTCAGCTTCTCTTTCCCCTGCATCTTTGTCAGCTCCCCTGAAAGTGTACAGTAGCTTAGAGAAGGAACTGATCCAGCAAAATACTGTTGAGGAGGTGAGAGAGTAGCAGACATTTTCATAGAAAGCTGTTCTTAATAGATTTCATTATGTGGTGGCTCACATAAAGGCTAGGTCTGCCACTAGAGAGGAGATAGGAACAAGCATTAATGACCAGCCATGGAGAAGGACAGAGCATTCTCTTTTGGTATGTTTCCGACCTTCTTTCCACATTAAAAATACCAGGTAATCATAACCAAAATGATTTAAAGCAATAGTCTGCCAAGCATCTCTTTCTGGAGGGCAGAAATAAAAGTAATTTAAAACAAAAAATAAGCGGTCCTATTTATAGAAGTTTTTCATTTGAGAGCCCACCCTCACTGGGAATGTTACATGGAAATTCCCTTAGAGTAGATTGAAAGCTGCTGTTTTCTAGTGGATGGGCACAGCTGTGGTTGAGTGCACATGCAACACAGCAGATTTTGTGTGTAAGACCAGTCAGGAGACAGGAAAGGTCACAGATACTTCCTCCATGGAGTGAACAAGAAGAGCCCAGTACCCCAACTTCCTATTGGGACAAGACACCTGAGAATGACCTGATGGTGAGCAGTTCCAGACACAGGATACTGCTGGTGCTCTGGGGCTGACCCTGCTGAGCAGCAGTTGACTGCAAACTGTACAGTCTGGTTTGGAGACTTTCATGAACAGCAGAGTTATCTAAAGTATCTGAACATGGAGTGGGTGTGGCGGGGGAGGGGGATGTGCGCTTCCAATTTATTCTGTGCCTGTGGAATCACCATCAAAATTCATCTAGTCTCAACAAATTCATCCATGTTTTTTGAATAGTCCATTGCTGGATTGCAATGGATTATGCATTGCAAGCACAAAACAACAATGGAAGTATGAGCAGAGCCCATGACTCTGGGAGCATCATATTTTCTTTCCCTTAAAAATACCCACCTGAAGAAAGTTACATGCTAAAGCTTATAGGTATTACTGCACACAATTCTTTCTCTTCCATGTTTCAAGGGGATGAAATGGAACACGGCTTTTATCTTTTTTAAATTATAGCTCTTTTTATTTATAAAGACTTCAGCTTGAAAAGCTGTTAAAAGTAATAAACCACATCTTTCTGAGAATACAATTCCATTATTTAATCATGCCCAGAGGCAGCAAAGACACTGGGAAATAATTGTCTTTTCGTCACTCAAGCATGAAACACCCAACATTGTTTGAAAGCTAATTCTAACAAACGTTTAATATTCTAGTTCAGAAATCCCTTGACCATGGGCAAGTACAATCTCATTTCTCAGTCTTTTAAAAGAGTTTGATGAAGTATCCCAGCAGGCATAAGTTGTGTTTTCTTCTCTATTTTTTTTTTTTCAGTCAGCAAGGTTTCACTTTTTGCAACCATCTACCAGCTCACAATTTCAATAATATGTGTGCACCTCCATAAGACATTAATTCATCTAATTTTTTTCAGTCTAAAAATTCCCCTTTAATTTTGGGCAAATCAGACATGAAGAAAATGAAACACAGGGAACAGTGGATCCAGAGCTTCTGTAGTTAGATGAACGTGGGAAGACTGTATTTACTGCAATGGCGTTGTTTTGGCTCAATTTGCCTTTCTTGGATTTTTTTTTTTTTTTTTTTTCTTATTAGCAAATTATTAGATGCTTTTAATATATTTTTCCACACCGTGATCAAGGGATTTTTCATGTATCAAAAAAACACGAGATTCTGGCACTTAGAAATGAACTAATTGATTAATGTTAATATTGTAACTCATAATTAATAGGCCCAGTAAGTGAAGGCACACACTATGATGATGCTGTTTCAGGACTGGATGTCTGTCTCATCCTGACTCCATAATCATAGGAGCTTAACATAAACACTATATATTGAGGATTGATACTTACTACAAGTGGCCCATAAGTAATAGAGTTAAGATTCAAATTCAGAGCTAAAGTCCTATAAAGAGTCCTACATATAAGGTGCTTTAAGTACATCAATATAGATGCTATCAAATGATACAGAGTTAAAAAAGAAAACCTTTCCAATATAGGATACATCCAGTGCTTTTTATAGACTCTGACTAAAGTGAAAGAATTTGAGCATGGACAGAAACTGTAATGCAAGATGCAGTTTGTGTGTTACTTCTCGTTTTCAAAGCTCCAGTAAAGTAACTGGGCCATTTCATGTTGCAATTGAAAAGATCAGGGACTAAAATAGTGAAGGTGAAACAGGGAACCCAAAATGCCTTTTAGCTCCTGCAGATACATGCAGAGGACCTAAATCAATCAAGAAAATATGTTACTGACTTCAATAAAGAAAATTAAACACATGGCAGAGAACAGAGAATAGCTATTTATGAGAGCGCAGTAGACAAGAAGAATGCAGAAAAAAATCAACAATTTATTTTTTACATATATTAAAGGTAGGGGTAAAGGTTTATTTCAGGCAAGTGCCACCAAAAATAAATTGTTTCTGAGCCTCAGCCTAAAATGTGGTGCAGCATAGCACCTGAGTGCAGGCCAGATCTCTGATCATAGATGGGTATTTCTAAAAACAAATGGAGGTGAGAGCACCCAACAGCTTGTTAAAAGCATTGCTAAATTTTTTATAAACCAAGCAGAGTAAATGCAAAAGAGACAGTAAACATTTTTGTATGTTTGGACATATTATTTTTCATTATATTCATTAAAAAGAGAAGATGTCTCCCTTTCCCAAATGCTACTGATTGGAACCTGGGGAATGAACCTCACTCTGAATTTTAAATTCCAATTACATTTGGAAATGTCTAAACAATTTCTTTATTTCTTTATGAAAGTTGTTAAGATTTACTTTGTTTATATGGGGATTTTATATATATGAATATATATTTCTAAATAATATTATTTTTTTTTAGCAGAACAGAAAGATATTATTGCAAATATGCATTTTTCACTAAGATTATGCTGAATAATCTTAAAGACTATCAAGGTAGTACACAGCACAGAGAACAGCTGAGTTCTCTGTCCTCTTGGTTAGCTATTTGCCTTGCCAAATATGTAGGGAAAATGTAATAAAGGTGCTTGGTGAGTAGATTTTAAATGAATTGACAATTTGAGCTTTGAATGATCACTGTATTGTGATTATTTGGGGAACATGACTGCTGGAATTAAAAATGGATAAAGACAAAAACTATTCTCCTCTGACAAACCATTTTTCTAAAGAAATTGAACTGTGTTTTGTTTTTTTTCTTTTCTCCTCAGCAGAGAAATGATACTTAATCCATCGAGATGTAAAAACTCTATAAAAGAGACTCTTTACAGGAGCACTTAGGTCACTAGGTTAAAGAAAGTGAATGGTATTCCTAATGGAAGATAAACGGCTGCCCTATGGGGTTTTATCTGTCATACTAATCTCAAAAACCATTTCATATAAAAGTGGAGTTAAAAAGACTGTTAAAGCAAGCTTCACCACTGCAGTAAAGTAATACCTGTGGCTTACCGCCTCTGCCCTACATATGTGAAATGTTTAAAATGTTTGGCAGGAAGCTTTTTCCCACATTTGGCTAGGCGTACTCAGTGAACCCAATGTGAGATAATCCAAAACAATTCAGGTTCAACAAAGGTTGGGAAAATATTATAGCGGACATAAAGCTTTGATGGAAAGCTTCTTTGATCTTGAGATTATAAAATACACAATTTCTAATCTGACAAATTTTTAGCTGCAAAGCAGAATATCTAAACATTCCTCTTTTGTCATAACAGTTTAATCCCTTAAGAATGTGATTTAAACCTTTGGGGAGCAAAGGTTACCACAAGATTTGTAGGAAAGAGGAAACCTGACTCAGACACCTAGATAGAAAAATGCGAATGCCATTAAATTATATAACTAAATACTATCTGCAGATTGGCACTGCCAGGTCACCTTCAGTTCAAGCTGTGTCAAATATCTGTTGTTTCAAACATACTTGTTCACTGAATGGATACTGAAGTAATTATGATTATTTTAAACTTTAGATTTTGTGTTCAAAATGATCCACTTTTCCATGCATGAAAAATAGCATCAATACAATAAAAGTTTAGGTATCAAGAGCTGAGGAGTGGGAGGTTTTGTACTGGGGTTGTTTTTGAGGAGGGAGGACACTGAGCACTTCTGATGTGTTTAATAATATCATAAAAAAGTACTTCTTCTTCCTACCAATCTTTCTTAGGGCCATAGACTATGAAAAATCTGCTACTAACATAAAAATAATGATTTTAAAATTAAAATCATCCTTACGAAGCATTGCCTGTCTGTTAGGACAGCAATTCTTGTAAGAAAGCATGATCAGCAAAAGCAAATACAAAATTGTTTTGAGTTATACACACCGTGATTCAATATTGCAAGTCACACAGAAATCCATGCATTTGAGTTCATAAAATATGTTTTTCAGTGGTGATATACCACAAATTATTAAACATTAATTTGAGCACAAAATCTAATAGAGTGCTAGGCAGCTTCTAATGGCTTTTAAAGTCAGTTGGATCAGACTTCAAGCTTTCTATTTAGGAAAAAAAATCCAACAACAAAACTCCGATTTCTTTCCTCTCTGAAACTGAAAGCAAAGTTCATCCTTTTTATTTGAAAAGCCAACAAGTAGAAATTTAATTCTATGGTGATTTGATTTCCATGGATCTGCACATTAGTGTTTGTCACTGATGTTTGCAGCTAAATATCTTTATCCAAACTCCATTCAGTTTTTAGCTTTTTTAACAAATTGTTCCCTACCCTATAATCATGCCTGATAAAGAGAAAAAGTCTGGGAGAAGACGACAGGGTTTGAAATAATGACTAGAATGGGATTTTTACAGTCATTATACAAACGAATATAAATAGTGATGATTAACACATGGATTGTCAATTTAGAAAGCATAGCCCAGTACAATATTTTACTACAAAATAAGAAAAACATGGATCTTTGTAGTAGATCTTTTTACAGAAACTGAACTTTTGCTTATACTTGGGCAGAAATCTTCCCATTCAGTGGGGAAAAAATAATGTTGATAAGACCGAATATCCATAATCTCAAATTTAGAAGACATCATATCAGAAACAGTAGATATATTAGTTCCTGACATTGTGTTACTTCTTCTGTTTCTTGTTCCTACATCAAAGATAAAAGTATTTGTTTTTTCCCTTGTCGAAATATGTAACTACAAAATCTTTACAAAAATTAATTTTAGCAAAAAACCTCAACAGAAATCCCATACATACCCAACAAAACCCACACAAATGTTGGTCTGTCATTATGTTAAATCCAGTGAAAACCACCTAATAGGTGCAAAAGGAGAGTAAGTGTTGAAGAAAGGCACCCTAATTGCACAAACCTCATACCTTTTGGAAACAAATATATATTTGATTAGAAATAGCATTTTTAAAATAGCTGCACACTTTCTAATCCTTCTGGAATCACATCTGATAGTCCCCACAAGCCCTGTAACCACAAAATGAGGCTTCTGACCCAGTGTAGGGAGGTAGGGCTGTTGCTTCTCATGCACAAAGGTTGGATTAAGGTCATGGTATTCCTTGAGCACCATAGAATTTGCAGGATGTGGCTCTGCCTGGCTCCATACCTGCTCGGGCAGATATTATATGCCAGGGATTATCAGGTACCGCCCAAATCATTTTCCTTTTTCTGTTTCCTGGCAGTGTATAATTTGGGCAATTAAACTATATAGACTTCTGTACAAGTCTAAGCTGATGTTATATCAGATACTACTCATTTCAGAGGGCAACACATAGACCATTAAGACCTCCCTTTACCATCCTCTATGCCTCTGAAATGCTATCCATATTTTCAGATTCCATGATGCTCTTCAGCAGAACTATTTTAGATGTACAGTTTTTGTGCTGATATAGCACAATAAGAAAATCCCAAAACATTAAAAGCATATTTTCAATGTGTTTCCTTCTCTAAACATAGTTACAGCTAAATGGAATTGAGAAAACATGATTTCTTAAAAAAATGGGAAAGAATTTTTATACATTACAACTTCTTCATTTCAGCCACAAAAATTATTTACAGAGGTTTCATAAAATATTTACATAATGTTTTCATTAAATATGTTATTATTAATATCCATCAGAATCAAAGAGTAGACACTGGGGAAAACCTGTGAAACAGGGAACTGGGAGAACACTCATGCTGAAACAAGCTACATACACCCATGTGACTGACCCAGAAACGATTTAGTTGTTGCCAGTACAGCTGTCTTTGAAGTCAGCCAAACAACCATAATCTCCTGCCAAAAAAAAAAAAAAAAAAAAAAAAAACAAACACAAAAAAAACAAGAAAGAAACCTTCGTAGTTTGGCATCAGTATTTTGCAATCAGTTTGTAACAGTTCCAGAGCAGCTATATTAATTTTTAAAGTGATTTTTCTCTAATCTTCAATTCTTATCTGTTTAACACACTGTCTTGAACAGTCTTTCTTCCCTGACAGAAACCTCTTCTCTATGTATCCTCCTCCAAACGTACCTTTGCCATCTGCTGTTTCCATTGTTCCTCTACTGATGTGGATGCATTTCATTGTTCAACTTTTTTCTTTGCTCTCAGGATAGATCAGTAAAATGAACCCTAACCCCTTATATGTTAAATTCTGTCCTGTCTTCAGTCTCCCAGTCTTTTAAATGATCCCTCAATGTCCCATCATTTTGCTTGTGTTTTCTTGATATTATCAGATCAGTTTTGACTGAATTTCTGCTAAATATTCCAGTGCAAGGTCATAAAATCTTCCTTTTTTCAGAACATGCCTTTTTAACATCAATTTCTGGTTGTTATTTCCTTCACTTCAGAACTTGTTACAGTCCCAACACACATAATAATATTTAGTGACCACTTTCTTCTCCCATCCCAAATCTTTAATCTGTCTGCTGATGTGCTATGCAACTATAAATCATCACTGGGATTTATCTTTGCTTTTGTTTAACTACACTTGAAAAGTTTCTTTTTGTCTTAGTTTTCTTCCAGTTTTCCTGTTGCTATATTCATAATTTTCCCAGTTTCTTGTCTCACTTGGATATTGAATTTTAAACCCATACTAATTCATATTAGTCTGTGAAAATAAGCTGCCATATTGTCTTTCTGATCAACATCTGTGCTGTATTATAAATAGACTTCTCAAGTGATAAGTTCTCTAGGAAATTCTCATTTCTGTCTTATTACAGTTCACTTTGTTCATCCATCCTCATCCACTCCAACAGTTTTGTATCCTTGTCTTTGTAGGGATAATCTCAGAAATTTTAGACTTCTTATTTAGGTAGAATTTATCACTCTATAACATTTTTGCTCCTTCTAAAAGTCCCAAACATGACAAAAGTGATGCAGCATCTCTGAAAGCCCTATGACTCTTTTGAGTACCAAAACTGGCACTACTTGTATCTGGATTTAGGTACCAGAATGATTCCCTACATGTCCAGTCTAAGTCTGCTTTTAGGTTCCCTCTGTAGTCCGGAACAAGTGTTCAAAAAAAGCATTACTCTCCAGAGATGCACATTTCCTATTCATTGACCACAAGGGAACAGACTCATTTCACTTCCAGAGAGGGCATGTTAGTGCAGTGCATCCCGTGCTCAGTGACACAACCTTCCAGTCATGGGAACAGGGGGTATTACTTTCTTCTCTGTGTTTCCTTAATGCCTGAAACTGCCCCTGATTATTGCTATATTAATTTGATTTCAAATTTAAGATGGAAACTTTAAACTTTTTTCTAGCTCATGCCAAGCTCTTACTAGTGTGAAAAGATAACTTGTTCAGGATCAATGATGGAATATATCTTCTTGGATTTCTTCTCTTCAAGTCTATGTTAGAAATAGTAATAAACTCTAATACTTGCCATATAGCAGACTGAAGAAAGTTTAGTTATTCTAGGAAAATATCCCCAAAAGAATATTTTTTTGAGATAACTCAAAGCAAAATATATTCATATTCCCCAGTTTAGCCTGGGTTGGCTGACAGGAAGATCTAAGGAGACACAATTGAATTTTTTTCTTTTTTTTTTTTATTTAAGATGGGATGCTAAATGAAGTCAAGAGCATTAACCAGAGGTCAAGAAAGACAGAATTTCAGTTGGATGAGGTTGACATTCAATCATCTGAAAGACCAATATTGCAAACCTTTGACTGCTCTCTCTCAGGAAGAATCAGTAACACAAAATGGTGAGCATTATTCTTTCCCATTAATTTCAAATGCAAATAGAGGTGACTGCACCACAAGTACTGAGCACCTTTCAGGACCAGGATGTAAATTAAGAGAGGAGAAAATGGAACTAAAGCTATAGGAATAGCAGCCTGGAGGTATGGTTACACAAAATGGTTCAGGCAATGCTGGAAAATAGAGAATGTTAAGCAGATAGTACCTTTGTGGAGACCAGGAGTTTCAGAAATCTCTGAATATGATTCTATATATATAATTTTTTAATGATTAAATTACATCATTAACTACATGTAAATATTTGAGTGAAGATTACTGGAATATGAGAATAATGTTTATAATTTCTTTCTCTGTAAGGACTATCTCATGATGATTTGCACAGAGCATTTGGGAGATGTTAGGAAGTTGGGATATTTAAATATTAAAGAAGGTTTATAATATTTTTTTGGGGAAGATAAGGAGGGGAGAGAACTCTAAAGTATTTAACTGTCAACTTTACTCTTATATAGACATAAGTACTTCTTTCACCAGAATGGACATGCAGATTAAGCCCAGAGTAAAACCTTTTTAGGAGATAAATGTTCTTCACACTTGTTTTCCTTCTTTGCAGATGATGGCAACAGTGAATGTTGCCAGAGAAATATATAAAAATAACACTGAATCCAAATCTGAGACAAAGTGCCCCCCATGGAAAATCTGGCAAGGCTGGAAGAGGCCGGCTTCAGAGCTAGGCAGGAGGAGCATGAATAGAAGAAAGCATCTGAGTAGGATAAATACGTCATTTGGAAGGGACAAAGGAATTATTTTGGAATTAGAACAAAATGGGTAGGAAACAGACTAGGCAGAACCACTTTAAAGGTCTAGTGTCAGAAAATAAGAAACAGATTTGATTAAGTGAGGCCAAGTAAACATTATTCATGAAGAGAAAGAAAAAGAAATCAACACTACTGCAGGCAAATCTGTGGACTGTGGACAACATGAAAACAAAGAATGACAAAAAAATAACATGGTCAGGAGAGATGAAAGGGTAAGTGAACAAAAACATCTGGTAATTACCTGCGCAGTTTTCATTGGAAAAGATAGCCTCTTACTCAGACTTGGTGTGCCAAGAAGCTTATCAAAAATTCATTCTCTTGACAATCCAAGTCCTTGCTGAAAGCCTATAATTGACTTCTGATAATTTTCAACTGGAACCAGACATAAGGATCAAGAAATGTTAAAAAAAAAAAAAAGGGTGAAGCAGGTGGCATTTGGAGAAGACTATTACCATTAGGAGGACATAATCTTCTTCTTCAGTATTCAAATTAAAAAATAATTATGAATAATAAACATTAATTCCTCCTTTCACAAAATCTTAAATTCTTTGTAAATTTACTTTCAGTTTTACTGCTGTTGTCAGAATAGTATTTCCTTGCAAGAGCTTTCTGGCAAGAGTTATCTAGTGTTTAGTGTTTTTTGTTAGAAGTGAGCTGCTTCTTGTAGCTTCCCATGTAAGACACTCTGTTGCTTGGCAGGAAGCCTAAGACTTAGAAATTGTAGTTCTGCATGCAAGTTTGTTCCAGGAATCCAGTCTTTGGCTCTTTATCCTCTTTTTTGTGCTACTGATCCAATGACTTTAAATTGCTTTTTAAAAGTAATTTAATGAACTAACAATGTTTTATTTCAGCTTGATATGCATGTGGTTGGTTTACTCGGAATACAGTTACCAAACATGACTCACCCCAGAATGATTATGTTTCGGTTTCAGCCAGGTGCACCCAGGACTTGGCAACTATCATCCTGAAGCTGATGTCTGTGCTAATTCTGCACTTAGTGACCTTCACGATGTGGGTGTTTGGAATGATTCTGTTGGCACAAATACAAATTCTCTCATACAACCATCTGTTCCTTGTGGAGAGGAATTTTCAACAGGTATCTGGGATGTTTCATCTACGGCACTCAGTTTTCAGCACATCTTCCATATTTTTGGTGGGAAAATAATGCCTTCACTGCCTTGGAGAAAGCAGGGATGCCAGTGATATTTGGAGACAGAATCCTTTATTGGTCTTAACTGTAAAGGGAATTTGCTGAGCACTTCCTCATGACACTTCAAAATAACCTCAAGGCTGAAGGCTGGTCTTCAGCCCCAAGATCCTTATTATTCCCATTCTCCTATTGATGCCTTCTGGAGGCTGACCTGGAACAGAGACTAGATAGGGCAAAAGGATAAAGTGGGTATTTATTAAAAGGTCATATTAAAAGGTCACACCCAAAATGCACCCCAAAATGGTAACAAAATGGACATCTGGGTCAAAAGGTCTCGCATTTTTATAAGTTCTGGTCCATTAGCATATTAGAATCAATTGTCCAACCATAGCTTCAGGTTATGAAGTATGAATCTCTGTCGTTGTTTTTTCTTCTCACTTCACCATTGTTTTGTTCTTGGGCCTGAAAATTGTCCTTGATATCAAACTAGAGAAGGAATTTTTTGTCTATCTGCTCTGTGAAGAGAGCTTAATAGCACTTAATATGAAACCTAAAACTACTCACTAAAACAGCACAGAGTCTAAAAAATATAATAGCTAAAACCTAAGGCATCACTACCACACATCCGGTTTCACAAACCCCATGCTTACCTGCCCCAGCTGTGTCTGAAGATGGGACAGTATGTGGCGAGTTGATGACCAAGAGTTTTATAAAATTTGGTTGTAGCATAGTGTGCCCAAGGATAATGCTCCTTGAGTCTCTTTGATACCCTGACTTAAGGAACTACAAACATCATTCACAGAAATAGGTATACTTCTTAATTTGGCTTACATCAAACAACGAGGCATGGAGAAAGGTTTTTATTTTTTCCAATTAACTACACGCCTAACAGCTAGTTCCTAATATAAACCTTAGAGGATTCCTGTTCCGCTGGAACCAATGCCGGCATCTGTGCAGCATCTGTTTTAAGACAGACATACCAGTATAGAATGACATTTTTGCTTACTATATGCAGGTTAATTTCCTTGAGGTCATTACTGATTTTATATGCTCTTTGGAGACTTCCTGCTTTTCAGAAATTTCAGCACAGTTTATCTACCACTTAAATGCACTAAAAGAGGAAAAGTACTATTTTGTATATGGGAACAAGTTTTTTGCAATCCTCAGGTTTAAAAAAAGAAAAGGTTGAAAAAAAATCATTCTTATTTGAATATTGAAAATGAAGAGTTCTCTCTGCAATAAGAGATAGACTAAATCATATAAAACACACATTTGTACAGAAGATAAACAGAGATCCCATATGGATGTTCACAATCACAGGTTACATGACAATGACTTTGAAACAAATATTGTCATTTATGTGGTGCACAGGGGACTTTGCAGTAAGATTTAGTGATTACAGCAATTTCTCTTTCAGTACTTCTGAGAGACCTATTTTAGGAATTTATCTTTTGGGGATAAGTACGTCTTTCTTTTTAATCTTTCAAGATTCTTAGGCTCAAGGAGAATTTATTGGTGAGGAGGGAGAGGAATTATAATGTCTTATGATATATTTCCCAAATCAATCCAATGCATGGGAAAATTTTAAAAATTTAGTTCAGTTTACCTCATCTCATTTTGATTTGTGTTTCAGGGATTGTCCCTTCCAGTTTAGTGTGCTACACACTATAAAATGACATGAAATTTTGGGATTCAATCTGAAATGGCCAGCAATGTTTACTTCCATTGTCATCAGACCGCTTTCAGGTGCTCAGTGCCCTGCAGAAATTATCACAGACACTTGATGGAGAGTCTCTGAGCACTTCTGCTTCTTCAACCTAGATTCCATAGAAGCATTGAGTCACAGAATCATTTATGTCTAACCAGACATAAGACTGTTAAGACCAGGAGTTGAGCCATTTACCCAGCACTGCCAAGTCCACCACTAAACCATGTCCCTGAGCACCACATCTACATGTTTTTAAATACCTTCAGGGATGGTGACTTCACCACTTCTCTGGGTAACCTGTTCCAATGTTTGACAACCCCTTCAGTGAAGAAATTTTTCCTAACATCCAATCTAAACCTCCTCTTGCACTACTTGATGCCAACTCCTCATCTTAAATTTCATTCTTATTTCAATCCTATTAAAAATGTCCTGTCTTATGTGTAGTTTTTCATGTATTCATGATCTTATCTTTGTAGCAGTTAAATCCTTTAATGTATTATTTTTAGAGACAGCTGGCATACAGAATGACGAGCAATGTAAGAGTTTAAATCAGGGAAGTGTCTCCAAGCAGTCCTTTTTTTTTTTTTTTTTTTTTTTTTTTACAGATAAATAGTAGTTCTTTCTACTTCTTCTCTTAACCATCTGGATACAGGCCAGTTTCAAATAAAAAGAGTGCAGCTATATCAACTGTAATATTATGGTCAAACTAATAAATATTTTCAAAGTGTATGGTCCTTTCAGACTTTCTCATTTTCTTTAAATTATTTAACTGGTTAGGAGATTTTAGAGCCAGAAAGGTGAGGAATCAAAATCAGTATAAGCTGCAAACCTGAGTAGCAATGATGCACATGCTCCTTTTATCCATAGCACTTCATTGCAAGTGCAACAGTTGGGATAAAAATGTGCTGACAATATCTCATGGTGCTTCATCAAAATTCTGCAAGTGCAGGAGTGTATTCTGCAGGTGGTACTCTACCATGGGGACTCTGGGAGGTTGCAAATGTGCTCTTCTGGAAAACTTTGGACTTTTGAAAACATCTAAGCTCTTCTTCTACCAAAGAAGGTATTAAGAGAAATGCTTGGTCTTGAGGGTTTACTTCTGGGCTCTTTCCTTTAGTGTTTAACAGTGCATTTTAATGGCATCAGGTTTGTTGCAGAAACAGTTTGTTGCCTTTCTCTTTTATTGTATTAGTCTGGAGAGAAAAAGATACTGCAGAGAACTGACCAACAAGTGAGAGAACTGGTATGGATTTTCTCTGTCTGACCCATGATCATGTGGAAGAGACACTCCAAGGCCAACTACTAGCAAGCCAGAAATATGATGCTCCCTCATATTTCACAAATCTGCTTATCCTTTTCCTTAAAATTTTCCTGTCTACTTTTTGGCCATATCTTCCTGTTCTGCTGTTTCTACCTGCTTTTCAGGTTTTTTCTTCCATCATTGTAGCCTATTTCTTTTACATTAGAGAGTTAAAGATGACCAAAAAGAGGGGGAGACAATATTAATTATCAGTACATGAAACAGAGACCAGAAGGTGACTGTTTCATAAGGCACACCAATGTCCTTACAGTCAGAAATGCTGTTCTGAGCACTTGCACTTCTGAATCCTGTAGCTGTAGAAGCAAGAGTGGAACATGAATTCATGGTATGGTGGCAAAGAGGAAGAGGATATGATGAGAAGTCATCTGTAAAACAAAGAGCTAAAGAAAAACATTAAAAATCCAAGACCAAACTGCTACTTGAGAAGAGTTCTCAAAACACAGGACATAAAGGGAAGCTAACTGTACTAAGGTCCAGAAATAGACAAAAGTGAATTCTATTGGTCATAATTTCCTTTGGTACAGGACTGCTATTTTTAAAGTCTAATCTGTTTAGCAGAGTCACCATAAAATGCTAACTTAGATGGAAATCTTCCCATAGCATAATCAAAGAGATCAGGGAGGCCAGTGGGGATGTTTCCAGTATAAATCATATATTATCTCACCTAAATTGTGAGCCTGAAACTATAAACTCAGTAAGCTAAACAAAATATTGGTGTTATCCTGGTCTGCACATGGCTCAGGACAAACACTTAGACAAAATTGATTCATGCAAATTGGCAACAACTGGTTGCAAATAGCCTGCATATTCTGAATTTGCATAATACATAGATGAACTTGCAACATAAAGAAAATTAAGTAGAACAGAAAGAAAAAAAAAAAAAAAAACAAGCTGTAGCTGCAGTAGATAATAATGTTGAAAACTTCACTAAACACACTGTCACTTAGACAACTCCTGTTATGCCTTATTGTCATTGTTGCCATATACAGTTTACGTACATGGATATCCAAACATGACTGGCCACAGAATCACAGACAGCAGAGATGTCGATGCCTAGCCATTTGTCAAGATACAGCATGGAAAAAATCTGGGTCGTTTGGATAATTATCATTTGAATAATCATTATCATTCCAGACAGCTCAGTGAGTTGCCTCAGGCATCTGAGCAATTTCACCCAGTCACCTCAGTCCTGTAAAGCACCAAAAAGTGTTTTGTGAACCTAACAGAACTTACAGGGAAAAAAAAGTCCATTGGATTCCAGATAAGTTCCAACTTTTTTATACATTTTCACAACATATAGAAGTTTTATAGGGATGACTTTCTAGTCATTGCCCTTATGGTATAAACTTCCTGCAGGTCCCATAATGTTAAAGACAATCAGGCAATTATAGAAGGTTCTGCCTGAAAAGGAGAATGATCTGAATATGCAAATTTTGAACCAAGACAAAAGACAAGGAAGAGTCAGAGAAAAATAGTCATTTTGTTTGTGCATAGGCTCCTTAGTACAAGAGAAATAATTTAAAAGAGAGATTAGAAGGAAAAAAAAAGAAACAAAGTGACAAATACCAGCAGAAAAAACAGGAAGACAGTCAGCAAAAGAAGCACGTTTCTTAGAGATGCTTAGCTGCACCTCTGAGCAGAAGCTAATTGCCAGTGAATAAAAAGAGCAAACTGGATGCCAAGACAAAAAGCAATGATGGAGCACCAAGCACTTTGGTCAATATATTTGTAAATCTGCAGAAAGTCCCAGGAGGAGGAAAAACTCATCCCACTTTCTATTTCTTAAGATGGTAATCTTCTCGTGATATACATTTTCACTTA
The DNA here is from genome assembly GCA_018697195.1 of Certhia americana. NCBI lineage: Eukaryota > Metazoa > Chordata > Aves > Passeriformes > Certhiidae > Certhia > Certhia americana. The sequence goes on along the minus strand of CM031857.1, from coordinate 80,856,399 downwards.
ATTTCCTGACAGAAAAGAAATGCTACCACTCCTAAAGGTTGCTAGTCAAATAGAGAATTAGCTGGGTTTGCTGTGTTTTAGCACACACATACAAATATATTCCCATAAACAAGCAAATATTAAAAAGAGCATTGGCCAATTAAGTATATATCTCTAATATGGTCAGTTAAAATTAATTCTGGCACCAGAGGCAGCCTGGAGCTAGTTCTTGTTGTGCTTTAAAGTGAGAACTTAGAAAACAATTTCTTCTTCAGACTTACCAGGAGCTAACTAAATACGTGGGGTTTTATTGAGGGAGACATAGGTATTATGGTGTTCTTGTCATGGGTGCCATTTATATATTAGACAAAACAATAGTCTGACTTCTATAGAGGCAGGAAAGGGAAAATGGAAAGCTGTGCTCTGTTGGTTTTTGGCAACAGGGAATTATTAACAAATAAAAAAAGTCAGTTAACTTTCATTTAGAAAGAATTTGTATTGAGCGGTCATGAGTCTGGTACGAGCACTTCAATTTAACCACTTGATTTATAGCATTTGATCATGAACTTTGCCAAAGTTTTTGCTACCCACATAAGCATTTAGGATCTCAAAATATTTCCGAATATATTCTTCTGGCAATCACTTTTAAAAGGAACCCACTACTGCATTTTTAAACTTATTTGATTCATATGAAATAGCATTTGTTGCTCTGGAACTGCTATTGCAGGTATCCTGGCTGACAACTGGAAGCACCACATTTTTTGCAGAATCACAGCATTCCCCTCAGACCTTTAATATCTACATGGACAGAGACTCTACAATCTCTCTGAGAAATCTATTCAAGTGATTTAATAACCTCACATCAAAAAGGTGTTTTTCTGTGTTTAAACAGTTTCTTGTATGCCAGTCTGTGCAACATTGGCAGTGATCCTTGCCAAAACCTGAGCAAACCAATAAAAGCACAAGGACAACTGCAGCATATTCAGCATAGCTGAGGTTGCTTCATCTAGGGCTACCAACAGCAGCTTTTCCAGCATCTGAGCTGGAATCAGCACTCTTTGTAAATGGCAAACACAGTGTGACCTTGTAAGGTCAAGAACTGGAACAGATTCAGACAACTTTGACTTAAAAAAAAAAAAAAAAAAAAGTTACCCAGCACATAAAAAAACATGAGCAGTGTGAGCTGAGGTAAGCAGTGACTAACCAAGACCAAGGGAGGAGAGTAGGCTTGGGGCTATTGTGCAGCACATCCGGGAGGGTGAGGAGGTGGGGTGGAGGGGGAGACGCAGGAGAGGGGAGTGAAGAGGGAAGGCAGCAGGAAAGGGTGATGACATAGTTTAATAGAATTGATTTATGAATCACTGACTTTGAGAAGTTAATTCCATATTCAACTTTCCCTATGCTGCTCCCCCACTCCCAATAAAGTCGTCTCTGTTCTAAACCCTTGAACTCATTGTTTGTTAATAGGGAAGTATTGCTCATGAGGGAGACACAGACAATGTTCATTTAATTTCCCAGCTTTCCCAGGAGACTCTGGAGGGTATTATTTAAAGAATGTTTTCAAAGGAACATATGTGTACTGGCCCTCTTTACTACCCACAGCACCTCCACCTAGACAACTTAATACATCAGTCAACATTTGCAAATCATCTGTTAATCAACAGCAAGGAAAGGTAAATTGAAATAAAATAACTTAAGTGAGTAATTTCATTAGCTTTGCTCTAATACAAATCAAAACCCTTGGAGACTCACATTTTCACTGGAGCTCGGTAACAAATGTGTTAAGTGCTTGAAAAGAAAGGGACACAATTGTGAAAGCACCCATGCAGGTAAAATTTTCCCAAAGACTCTGTGGGAGAGCATGTAGTGGGAGCACTGACTTTGCTACTGTGTTTGCTACCGTAGGTGCAAGGAAGGAAGTCTCCAAATGGTGGATTTAACATGACTCTCTGCAGCCACATCACAAAGCACCCGGGAGTGGCTTGTCCCTCCTGGCCCCTGTGGGAATCAATCTGAGGAAGCCTGATGCTATAGAGATGTTTCCTGTATATTGTGTGGGAAACTCAGCTAAGTGCAAACTACCGGCAACAATGAGACAATAAATTATAATAAACAGGAAAAATAGCATTGGCTACTGAAATCAATGGCTGCAGCATATGAAACTTTCACAGCATTGATAAATGAATAAATATAACAAAAAGCATTGCGTTTTGAAAGAATGAGAAGTTTTATCTGCACTGAAAGGCTCCTTTCTCTTAACTAAATACAAGCAAAAAATAAACACTGCTAAAGGACTTTGGCTAGGATTTTCAGCACTGGAGAGGGGGTTTAGAAAACCGCACAATAAGCCAGAGTCTGATTCCTTTGCTTGGCCCTGAACACAGTGGAGCAGAGTCTGAACAAACGGCCACCTGCTAGCAACTCCATTGCATCATCCATCCTTGTCTGCTACTCGGCCCTCACAAAGTGATCACAGATGTAACAAGCTGACCCCCTCCTTCTGGAATATTATTAAAAAACAGCAACAAAACTGAGCTTAAAAATGCAGGAGATGGCCTGCTGTCCCAGAAAGAAGACCTGTAATACTCTGAGTGAAATACTGTTAATCTTGTGCACACAGGCTAACTTAGTGAATTCACAGAAGACAGAAGTGAGAGCTGAAATAAGTGGGAGTGAAGAGTGTGCAGTACTTCAGAGGAGACACTAAAACAAGTTACAAGCCCAAGGGAACTGCATTAGTAAGTATTTTTCATATAGTGCCCTTGTGATACCCAGGGTCTGTGAAAGAGCTTAAGAAAATTCTCAGCTGCAGCTCAGGTGAGCCATCCCACCTGAGGCAAAGTCCCTCTCCAGATAATCTCTGGAAGTCTCAGGGCCTTGTGGGGCCAAGCTCTGAGGGACAATGCATAGCTGGCATAAAGCAGTAAGGTTTAGCCCTCATTAGATGTTTCTGCTCTTTGACAACAAAAGATCTGAGAGAACCCCACCAAAGATCTTTGAGGGTGCACAAGTAAACTGTGTAGAGTGAAAAGTTTCTCTTTCACCATTGGGGAGAATGAAAGAAAAACTAATACAGTAGCAGAAGCATATAAATATGCTCCATTTCTTCCTGAGTTATTTTATTTCAATTTGTTTTATCTGAATCATACATCATTGAAAGATCATGACACAGAAGCAATAAAGTGCATAGGTGGGTGTGTAGATGGAATTAGATAAAATCATGGAACAAACCTTTTACAGAATACACTAGTATCTCAGAATGAATTGTTGAGGAGAATGCAAGAAAAGTGATAAACTAGGATCTTTGTACAGTACTTAATACAGCTGGTTGAGGGATTTGACTGTCCGGCTCTGCTCTGCACTGATGCAGTCTCACCTTAGTCCTCTGTGCAGTTCTGGGTACTACAATAATGAGCTGTTAGAGAGCATCCAGAGGAGGGCTACAAAGATGGTGGAGGGCCTTGAAGGAAAGCTGCATGAGGAGCAGCTGCATTCACTTGGTCTGTTCAGTCTGGAGGAGGCTGAAGGGAGACCTCATCATGGTTTACAGCTTCATTAGGAAGGAAAAGGAGGGTCAGGTGCTGATCTCTTCTCTCTAGCGAGCAGTGATAAAACCCAAAGAAATAGCCTGAAACTCCTGTGTCACGGGAGGTTTAGGCTGGCTGTTAGGAAAAGGTTCTTCACCTGGTGGGTGGCTGGGCACTGGAATAGGATCTCCAAGGAAGTGGTCCCAGAACCAGCCTGACAGAGTTCAGGAAGTTTTTTGGGGTTGTCCTGTGCAGGGCCAGGAGCTGAATTTGGTGATCCTTCCAACTCAAAATAATCTATGATTCTACAATGATTCTACTTGGGTTCTTACCTCTTGTGACATATAATGAAAAATTAGTTTATTTTTTTCTAGAGGAGAACTGCCTGGTTCAAAGGAAAGTGATTGACATGTAGAAAGTAATGCTGGGTAACTATGACTTGGTTCTTGAATAGCTTTTTGAGAGAAGGTATTCAACACTGTGAAGGCATGCAGCACTGTGGTAACTTTAAATTATGATTGGAAGTGTGAATATTCATTGTTTCAATAAAATTTAAAATTATGAGAAATTGTAGGCAATAAATAGTACATGAGGGTGAATAGAATTTGGTTTCACAGAGAGAAGCAGCCTTCTGCTGTTCTTGTCACTGCAAAGTACAGTGTTCAGGTCTGGGTACCTCATCACTGATACATGCCATGTACTCTAAAAGAAGAATGAAAACCAGTTAAGACCATGCAAGGAATGACTTTTTTAAAAATAGCAGAGTTAAGTATGTCTAAGCTTGGTTAAGGCAATGAAAGACAATAGCAACCCCTAAATATTTAAACAACAAAGAAAATGAAAACTTAGCAACAAGGGAAATAACCAGATTAACTTCAAGACGTGTAGAAGTGTTCTCCAGAAAGTTCCATTGAGGTCTGGGATATGAATAAAAAAATGGACAAAATTCTAGCAGAAATATGATAAAGAGTTTTCTGTGCCTACAACTCTTTGATGCCTTAGTGTTTTCCATCTCTTTCAAAACATAAACACCAGAATAAATAAAATGCAACAGTTTTGCCTTATGAATATTAAAGTCAGTAATGTAATAAAATATTTCTGAGATTTTTTCCTTTTAGTATAAACGTCTTTATTTTTTCATGTCTATAAAGAAACTGCTATAATGGAAGAATCATGTTACTAGTCCAACAACTGCGCTGACAAGATGTTGAGCTGCATGCGAGCTTTATGTTAACCATTTTCCTAAATACCTCATGCATCTCTAAATGCTCCGCCTGTGAAACTACACGAAGAAAACGCAGTAGCGTATAAACAACACCTGACTGCAAACGGAGAGGTAACCTCTGCGGCTGTGAGTTTGAGCAGGAGAGGGCAGCATAGACTAGGAGGAACTACAGATCTACAAGGTCCAGAAAATACCGTGGATTTGTAGGAGCGGGAGAGGACGATCTTAAAGACTAAATGCTGATCTCTCTCACGTGTGATGCCCAGAATATTTGAAACCACAGGAAGTTGCTACCGGCCCTTCATCAAAGAGTCTCCCCAGCTTCTGTCATGGCTAATCTGTGCTATATTTCTTTCTCAAGGTGACCTCACCTGGCATTGCAGCTGATGTTTGCACTGCAAGGATTGCTGCACGTATTTCATAGCTTCTCAGGACACCTTCCTTTCTGCCTCCAGCCTTCCCCCTACTCTCTGCCTGATCTTAATCTTTAGGCAAAAACATCTCAGGGAGAATTTATTTGTGTAAAATCTGAAAATCCCTTTTCTTGTGTAAAAGGTCAGGAAAAATGTGGATTGAATGAAAAAAGCAGGTTTACTTGGTACCAGTATAATGCAGTTGTATTTGTTTATGTGATTCCTCCTGTTCCTATAACTCTTCTCACTAAGACTAAAGACACTAGATCTGAAAATGCCCCTCTGGAACCACATAAAGTCTTACTGCAGTGTCTGTATCCTCCTGCCACCTCTCCTCTGATAACTTTTCTTTGACTATCTGGGCCTGAGTTTTGTCTTCCTTTTGTTTCATCCTCAGTAATACTTTTGGCTCAGAACATAGTCTATGTCCTACGGGCTGGTTTTCAGTCATTTGCAGCTTTCTTTTTAAAATATTTTCTTTCACTTCTAAAATATTGTCTTTCCCTTCTAAAATTGAGGAAAACACAGGTTTTAAGATAGTATTATTTCTAAAAATGATTTCTGTAGCCCTGTAGCCTAAGCCCCATTCTTCTGTTGTTATGCTATGCTCTATACACAACATGCAGGAGCATGCACAACTACAAGGAAAGCATTTAACATAAACATCTTCCTAGCATTTCAGGATGAAAGTGATCTCAGGCTGGCCACTTACTTTTCTGTGAGTTTATTTATGTACTGAAACCATAAAAAACAAAGAGAAAAAAAGAATTATTAATATTATTACTATTATTATGTCAACTGAAATCCTTTGTCATGAACCAGAACCATACAGCACCAGGACCTCTAAAAGCACAGGCAAAGATGACTATCTCATTGTTCAAAAAAAAAAAAAACTTGCCATGAAAGTGTAACTCGAAGCAGTAAGTGAATTATTTATTTGCATTTTTGTAAGGCATGGGTAACTACACACAGTAAAACTGAACAAGTCTCTGCTCTGAACCCTGTACGCTCTAAATAAACAGAGAAAACAAGGAAACCCAGAGGCAGAAAGAAATAACATCAAAGAAGTTAGCAACACAGGGATAGAAGGAAGTGCTCCCTACTCCAAGACCAGTGTTCTATAAGACTGACTTTCTTTGCACATTCCGCAATTTCATCTTTTTTGATGATAATTAAAAATAATTACCTTTAGTGTTCACCTTTACTGGCTGAAGTACATAGGATAGGAAGAAGTTTTTCTTTTACTTTTTAAATTTGTCCTGTTCCTATTACCACTGTGAACATTCAGATATGAATTAAAAACAGATTTTAATTTTATCAGAATAAGTAATTTAGCAATATTGTTCCATTCACTTGAACTTATTGTTCCAGTCATAATTGACTCTAATTATTCTGCAGTCTGGCCTTACTTATCAGCATTAATTAATTTAGAAACCCTAATACAAAGGTATAAAATTGTGTTTTTAAGAAAGGAAGCCTACCCTGCCAAAAATGCAAGCCTACAATTTTCTGACAATAGAGGTCTCAGACATACTAGGTCTTTAATTTTTTCTTTTAAAAAATAATTAAAATTTCTTTAAAAAAAGTGAAACAAAACAAAACAAAACCTTTTATTCTGCTTGTTAAGGAGGAAGAAATTCAGTATCAAGGCAACAAAAGTACCCACAGCCACATTTAAAGTAAAGATTTACCTCTAAGTATCATGATGAAAGGGAAAAAGCTTGTGTAAAAATAGTGTTAACCCATTTTTGCTGCAAAACTGAAGAAAATTCATTCCTCTTTCTTTCATCAGAAGTAAGGGAGAGCAATTGCATACGTGTAGTCATGAGTGTCAGTATGTGCATGTGAAAGGGAAAAGTCAAAAGTCTGCCATCCTCTTTCAGCATTACCCTGTTGTGATCCAAGCTCCTTACAGGATATACTATTGTTAAATAATAAATGCAGATCACTGGCAATTTAAAATTAGGCATCATATCTTAGGCATCACATCAAATTAGGCATGTGATGTGTTGAAAATTGGCACAGATTTATCAATCCAAATTTTTTTGGATCTACTGGATTCAGGACAAAAAGTCTATGCTGAAGTAGTTTAGAATTCAGGTAGGAACATGGTAGAAAGAGTCAATATGGGTATGAAGCTTGTTCCTCAAGCACAGATGGTGCACCTGCTTCACCTCCTCCCTCAGATGGGAAATGCCTCAAGGACAGCCCAGCTGCCCATTTCAGCCACTGACTGTGAGTAAACCTAAACATAGTTTTCCTACCAGTCGCCTGAAGAAGAGAAACATCCCAATGAGAAGATGACATGGAAAAATTCCCAATGTCTTCAAATTTCTCTTTCTGTGCTAGCATTTAGCTAAGGAAAGGGTTCTAAGGAAGCATTACACATAGTTCCTTTCCCTTCTCCCCAAAACTATGCATTATTTTGAGTTTTAGTAGGTGTTGATGCTTTTTTGAGATTCAGTTACCCTTAAAGTTCAGCAACCTGAGGACACTTGCTAGAAGTGTCAGATCTGGAGATCCTGGACTATTCCACTAAGCAAAGAGTCTGGAGCTGCAGAAATTTATGACTCCAATCAAGCAATTTCCATTTTTTGTCACTGCATGAAAAGAATACCGTGCTGGAAATTTAAGCCAGGTGTCCATTTCTCCTAGAGCACATTGGCTGTTCAAAATGCCCTAGAATCTCAGCCAAAGCAGAGGCGCTCTCATGACACTGAAAGCCTCAAAAGAGGAAAAGCTAAACCACAAGGAAGATAAAAGACCCCTAAGAGGCTCTACTTCCAGCTGAAATTATTCCACTTACATACCATCCTTTCAGCATTACACTTAAGAAAATTAGCACCATGCAAACCTTGATAATAGAAGGACAATCAGGCAGCACTGTAGATGCTATTACAGGGTCTTCAAGGAGTGATAAACAAAGACAAGAGCCATTTGTCTGACAGTTGGACTGTGAACACAAGTAATTCCAGTTACCATACATATAACAAAGAGATACTACAGATCCTAGAATATATCACTGAGGGATACCAGATGACACTGAAGACACCAGAGATCAAAGCAATAAATTTTACAGAATAAGAAAAAGAGTACGATTATAGCTGATGGTCAAGAGTCAAATGCCACATGGAAGTTCAAATGCAGCAGACAAATATAATAATAACCCTGCTGTGTACAAGTCCACAAACACATCATCTAGATAGCCTTCAGAGAAAAAGAAAAATAAAACTCAAAATTATATCTATAGTTTATCTGTAGAACAGTTTGCACTAACATTTGACAGCAATGACAGTGCAAAGGAAGTTCTTGCTTTTCAATGAATGTTACTTTTGCTGACATAATTCCCTCCTACAGCAGTCATCTTCCTTAAAAAATAAAAAATCTTTCCCATGTTCATTTGAGTTAGAAAGTAGAAGTAATGATCACATAGAAAATTAGAAGAAAACCCCAAACTGAAAAAAAAAACAAAAACAAAACAAAACAAATCATGAAACAGACAAAGCAAAACAAGATTTTTTTGAGCAGGCAAACACAGTTAATTTGCTGGCTACTCCTCCACTTTCCCCTTCCTTCGTCTGTGCACTGTCTTCTTAGCTTCTAAAATCTTTACCCAGTGAAATTTGTTTCCATACTTGTCAAAAATGTCAGTACATATTCTGGACTGAGCAGAAGAGACAAATATCAATTTTTATTGAAGGTTTTGAAATGTACCAAAACATTAGAAATTTTCAAACAACTAGCTGGCAAACATAAAGATATTTGCCATAAATCAGAATTGCAAAATTCAGGTCTAAATTAATTATGATACTAACATTTTATTGAGAGATCTGAATATGATGAGCAGTAGTGAAAATGGTAGTTACAAAGAATTATTAAAGAAACCTTCAGCATTCTGTTAACCCCTGATCCCCTGCTTACAGTAATTATAGAAACTTGTACTGTGTCATTAAACTCTCTTGATATTTTGAATTTTGCCCAGCAGTGGAATAAACTAAGACCTTTCCAAGCATTTTAGGCAACATCACCTCAAACAGAGAAATAAATCTGTGGTATATATAATCACTCAACAAACTGACTCATCACATGTGTTGACCAGAGCCTGAGTCTGCATCCTGGCACCTTCCAGGTTAAGGAGGCCCACGTTTAAGAATCTGTTCCAAATTTTACAGAGCAAAAAGACAACTCTGAATATCTCACATCTTAGTGATGGCAGTGTCTCTCTACCAGACAATTTACCCAAAATATGAGAAATCCCTGCTGCTGAAATATTCGGGGGGTGGCAGGTGGTGAGTGGGGAAGGAATTGGTTTTAAGGAAAGTTTTATTTTTGGCAAGTAAGTATTTACATGAGAAAATGACCAGTTAAAAATGAAACGCCAAAATGCAGAATAAAACCACTCCAGGGATATCATCTAATTAATATATTGCAAAATCTGATAAAATGTTAATAACAATGTTAGCACTGAACTCAGAATGTTTAAACTTAGGACAGAAAGAAATAACAGATGGAACAGAGATATGTACAGATCTCTTACACTTATATATCCATCTACTTATGAATATATTAGCATCTGACTCACAAATAAAGCATATTGAAATAGTCACAGCAACATTATATACCAAAAAAAGTTAATCATGAAAATTTTAACGTGCTTTTATCTATCTTTTTATAGATAAAAGCTCATTTAAAGACTGGGTGTTTCGACAATTACTGATTCTTTGTGTGCAGTTTGGACAAAGAGAATACTTTTCTCGTTAGTAGATTCAGTCCTTCATCAGAGCCATCAAGAGCTGTTGCCATCAGTTTCAATGGGAAAAGAATTACACCGTGTGTTAGCTCTCAGCAATTACATTGACATTATCAGTGATTTACTGAGTGGTATTTCAAACATGATACCACATGTCAGCTGATACCAAGCAAGTTTGAGTGACAAAGTTCTGATCATAACCACTTGGTTAATAAATATCACAGCTATTGAACCTCTAGAGCATTTAAACTCTGACAGCCAGGACATCACCACTTAAAAAAAAAAAAAAAAATGAAAAAAAATCACAAGCTTGGAAATTTCTCAAGCTGATTAAGATTCAGTACATAGCTCTGATTTGAAATTGAGTGGTTCAGCTGAAGGGGAGGCTGAAAATTTTCTCCTGTTGATAGGTAGAAGTGGGAAAGAGTATTGCTAACACTTCGTGATGATTTTCAAACCTTTGCTGTGCCAACATCCTTATGAATTTAGGCTGCTGGAATATGTTTGGTCTGAGGTGCATTTCAGAGACTTTGTAGAATTACACTACAGATCCCAGAGGGTTTTGTAGACCATCAGCTGAAAAACACTGCTCTCTAAACACTACTTTATAAAACTATGGAAAGATTTTGCTTCATCATAATTAAACTACATATTTTAAAATATGTGTCATTTTTACCTTTTATTGGTCCAAAGGATCATCAGAGAATCCTTTTATTCTTGCTTTTACATCAGTTAACTGACACTGATAGCAGGTATTTCTAATTTGGTGTCTAAAGCATAAAGATGGTTGTGCTTTAAAGAACATACACTCTCTTTACCACTTTTTATTTTAATTGCAATTTATAAACATCTAAATTTACTCTTATGGACTTTTTAAAAGAAAGATCTAATAACCTATCAGCATTGCAAGAGAGAGTTGTGTTTTTTCCCCATCTTCTTGCATTAATTTTCCATAGATTTTAATTCTGTTTTAATTCCCAAGAGTTCTCTCGCATCTTGACTTTTTTTTATTTATTTCAGTGTCCAAGGGCTTAATAGTTCTTTACAAATCAGGAAAGTAAGTTTAAAAACTCCAACATTCCTGCCTCTTTTAAATTGATTTTTTATTATTCAAATTCATCAAATACTAAAACCAAGATGAAAGCAGATTTAAAAAAAAAAAAAAAAAAAGTAAAATATATAAGAGGAAAGCAATACCAAAGGAAAATTTAGAGTCATCATGTTACTGGTACACAGAAATAATACTGACTATTCACTTTCATTTTTAAGCTGCTTTTCTGAATTAAAGGTCTTTCAAAACATAGAATTTCAGACATATTCTGTTAGACAGGGCTATTTAGATAAGAACAACAAAATGAACAAACTGCTCAACCTATAGCAGTAGTTTAAATCATTATATTGTCTGCTTAGAATGATGTTCAGGGAGAAGAACATCATTAAGGAAAGGGCAAGGTAAATAATGAGGCACTGATTATTGGCTGCAGAGAAATAAATTTAAAAAAAAGGATTCTACAAGCTAGGGAGCCTGCTGCTGCACCATGCACTTAATGGGCTAAGAGAGTCTGAAGTTACATTAGAGCCCTGTACTGAGAGATCAGAAATGCAGGAAAAAAGAAACTAGAACATCCAGGGTAAAATCAGCTGCTGTGTATACAGGGCAGAGGATGTTATTTGGCTGCAGGGGAACTGGTGTGGCTCATCAGTTTGTACATCAGCTCATTAGCCTCATGCTGGCTAACTGTATTTTTTCAGCTGGGAAGTACTTAAGGCCACATGTTAGGGCTATTTTTCCCCTCCCTACTAGACTTACAAGGAGGAACAGGAAGAGATTTAAAGTAAATTAAAAGTAATAGTGAAGTGTTGACTTGCTAAACTAGCTTATTGAGGTCTTTTAGATCATATGAGACTCAAAATCAGAAGGGCAAAGAGAAGGAAATGACAGGCAATGTACTGAAAATGGTAGGTCAACCCATAACATGAAAAGTTTGCATGGATTTTGAAGTCAGCAGTAAAACCTGTTAAGAGGAACAGGTGTTGCTTGGTGATTTAGCCATGGGCAATACCTGGAGTCAAGTCATGTAATCTTTGCATACTGACTTGTGTGATCAGAAGAGGGATTCAGTGTTTGGTGGAGGATCTGAGGGTGGAGATGAGCAATACAGCTGTGTTAGCCCTTGACAGCTGCTGCTGAAGAGAGGGGCGGCTCCCTCCCACTGCCCTCTCCTTGCTCTTGCACAGGCTCTGCCATCATCTAAATTGACAGTGAGCTGGATTGAAGAACTTGGACTGGCAGAATATTAACACCCCCTTCCCCTGAAGTGCAAATTGTACCAAAGAGCTGGAGCCATGTCTTGGAGGAATTTTGAAAGCTGCATGTGGGCAGTAGTGCCATTTTTGAAACATGCCTTCCCCCATTTGGAGCATAGAGATGACCAGACTTCCTTACAAAACAGCTTGCCATCCCACATTTTCGGCCCAAACCCTCTGTGCTGCTGCAGCATGGAACTGGAACGTGGGGAGAGCTGCAGATCAGTGTGTGTGTGGATGGTGGCGTGGTTTAATGTCCTTCTGCTTGTTGGTCACGCTTGCAAACCTCACCCCCAGTTGCTTAGCTGTGCTGTAATCTGGGTAGCATCTAGAAGTACTCTTTCCTTTAGCTCCCCTATTCTTTTCTCATTTATGGCTGCTATAAAGGAAAAAGAATCTCTCGTCTCTGAAAAACAACACTGAGATGGTGCAGCCAGAGTCTGTTTGGAGGAAATCCAGCATCTTCTATAAACAGTTCAATTTCACCATATTTAACACAAGTGCCTCTAAATAATAGTAATATTTTGCTTTCAATATTATTTTGGCCTTTGACCAATGTTCCATTTTAAGTCCAGCCCCTGTTACAATGCTTTTGACCTGTTGTGTACTGATCTTTCTTTCAGAAGAGATAAACTTCTAAATATAGGTCTTTATCTTCCCAAAACTCATTTATAACTTTACAGCAGATGAAAATTTCACTGATGAATGGGGAACTGCTCATGGAGCTCAGCCAACACTAAAATACCCAATCTCACTTTGGTATCTTCCAAGTATTTTCTTGTTCAGCACAATACTCTTATATTATTTCTGCTCAATGACCTCTATGTTATGATTCTGCAGTTAAAGACGGTGAAATATTCAACAGTTGCATGTAACTGGGGTGAAAGTTTTATCAGTCATATCTTGTGGAAGCAGAAGGTTGAATGTGGTATCAAAAAAAAAAAAAAAAGGAAAGAAAATTAAAAAATTAAACAGGAAAAAAAAAGGGCTACCAAAACATATCCCAAAACTTTTAATTTATGGACAAATAGTCTAGCAGTTTAGAGATAATTGAACCAATCAGTGAAGGTTTTTAAACAGTATGACAGGGAGATCCTGCTTTCCCCTAAGAATTCATAGCAACTTTGTAGTAAAGGCTCTAGTTAATAATTATGTTTACCCTAGTCTGTATTTGGAACAAGCACTAGTATTTTGAGTACAGACACTTCCTTGCCCCACAGTCATCTTCACTGGCTCTGCATGTTCATGTCTACCTACATGTGCTTGTTTGCCACAAGATTTCTTGCTTAATGAGGGCTGAGTTTATAAGGGCTTGAAACAATCGCCTAGAAAATCACAGGAACAACTTACCACAGGGTAAGCAGGGTGTGGAAAAAAATATATTGTATGTTTTATATAAGTCCATCTAAAGGTGGCTTAAAAGAGAGCTGGAGAGGGACTTTCCACAAGGGCATGTGGTGATATGAGAAGAGTAAATGGCTAAAGCTGCTGGTTTAGATTAGATGTTAGGAAGAAATTCTTTACAACAAGGGTCATGAAGCACTGAAAGAGATTGCCCAGAGAAGCAGTGGACTTCCTGTCCCTGTAGGTGTTTCAAGATGAGCCTCTGAGTACCTTGCTTTAGTGGAAGGTGTCCCTGCCCATGGCAGGGATGTTGGAACTACATGTTCTTTAAGGCCCTTCCAACCCAAAGCAATCTGTGATTCTGATTTTGGTACATATCTGTCTGGCTCTCTTTCTACACCCTGCCTCCTGTGAAAGTGTATGATGGAGAAAAAACAAAGTATGGAGAGGAATGGCAGATCAAACCCAGTATAGGAGAAATGATAGTTCATAGCAGAGTTCACTAATAACATGACCATTTGAATAATTACAACAATACACCTCATTCCTCTTATTCATTCTGTAAAAGTAATCTGTGTTTCTTCATCGTTTGAAACACAGAAGGATTTTTCTAATTTGCTTATTTTGATTGTGCTGAGGCAGGAGCCAGTAATATCAGCATTGCAATCATCAGAGCTAGCTGGGAAGCTGCACATTGTGAGGAAATAGAGAGAGACAGAGAAATGATAAGGGACCTAAACCATAAAATTATGCAAAGTTTCAGGAGAAATTTATTTTGACACAGGAGAAAATTTCATTTACTTTTGGTTTAGTATAGCCCTTTTCTAAGATTTCCACAGTCCTCTGATTAATGCAATACACTTAAAATAAGGATATTCCTATTTTTGTCCCTATCCACTCTTGTTCATATGGTCTCCAAAATATGCTCTACACCATGACCCTAGAAGTACTTACCAATCTGACAGCACATCTTAGCCTGAATGCCTAAAATTCTCTCTCTAAATGAGCATTCCATATTTCAGCATGTCTTCAAAGATGCCATGAGAAACACTCGCTAGAGACAGAATTCAGAATGGAAGATCTCTTTTGTAAATAAACAGAAATCCTCTGTTAGCAGGCAAGCAGAGATTATCAAACTCCTGCTGCCTCTAACCTGATCAGTCCCCAGCTAAGCTCAGGACTCCATAAGTGAAATGTTTTTGTGTTTATGCACTGAATGGTCCCTTTCCCAGGGACTGTGTGTCTACATGTGTCAAACATCTATAGACTGTATGTATTGGGTTGAGAGAAAATATTGTGAACTGTATTCTCATTTGACACAGACACGCAAACATCCATTGACTCCAGTAGAACTAAATCAATCAATCTAGTTCAAAATATTTTTATTGTATTTTATCTATTAAGGGAGTTGAAGTCCTCTGTCACCTGCATCACTGTGGAATAATCATTTCCTCTTCCTTCACTTAAATAGCCACCATTTTTTTTCCACCTACCTAGATATTTTTGCTATGCTATTGACAGAAAAACTTCCAGTGTCATCTGGCTCTCCTTCAAACTGCAATATTTTGATTGGAATTTATTGCTTTTTTCTCCCCCTCAGAAAATTATACACTCCTCCCTTGCTCTATAAAAAACATATGCGTTTTACATGTAGTCATTTAAAGGATAGATTTTCAAGAAATTGAATAAAGACAAGTCATTCAAATTCTTATTTTGGAGAACTTTTCATTAAATTGTAAGAACTGTTGCCAAGAATATTGCTATGCTCCCTTCCCCCTGCCTGAACTGACAGACATGGCTGAAGATAATTGGTTTCTAAAAGGTAAGAATGTACTTGAAACTCAATCTACTGCCAACAGAGGTAGGTCCTTCAGGTAGCTGGAGAGGCTTTGCTAATGAGAGCCTAGTTCAATCATTTACATTTCTTTGGTGGTTATTTCCTTATGCAAATGAACAGACTTTTCACCACATGGAAACGGGCAACAACCGACTGTTAGATGAATTGCCTCTCACTTAATGAAAACATCCTGCTCCTTCTTTCTTATGAGTTTACAGAAGGTTATTTGTTTGGATTATTATAATCCACAACACTTTGATGTTCACACCACACTAGGATTTAGAAAACAACACTATTATCTGTAATTGCAACTGCAAAGTTCCTCCCTTCGGAGACATACTATTACATTTTTATCAAAGGATGCAAAGACAAATATATACAGCATAGTGAAGGCAGCCTAGGATATCCAAAGACTTTTCCTTTTTTTTCTCATTTAATAAAGAGACAAGACACCTTGAATTTCTTTAGAGATATTCAAAGGAAGGAGGTAGGAAGTGGCTAATAAAATTAAAAAAGAAATCATTTGCATGTTTTCGATCATCCAGTTAACATACTAACAGGGTATAACCCTCACAGTTGAGTGAAAGGGACAAGATAAAATTATTTTAAGCTCTGTATTTCTTTGTCTTCAAGAGCAAGCAGGCCTTCAGCCTGGGGTTGTGGTGATGAAGGGAGTAACCAAAGTAGTTAGATCAATGGGGAGCTTTCATCATCTTTCCTGGATTAAACCCAAGAAAGAAAATAATATCCTTAACTCCCTTCTACATTTTACAAGAATGACAGAGACAGTGAAGTTAGTGCAAGGTAACTACGGTGGGGTAAAAGCAAATGGTTAACTGCATGCAAATGTAGAGTTAAGCTTTAATTTGCTTCTTTATTTCTGTTCTCACACTATCCGAAAGCTGCTGTTGTCTCTACCAGGTGTCAGGAACATGATCCTCTTTTGTTTGATGTCACAAAAGATCAATCTGAACTTTCCTTAGCCTCTAGCTATGTTGAATCCTGTAATGAAGAGTTAATCTATGCGCAACTTGAAGGTTAAAATTATAATTTCTTCTGTTCTCAGTAAAGGTGTATATCCTTGCAGATATTTCGAGCCCCCCTGGGAGATCTCTCCCTCACAACACATCATGGTCTGCTGCTGAGGAATATTTTTAGACTCTTTTTTTTTTTTTTTTTTTATTTTTAAGCAAAGCTTCTCAGACGTCTGCAAATATTTATTGGTTAAAGCTCGAACACAGACATCAGATGTTTGAAGAGGGTAATTTTTTTTCCCTCAGTTGTAAGGCACTCACATGCCTATAAAAATAATTTACTTCTTTTCTTCAAGTTTGTTTATCATTTACCAATCACCATTTCTTTTTGTGTTTGTAATGACATAAAATAGGGACCTATTCCCACTGAATTATGCATTGCATATTAGAAGTTAGCCTCCAGTCACAAAGCCATTTCAAACACTGTACTATAGTATCTCATGCATTTTCATTGGACACTGTTTGTACTTTCATAGCTCAAACATATTTTTAAATGTCTCTTCCACTTTGTCATCTCTCAACTTTTATTGCAAAGTGCTAAATATGCTCCTGATGCTGCTAAGCACATGTTCTCATCAGCTGAAGAAACTAGTGAGTAACTAGTCACCATACTCTACTGACAGGATGGGTATTGTGTAATATGTCACACTGGACTCCATTTTCAGCCCTTTGCCTTGTTATTTACATCCTTAATTAAGATAAAAAACTTTAATGTATTAAAGACTCTACAAGAAGAGTCTTTTTCTTTTTAACTCTGGAAGGACATATGAAGACACATGAAAGTAAAACTCTACTTTCAGTAGCACAGGAAAAAAATCTGAAAAAGCAATATCTAGGAAACATTATTTGAGAATAATTATAGGTTATCTTCATCAAGGTCATGTTATTAACTTCTCACGAAAAGAGAAAAAACATTTATGAAAGTTGCCACCTCTGTTTGTCTGTATTACTAAGAGGAGATTTTCCAGAAGTCAGGATAGAATTCTCTTTTGGTTGTATCTGTTAACAATGGACCACAATTAACGGGAAAATATATCTGCAACTATAGCTGTGTTGGCAAAAGCTTTTATATCACAATCATTAGTTTGAGTAGTCTTGTGAAGGAGGTTAAGTCTTATGTGTGTAGCATAACATTAACCTTAGGTAACAATAAGTACAAAATCTCGGTACTAAGATTTTAAACAAAGAAAGGCAAACTACTTAACAGCATTTTAAAAGTGAAATGCAGTGAAAACATTGTGAAATAATGCACTGCAATAATAGGCAAATATTGGAGAATTAATGAATGAGGCTGGATTTGTGCTCTGATTAGAACAGAGGAGTTTAAAACCACTAGGTTCCATCCAAACATTAGCATTAAATAAGAATAATAATGAAAAGAGTCATCCAGTAAGATACATATTTATCTTTATCTGAACATCTTTAACACAATAAACTCTAATCAAACCAACAGTAAGGGTTGACATCATTTATTTCTTGCTTCTGATTGAACCAAAGATCAAAACTGCCATCCCACAGGAATTCGGACAAAATTTTTTCAGTACTGCTCATAACTTGGAAGTGAAAAAAAAAAAAAAAATCTCTAAAATATTGAAAAAAGTTTGAGCCAAAATAAATTATAAATTAAAAAATTAAATTTAAGTGGAACAAATTTTTGAAAAATATTTTGTACCTTGACTGACTTTGATCTTCATGCAGACAACTATCTGTCAGATGTCAAAATTTTTTTTGAACCCCTAAAATACCAAAATACATACATACAGCTGCTCAAGTTGTTTCCATTTAGTGGTGTTTAAACAAAATGCATTTATAAAATAAATTTCTTACAATTCAAAGTACTGTTTTACTGCTGATGTAAATGGAAACCCATTACCCAGGAAAAAGTTCCACTTTAATTAGTTTTCAGATCATATATTTATAATGTAACACTTCTGTACAGGTGTACATTGTAGAAGATCATATTCATAAAATGGCATTTATGAAACAGCTCTTAAAATGCATGAAGCAAATTGCAACAAAAATTAGAGATTTTCTGCTCTACCATCAGGGCTACTAAGCTGGCTTAGCACAAGTGTTGTTGCTCCATTGCCTCTGGAAAACCATTGGAGTAAATGATAATACTATTCATAAAATAAGAAATTATTGAATATTTTTGAGTCAAATTTCTGGTTCTAAAGGCATTTAGTTGTTCAGGAAAGTTACTCAGATATCTTTCCCCCACTCTACTCATGGGTGAGTTACAGTCTGGCTTAGAACTGCAGAACTACTATTCCCTGGAATGCTCGAACCTTCAAATGCTTGTACATCACTGCTGCTGGTGGCCCTGTCTACACCCAGGCACTTTGATGTCCTGCCAAAGAAGGGGGAGGCAGCCCAGTTTCATGTAACTGACCATATGAATGTTCACTGCTCTTTGAGTCTGCTGAGGATTATCTTTTCTACCCAGGTGTGGGTCATGGACCCCTAACTGTCAGGGTCTGATAGGATCTTAAGACAAGGGAATTCAAACACAGCTGGAGAATGTGGGTGTCTGCATGCTGGTGCAAGGAATGTGGATTTCCAAGAAATAATGATGGTGGGAGGAAAATACCAGGCATATTGACTGCTGACAGAAGCCACATTGGTGCCAAGACTAAGAAACAGTCAAGAGCAGGCATTCTTCTGAAGCTGTTACCCCCATAAGGCTGCCAGCAGAAAGGGAATGCATGATATCTAGGACATTGTAAAGAAATGTCTCTGTGCACAGAGCTCTCAGCAGTTTAACCATCTTCAATTTGGGATATCTGTATGTTAAATATTGACAATGCCTGTTTTTCCTCTGGTCTCCACCCTCTTTCTGAATTTGTACATTTTATCCTCCTCCCTCTCCACAGTTTAGTGGCATCATGTTGTGTTGATAAATGTGACAGACAGAAACAAAATTTTTTTAAAAATGCTGTTTTGTTCCTAGCGGGGGAGGGGCGAAAATAAGCCCAAACAACAAAGCCATTAATTCCTTTATAAAAGTAGGAATTTCTGGGCACACAATGATTCATCATGTTAACAAAATAACAGAGGCAGATTTGCAGACTGTGACTGGATTCAGACGTGAAGAAATATAATATGTGAACAAAGAATCCAAAATTTCAAGATTTACGTCTTCACAGACTCATTTCTTGCCTTGTATCTTACTAGTTCTGACATACTTTGCTCAAATTTTACTTTTTAAATTTGATATTACTGCTAAATGGAGAAGACGTAATGCTCTTATCCACAAACCAAGTAAAATCACAAGGTTTCACAAGTGCAGATGACTGCTAAAAAAAAGCAAACTGGGAGGGAGGAAGAAGAGAGAAGGAGAAGGAAGGAATAGTTATCCAAACTAGCATATGCAAACGAAACATATGGTTGAGCCTGCCTATTCCACAAGCAATATACTCGTTGAGGATGACTCATAAACACATGAAGTATAGTACTTAGTACAATCTAAAATACAAAAAACACCCCATAAAACTAGCTTAAATGTGAGACGTTTATACCAGAAAAATATAATCAAAAGTTTCAAGTTCTTTCAAGTTCTTTGTATTCGTCTTAAGCATGTGCTATGTACAAATATACAAGCTCTTTTTTCATCTTTCTTCCTTCTATCATAAGGAAAAGAAGCCACAACAGTAGCCACACTGTAATACACGATCTCATCTCTAAATTCTGAGAAAGAAATTCTGAGTTACTTTTCTAAATAAATACTAAATTTTAAAATGCAATGATGTGTGAGTTCATATACAAGTTCACAAAGTGCAAAGAGTTTTATATTGATAAAATCAGCATAACTGAGTTTGAAGAATATCAAAGATCTATGAAGGGTTTTTCAATCTGTCCAAAAATCAAAATATCATTAAAATTATTTGGTGAAACATTAAGATTTGAAAAATCTTTCCCTTTCACAGAAAAACTCAAGCTATCAGCTGAGTCTGAAATCTCTGGTCTGAAACTGCCTGTATAAAGGCAACAAGATGTTGGGTATTTGCGGCTGGATTTTTGCCAATAACTGTCATCTTAACATAATGTCAGAACATGGTCAGGCTCTAACACCAAAACTTGACATCAGGATATTTTTCTAGGCCTGACAGTGTAGACATATGCTTACACTTAATGCACCAGGAAGCTCCCCAAACACAGAGCAGGGAGAAGCACTTCCTACATTACAACAAAAATCACTCATTGTCCAGAAAGGGCAGGAGGTTACCCCTGATTTCTGAATAATACCTGTGACTTTGGCCAAGTCCTTCCCTCTGTGGACCAGGTAAACAAAGTTCATCAGATGGGCCCTTTTAAGTAAGGATGAACTCTGGGGAACATCTGCCTCTCGGTCTTGATCTGCTCATCTCCCCCCTGCTGGAATGGAGGGGGCTGGGACAGCATCAGCATCTCACCCCTTGGCAGGCACAGAGAGAGTTCAGCTCCCTGTGCTGTGTTTGCTGACCAAGCAGTCATTCCTCATTTCCTCCAGGTGGAAGTGTCCCCTGGGTTACATCTGGCCTATCATCTTTAATTGGACTATCTGCTGGTTTGCATAATTTAATTAGCCACTCTTTTCACCTTCCCTGCTAAGGAAAGCAAAGACCTTTGCTTAACCTTTCACTTTCACAATTTAACTCATTATTAAAATACAGCTCCACAGTGACTCTACCTTTTCCTGATCTATTTTCTCTTTCCCCAAAAGTTCATTATGTCCCATAATTGTTGCTATCTATCCTTACCCTGAAACCCAAAAAGAATGCAAACTCATTGGCCATTTGTCTTTCAATCAGGAAATGCACAGAGATAAAAGGAAAGAATAACAGAATAAACCTGCACGAGACAAACATATACTATCCCACCAGAGGAGATATTTAAAGCATTTAGGTGGGCAAAGTTCAACACATAGTGTCCTTAGAATTGAGGTGAAATACAATGAATTCAAATTCTTAGAAAGCTCTTTGAATATTATTGTAATCAAAGTAAATGCAATTACATCCATTCTGCAAACTGCTTATATTAAAAACCAATTCCAAGTGTTTGAAATGTTTGCCACAGAACAGTGATGAACCTGTTGGTGCTCCCTTCAAATAACATAATTAGAGGACTGGGGACAGAGTACAGCCTTTCAAAAACAAAAGGCTTTAAAATTGCTCTTTTGTTCTAACTGCGAAGAACTCTTAGACCAAATTTTCACCAAAAGGTTGTAATAAGGGGAGTAAGACTGCAACCTAGCTGCGCTGAAACTTTACTCTTATGATAAAGCTGTGTATAAAGAGGATAATGCTTGATAAAACATTACAAATCCCCCATTCATGAAGCAAACTGCAGTGTAGGTACCACAGTGCAGTGGCTTAAGAGAGATTGAACCACATTACATGTTATGATGCATTCTTATGGAAGTCAATATAAATTTTTCTGTTCAATGCTTTACAAAACCATGCAATGTAAAATATGAATAATACATCTATTATTAAATTTATATAGCAAAACACTTGAGAGCTCAACAGTAACAACTATTTTTGTGATTAGAAATGTGTTTCAAAATATATTTCATGAAAAAGTCATTGAAATGTTATAAGTTACTGACGAACAAGGAAAGTCTATAGAGCCGAAGTCTCCATTCATTTGCAGCAACTATAGGTCATTATTTTCTGCAAAATAGAGAGTTGGCCCCTCTGAAGTTCAGTAACATTTTTTTATCTCATGTCAGCCTGGTCTTTGATGCATGGAGAAGACATAATTAGTCTTTAATTCTATGCTGGATAGCTGGCATCCTTAGGAGAACAAAATTAAAAATGTTTTTAATAAAAAGTGTTCTCATAACCAATTCTATATATTGGGAGAATGCAGATGATAGTGAGAGACAAATTTAACCAAGTTCCCTTAAAGGTTATCTGCTGTTTATTTCTGTCTATTTGATATTCCATATATTGCTGACCACTATCTTACTTCTTCCAAATTTTGGGAAGTTTACTTTAAATATAGTTATTTGCATATCCCTGTGTGTACAAAAACTTACTCTTTCTCTCTTTTTCCCCCACCTGCTATTTGTCTTATTATGAAGTGAAAAATGGAAACAGTTTATCTCAGCATATATAGTCATAAATAGTGCTTCATTTTGTACCCAGGAGAAAGTGAACATTGTTAGTATTCCTTAGGAGAGGTTGATAAGTCTCTTGCAGCAATCTGTAGATTTGCGGGACTTAATTCTTCCGTGTTGGTTCTTAAAGATACTTATGGCAGGTTGGCAGCTGCTTGATTTGGCCAATAACCAAACTCCTGTAATCCATAACTTCAGAATACACTGATGTTTGCAGTTCCAGTCAAGGTCACTGAAGCACTGCAGGATTCATAGAAAGCACCACCCTCCATCTATCTACTTTACCTTACTTTTTTAGCTTTACAATGTGTAAGGCTGCTCAGCTGCTTACAGAATGTACTAAGAAGAAAGAGAAGAGGAGAGTCCATAGTGAGATGTACAGAAAAAAAACCACTATTCTTAATATATGTTTGCTATTAATGGTGCTTTAATTTGTTAAAAATGTATGTTTCTGGTTCCTTCTTGGTTATATTATCATGTCTGAGGAAATGACAAGAAGATAGGAAAACAATTTCCCAATACCTGAGTCCATTTCTTCTCTACCAGCTTAGTAGAACTTAGTTGAACTTGGCTGAACTTAGTAGAACTTAGGACTTAGTCTTAAATTCATCTTGAGCCAGAACAGGAACAGTAGGAAGGAGAAAGGGCCACCGCATTATCCTTTCAGCTGGTCTTCTGAAAAGGAAAAGGGCACACATGCTGCGCTGGACACTAAAGAGCTCATGGATGGCTGTTGACATATCCAGGTCATTACAGTCAGGAGGCATGCCCGAAAAAGCTTTTGTTAAAAGGTGCAATCTCCCATCTTTTTAAATTTCTGACATTTTCTCAAGAAATATTTTAAATTACAGGCATATCCAGAATGGTGCCAAAAGGCAAGAGAACCCCAAGCCTATTTCCTCTCACCCACAAACCTGCACATATAATGAACACCTCTGTTGTTGCAAGGCACTTATCTCTAACTACTGTAGTCCCTGTTAACAAACTATTACCTATATAATCTAAATAAATTAATTCTAAAATAAAAATAAGAGCTAACCTTTCACTCTTTTTCCTCCTTTTTCTTCCTCTTGAAGCAAGCAGTAGAAGAAATGGCTTAATTAACAGCAATATATATTATTGGATTGATGTATATGTAAGTCAATATATACAGCCATAAAAGGTGTTCTATAGATATAAATACTTACATCTATATAGATTACATAATACCGATATATACATCTTTGTATGTGTCTGGACAAAGTGATTTTTTTTTTTTTTTTTTTTTAAGGTACTGTAAAAGTACATGAATCAATTACAGAAATCTGCAGCAGTTCTGCATTTAGAGCAGGTTTGCCTGGGACAAAGCAACAATAATGTACTTGTATCTCAAAAAAGCTGGAGCATGGCATGGTGCCGGCAGTGAAACTGTGCAGGAGTGTTAGCCTGGGTTTGAGAAACAGGGCAGAAACTTTCTTACAGAGATTTTTCCAAGGCTGAGCTGACTATGAGTCACAGGAACTCCTACTTCAGAGGCAGCTCTCACGAGGCAGCTGAGTTTTCTAACCCTGAACTGGGTTTGAATGGAATACCTGTGAAAGTATTGGAGTATGCAGACATTTTTATACAGACTAAAAGAAAATCCAGCAGCCTAGCTCTCATAAAATTCTGGGTTTAGTGGTTAAATTATCACTGGTGATGCTTCAGTGGTGACCCAAGTGAGGGAAAGATGTAATGTTGCAAGGAATGCTTTTTGCACGGGGCAAACTTGCAGGCAAGTTGGGACCTATGCCACACCTCTCTAGTTCAGTGTCTGATCTAAGGAAGTTTGAAAGACACTAATTTGACTTTTTATTTTCATTCTTAAGACAGGAGTTTTATGACCATGCTAGTTAAATGGAGTCTCTTAGGTGTCTGTGGAAATTATAGGCACAACCTGAATACAAATAGGCCTTTAAATAAGATTAAGACTGTAAATGAGAGCAAAGTATGGGTAAAACACCTGGAAAACTCTGCTTTGAAAAGGTGAATATATAAAACCTTTTTTTTAAGAACTCTTCCTAACTTAAAACTACTTCTGCTTTTCAAATGAGGTAGTACACTAGGGTGAATGGCAGTTTCTTACTTAGATAAAGTTGTATCAGTTTTTCTATTTGCAGTATTGAGCACAAATGTATCTTGTCTCATTTATCTTGCATCTGGTAAGGGTTCAGTCAATCTGTATTCTCAGTCCAAACATTAATAGAGTACTGGCATTTGTGTTACTGCCAAGTGAACTCAAATTTTTCTGGCACTTTTAAACTGATATTAAATGAAGTGTTAGCATCATAAAAAAAAAAAAAAAATTACCTGCACTTTTGTGATTTGAGCACTGTTTGGTTGGCATTTCTGAGAGAATTTATGTGATTATGGCAGGGTCTTAATAGCCTTCTCCCATCATATTAATTTAGTAAATTAGACTTGTATCTGATCCTGAAGCACAGTTGTTCTGATTGCACATTGTGCAGTGTTCCTAACGCATGACTGAATGCTTACTTTGTTCATCTTTACCCTGCTAGCAGTCTGTTCTCTTGTTAACTCTTTCTCAAAAAGATATGTGTCAAGTCCTGTCCTGGAGAAAAAAATGAAGTCAACCAGACAGTTATTGCAGTTACAGTTCAGTCACATTTAGGTGTTCAGCACCTTGTTGACTCAGTTGCAGTAGTACAGACTTTCCCACACTGTTTTTTTGACACTTGCAAGTCCAGCCTGTACCAACTTCTATTGTATTAAGCAAACACTCCTCCTGCACTAAAATTCCACTCATTGTTAATGCTAAAGCAACAGGATTTTGTCCAGTTCGCAGACAGCAGAACCTATTGTTATAAGAAAACTCTCCCAAGATGGAATCTGAAAAGAATCATATGACCCAGAAAAGGATTAGCCTTCAGGAAGTCATTGGGCTTTACCATTTTGTGAAGGCATCCCCAGAGAGAGAAGAAAATAATAAAGTAAAACATTTTTCTGGACTGAAGCCTGCTCCAAAATAGATTATAGGAGTTTCAGTTGTGTGAAAAAAGATCATGTAATGGTTATTAAATGAGACTGACTTAGGAAAGGGAGATTGTGGTGATTTAACACAAGTGAGGTCAATAAACTTGAATAAAAGAACATTTTTACTAAAGGGAGGAAACAAAATCATCTTTGTGAAAGTAACTGCAGTTTTAAAAATACAAGGCAGTTACATCACATACTGTTACACACGCAACCCCTACTGCTCAAACAGTCATTGACAATTCCTCCTCAGAGGAGATTTCTGTTCTTTTAAGTTAGTTTCCATTTTCTTCAGCACATAAAATAGATGTGTTGTCATTCAGATTTTTGTAGTCATGCTTATGAATTTAAAGTCTGATTATTTAGACATAGGCAGACTCTGCTAGTAAGACAAGTTTGAAATTTCCTTTTACTAAGGTAACAACTGCTTTTTTCTCACTGATTGAAATCAATACTGTAAGTTCAACAGTTTTATTGATTAATATATTTTACATATATATAATAAATATAAATAAAGTTTTATCAGCAATTATGGAGAAAGAAAAAATACCTTTATATATGTATATATACATAAAATACACACTTTTCCTTGGATAGACAGAAAAATTCACATATATATCTACAATACAGGACATCTCTTGTATCACCAAAATAATTAACTTAACATCAACATCAGCACTTTTTGGAAATAGCTATTGGCACAGAAGAGTGAGCCTGTCTTAAGCATGAAAGAATAAATCTGTGGCACCCAGGCATTTCCCTGGAGTTAGGGATGGATCATACTACCCTAAAAAGAAGGCTGGAGACAGGTCCTCAACCCCCCTCATGGCCATCCCAGCAGTCAGCATTACGCACCATAGATGTGGGCTGGGAGGGGGGCAGCAGCACCAGGTGTATGTAAAAAAATTCTTATTGTCTAAAGCTCTAGTGTGGCTTTTGCTTCTCACTCAACATTCATAGATGGCTCTTCATCTGGATTTGTGCCAGGCTCCCTCACTGGCCAGCCATCCCTGAGCAAGTGGCCTGGTACAGGGCCTTGACCACTCTTCTACTGAGCCCTGGAAGAAGGGACCATGCAGGGCCCCTCAGCACCAACAAAATGGATATTATTTTCCTAGTGAAGCTGTAAAAAATCTTCAAAGAAACCAAGTCATGCTAAATGGGAGTATGGGGCACTAAGGGATGCAGCCCTTTCCATCTACATAGTTTTTCCTAAGGCAGGTACCATGCCACAAACCTCTCCTCAAGGAGCTGCTCAAACTAAGCGAGACATACAGAAGTATTTTTATGGCTCTTCATCATGGTGCTATTAAGTTCGTATCAGCAAATATAAGATTATCAAAGGGTGGAGACCAAGATCAGATTGCATTCTCTTTGCTCCCTCACTTCCCTAGTTTTAATGTCAACTTCTACCACTATGCATATGCAGTAAGATCACACAATAAGAAAATGTGGGGGGGGGGGGGGGGGGGGGGATTGGTGTGTTTGGGGTTTTTTTAATTTTGTTTTTTGGTGGGTTTTTTTGGGGTTTTTTTTGTTTTGTTTTTTTGGGTTTTTTTTTTTTGGGGGGGGGGGGGGGTTTTTTTTTTTTTTTTTTTTTTGTTTTTTTCTTTGTTTGGGTTTTTTGTTTTTTTGTTTTTTTTTGGTTTTTTGGGGTTTTTTTTGCTTTTTCCCTGAGAATCACCTTAGAGACACTATTAGCACAGGCCACACAGAAAGTTGTCACACTCTGACTTGTGCATGCTCCCACTTACCCTCTGGCTGATGGCCCAGCACATGCCCAGCTTCTGGCCATTCCTTCAGGCAAATGAGCAGTGTAGTGTGCAGCCCCCAGGCTCCATTTGGCCCAGAAGTGCAGCTTCCCTTGCTTTCCACTGGACAAGGAGGAGGATACACTTTGTACATACCAGTTAGAACTGCTTTGATTGGTACTTAAACACCTAGATATAATCTATACCTTTGTTATTATTTTCTGAAATCCTACCCAAAGCCTAAAGGCTCTCATAGGGGGACTGCGCTCATTTTTAAGCCTATAAATAATTTTATATTACTCACCAAAAAGTAGGAATCCAATTTTCTTGTGCCACTCTTTTGAAGGTATTCAAAATGATTCCTATTATAAATCTTGTTGAAGGATACATGCCTGGGGTGTGGTGAGGATATACAGGAGCCAGCAGGGTGAAAGGAAATGTAGCTAAAATAAGCAGATGGGTGGACAGATGGGTATGAGAGGAAGAAGTAATATTAATCTGCAAAATAGAGAATAAAAGTCCCAGGAAGAAAAAGTGAAAATGAAAAAGTGATGGTCAAAATATAAAGAATTAAATAGTTTACTCAGTATCCTAGCTGGAATTCAAGGTTCCAGCTGCAGAACTTTCCTTACTTTTTAACTGTAGCTCAGACTTGTTAATGTAAAAAGAACATTTCCAGGCTACAATACTCTGATGTGAATGGGTACATTTCTGCTAATTAAGGTTAAGTCAAATCTTTCTAAAATTAATGGAGTGCTTTGACTTCTCTAGGCTTAGGTTGGGTTCTTGAAGGGATTGAGACATTGAACTTCAGCAGGGAGTGGGGTGTGTTCATATATTCAACATCCATAAAATCACATTATTTATCATAGTGCCCTAATGTGAAAAATAGGTCCCTGTCCTTATGGCAGAAGGGCTATATCCAACCAGGATTTGCAGTTCTCTGTAGGTATGGACTTGCTTCTTTCTGTGGAAGCTCACATACCATATTTGATATCCCTGAAGGATCAGTTAAGTTTAGCTAAAGAATTTGAGAGTAGCTATAATTCTTTTATGAGAATACATTAAATATATACTAAAGATATTTAATCTAAGTAAGATTTTATAGACAAAGAGGTCCATTTTTTATCCTTTTCAATACGTTACCAGTTAAAGAAAGAAATCTCCACAGAAGCATTGGACTTTATGCAAAAAAATGGTGAATATCTTTTGATTTATATAGAGTTAACTTTGAAGGAAAAATACATTCATAACTCATCATCTAATTTTCAATTTGGTTGGCCAAAGGAATTCAAGGACTTTTCAAAATCACTGTATAAAATGTATTTCAAAATATAATAGACTCATTTGAAACAAATGGAAATCTCTGAAACAATGTAATAACTGTGTCTGTTTCTACCTGATTCTATTGTTCAGGTTTTATGGTATGGTTATACAAGACAATAATCTCAGTTCCCTAACACTAATGAATGGTATGGTTAAATGAAGCCATCCTAAAACCTTACTCCACCCAAAACCATCTAAGAAACTTGAACATTGCAGAATATTGTTAGACTCATGCCTGTACAATCTTCTGTTTAAATCACAGGGGAAATGGGTGTTAAAGTCAAGGTAGTATTTAGCAAGCTCGCATATGTGATTAATGCACTGCTGAGCCATGGCTTAATAAGTATCCACTTTAGGATTACTGGCCCTTTACCCTCAAATTAGCTCTTCTCACATTGAACATAAAGAGGAGAAGCTCTTTTGCTTGACAGTAATATCCATGGTGTTAAATTTCCTCTCATTTGGCTAATATTTTGGTGAATAAAACAGACCAAAATCTATTCTATTTTTCTCCCTTCAGGCTGGACAAAGTATATGACTCTAGTTATATAGGATTATTGTAAATACAGTAAATGCACTAAATGTAATTTGGGAATATGGTGAATAAAGTGCTGTACTTAGTGATGTAATTTTTTAGAGTTATTTAGAACATATAACAGAATTATTTGCCTGAAAAATTACCTAATTTTTACAATTTTACAATTACACAATTTTATTTAATAGAAGATATTACTTCTCTCCATAAGCCTTTCCCAGACAGTTTTCATGACTATGATAACCTGCTCCTTTTTGATGCCAATATATTTGTAAAATCCAGCCCTAATTAGAAAATAGATGTCTATTAAAAATGTATCATACCAAGAACATTGTAACTTCTTTTCAGTGACGAAATCTCTACTCCTCTACCTGCCGTGAGAAACTCCTGGTGACATACAGTGTAATACTGAGCCCAGCTAAAACTTTGTCAAGTCCTATCTCTCAGAGCAAATAAAATATATTCATCCAAATGCCCTCTGGAAATTCTTAAACACAACAAAAATTTATTTAATTCTGGAGCGAAAAGTTCTGAATGATCAGAAATAAAGTGGCCTTATGAAAAAGATGCCTAAGATCTACTGGAATCAAAGGTGTAAAGAAAGACTCCTACAATGTGAATTTACAATGTAGTTATGGGCTTATACTCATGTATATAACATTAAGTTCATATGGCTGTGGTGCCTTTTGTATATACCCTTTGTGAAAACAGAAATTATCCTGAGAAGGAAAAGAACAGCTTGAAAAGGGATTGAACATAGACCCTAGCCATCAGCAGTGAGTGTGCTGTGTGAGAGCTAACTAATTCATCTTCACAATCCTTCTGTGAGCAACTTGTAGAATTGTTGTTACATATGGAGAAATGTATCTGTTCTTTTCAAATACACCAATTCTGTGCTGAGAATACACTGTGCTGTGTACAGTGCACTGTATTCTAAATAAGTATCCTGCTGAACAAAATTAATTAGTGATAGGATTCATAAAACTATAAAAGTACCAAGGATGGATTATCTGTAACATCTCTCATATCTGGATGTTCTACTGAAATGAGAATATAATTGAACCATCTTGTGTTTTGCAAAAGACCATGATCCTGATAAAAAAGAGATTTGCATGCCTAGTATTAGTCCCATATATGTCAAAGGTTTTATTCGTGGTGTGCAAAGATGTGCAAATACCCAGTCCTTTTCAGGCCTATGGACTAAACTGGAAACACTCAGGGTTATCTCTGCTCATTTTTGCATTTTATATGCATTTTTTAAACTTTTCCTTTCCTTTTCCTTTTTTTAATTAATAATTCTGCATCAAACAATTTCCATCTGTCTCGGCAGATATACAAATCTCGAGGGAAATTTGCACCGAGGTGGAAGGAGATCAGGCAGAGATAGACTGGCTGTTTTTTGTTCTCCCATTTTACATTCCCCATATTATCTTCTTTTTCTTTTTCTGAATTACTTTCTTTCCCTTTACATTCTTTCAGTCCTGCTTATGGAACTTGATTTCCTCACCTTCCTAATCAACCCTTCCCTTCTATGCAATCATCAACAGTACTCTCTCTGTAGCATATGTCAGAGACAGATACAGTGATATGTTACTCTCAAGGAAACAGTCATAAAATAAAGAACAATGTATTGCTCGGCTTCCATCTTGGCTAAATTGCTTCAGAAGCAAAAGGAATGGACCAGTAGAAAATGACATAATCTAATCTTGTTGAGGTGTGTTGTAAAAATAAGTCTGGGTTGGGGAAGATAAGTAGACTGCATGTAAGTTGTATATTAGTACTCCCTTTGAGCAGGCAAGTGGATAGGTTTTGTTCCATGGACCAAGGGAAAATATGAAAGGTTAAACTCAGGATTGGTATCCCATGTAAAAGACTTGATAGTGCAAAATGCATCTTGAGAAGTATTGCCCTTTACAAATGTTTTCTTCCTCCCACTTTCAAAAATCTTTACTACTTGAGGCTGATGAAAATGGCCTGTGCTACACTGTCTTGTAAGTTTGACATTCTCACGACTACATGCCCTTTACATCTCGACTTAGCTCTGAACCATTCCCAGGGAACTACGAGACCCAACAGGTCTGTGCTCCAAAAAAAATCCTCACTGGAATAGTGAAGGGAGAACATAATTAAAAATTATACACATATGCATTATAATCACAGGGTTTAAAATTTTAGCTGTAGCAGTATAAAGCCATATTTTCTCAGTAAGAAAAGTAGTATAAAACTTATACACACCATGCTGCCAATAAAATAATTTTCTTCTAAAAAATGGCTGTAAAATCAAAGATCCGTTTGCTTATGTTATTAGAGAGCAACTTTTACCATTTCATTTTACTGCTTACCATTGTACAGCTTTCAAATGCATAGAATTTATGGGCATATGATTTACATGAAGATGGATATGTCGACGTTTCTTCCCTGGAACCACATCACTACAGATACATATGTACAGGTACATCAGTGAAAACCTCTGAAAATCCCCTATGTATATGACACATTTCACTGTAATATGGCATAATGGCATGATGTTAATGTGACTTTACACTTTTGTACTGATTTGCAGACAATTAACATGTTGCTGTATAATTTTCATAATCAAGAGTAATCTCTGTGTGAATGATTTCTGCTACCCAAAATAGTGAGTCTTTTTTCTCATCTCTTGTGATACTTTTTTCACTGTAGATGAGCTTTAAGTATTTCAAAGTGGAAATCCAGAGACTGGCACAGGCAGCAAGTCTTTTTGTAAAGCTAAAATGATTCAAATTTGTTGCTCTCTCAGTGACTTTTGCATTTTTCTTTTGTTGCCAGTTGGATGAGAGATGCCAGATGTCCATCACTGGATTGAGTAAGAGGACTGTCATGTTTATTTAGGGTCTGCTATTTATGTTTACTGTATATCTACAAAGAAGTAACTGCTAAAGAGATCAGAAGTGCATTTTACAGAAAAATGTCCACTGCCTGGATATAGTGCATCCAGTGACAGATATGCACAAAGAACAACTCCCTGATAATACCTGTCAAACTACTAAATGATGAGATCTAGCAGAAATCTGCTCTTCAAGCTTCCATTGGTCTCATGAGACTGATTTGTTTCTTGGCTGGAAATATCTACACATCTTTCTGAAAGACATTATTTTTCATCTGATTGTGAGTGTAGTTAATGATGGTATAAAGACAGCAGTAACTTTCATTCTGGGGTCACTTTTCTGAGTAAAGGAGAAGGAAGGTGAAAGGCAAGAGGAATGTTAGATAAGACCAGGTGTATTGTTTCTGTTACCTTTCATATGTAATTAATCAGGAAATTCACAAAGGATTAAGAAACCTACGCACAGGTAGGAACACAGTTGAGGAAAAAAAGCAATCAGCTTAGGGACAACTTTCGACTTTGTAGACATATCCTGAACTGCTTAGAGGGGCATCAGCTGAAAACTGTTTAGATTTAATTAAAGGGCACGTCTTTGTCTTACAAAAGAACCTTCGCTGAGAACTACATTGATATGAACAATATTGTCCATCTTTAATAAAAATTAACAAGAAAACTGATTGGTACTTCTGCATGACTTTTTGTTTAGCAGCTATTACAGTTGACTTTCACCCTTTTCCAAATGATTTTCAATGGCATCGACAAGTTATGCATTTAAAACAGGTTTTCATTCTATGTATTGTTAGTGATGTTCCTCCTTGAGGAGATGTTGCAGTGGCAACAGAGTAGGATCATGTCTCAGAGAAACAGAGGAAACTTCCAGACGCACTGATTCACTTGGGGTTGAACATACACTTTTTCATATCTTTCTCTAAGTGACATGTAAGTCACTTCAATTTTTACATTAACTGACTTAGTGATAGGAAACTTAATTTCCAGAAACAGTCTTTTATCCCTGTGGGACATTTTTAAATGTTGTTCCAGATCTATACTTCAGAATATTGAAATTCAGGTTGATATCAATACTTGGTGATGTCAGTATAGGAAGAATTTTATGTTTCAGACATCTGTTTTTGAAAGTTTATTTACCAAACATACCATGACAACTAGAAGACTGATCCAGTAAAATGGGGACATTCTGGCTCCTAATCCACCAAAATGCTTAATCATAGCAACCTAATTTGACTTACAAAGATTATCATAGCTGCTGGTCCAGCAAAACAAGTCTCTGCAGACACTTCAGATCCTGAAAACCTTATTTTGAAAAAGAAATGTAATTTGTACTTGCTGCAGTTTAAGCATAAATCAAAGAATATAGGTCAAGAGTACTGGACACATTGAAAAAATAATTTATTAATTGATTAGTAAATTTATCAGTGTTAATTTTTTAGTTGCATTTGATCATTGTACAAAGGTAGCAATCAATAGGAGGAGCAAGAGACTGTGGAACACAGTCCTATTAAAAATTAGATTAAATCGATTTGTATACTTCCTTAGGTGATCAAACTAGCGTATGAATCATAGGTTCTATGAATTACAACATGTATCATCCACATCTCTGAGTAAGAAAATAAAAGCAGAAAAATTGGATTATATCAATGGATTAGTTAGCATAGGTACTCTGTCTCTACCAATTACCACTAGTAGATAACATCTGTTTAGAATCATACAATCCTTACCCTGAAATTCAACCCAAATTTCTAGTAATACAAGGGTACAGAATTTCTTGAGGCACAGTTTCCATAGAGTTGGGTCCAGGAGCCTTTGATGTTTGGATGTTTGGGGGTTTTTTCATAAATACATTTTTATTCATTTTTAGCATATTAACTTTTGACTGCTGAATTGATATTGACATCAACACAGTTCAGGAAACACGGATTATCAAGATCATTAGCACAACAATTAAAAAAAAGTTAAGTACAGCAGTACTGTAATCTCAGTGTGGAGGTACAAGCTGCAGTGCAGATAATTTCCTTTGAGGCAGCTTCATAAATTGCATGGTTATTTAATTTCTTTGCAGCTAACATGAAAGAGACAGGATACCTGGTTGCCAAAAAATTCTTTCAAGGAAAGAGTGTATTTTCACACATTTTATTATGAGAATGTCACACCTGAAAGGATTACACGTGGCCACCAAATCCAGCCACCCATCCTTTTTCTCAGCGCCTCTATAATGCTTTCTTCCACCGTGACATTTGCAGTTGAAGCTACCATCATGTCACACCTTGATGCCTGCAGTGCTCTTCTCTCCCTAAGGTAGGTATTTCTCAGTTGAATCCATGCAAACTGAGACCAGCTTATCAGTGGAGCAGCACACCCATCTTCCTGGAAATGTTACAGTTTTTTCTTTTTCTCCCTATGCCAGGCTAACACTGTTACAATGAACTGTGAAAAGCTTGTACAATTTTTCCTCTTCTTGCTGATCTAACTTCGTCTTATTCTCCTCCACTGCTCTGTCAGTGATAACCTCATCTCATCACTATCTTGTTTTCTGGATGTGTCAAGTGTGTCTTTCTTGCCACTCAGGAAACATAGTCTTTCCAGAGCTCGGGCAGAAATATTCTTCACATCCAGACTTCATCATCTTTAAACTCCTACTGACACCACCGGGATCTCCTGAAGTCCCTGAACAGAACTGCTTGAGAAAGTGAGCTATAGTGGAGGAGTAATTAAGACAGAAGTCCCAAGTGTGGTAGAAAATGTGATTTGGGTTTTTTTGCCCTGATACCATGCCTTTTGTGTATATTCACACATCTACCTTATCTCCCCACTGAGTGCCAGAGGCTTTGTAAATGCTTTAGAAATAATTGAAAAGAGCAATGATGACAATGTATAGAACTTGAAATGAACAAGAGACATCACAACCTTGCTTTTTGCACTTCAGAACATACTTCCTGCACTAGATCTCTGGATTCTGTTTCTGAAGTCTGTTATTATATTCAATCCAGAAACTACCAGTGGTTAAAAGAATTTTGACAAAATATTTTTGCTTTAAAATAGAGGTTTGAAACAGTGGAAATTACCATGCTTCCAAACCTTTTATTTCCATTTCTAAAAGCAAACAAAAAAAAAAAAAAAAAAAAAAAACCTTGAAAAAAAAAATAAAATACAAAATAAAAACCACTTTGAAAAAAACAAAAATATATTTCAAATTTTTCCTTTTTTTTTTTAATGAAAATATGGAAAAATAATATAAAAGCAAAACAATGTTAAACAAAGCCATTTTGAAATTGCCGTAAGAAACAAACCTCTCTTACAAGTGATTCTCCAAACTTATGGAGATGGGGATTGTCAGAAAGACTGTAAATACAGCCTGTCTGTGCCTGGTGTATAACAGTGCCATCCAAAGGTTTCAGGAAACATTTGAAGGAATAGAGCTAATGCCAGTTGGTTTAGAAACTTCTAATACATGCCTTTTAAAAGCTGTGTCTCATCTCTCAGTACTATGTCTGCTTTCCTTGGAGGTGAAAGGCCAGGGGATAATCTGCTGTACTGTGCCCTGGTTTGGGTTTCTGAAAACATCTTAAAGTCTTGACAGGATTATCTCTGTTTAGCCCTAACCCTACCCCATGGAGAACACGGCTTTGTAGACACCTCAACAAAACTCATGTGATAAGGCCAGAGGAGCTTCCTTGAAGCTTAGTTTGGTTTTGAAAAAGTGCTGGCTTTGTTAATGTATTTTACCGTCATATAATAATAGAAATATTGGAGTACGTTCTTAGTTAAAAATATCATTACCTGCTGAGGAGAGCTGTAATATCCAGCTGAAGATTGTGACCCTGTTACATTATTTCTGTGCCTGTTTTTTGTAGCAATTAGATAGTTAGGCAGGGGCATAGATAATGCAATTTCCTTCCTTATTCTAGCACCGACTTTTAAAATTGCTTTCACCTGGACTTCTGTCTAGTTCATCCTGTCAGTTCTATGAGACACAGTAGTTTTTAAAACAGCTTTTTTAAAGTTTATAAACTAATGAGATATGCTTTTACATTTCACAGCAGTCACACTTTCACTGAAAACCACAATCAAGTAGTAGGTCTATCATAAGAACTGTGTGCCTGGATGTGTTTTCAATCTGCACACAACAGTGATAAAAATAAGGGACAATGGATTTAGGACTGGCATCTTTGTCTTTGCAAAAAGGATTCCTCTCCTGCTAAGTATCTTCTTTTGTTTCAGTTTAGCAAATTCTATTGACAAGGTTTTCTATTTGGATGTGTTGTTTGCATTAAAAAGGGAAACAACTGTCAAAGAAGTCTTAACAAATATGCAAAACTGAAAAAAAAAAGAAAAAAAAAAAAAAGAAAAAAAGAAAAGCTTATCACAGATTAAACTTTGTACCACTTTGTCCGTTGTAAAAAGGAGATAGTAGGAGACATGGGGATATATGCAATGAAGAGAAACAATAGAGTTTCTTTGGGGTTAATCCAGGTCTGCAGCTGAATACAAAGAGTTAATCTGACCAGAAGAGGCTTTAGGCTAAATTCTACAGGAAAACTTGTCACTTTATGATCAAGTTGTACTAAACGAAAGCCTCTGTTTACAAAGAAGATTTTGGGTCTGGGGTCTATTGGGGCAGAAGTTACCTCCATAATTTCTTTCTTGTTCAACACACCAGGGGACTTGTAGTCTGATAAATGATTTTTCAAAGATCTTCATTGTTAACTTCTTTCTTCTTTCTGAAAAAGAACAAGTGTTACAAAAGACATACTTAAGAAAGCACACAACTTTGACCTAAGGGCAAAAAGTCTTTGATGATAAAGGCTTTGCAGTTTGTCAAATCTTGTACTAAACCATCTTAAATGTCTTATTTATTTCTACAGCTGAAAGCAGAGTAAAATAATACATTTTCATAATTTGTTAGCAATTTATCTGCATTTAGGAGATTCAGGTTTTATTGATTCTACAAAATGAAAATGTGGTATCAAATATACTAGATTACAGTAAATTTTGGCTGCTGAGGAGGCACATTCCAAAAATAAAATTAAAGGCTAAAACAAGTTATAAAATTTCCTCACAGTCTTGTCACCAGACAGTTTAGAACTTTAAACTCAGTTGTATATGAAGAACCATCATAATTAACAAATGTTCCCACTGATTAGGAACAAACTAAGAAATACAATGACACAGTATTTCTTATCTTTGAAAATTAAAATTTTAATAAGTAGTAACATTTTAATCTAACTTTACACAGATGGAAATAAAAAACTACATCTGTTGCACTTCAACTGAGAGAAAAATTTGGATAGATCTTAGTCTTAAAGTTAATAGACTTCATAACATTTTTTTGTGCTTTTGCTGTCAAACAGCAATTATAAAACTGTTTTCCAAAAGCAAGTTTAGCCTGCACATAGCTAAAAAAAACAAAGAACTGAGGTTTCACTGACTTGTAAAAAATGAGTTTTGAAGATTGAAATCTCTGACTTTTTAAGAAAGCTTGAAAAGTGTAAAGGACTTGAAAAGAGCAAATGGTTGATTATTCTTGAACTAAATATACATATTTGAGTAACACATTCTTCCCAATTTGGGCAGTAGCTGTTGCATATGCAAACACTTTTATCATTTGGCATCTCTTTTGAATACACAAGTGTTAAAGTATATTTGGCAATTACAAGGCAAGATCGTGTCTTCCTCTTTTTTTGAAGGAACTGAAAATCTGTGAGAAATGTTGTGTAATATTTAGGACAAGACCCGCATTCAGGCACATCCCAAAAAACTATATAAACAAAAATCAAGCTTGGTCTTGCTTCTATGTGAGTAGATGGTATATTTTCTCTTGTTGGACATAAGAAACTATTTTTTTTAACAAAGTAACATAGTTTATACCTCTCTTCATTGACTTAAACATGCCACACTCACTGACTGGAGTGTCCCCTGGATATTCTTAACTGTTCCTCAGCTGTAAGACAAAGTGAACTAAAAAGAACATCAAGAGGGGTAAGCATGTAAAAAATATTAAGGCATTCAGGGGCCACTATATTGAAGACTTCAGCTTTATTATATATTCACTGCTACTACATAACTATAATATTTTACCACTCCTTGTTACTTCTGGCTCCTCTGTTATTGGCCTAGATACAATAATGTAATGAACTGAAAGACAATCAACAACAGCAAGAAACCCCACACAAAATACTGCTGTTTTGTTTATGCAAGAGATGTAACAGAGCTTTCTTATTACAACCACAGGGAAAATCCAGCTTGTTGTACAATCTGTTGTCTAATTTTTCTCTCTTTTATCTTCTACTTTCCCAAAGCTCCTTCCTGCATCATCATCTGTTCAGTATCCCTTGCAACCACGGTTCCTAAGGAATCTGAACATGAAAAAAGACCACAGTACAGCCAGAAATGTGGTGGGTTTTCTTCCAGGATAGACTTAGTGGTATCTAGACGAGAAGTGATGTGAGAGACTTAGGGAGATGACAGAAGGGACAGGAGAGCTGCATGCACTAGCATCAGGTCTATTTGCATACTGACACTTCCATTAAAGGAGCTAAGAAGCTCAGCATGCTTGCTTTCCAGACAGACAACACACACCGCCAGTTTGAGACAGCTGCACATCAGATCTCATACAACTCATACAACTGAGAGAAAGGAAAAGACTGTGAGCTGGCTGCAGACAAGAGAAAACTTTTGAAAGACCCAGAAGAGTGACATGCATTGAATGTGTTCTGAATTGATGGTAAAAGATGTATTTGCGGGCTCTGGAGATCTTCTTGATTAAGATTGCCTACCTTTGTCATGCTCAATGCAGATACCAAGTCTGAAACTTCTCTTCAAAAACCACGCTGGTACCAAGGGAAGAACACATATGCTGGGACAGCAGTGGAGGGTTGGGCCAAGTGATGGTGGAGTTTGTGAGCTTCCTGAAAGTCATCTGGGGAAAGAAAAGCATATAGGAATAAGAACACACTTGCTGATGTTAAGGAACAGGCCATGAAATATCCTTTAATGATGATAGCCAGGTGATATTCAGAAAGATCACAGCTACTTGGTGACTCAGGAAGCTTTGCCCCAGTCATCTGAAATTATTCCTAGGGAAATAATCTGGGCATGCAAAAGACAGCTTCTAAAGTGAAAATAAGTTTCTGTGGCAACACAACCAATGGCAGATAAAGCACTTTCATTTAATATATGTAAACACAAAGCTTATTAGAATAACTTGGAGTTCAAGCTACCTGGAGCCACTCTGCTCTCCATGATGTACACAAATGTAGGGGCAGAAATTGTATGCCATCTTTCTTTTAACTCATGATGTGAGTGTTTGTCTGTGTCAAACTTGAGTTTGATCTAACATAAACATACTCATCTCTCATATCTCAATAAATCCTAATTGTCTACAATATCAATAATGGACAAAAGAATTGCTATTTCTGTTCAACTCCCTTTTCACCAAACAGTGACTTATCCAAGAAAGTGGTCAGCAATGTATGACCCATGAGAAAGGATGCTGGCTGAGCATGTTATTTAAAGGGGTAAAGAGCATCTGATATCTTGGCATTTCATGGATGACCTTTGGCTTGATTGTTCAATGCTTCATTTTTGGAGAAGTATTTACAGATATGTATAAAAGTAGAAGTGGATGGCAAACTGAAAGAAAATGTTGAAGTATTGCATTCACTTCACTAATATGCAAACAATCTTCTTGAATTTGAGGCAGAACAGGATCATGTCCCTAGAAATCCAGAAGGCACCAAAGCAGGCTCTGAAAATAATGACTTTAAGAAATATATTTTGCTTAGGGCTTCTGGGTTGTCACTGATAAGAACTACAGAAAAAAGAATAACGCATTTCTACTTTATGCCATACAGGGAGAGGTTTATCTGCCACATTCTAACAGGGTCCAACATCTCTAAAAGGACTTCATTAGAAAGGGGTTTTCTTGTTGAGATGTAATACTGTTACACAAAAGACACAAAAGACTTCTCTTTTCCCTTCTAACTTTAGTGAATGGCAGCCGAAGAACTCTGATCCAACCAGGAGTCTACCAGCAAGAAAACAACCATGCAGAGAGAAAACACACAAACAAGTGTGCTGGTATATAACAAAGTGTTGCACATCTCAAAACACATATAATTTCCATTTGGAGATTTTTGTATTTCATGTTTTTCTTTTAGCAATGGATGAATGAACAAACCAAAAGCCTTGATGGGCAGATAAGAGTTGAAATGGAAAAAGACAGTAATGTTAAGATGAGTTAAAAGCTCTTTTTGACCCTATCCTTAACACCATCTCCCCAAATGCTTCCCCTGTGAACTTTTTGTGTTGTATTCAGTTTGCTGAAATAGGGGACAGAGAGGCCAAGCCAAGGATCTATCCCGCTTCATTGAGTAAAGCCAGCCTACCAGGGAAGGTGATGGGTTAGAAGTTAATACAAATGACAGTTCTAAGACAAAGTTAGCCTGTGCCTTCCTGTGGAGCCCAGTGCCAAGAAGGAGACCCCTGCTGATCCCACTTCTTTACATTTCCTTTTGCTCTCCTTCCCCTTATCTATGGGTCCTGTCGTGCCAGGCCAGGAGATCCTTATTAAAATACAATGCACTGTCACTAATAGAAGTGAGCAAAGCCTCATTAGCACAAGGGTTAGAAGAGGACTAGCTCTAATTACACCTTACTTGCAAGGGACAATCAAATGAATAGATAAACTCTTCAAGAGAGAAGTCAATTTTTTTTCTTTGCATTTGGCCAAGAGTGGTTTTCTTTTATATATTCCTTTAAAAGGAATTGAATGCTTCTAATGACAGTTCTTTTCCTACAGAGATTCTTTTAGCTTATGGTGTCCACCAGAGGACATTTAAGTTGGCTGGGTGGGTGGCTAGGGGGTTTCATTCATTCCTGTGTTTGCCAGCAAAGGCACACTCTACAGCATGCACCACCTCCCATCAAAGATACAGCTGGGGAGGGGTAGGCTGTTCATTCAGATCCATCACACAGGGACTCTTCTCTCCCTGAGCACACAGCTGGTGACCAAATTGTCCATTGCAATGTTTGGAGTGCACTTGTCACAATGCAGGAAGATTACTGCTTCTCCTTCGGGCAGACATACCAGGAAAAAAGTGTAGAAAGGTAATGAACACTGTGAGTCAGAGATGTGCCTTAAAAATGGGGACTGTAATATTCATCCCTTTGGTTTCACTTTCTAGCCTCCCTGAAAAGCTGGACTTAAGAGCACAGGCATAAAGTGGTTAGGAATTAACAATTTTTGAGGTAAAATAATTTTGTGGGAAGTTCCTCAGATTTTAGAATCTCTACAAAATTTTCCTATTTTGCTATGCATTATAATCCAATTTTTAAAGTTGCTTTTTAGCAGTGAAATCCCCTACTGGTAGGTCCTGGGTGATCTAGCTCTGAGCTCCCAACCAGCATCCAAACTCTCATAAACTATGACTTTAAGGATTTTTTGTTGTGTTTGCAGGCTCTCTTATGCCTACAGAAATATTTATCAGACATCTGCTCTACACTGGCCATAAGATATGCACTTGAAAAGTATATTCTAGACACATAGTTTGTTACCTTGTTATGACTCATGATAGTTATCAACCTTATGTAAAGTTTTTATAACAGAAGTAATTTATCAGGATGTGCAGGTTTTATGACCTGCCATCAGTAGGTGAATTTACCAGAGCAGATGTTACAAAATGACTACATCAGAATTGTACTGCAAGTACTTTGGAAGTTGCTGGATCAAACCAGTGGTCCATCTAATCTATCTCTTTTTCTCTGACAGTGCACTTTACTGGTTGTAAACGCCAAAGGCAGGACTTTTTCTGAGTCTTATCCATCACTCCACTGTCAGTTTATGCTGCGCTATCACATCCTCTGAGCACAGGGTCAGACCACCTGCTTTCATCTAATTTAGGAAGCCTACAGAGGGGGTTTCCTAAGTGCAGCTAAGAAAAACCACTGCAGCAAAAAGGGTGAAAATACAATAGCCACAACCCCCTTTCACTGATTTATAAACTGCTGGCTACATGAAAGGAAGAGGACTGTTTTCCTTTTGCAGCTCTGCTTTGACATAGAAAGAGGAATCTCCTCTGTTCCCACCTATCTTCTGCTCCACCACTGTGCCAGCACTAGCCACCAGTTTTTCTGCTAAAACACTACCTAGTCTTTAACCAGATTTATGAGAGGTGGAGTTTTGTTTTTTCCTATTCTAATGCGGAAAGTTATGAGATTTTCTTCCCAAAAGGAACAAACCTCTGCAGAATATTCAAATCTTCTTGATGTCGATGTAAGAAAATATCTAAAATCTCATTAAAGGAGTTTTATAGAAAAGAGCTGATTTGGATTTTTTAAAGAAAATAGTATAAATAATAATTAGTCATACAATATATTTTTATAATAACAGTTAATAATAATATTATTAATAACAGTTTTATAATAACAAAGGTTTTTTGTTTGTAAAAGTTGTCTTTTGGACTAATCTTATCTTTAAAGGTGTTCAGTGGTTTTCAAGTTCAGTGGGTATAACACATAAAAATGTTTGAGTGGATCCAAGGCCAACACTTACCAATCAACCCCTTCCCAGTAAACAGAATTCTCTATATGAAGACATGATTGCACTAGGACTTTGATCAGCTGGTTTAATGCTACTTCTAGAGAAAATAAATGACAGTTATGAAAGCAGTTAGTAACCACTGCAGAAAACGTGTCATATATTCTTTAATGAAGTCGCCAGCACATTCAGGATCTAGATCCATCTGCAGCTAATGCAGAACAACTC
Organism: Certhia americana; assembly: GCA_018697195.1. Lineage (NCBI taxonomy): Eukaryota > Metazoa > Chordata > Aves > Passeriformes > Certhiidae > Certhia > Certhia americana. Next base: position 80,813,613 of record CM031857.1, on the reverse strand, counting down.
CTTGCAGTTTCATCTCCTACGATCCCTGAAACCCAGCTATTAGTTATTTATTCAAAATATCCTTTCACCCTAGAGCAGAAATCAAGGTCTCTTTTTTCATTAGACAAATGTTGGTCTTTTTAAAATATCATTATAAAGACATGATTTATAGGGCTTTTCTTCTTTCCTATTTTGGGGGTTCATATTGAATTCTTTCTTAGTGCTAATGCTTAAGGAAAAAAGCCCAAAACCATATCCATGGAAGTTAAACTTAATGCAACAAATAATCAAAACTGTTTGAACACAAAACCATGGATAACTGTATCAGACACATTTAGATGGTAAAAATATTCATAGTGAAAGAGCCCAAAGCGAAATTATTTTTCTTTATAGTTATATTAAATTCTTCTGAATGACATACAATTAAATAAAATTAATTATGTCTGAAAAATAAAGTCTGAACACAACCAGTCTTGTAAAAAGGGGAAGGTAGATCAAAAATGATTCATTGTTGTTCAGGTAATGAGAACCTTCCTTTAAGTGTTAATCAATATGAAAGTTAATTTGCAAAGTATATTTTCAAACGAAAGTCAGAATATGATTCAAAAAAAGGGCTTGGTCTTTAAACAATTGTCTATTATTTGTTCTGCAGAAAAGTTTTATGAGTATTTTAGGTGTTTTTTCTTTCTTTCAGGGGAGATTCTCAGCTGTTTTATATAAGCCTCATAATGTTGATATAACAGGATCTAAGACAATTTTCACAACTTGGAAGAGACTGATACATGTAGCTGAGAAAGTTGATGCTTTTCATTATAATGTTCACATCAAAGACATCCACCACTTCATATACTATTTTAAAATCTTTATTTTACATGTAATTTTCCCTAGGTCTCTCTGATATTTTTGCTGCCATCAAGACTAAAGAACTGGAACAGAATGCTAGGACTTCTAAATCAGTATCAGTCTACAATGATCTTTAAAGGCATAAAGAAGAGCCTTAAGTGCCTTATATTCCATTAGAAGTCAATTAGAATACAGAAATTTTCAATAATTGCTAGGGAAACTCAGCACTGAAGAACCTGATTTAAAAAAGCAGAAACTTTATCTTTCTTATTTATTTTTTATCATTATTATTATTATTGTTGACATTATCTTTTAGTGATGCCAAAACCACCTCCACTCTTTCCAAACTGGGGAGTGTGTCTCACATGTGGGTTTATAAGTCAAAAAATCAGGAAGAAGAGATCAGAAGAAATTACCCTTTTTTATTTTTATAAGAATCCTCAAAAATCTCAGTGAAGTTATAAGGCTGCTTATCTCAAGGCTGGTATCAAAATTGGTAACTGCAAGAATAAGTTGACCTTACCTTGCAAAAAAAGCCCTCTAAAAATGGCAGGTTTTTTTTAAAAAAAAGCAAATGGCAGTTTTTTTAAAAATGGCATTTTTTTTAAAAAAAGCAAATGGCAGTTTTTAAAAAAAAAGCAAAACTCTTTGTCACAAAGTCTAAAACATCAGGTCTGAGTAGCAGGAATCATAACACAGGAAGAAAGCAAAGAGTTCAAAGCCTAAAAATAACTTTTGCCTTCCACTTTGCTGTGGTCCCATCATAGATGAAGCAACAGACTCTGTATTTTTTCCTCTATAACCTTTAGCTTAATAACTGCCTGTAAAGACTTCCTTTAAATGCAAATGTACTCTTTACAGCAAAAGTCACGACCCTATACTATATTACACGCTGCATATCCAGAAGAAAGCTATGATAACCTATATCCATTAAAAGTCACAGAAATAAAGGAAAAATCAGGCCTAGAGTATCAATAAGTTGAGAAATATTTCAATAGTTTACAGTTTGCACTATAAATGAAGTGGTATATACAAAACCCAAAAAGGTGGTTTTATTTTTCAGTGAAGTCTTAGAAGATGCGCCAAATTATTGCATTTTCCTTGTGTAAAAAACCTATTCCTTTCTGGTTTTATTTGTTGGTAGAAGTATGCGGTGGAGATTGAAAATTTTACACTTCACCTCACTTTTTCTGAGGATCTAGCCCAACTTATATTATTAGTATCTCCCTTTGCTTATCAAATAAAAGGATATGCTTTACTATGCAAGTGCATGTTTGCAAATTGGTTTGCACGTAGAGGTAATTTACACCATAAAAAAAAGTAAGCATGAGAGTATCCATGGAGGAATCCACTGCTGGGTGTAACTAGTAGGTGTCTTTGAAGGGGGCATAGGACCAGGATGCAGGAGCATCCTAGCCCTCCCCAGATGTCAGCAGACCATAGCTTTTGCTGACATGCAGCAAAAATGTAAATCCCTCTTCATGCCGACACAGAGGTGAAACAGTGCAAAGGTTATAATTTCTTGTGCTACACATGTCGTTCTCCAGTTACATTAAATCCTGCTCGTCTGTCATTTACTGTTTGTCCAGGGCTGACTCATGCTGAGAAATAAGGCAGAACAAAGGAAAGCAGTACAGTTAAAATTAGATATAAGAAAGATGAGTCAAACTACTGTACCTGATTAGTACTAGTGTGAAAAGCATTCTCCTTATTATAATGGTTTTCTGACAACCCCAAATAAATGGAGCCCCTAATTTGGATTTTTCAATTCTTCAGTGCAGATAAAGGGAATAGGCCATAAATATTCTATTCAGTTGCTTTCAAAAGAGGATGAAAAATCAGGGTACAGACATGCAGAGACACGGAAAGGACAATTTTTCAGGCTTAGTAAGTCAACCAGGCTCACTGAAAACACAGTGGACCCAATCTGATTAATTGCTGCAGTCTCTTAGATCCCATAAACCTCCTGCAAGCCTTTTCTCACCCTTTCCCCACAGATTTCACTTGGTATTTGGATGCTGGAAGGGCACATACAGAGAACCCCAGGAACTGCATATTTGCTTGCAAAGATGAATATGATGTCTGTCTTGTGGGTTTTCTGCCACATGTATGAGATGCCTCATAAATATCAACATTCTTCCCATCAAGTGCTACATTTGTTTTCCATGGTAAGCATTGTTGTAAAAAGACTTATGAAAGCTACAGGGAGAAGAAATACAAAAGAGAGAGGGTGAATTTTTTAATTCTTTTATGTTTTTCTTTTTTTTTTTTTTTTTTTTTTGTAATTCTAAGTAAATATTTGCCTTTACTGGATGACAGAAAGGAAAGACTATATCAAAATACGATAGACTTGGAGTTCTACCTGGCCTCTAAATCAACTCAGTCATTATCTTTAACCTTATCAATGTCCTGAATGTCAGCTGAGCAAGGGAGATAGAAAATTTCAGTAAACAGAGCAGGGAACAACAGGGAGGATGTGGTAATCTAAATCAGAAATCAATCATCCAAGAAACTTTTTCAAATGGAAAAAAAAAAAAAAAAAAAAAAAAAAAAAAAAACACCCACCCCTCCCCCCAAAAAAAAAAAAAAAAAAAAAAAAGGTTTTTTTCCTCTGTGTCCCTTTCATGTGCACCACAGTGTTTCTGCAAACAAAAATAATAAGGGCTCTGAGGTCCTTAAAACAAAGTGAAACATAATCCCTTCATGGAGAGCGCATCAATAAATGAATGGAGTTCGTCGATTTGTTTGGAAGAGCAGTGTCAGCTATGGCTGGGGATCTTAATAATACTCTTATTAAGAATCAGAGCAGTTGAGTTGATTTGTTTTTCCTGTAACACCTGAAGCAACAAAAGTCCAGTGAGAGTGCAAGAAATGGTTTTACTTAAGTCAGACTTTGAAAATCATTTTCCCTTCTTGGCAGCAGCCTGTCAGTCAAGCTCCACAGGAGAGGAAAGGGTCATCTTGCCAATGTAATTTCTGAGAGGAAAGAAGCAGAGCTGCAAGTTACAGAGAAATTAAAACACCATTGAGAGCAACCTGAAAGAAAAAAAAAAAAAAAAATCTGATTTATTAGCTTCCAAAATTACCTTGAGAATTTAATTTTCTTAGCATTGCCACAGCCTGTACTCTAATGGTTGAAAAATCCAGATGCCTGTTTTTTGTATTTTTTAAAAACTTTCTTGCTTATCTAGATGTACAGACTTTCAAGGCAGGAACATTGTATAACCAATTGTTTTGAGCTGTTCTCACACAACTGGAAGTTGCTTGAGCTGACAGACATTATTACTATACAAAAAAAAAAAACCCAACAGACCAGACTTCTAGCTAGTTAAAGTAATATAGCTTCTTTAAAAAGAAATCAGCCCTCTCTTATATCTACCAGCTAAACAGCAGGGTCCTGATTTTTGAAACACTGAAAATCATGGTTCTGTCAATTATTTCTACTTCTTAATTTCATCATGGGTCAATTATAAAACTAGTTTGTATCTTCTTGCAGAAGTGTTTATTTAAACTCAGAGCCCAAGTAAAGTCTTTTACTACAAAATGCAGTAAGTTACACATTAAACCAAATAAACTAGGGAAAGCTTACTGCTTGGCACCACCTCTTCAAAAATGCGAAATTTTAGAAACTGGGTGCAATTTACGGGGAAAAATATTTATCAATCTAACTTCCAGAAACTCAAAAGAACAATTTAGCAACAAGCACAGATAATGTTCTCTTACTCTTCACATATCCTTTCAGTGACTCTACTACAGCAGATTTTAGCACTGCAAATTTAATGTTTATTTAATGCTGATTAAAGGTATACCTCTTAGTAAGCAATGCCTACTAAACATCAGTCTGACAAATATGATTCAAAAATTTCCAAAAAAAGTGTTCATTGGTCTAAAATCCTGCGCCTTATTTGGGATTTGGACAACACTGGTGGAGAGAACACAGGCTGGTGTCTCTGGTTCTAAATATATGCAATATGTGAACCACTATCAAATTATTTGTCTTTCACTACACTGCAAAACCAACTACTGTTTTCTAACATCTGGATACCGGGTTATTTTTAAAGATATCTTGATTCAGTCACAAGTTCATGTTATACCTCTGCAAGGAAAAGTATATCCCACAAGATTCTTTCCCTCCAACAGTTTTACAATCTCTGAATTTTCACAGCTTGTTCTCAGTTCCTTCTTACACCATTATTTCACCAGACTAGAATAATCTGAATATTTCAATTCAAGAAGCAGTTTCTGAAAGAGTAAAATTATCTGCAATTTAAGTGGAATATATAAAGATTCAGTAAGTAACTGGGGACATCCCATCTGTTACTCACTAAATTATTTTCTGAGAGGTTCATTCTCAAAACTACTATTTTCTAAAAGAAAAAGATGGTTTTCTGTTTATAAAGAAATCTCTTCCACATTCACAGCTAACTCAAGATAAAGCTGCACCTACTGCTGGTTTGAAAACCTGCAAGGTAACGTGTTTCAACAAATAACCATTTGTTATTATTGTTTCAACACTGGTCATTATTAAGATTGAATTGCTCTTGACTGTTCACCTTTACACCATATGTCATTTTATTTTAGATTGCAGCTAAGGGTAAATAAGGAAAACAATAAAACTGGGATGATCTGTTCTTTGGAGTAGGTACTTTATGGATTGCAGTTTCTTAGATCAGTCGCAAAATAAAATGAACCATATAGTTTGGGGTTTTGGATTTTTGCTCCTGGAAATTCCTAAAGAACTGTGCTTTGTTTAATAACACCTCATTCATGTTATTTTAACAGGTAAGCCTTGCATAACACCCCCAAAACAAAGCAATTATCTTTTACATAAAAATTCTATAAACCCCTCCAAAACTTTTCTATTAAAATAAAAAGATACATCATAATTCTTAACAATAAGATAAGCATTGACAAAGATAATTATAGTACAACAAACACAGCCTTTTGTATACCTGAGAAATCTCACTTAAATTAATCTAATTACATGGGTCTTAATTTCCACTAAATTTATTTTATATTTAATATAAGTAGTCCTGAATCTTTTAGTACTTAGGTGCTTACTGCCACTTGAAAAACTAACAGTCAAAATGTTTGAATTTGAGAATATATGAGTCATGAACATGGCATCTATGAAATCTTCCAAAAAAAATCATCACTTAAAGTGAGCATGCTGTGTCTTCAGTGAATGCTTGGCTATCTAAAAGCCTGTAATAGCTATATTGCTAAAGGAAAAAGATTGTACACTTGTTAATACCTGTCCTACTTTTACAACCCTATCATTCTGAGCTCTAACAATTGTATATTCAAATTTAACAAGTGAAAAAATCTGTGCCATCCATTGCGTAACTCTTTGGGATCATTTTATTCTTTGGTAATTATACATTATTTCCCAAGCTATCTGCGTCAGCAATTCTATAGACCTTCTATAATTGCCATGTTAATAAGTTTGAGTCAAGAGATGCATTTGATTGAGACACTCCTTCAGTTTGGCTACCGTTTATGGATTAATCACATTGTTTTCTCATTTTGTGGTATGCACACAATGCACCATAACATAGAATTAAAAGGCAAAAAACCCCTACTTATTCAGTAACAAAATTTGTTCTTTTGTTGAGGGTTGAGCTTGGCTGGACACCAGGTGCCTACCAAACCCCTCTATCACTCCCTTCTTCCCAGGCTCAATTTCATTCCTGATTTTCTCTACCTCCTTCCCCCCAGCAACACAGTGGGACAGAGAATGGTACTTTGGTCAGCTCATCACACCTCATCCCTGCCACTCCTTTCTCCTTGGGGGGAGGACTCCTCTCACTCTTCCCTGCTCCAAAGTGAGGTCCATCCCATAGAAGGCAGTTTGCCACAAACTTCTCCAACATGTGTCCTTCCCATGGACTGCAGTTCTTCAGGAACTCCTGTGTGTACCACCATGTGCAGTCCCTTAGGAACAGGCTGCTCCAGTGTGGGCAGCCTGAGGGTCACGAGTATTGATAGCAAACCTGCTGCAGTACAGGCTCCTCTCTTCTTCTGTTGCATCACAAGCATCCCATGGGGATCACAGCTTCATTTCTGCTTCCACCTGCTCTCACAGGCTGAATATATGCTCCACTGTGAACATCCATGGGCTGCAGGGCCAGAGCTGCCTCTCCATGGTCTTCACCACAGTCTGCAGAGGAATCTCACCTCCAACACCTGGATCAGCTCCACCCCCTCCTTCTTTACTGGCCTTGGTGTCTGCTGAGTTGTCTCTTACTCATATTCTCACTTCTTTTTCCAGTTGTTGTTGCTGTTGCAGTTTTTTCCCCTTTTAAAATCCGTTACTCCAGAGGAACTACAGCCATCGCTGGTGGGCTCGGACTTGGCCAGAGGCAGGTCCATCCTGGGGCTGGCTGGCATTGGATACATTAGATGGGAGGAAACTTCTGGCACCTTATCACAGCAGCCACCCCTGCAGCCCCTGCACTACCAAAACCTTGCCACACAAACCCAATGCATCTTGGCGCTCTCCACACATGGCCATATGGACACACAAAAGCCCAAAGCAAAAATGATCAACTGCAATTGAAGATCTAAAGCTGACTGCTAGCAATAAAAAGTGCTCCCTGGACAGACAGTAACAATAAAAACTGGCCACCATTCAGGGTCCATCTAGCTATTGCTTTTAAAGGTAATTGCTGCATCTGCTTCTTGAAGTAGTTTAAATCAAACGTAAAGATTTTGTTTCTGTCCCACTGAATGACAAGCAGCTCTGAGTAAGGAGTGAAAGGGTGTTGAACACAGCTATAACTGGAGTGCACTACCAGGTCAGAAGTGAAGGCAGAAACAGCTGCTTTTTCAATAGACTCATCAGAGCTACTCCATGCTAGCTGCACTTGCCCACAAGACTCCAGCACAGACTATTGTGTTGTGGGGTTTTTTTGCTGTGGGAACTTCACTCTCAAGAAACAAATGGACTGCCTTAACTATTAAGTGTCAATCAGACTGACTATAAGTGTGTGTGGGGGGGAGGAACAATTTTTAAAATGTAATTAGCTTTCATCCTGTGATTGTTCTGTACATTTGTATGGTTTGTATTGCCTCATTTAAGTCAATGAAATTCTGGTAAGAAGAGATGTATTTTTCCACCTTAATATGTTGTAGTGACACTAGCAACCTCTGTTTTTGCATGAAGTTTTATAGTCTTCTGATTATCTTTGCTATACAGAAGGTGATAACTGTTGTAATCTTCTACGCTATATCTATGTCCATTGATTTTAAATCAAATTACTTGTTCAGGTTCTGGATGAAACAAAACAATTATTTTGTTTGTTTGTTTGTTCGGCAATACAGCTGTTCAGTAACACTTTTTAGATGCAAATAAGAATATAGACCTGTGGGCAATCCTTCATTTTCCCTCTATCATTCAGACAGTAACATTGGTTTAATAAATACTTTTTCCTCTCTGTTTATCTCCTTACCTTAATGCCCTGGAAATAAGATTGCCTTACCCAGAGATAGAGGGAACATCCAGGATTGTCACCTAACCATGGAACCTATTTCACATTTCATTGGTTGTGTGAATGAGCTGTGAAAATTGCTTCCTGTTTCTCAACAGCATCAAGACAGTGGTTTGCATGGGAAAGATTTCTTCTGTTTATGTGAAGTAAAAACTCATCCACTAAGTTAATTTCAAAGTCTTAAAACTGCCTTGCATCTTGTTAAGTTTGACCAAATCTATTCTGCCCTGCGAATACACGTTCCCTATCAGAGGCATTACTGCTACTTCTTGTTTACAGCAAGCTACTTGTATGGAAGAAAGAAAAATTTAAGACAAACAAACAAAAACTCACAAAAAACAACCAAATAAGAAAACATACAGCCTAGGTCTTTTCTCGTAAGTGTTGTCTTGGCTTTCCCAAATTGAGAGGAAGCTCTTTTCAGTGTATCAAGGAACACTTGAACAAGGACAGTCTATTTTAAAAAGAAGCCATTTTTATCTAATACAAAACACGCAGGAGAAAAAAAAAAAAAAAAAAGGAAAAAGGCAGCTCAAATAACAGTGTTGGGAGCCTAATTTTGAAAGCTAAGTTAAGACTTTTCATCCTTTTTTCTACAAACATCCTTCCACTTCCCTGAGATACTAATCAGATTTGAAAGTACCTAGTAAACCTGAGAATATTTAAAATTAGTGAAATATAAAATCACACAATGTATTTAAGTCCTTGAAACTGTGTCTATTACCATCAAAACTATGTACATCTGGATTGTATATTTGCCTGTTTAGGCCTTTCAGATTAACTAAAAAAAAAAAAAAAAACAAAACCCACCAAAATTTATAAAAAATCTCAAAATCTAGTGCTCCATGATGTACAAGTTCTTGAGAGCAGAGAGTTGGGAAAATATTTTTGTGGAGAACTAGCCTTCAATTAATCCCTTAAAAATGAAGGGAATTCTAAGCAACTATGAATTCAGTCCTACTTCGAGAAGTGTATGTGCAGCCTTGAATAACCAAAAGCATACCTGTAGTATGCCTGCAAATTGGCATATATTGTAGCATCCTTAAAGCCTTCTATCCAACTTTAGTTCTGAGGACTTTACTTTTTTAGTTTCTGAGGTGGGTTTGTTGCGATTTTCTTTTTCCTGTTGTAAACTAGTTGATTTTATTTTTGAACAAAATCTCTTGCAGGCAGAAAAGTAACTGCCTTCCTGGTTATTTTGTAGCCTGAAATATGGCAGGATAGCTAAGCAATACCACTGGCACAACCTTTGCACAGAGAAATGTCAGAAATTCTTTGAACTTACATACAACCCTGTAATTTACAATAAAAAAAGGGGGAGCAAGGGGTAGAACAGGTCTTAATAATCTATGTAAAAAATATAGTTCCACCATATTTCCAAGATATGTCACATTGTTATGAGAGACTTGAGCTAAAAAGGGAAAAGAAATTTTATTCTTTATCCTGAATAACAGACAGTATGAATAAAAACACTGTACTTGAATGTTTTAGCTAAATGCTGAGCAAATTAAGTTCTTAACTGATGGGTTAACCAGCAATTGGCTAGAAAGATAGCTCTATAAAGTTAAATTATATCAAAGTATATTTTCATATTCTACCTATCCTTAACTGTCAATGAAGCATGAAATCTGTTTGTGATAAAGGTTTGTCCACATTTTACTGCTTTCTTTGAAAACCCTTATTTAAAAAACCTCTTAAAATACCATAATCATACAGCAGCAATTCATATTTTTGTTAGCAGAAATTAAGACAACTTATGCATTATTCAGGACAAAAGCAGAGATTTCACCTCATGCTACCCAGACCAGCTTTCCCTTGGCAAAAAAACAGGTGGTCATCACCTCAACAGAGCATCAGGAACAAGACCTAAAGTGTTCAGCTGATTTCCAAACAAAACACCTAGCATTACATGAGGCAAAGTTCAGTGACTTAAAAAAAAAAAAAAAAAAATTGGCTGGAAGTTTAATGATCCAGCTCTTCAAATGCCACATCTGGAGGAGGAGCTTCCAAAGGAGGGTCTTCCCAAGATGGTTACAGTTGTACTCTGTCTCTGTGAATATGTCTAATAATAGGAGCTGAAAGCAATATGCTGCTGCTTGTGTGTCTGTAGCTGTCAAAGAGAGAGAGCTTGAGGTGCAAGTGTGAGGGAGTGGGAAGGTATTACTCTGTTCCTTTAACCAAAGAGAGGAAATTCAACACTCCAGTTCTCCAGGGAACAGAGCTTATTTGATTCTAATGGAAACAAGAGAAATTTTCGTATTAGCAGAGCTACTATTTTTCTTTCAGAATTGCTGAGAATATCTAGCAGTGAATAACTCTTAATCAGACTTGTTTATTCACATTAAAAGTCAGAGCAGGTCACATTGTTTGCTTGGTGCCATTTGGTCTGCACTTAGTCCTTCCTGAACAGGAAGTCCTTAAGATTAAAGATTGTATTTTTATGGTCCCATGCCTGCCTACCCCTAGCTATTACCTGAAGAGCAACGTAACCAGAAATCAGTTTCTAGAAAGGATATTAACAACCATTAGTATGTGTGTATGTCAGGATGAAAAATAGGAGGAAATCAAAGTAGAGCAATATGGTGAGAGCAAAATTGCAAGAAACAGCAAAGTGATTGTTCAAAATATTGGGAATAAGGTGTATTCAGACAGAGGTATTTTCAATCCAGATGTCAGCAGAGTGCTAGATCACTAGAATGTATTTACATTTAAGCAGCAAATATGATTTAAATGCCCCAAAGCTATTTGCCACCAGACCTATATTTGTGTCCATTTTATGAGGTATGAGGAGTTTAAAGTGCTTGTTCTTCAGAAAAAAACTAGATCTTTTTCTCAGCATTGCAGAAGCCATGGAATGACACAAGAATGAGAAAGAACACTAAACAAAGTGAATGGTATGTCTGGGAATTTCAGGAAGACTGCTTGCTTTCATAAACCAATCATTCTGACAGCTCTATTATTACATGGATATTTATATTTAGATTTTATATTTCTTCTTTACTCACTGTAACTTACTCAAAAAATTAGCTTGACAAGATCTTAAATAAAATGTAGTTAGCATTTGAAATTAAGCCAACTATATACTCTCCTAGTATAGAATAGTTTTGCCATGATACTTTAGGGATGAAATTCAAATGTTCTTCCAAAGAAATTATTTTGTGACAAATCTGCATAAGAAAAACTGAACTTCAATATTTATGCTATGTATTGAATCTGTGTATCACTTGTCATTAATACATTAATGGATGAAGGGGGCTCTAGAGCAATGGCATGGCATTCTAGACAAAACTGCAGGCAGAATGCTCAGCTCATCCAATGCCCTGTGCATGAAGAGGGACAGAGACCACTGCTAAATATGTGGTTGAAACTCCTGATCTCTGAGGACACTGACTACGAAGAAAGTCTGAAGCTGCAAAACCACCTGTATCAGCCTTGTGAATTGCTAGGTCACATATTGCTTTAGTTTACCTAGATCAAGAGTGGATTTATGCACACACTTCTGTTAAATTAGCTAGCATATGTTGATACAGAGTTTTATTATACCAGATTTACAGTGACTGTGGGAGGACAGCCAATATCCAAACCAGAATAAAGTTACATTGTAATTCAACTGTCATTTTCAGCCAGTATTTCCACAGAATAAAATAGTCCTCGCTTCCCATCACCACAGTCACCACTTTACACTCTCCTAGTGTTTTGTTCCTTGTGGTAGCACAATGTTTATTTAGACACACAGTAAGTTACAGGTTAAATTAATCTTTCTCTTTCTTTCTTTTTTTCTTTTTCTCTTTCTTTCTTTCTTTCTTTCTTTCTTTCTTTCTTTCTTTCTTTCTTTCTTTCTTTCTTTCTTTCTTTCTTTCTTTCTTTCTTTCTTTCTTTCTTTCCTTTTCTTTCTTCCTTTCTTTCCTTTCTTTCCTTTCTTTCTTTCCTTTCTTTCTTTTCTTTCTTTCCTTTCTTTCCTTTCTTTCCTTTCTTTCCTTTCTTTCCTTTCTTTCCTTTCTTTCTCTTTCTCCCCATGTTTTTGGAATAGTACAAACTATAAGAAATAAAATGTTTTAGTACTGTGGTATTCAATTTCACAAGTTTTTTCGAAATAATTTCTATCATAGTTCACATTTCAGCTGCTAAAATTTCCCTGCAGGCAGAACTTAATGCCTTGAGAAGTACTGGAGTCTTATATTTACATATTAAGGCAATAAGGAGTTAGAGTATGCACAGAGAAGTCCAGAGACAGGTCTAAAACCCCAATCTTGCCCAGAGAAGATAATATGCTAGGAGAAGTGAATCATCTTACATTCATTATGTACTAATAATCTCCAGCACTAGTAGTTCTACAAAAATGTTATAGACAAGAAGGATCCTGTCTTCCTTTAAACATCTTGTAAATGTTCAGGTCAAAATAATAGTTCATTCTTGAGAAGATGCAGAGGTGTTCATGCTACGGATGTTTACTTGCCCTTAAGCATCTCAGACTCCCTTTTCTATCAGACATTTGCAAAGAAATGGTTTCATTAAGCAAACAGGTGAGATGAGACTTTAATAAATTAAACAAGTCTAAAATAAACGCTTATTTAACTGCTGAAGTTGTTTGTGAAGAATAAAAGGTTTTAATCAAACTTGCCATCAACACTTTCAAAAGGAAAATCCATTTTTCAATTGTGGCTTGGTCAAATTCTTTGAAGTATTAATGCAACCCTGAGAAACTGACTATTAGTCTCCAGCAATTGCTGGACATTAGACACAACAAAAACAGGAAAAGTTCAAGAGTCTCTGTTGACTTTCCGCTTGATTGTAAGAAACTACTCACTTTCTGGGTTTTCTTTTTTGAAGTGGAATTTTATACAGCAAGGCCAGGCTTTGGGGGCTTTTTGGTGGTTTTTTTCTGTTGTGAGGTTGGTTTTTTTTTTTAATTTCCTTGATACACAAAATTCCCACCAACCTGTGCTCTCTCTTTTATTTCAAATGTGAAAGACTGCTTTTTGAATTTAATGCACACACTGCTAACTCCATTTAATTCAAAGGCACGGCTTCAATGTACCTGAAAGGAAAACCTGAAACATCATTGCATGATCAGAAACAAATCTGGCTGGCAATTACAGGTTCTTGTGAAATATCATGTCAATTAACCAGTGTCCACCTATCTAGAGACACAGAAGTACCACATGTTCTTGTCACAAACTTATTTATTGTGCAGTACATTGCTGCATTGTGTCAACACTCAGATACACTTAAATAAGGAGCTCTCAGATAGCCTTTTCCATTATTTCCAGGGAAAAAAACAGCTGAGTAAAAATATTTTCCCATAGATCTAAAATGCTAGGGGATAATCCAGTAACATTAGTAAATTTGCATTGCAAAACAGAGAAAAGGAAAGAGGGAGTTGCACTAGCACGAGGATATTCCACACTGAGGCAGTCTGACTAAGAAACATCCCATAAAGTAGACACACACTTCACACAATATTCATATACTCAGAGGACTGTTCTTTTATGAGTGCTTTAATACTTTGGGATCATGTGTGTTGTTTTAGAGTTGCATTAGTCACACCCTGGGGAAATGTGAGCTTCCACGTCTGCCCATTTCAGTGCTGCCTTACCTTGACCCACAGAATTTACCACATTAAGAGAGGATTTAAATCTTGATTATTTTCACCTGTTGGCTTTCAATCTTTTGTTTTTTGCCTAAGAGGTCTGCCCTCTAAGAGTGATACAGTCCATAAAACTGGTGACCTTTGCCTGGCTTCTTGATTTAAGCAGAACAGAGGAGTAAAGGGACTTTCATGCAGTGGTAGGAGAAAAAAAAAATTATAAAGCAAAATTTTTTCAATTCCTTATTCAAGTGAAAGGATTAAGGAAAGCTCTTTCATTTCCATTCTTATTGTGAGGGTGAGCACAGCTGCTTCCCATGCTTTCCTGCACCATCCAGCTCCCACTCATTGAGAGCTAGAGCGTAGGAGCACCCTGCTTGGACATGCCAGTCTGTTGCACATCCTGTTGGTTTAGGGGTTCCCTAAACTCCATGTGACTCCATACTGCCCCATGTATAGAAAAAATTCAGTTGTTCTCCTGTTTTCTGTCCAGAGACAGAGAAATGGAAGCAGAATAAAAAAAAAATCTTCTACATTTCTATTCCTAAACAAAACCATCCTTAACTTTACAAAACTGCTTAAAACTTCATACAGTTATTTGGAAGAGAAAGATATCTTTGCATCCCACAGAGAAATCCCCAAACCTTTTTGCTGTAACTGCATGTTAGGAAAATCTGTGTTGTTCATTTCTGGGAGTAGCTCAGTATACTTGTAACTCGAGAGGATCTGGATTCCCAACCTTGTGATGTACTAAGTGATGATACATCACTTCATTCAGACTTTCTATGACAGGGAAAAGAACGTGTGAGAAATACTGAGAGGACGTAGTAAAAGAAAAGAGAGAAAAATAATTTTTTTTAAAAATTATGTCAATTAAGTAAAAGTCCTCCTGTTTCCACTTCTTTGCCTTAGATTTTTGCATCTTATTTTCCTGTGCTTTTCCCCTCTCAAGATTTTTCATTCCAAATCTTATCGAAATATAAAAAACTAGAAAATTCCATAAGTTTTCTCACTGTTTCCAAGACAAAGTATACTATAGAAGGACTCAGGAGCTTTTAAAGATTCACTAACAGAAAATCCTCAGGTTCACCTGACACCTAGTTGAGGTTTAGTAAAATCCAAACAAAATTACTTCATGTAACAATAAACAGGGAAGGAATTTTTGACAGGAGAAAAGACATCAGAGTCATTAGAGGAGGTGAAGGTCAGTGGTCAGAGGAGAGGAGGGATGGTAATATGAAAGCACAGCAAAGGACGACATAAATGGTCCTGCTGCAGTAAGTCTGATAATGATGTAGTTAGTCTAAATGAGGAAAAGATATTTAACAATCAGCATAAATGAATAGGTTTAGGAGGGTAATCAAGAATGGAATTGAATTGGGAGGAGCATGGGAGGAACAGAAAAACCCTTAGAGGTTTTGGAGAAGATTTATTTAAACTGAAACTTCAGCTGATTTGTATCTCAAGAGAGAACTACAGTATAATAGCTCAAAATATACCTCTTCTTTAATATTGCAGAATACAGCGGCAAATGTTATTATACAAATATCTCCTTAAATACCTATCCCAAGATATCTTTAATGCAGTTCACAATATTGGATTATGTACATTAAACAATCACAACCCCAGCTCAGTCCCGTGGCAAAATACAGTAGCACCTCTGTAATTCAGGACCTATAATGCAAAACAGTAATGCAAGAGATTTATTTGGTTATTGTTGTTGTTGTTCTGTTTGTTTAATTTTAACTGAAATAAAATGTCAGCTGTGAAATGGAGATATCTAAACAGTTACTCTTTCTTTTTAATTTCTGAAAGGGTGTCTTGACTAGGTGACTTGTGTAACCTAGGTTTAATTAAACATTGTACTGGGGGGGGAGTGGGGGGGTATATGCCCAGCTCTGCCTTTTTCTTCTAATGATCTGTTTTCCTTTTTTCATGACTGTTTCCCATTTCCTCTTGATGTCATAGCCACTGATGTTATTCTCTCAAGCAAACTGTTAGTTTCATCTATCCCAGTTGCCCTTGCTATTGTTCTCCCCCTCTTTGTATTGCTGTCCTTATGTGTCTTATGACCTTATTACTGTGCAACTCTTAACCTTTACTTTTGGCAACCATTTACAGGAAAGACATGAAGTTAGTGAGATGACCAGCAATAAGCTAAACATCTTAACTCTCATTACTGACAGCTGGTGCCTGAACTATGGGATTTTTAAGGTACAAATGAGGAGAAGTCCATACAGTAAACAAAAAGTCTAATGGTAAATGACAAAGTTTTACCCTGTAGAGACCTGGACAGTGATTTACTGCAGGGATCACTGTTACTCGGAGATTTATATAAGATTATGGCCTGGAAGAGAACATGCTTAATTCAGCTCACAGGTGCAGAGTACAGGCAGGCAGGGAATTATTAGACTAGGATGGGATACCAAAGTCTGATAATGTCAGTGTAGCTGAATGAAAATATGGAGATGAAGTAGAGGTAGAGTGAAAAGACAAGTAGGAGAAAAGACAAGGAAAATAAAAAGGCAGAAAACAGTTTTTCTCTGAAATGTATCCTCATAAAAGTTCTTACAGGTGCTATATTTAATATTGGACCACATTCATACTGGGAAGTGGCTAGAGTGCAGGCAGAGCTTGTGGCAAAGCAATGCCTACAGTGCACCACAGACATCATGCCACCATACAGACTTACCTGAAACCATTCTGCCAAGCTAAGTTGGCGACTAATAATGGTGAACCAACATCATTAGGGCTCCCAGTGTGTCACAGCACACCAAGTGAATTTTGCAGATGGTGTCAAAACTCTGGATTAGTAGCTAAACAAATTAAGTTTTCATGGCAGGTTTCTACTCCTTGCAATCCCACATGAGTGTTTCAGGATGGGCATAGCTGCTTGGGTAAGTGTTTATTAGAAAAGTGAAAAAAAGTTATAAAAGATCCACAGTCTGGGTAAATAACAGAAGCTGAGTCTAGGGAAAACAGCATCTCTTCAGTTGAAACCTATGAGAACAGTAATTTCAGTAATTTTGTGTGTAATGAGGCTTTTTCTTCTTGCGCTGTTGTCATGGTTGCATGCTTACACATTCATTAGTTTGTCCTTTGCTAAAAATCACTGATAAAAACCAGAAAATGCTCTCACATCTCCAAAAGGCCTTGAGTCTTTCTCAACTTGCTTCCTCCCCAGCAAAAAAATTTCCCCATAGCTAACCTTGAAGACACTGAAGTCTAATTAAGATGTAAATGGGGGGGAAAAAAATCATATTTGCTTATCATGATATTACCCTCTTTAATATTCTGATGTTGTTCTCTAACAAGTGAACAATTTTCTTTCAGTAGCTGGCTCATTTGACTTAAGGAAAGCTCGAAAAATCTTTTTGGCCACTATTGCTTGGGCATCTTGCCAAGTCCATCTGCAGCAGCAAAGCTACTACATGAAGCTATGTTATTTAATTTGCTTAATTTTTAAGTTATCTTCTTTAGTGTCTTTTTCTTATGCCTGTGCTACCTTATGACCCTCTGTTGTTTCAGGACAATGAAGATCATCCTCTGAAAACAGTTCAGCACTTTTCAGTGCAGCACAGCAGAGATCTTTAACAGTCCCAAGCAAGACATTAATGACTATACAGAATCTAATACAGAAGATCAAAAACTGCACTATAATCAGGGATCTTTAAAGTACCCAAGAAGACAGAGCAAAACACAGATGAAGGCAAAAGGTAGTTTTCAGTGGGAAAAGAAGCTGAAGAATAAAGAAAAAGTAGAGGGAAGGAAGTGTGAAGGCTTTGAAGTTGAGCCACAACTCAGCTAACACTCTGATTTATACACACGATCTTTCTTATTCTTTCCCACAATAAATCACTATTGCATGAGAGGTTTTGGTACCTAATGGCTGCACAGGAGGAATTCTTATGTCATTTTTCATTTATGTTGGGTAAGCCTCCCTTCTAACTCTTCCCTTACATATTTCCAGAATATGTTTTCTACTTTATTTGCTGAAAAAGATCCTTACCTAGTGCAAAATTGGCAAATTGAGATTGTATTTTCAAGTCTTGTTTACCATGCCAAGATAGAATGCATAGTGTAATATCTATTTTGATAGTAGGGATGTAGGAGAGAAGAATAAGTAGACGTTTAAAAAAATGAAGGCTTACACAAATGTTTCATGTTTAAAGGTGATAAGGACATCTTGTACTCATTGACAGCACTGTAAATTTCTCCACTCTGCCAAAAATTGGGGAGCCAGAGCAGAGTTAATTCAGTAAATAAATTTCCATTCTCGTGAAAAAAATGCTGTAATTCAGAACTGAGGCCTGAGGTACACAGAAATATTATAATGTCTTACTATTAGACTCCAAGTGTTCAATTTTGCTAAGTCTTACGCATCACCTGTTACAATTATTCCTGGTCTGAGGTGGGTAAGTTTATTTACCTGGGAAGTACTGTAAGACATGATGATTCAATCATAAACTATGAGAAGGCCCATGGTATTTTGAGCAATTTGGGTGAGATTGTGGAGGAAGTTATAACAGTATCAAAAGTTAAAGCTCATTGAGGCAACAATCTCTGCTTTTCATGTGGGGTATCCATATTGCTTAAAAGGCCATTGTGCTGATTTGAAATAGATCTACATTTCTTTATAGTGGTTAGCACAGGGCTGTGTTTGGATTTGTACTGAAAACAGCTTGGCACCATGTCAACCTGTTTTTGTTATTGCTGAGCAGGGCTTAGACAGAGCCAAGGCCTTTTCTGCTTCTTGTATCGTTGCACCAGTGAGCAGGCTGGTGGGGAACAAGGAGCTGGGAGGCAACACAGCTGGGACAGCTGGCCCCAGCTGACCAAAGCAATATCCCTTATAATATGATGAGGTGCTCAGCAAGAAAACTGGGTGGGAAGGTTGGTGGGCAGTGGGGGGGCACCGCTCAGGGCCTGGCTGGGCATGCATCAGCTGGTGGCGAGAATGTTTCCTTTGTATTACTTGTATTTCTTTGGGGTTTTTTTTATCTGTCCTTGTTAATTTTCCTCTTTTCCTTATTATTATTTTTATTGTTGATCATAAGTTATTAAACTGTTTTATTCTTGGCCCACAATTTTCTCACCCCATCCCACTGAGGGGGGAGTAAATGAGGAGTTGTGTGGCGATTATTTACCGGCTGAGTTTAAGTCATGTTCAGAATCGTGTTAGAAAATTCAGCTTCTGTCATCTAAACTGTCCCTGAAAGATGATGGAAATGCATAGAAGGCACTAGAAATGAGACATAAGACACTAGACAATGAAATTCTAAATCAATAAATTTTTCAGGCTGTCAGGCAAGGACAGAAAAAGACAATGTTGCCTAATGTTAGAAAAATAGCCTAAGAAAGCAATATTTCATTAATCAAAAAATTTACAATACCCTTGTCATTGTCAGTCAGGATGTTAAAAAACTGGAACATCTACTAGCACACAACAACCATTTGTTTATGACATAAAAAATAATGCGAAAAGGTGGTTTCACTTACACCCTCAAGTGTAAGTGCCTTCACTTACAATTGAAATAACTTTTATTTTTATTATGAAGTAATCATATTTATCTTCTTATTATATAATGAAATAACTTTATTTAACCTGAGCAAGTGAAATTACAAAGGCAGCAGAGATCTTCTATCATTTTTTATTTGTATTTCTAAGTGTAGAACAGTACAAGAAAAAAAAATAAAGTACAGCTCAACACATATAAATACTTATAAATATTCATATGAGTGTAAATATACACATTATACATACATATACACATGTACATGAAACCTATGCACACCTGTCATAGGTTGCAATGCAAAATGTAACCAAAACTCTGCATTCTATCACCATCTGATGAAACTGGGGTGTGGGAGGTGGTGTAATTGTCTGTCAATGAAAAACAGCTGGGTCAGTTTTCTTATCTCTTCCACAACCCAGCCTCCCTCCAGGGAGAGATCTTCTGCTAATGGGCCATTGAGTCTCACTGATAGAATTACAGTGCTCCATGGGAAATGCTCCATCCAGAGGGAGGAGCCAAGCATTCCTACCTGGATAAAAATCTGAGATTTGGGACACCAAGAAGTTTTTCCACTGGATTCTCAGAGGAAGATCAGGCCCATCTATCATCACTGGATCTTCAGTGAAAAAACTCCACTTTCTCCAGAAGCATCACTTCAACAGAGCCACATCTGCCACTAGGACTGCAGTCACCATTGAATGGGACTGCCACCAACATTCTGATCCACAAGGTGTCAGGTTGTATCCTGACTCTGTCAGTGGGTTTTGTTTGTCTTACTGCATGAGTTTTTGTTTTATTGTTTATTTTAGTTCCCCTAATAAGGAACTGTTATTCCTATTCCCATATCTTTGCCTGAGAGCCCCTTAATTCCAAAAGTTATAATAATTGGGAGGGAGGGGATTTAAATTCTCCATTCCAAGGGAGGCTTCTGTCCTTAGCAAACACCTGTTGTTCAAACCATGACAACACCCCAGTCAGTATCACTACATTTGTGCTGCTTCTATCAAATGCTACGATCATTTCTGATGGAGATTTCAAATCATTCCCCAGTCTGGAACAGAAATATCTGTACTTAATTTTGCTTCTAAGCCTTTCCTCCAGTGTTATGACACTTCCACGGGGGTGCCTGCACATTTGGGTACCACTTTGTGTATTCCACCATTCAGGCTCTTAGAGTGAGTAGTGTGACAAGTACAGATGTCAGCAGTAACCACAGTGAGCACACACAGACACACTGGTGAGCTCCCCAGGTGCACCCCAGGAGGGAACACAGACTGCACTTTCCCCCTCCCTGTGTCACTGACAGGACGCTTCTGCTCTGCTGTCACCCATCTCAGTAAAATCCTGTCATTCCTTTTTCCAGTGCTACTTGTAGCTGCAGGCAGCAGACATGGGGAAACAAAGAACTTGCGTCAGATACCTTCTCTTAACTGAATTCAAGGATTGCCATAGATTATGTCCAAGTCCCATTTAAACCAAAAAAGCCCCAAATCTGCTCCATTGAAGAACTGATTCTAGCTTGTACTAGTTCTTGCTAAGGGTACATAAAAGGTTAGTTCAGGATCACATTATCACTTTGTAGGTAGAGAGGGCAGTCTGTTCACTAGAGGAGATGCTTTCACTTTGGCCCCAGAATGTAGAGACCGTGTATTTTATTGTATTAAAACTGTGCAAATTCAGTAATAAAATCATCCCATTATTACAATGCAAGTTAGGTGTATCCATTGAATCATGGTAAATCATTACATAGTCTTATCTCAAAAATCTGAAAAAAACTTGATCATTTTTTTCATCTGAACTTTAAAGGAAAGTATTATTTTATTTTGCCTTAGAAGCCAAGAAAATTTATTCATATGTCTAAGTCTTTTAATATGTAGTCACATTATTAAAAAATGCACAGTTTACAAAAAATATGAATGTACATATTGTAAGTAGTATCTTAAAAGTGCTGTATATCCAACCAGAACTGATGCTTATTCAGTCTGTGCATGATTTGATTACAATTCTTAATAAAAAGCACTTACTACATTTTGGTGCAGCTGACAAAAATAAAGAGAATGGTTGTTATTGTGAAGACAGTTGAGCTCTGGGACATCAGACCTTGTTTTAGTACCCTGGATCAACCACAGAGCTTCCCACAGTGTTTCCATTTGACTTCAGGCGAGATTATTCACCTACCCTGTGATTCAGTTCCCCAGATACAAAATAAAGACATTTTCTTATCTCACTGGGGTGTTATAATGACAAAACTGAATAACTGTGATGTGCTCACATGCTAGAGCAGACAGCCACGGAAGTACTTAGACCGCCAGTAAGACATACAACCCAAAAGTTTAACTCAAATTATCTGATACATTCTAAGGGCTCTTATCTTTAAAGGGTAGCCTTTCCATAAGCAAACCAAATGATCTAGTCTCAGGCTAACTAGGCTAAGTGGGATCTTTCTTCTTTCCTTTGAACAGGTTTCAAAGTAAAACAAGATAAGCAGAAGCTCCTTAGAGGACCTCTCTTCACAGAGAGC
This sequence comes from Certhia americana, assembly GCA_018697195.1. NCBI lineage: Eukaryota > Metazoa > Chordata > Aves > Passeriformes > Certhiidae > Certhia > Certhia americana. The sequence goes on along the minus strand of CM031857.1, from coordinate 80,791,677 downwards.
TGGGATGTGACAAGAAGCGCAAAGCATCTCTAATTTCAGGAGCAAAAGCTTTAGTTTGGTAGGGTGAAACGTAGTGTTTACATCTACAATAGATAAAAGAAAGAAATTCCCCAGTCCTCAGGGGATGTGCTACAGGGAATTCTTTTCCCTTTGTTTTCTCTTTGTTTTAAGTGCAGACAGATGCCAATCAAAGAAATATGTAAGCTGCAGGAATTCAGAGACTTTCCATACAGTATTAAAACATACACCTCTGCTTTCTCTTTATAGATGGATCCATTCATGTGTAGTTTCTAGCTGCTGAATAAATAATCACCTTGAAAACTATTTTTTATTAATTGATTAGCACTAAAAATATACTGCTAGTAAGCTTTTCAGAAGTTGTTTTGGCTGTAAATTGATATTTAATCTAATTTAAATGCCTGTCAATGTTGGGTTGTTTTTTGGTGTTTTTGACAAAATAATGACAATATTGAAGCATAAAAACATAACTCTATAAAAAATACTTTTAAAAATTGGAATTTCTATCATGTTCTTAAATATGACTTACATTTTGTTCAATAATAATATCATCCTACTCTCCACAGAGTAATGCATCTCTTAACATTTGTGCATGCACATTTTCTTTAGAGGCTGACAAACAATTTTCTCAGTAAATTTTTGTGTTCTGAGAATGAGTGAAAACTGATCATTCTTTCAGAAAGCAAGGCACTTTAGAATGAGTTCTAATGCTTTGTTCTCAGTATTTAATACTTGATATAGAAGCAGTTCTCCAACACAAGTAATATTATATACACTGCCTTCACTACAGTGACACACACTAATTGTATGTGTGCTCAAACTCCTGTCTCAGGCAGTTAATCATTTTTGCATCAAGGCTCTCTGGAGAGACTTATAGCACCTGCCAGTAGTCCTCTCAATAAAAGTAGACTAATAGCCATCACTGTTCTTTAGCACACACTGAAGGAAAGCATCTATATCTTAATGGGTCAGACACATTTGTATGCTTTACCACAAGTTCGTGTCCCACCCATACCAACCGTGAATCAACCTCATCACCTGACATATTTACTGTTCTGAAGGTAATAAAAGATTGGTATGTCATCCTACTATTGCTTTGCCACTGGGGTGCATCTGGAGCGTGTCATTTGAGGTCACAGACCTATTATCCAGCACAATAGCGTGAAGCAGATCACCCTGGTGTAGATGTGTTATTAAGCCAGGAAGAAATTTCAGCAAGGGCCAATACCATCCAATACAATGAGAGATACAGCTTTTTGTTGTTCCTTTTTTTTTTTTTTTTTTTTTTTTTTAAGAGTAGAAGTTGCAGAAAAGGTATCAGAGAACCCATCTGCATAAGCAAATTTTTATAAGTTGCTTGACATCTTTCAATCTTTGTCTTGAGTCTCTATACCTGCCCAAAATTTCAAAAAATTAGAATAGTGGCTATAAAATAGAACATAATGTCAACAAAAACAACATAATTTATGGAAATTAAGTGCCTAACCCTGACATACAAAAATGGGATCATTAGTCTAGATCAGGAGTAAAATTTTGCCGAGAATTTACCAAGGTCTTTAAGTTGTGGCACTTCCTGCCCTCGCAGGTTATAAGGAAGAACAATGGCATGAAGCACTTGTCCAAATATGAGGAAGTTGAAGAAACATTGGTGTGGTTCAAGAGATCTCAGTAAAATAGTTAAGCAACTCTGACTTAATGTGTATCATTTAGCAACACACTGAATAACACAAATACAAAGGAAGAGTGCTATCCCTTTGATTCTCACTGAACACTCAGATGTCCACATATAAGGGTAGCAAAAGCACAAAGAAACCCCAAACAATATTTTTTGCAACTGTAAACCTCCTAATTTAATCTCCTAGAATGACTGTACTACCTAGAAAAAAGTGAGGAAAAATTCCTTCCACTCGTTCTTCTCTCTCCTGGTTATCCTAAACAAAACAAACAAAAAAATCTCTAATAAACAATCTAGTTTTTCAGAAAAATTAAATACAGACACTTCTTCTAAAATATTTAAATTTAGAGTTCAATAGGGAGCTTGATCCGGGCTGTCTAATTCTTTTAGAACTCTGGGGGAAAACTGTACTGTCTATTAAAACCCACTACATTAATTTAAATGAAAAAACTCCTGTAAATTAATTGTGTGTGTCCTTTTGAGGCATTTCCTGCTCTGCCACACAGAGGGGCCAGAGACTGTGAGTCCAACCACCTCAGACTGAACCTACTGCAAAAGTGGCTGCTGGTAGCAAAGGGGCTGACTTCCAGGAGGAAATCAGCGTCACCCAACCTGAATTAGCCTAATGGAACATGATGTGACTGCAGCTACCTTTCTGAGATGGGCAAAGGAAAGCCCTGAGCTGCTCCACTTTTCCTGGCCCCCTAACTGGGGGTGTGCAGTGCATGTACAAGTTAACCAGCTCCATTCTTCCCTTGGTTCGATGGGATCAGCCCTACACCCACCATTGTTCGAGGGAAGGGTGCAGGACACAGACTGCAAGATTGCTACCCAGATGTTTCAAGCCACCCACAGAAAGGCATCAATGGGCTATAAATTTGTAAGGGGAGAGAAAGATTTGCAAAAGAATTGAAGGCAACCATAGGGAGAAGCTGGAATAAAAGGAGCTCTGCTGGGGGTAGGGTACCGGTAGATGGACAGGCTGGGGGCTTTCCTGTTGCAATCTGCTCCCTGCTAGCCATGAATTTTAACCACTTGTACACAGAGTGATTGCTTTCCTTGTTTGGACTTCTATTGACACACAGCCACATAGTCAGACAAAGGTCAGAATTACCAAAATACCATAAACTGCCTACACACAACCTTTGAAAAAGGGAAGCATCTGGCTTACCAACGTGGGGTTTTTTCCAAATTTTTGTGTAACCATATTGGGGATTTTCTCTGCTTTTTTCTTTAAATTCCATGCAGTGTTAACTTTCATAGGTGATTATATTCTTCCTTTTATGTAAAGAATATGTTCTACTTTTTTTTGTATTTGCTTTAAGTACTAATTACAAAGAAGGAGACAATTGTAATCCTAGACAATTAATACTAGACAATTTAGCAAACAAACTTAAAGTTCTGATTTCACCTTTTTTTTTTTTTTTTTCCTTTTTTTACTATGGAATAATAACATTTTTTCTACTAAAGTTCAGTTTGTAGGTTCACAAATGCAAGAAAGGACAAGTATTTTTATTTGATCTCAAACACACCACAGATATGTTCTACCAGCGAGAGCCATGGGCACATATGTACCAGCAGAGCTTGCACCAGCAGGACTTGGATGTCTTCCTTCTCCTGGGCCTCAGTGCCTCATGCTACCTAAACTGCTCCCAGTGCAGCCCAGTTTCTCAACTGGATTATGTTATACAGAGCCACTAATTATCCTGTGATTTCCTATCACATTTATTGGCAGAGGAGATCACTGCTGTCCTTTTCCATTTGTTGCTTATAAAGAGTGAAGTGTGTTCCTGAGGTTTTGCCAAAGCATGAATGGCCACACCTGACTCAAATTTTCCTTAGATTTTCCGATTTATCAAATAAGGACAGAGGCTCCATGGCTTTTACTCTGATGAATAACTTTTCTGCATATCTTATTGCAGAAAATAATTGTGAAGAAATTTGCCACCAGGGTTATCTTCCAGGGCTTTTTCATGCAGAAGATGAATCTTGGGTTTTAACCTTTAACTCAAGAATCTTAAAAATTAACTGCAACTAAACTCAAGAAAAATCAGCACGACAATAAAGTTTAAGATAGTTCCATTATCTGACCTAAAATTTTAAATTTGGTACAATATATATTAAAGGAAATTACTCTGAGACAGAAACCCCTCCTGGTATAATGTTCTCCAGATGATCAATAAAAGCCATGTATTGTATCACAGAAGTTTGACCAGCATAGTTGCAGAGGAGGCCTGTGCAGTTCATTACAAAAGCCCTTTGGGGACAGACAGCCTTGTTTCTAAAGTGTTATTTATCATCAGAAAAGCAAAAACCTATTATGTATCATGGCATCTGACATTAGGGCCTACGCATATGCACAAGACAGAAATACTTTAAAACACCTGACATTGAAGTAAGGAAGTTATATTAGAAGTATTTGTTTAATTTAGAGCAAAGAACACAGGTTGTTCACTTTATATGAAATTTCACCCTGAAGCAGCCACACAAGACAACATGATTGCATGACAGACCACAAAAGCCACGCAAATAACCAGTGTCCTTTGGTCATAATACTTATAATATGAACAGAAGGTTCATAGCCAAGATGACAGAAAAGGTCCAGTTGTATGGATGGATCCCAAGATCCAATTGTATGGGATGAATACAGACTCTGGATTTCACGGAGCATCAAGTTAGCTGATATTCTTAGTTAGAAAAGCACAGTTAGCACTGGACATGTAAGGTTTACTTCCCTTTTTCAGGGCTTAAAAACTTGCAGATGTCACCAAGTATAAACAAACAGACAAACACACAAACCACTAGACTGGATCTTGAGGGCAAGTAATTTATATTATTTGTAGTCTTCAAGCCCAGGGTACTATGATTGTGCTTGATGTTCCCTATCCCATTATGTGCCTTCTACAAGAAAACCCAGTGGCTGGCATTGAGTTTTCAAGTTATTTTTAAAGCCTGCATTATGCATGTAGAGTAAGATTTTTAAGGACAAGACATTTTGAAGTACATTACATCTGACTCAAACTAACAATGAATCTCTCTGTGGTCTTATTGGATGAAAAGGAAGTCTTGGGTGAACCTGTTCTCTTTAATCACAGTGAAATAATACTCTTTGATTTTCAGTGCATGTCATTCACAGTTATTTATAGGACAATGCTGGAAGTCAAAACAGTCATCAAGGGTTAGTAGATATTAGACTTAACATCATACGTTTTCATTAATGGCCTTAAATGAACAAGTAAAGAAATACTCCAGTGATTAAGGCTATTAGAAAACTAGTCACTCATATCAGCCACCAAACACAAGTCTCAAATTTCCATTAAAAAAGTATTTTCTGTCTTAATGAATGATTATTTGGTCACAATACGATTTTCTGAAAACAGCTAAATTATGATGCATCACTAAGTACTGATGACTCAAAAATTTAATTGCCTGTGTCAGATTCTCTTCTTAAAAATCATGCTCTAGAATCCAAGCAGCTAAAACTATTATTTCTACAAATATATCTAATTTTAAGCAACATTACAGTCTTTTAAAAGCCCATTGCCATCTGCTCTGTCAAAGTAATAAATGAAGAAGTTGGATTTACATGTGGCACTCTGTTAAATGAGGTAAAGTTCAGAACAGACTTTTGCTTCCCAGCAGATGGGGATCTCCCAGCAGGGATGGAAGTCAACAAAGAGGGTAGTAGGGGGTTTCCATAAATTCATGTGATCCCTGGGCAGAACTAAATGGATTAAATAACAAGGATTCTAGGAGTTAAGCTGTATCTTGTTATACTAAGATGTCTCTGCATATTAGGAATACAACAGTTATTCATCCTTTCTCGATAAAATAGAAAAAACATACTATGCTTTTACTTTGACTTTTGATCTTGTTTTTCCTTGTGCCTTTTTGTGGAACTGCAGAGCATGAGGCAAACTATAAATGTCTTCTACACAATAAGAAGATATTCAAAAGTCTATATTATCATAGAGAAAGACAAAAAGTGTCTGTGGATATCATTCAAGGGTCTCACTCTAGTATCCTAAAAGCTGCTAATAATAGTCATTGTTCATTAACATTGGATCACAAGATTTATTGTTATAGGGTTTTTAAAAGGATTTTTAATATTATTTATCTTTTTGTGACAGCAAAAGTGAACCAATTTGCTAAAATTTCCCTTGTTTTGCAGACTTCTATTTATCACCCAGATTCATCACATTTGAGAAGTTAGCAGTCAAACAATAGTGTTTAAAAATAAAAATATTAATGGGAAAATGATTGGATGAATACAACATGTCCTTTAAAATTATTTGTATGTTTGTGGGCAAAGAAATCCACAAAGAGTTTAGGTTTTTATTTTAGGGCCTTTGAGCTTGAACAAGAAATTGAATAGCCAGTATTATAATGCATCACAGTGAACAGATATGTTTGCCTTTGAATAGTCTTTCATATTCGCTTTTGACAGCATATTCCAAAATTAGACTCCTGAATTTTTTATGCTTTGTCTGACATAGTTTCTGACATTCCTTAAACAAGCACCTGATCTGGAGTAAGGATTTTAAACTTGACTTGTTTATTTGTTTGTTTAAATTTACTCTGACTGAAATCATGCCATTATTTGCATCAGTGATCAAGTTGTCTGTTTCCTGTATTATTGAATGATAAGGCTGCTCCTTTCTCACTGTTTCATGGCATTTGTTTTCAGCATATGAAAACCAAAATTTGCCTGCTGGCGGTTTCAATAGGTTGCACGAGCTTTAAGAAGCACAGGTTACTTGCAGTGCAGCCTATTTGAGATGCTGTATTTCACTTAGTTCCAACTCAGACAAACACAAGGAAAGAAAGTGTTTGCTCCTGTATCAGAAGTAACAGACATTTGTTTAGTATGAATGATATTTTAATTAAGAAAAATTATTTAAAATTATACCTGATGTTTATAGAGAGGGGTGTTTCATTTTAGGCACAATACAGATATATGCCCATCAACACCAATACATATATCCACACAGGAATTTTGGATGGTTTTAATTAGAGAGACATCTACAGGGTCTGTGTCACCTGATTGCCTGACTGCTGAAAAATAGTTTCTTCACTTAGGAATGATGATTAATTTAGAAATATAGAATAATTAATATGACTGTTGCAAGTCTTAAAATGTTGCTGTTTACAGACTTTTCTCTTTAAACATCTTTTGTACTTTATCTGACACTAAACCTCATGAAGGATAATCCCTTTCCCAAGGAGGCAATACATTTCCAAGTCCTTTGTTAAGGTGACAGGCTAGTTATTCTACTCCCATCAGCCCTCTTTTTTCTCATATTGCCAACTCTTAGCATGTGAAATAAGTTTGGGCGGGGGGGATCTCTTTGTCAAAATGTATTCATTGCAGTCTCAACCAAAACTCTGGCACACATTTATTTTCATGTCTCCTCTAAAAAGCATAGAGCAATTTCAGCAGCTGTTAACTTTAATCTGAATGACTTTGGGTCTTCTGAGAAGAAAAAAAATGTCCAACAGAAGAGTGTAATGTGATAGAAATAGGCTGCCCAGTCTCTTCAGGAGTAGTAGGACCAATTTCCTACTGCAAAAACATGATAAGACATTCATTTCCCAGACAAATGATAGGCTATTGATGGTTGATTTAGATGAATCTGTAGATCAATCTGTAGATGAATGAGCATCTACAGACAAGGTAATGGTGAGACTGTGGGAGTATCAGGCTGCAAGCTTCAAACCTCTCACACATTTTTGTTTTCACATTCAGCTGAGCTGTCTTTATATTTGTCCGCCAGTTTTTTAGTGTTAGCCTGGTTATGAGTGGATGGGATAGTTCAGGCACAGAAATATTTTTTCTGCTTCTATTTTGTTTGAAATATGTGTATTTCAAAGAAGGTTTTCCAAAACATGGAGCCTTTTTAAAGAAAACTGCAACAATAGAGATGAGTCTTTCATTTGCTTCCCCTGAATTAAACATACAGTTCCTATTGTTTTCAAAAATGAAGGATCATGTTCATGATGTGTTTACAAGACAATACAAAGGGAAAGCAGAAAACATAACCAAAGTATAAATATCTCTATGCACCTATCTATATATAAAAAAAAAAAAAAATGTAAAGCAGTCTGTTTGTTCCTATTTCAATAAACACACAAATGGTCCTGTTAACTTCTGAATATACTATGTCACATTGACTGTAAGGGAAGGAAAAAAAGCAACAGAAAGTTAGAGAACACCTGTAAACTGTGACACAGGATTGTGTTGTCCTAGAGAACGGAATATTGCAGGTAGGCTGAATCCTGAAGCAATTTTGTGGAAGGTTGCTTGTGCAGACTTCTTCAGAGAGCGCAGGGCTGTCTCAGAGCATCTCTATGACTGCAGAGAATCTGAGCTGCAGATCTTCACAGGAACCACAGGTGCAGGCTCACATAGCACCATAATTTCTGCATGCACTTAAGGGAACACAAGTACTGAAGTCTCTCCAGTTACTTCTTGGAATGACTTCCTAGTCTGATTGTATTTAACAATTATGTAGCAATGTCCTGCTTTAATTAGTCTCAAAAGACCATGCTCAGATATCACGTGGTATTGTTCACTGACATGGACTAGATAAAAGCACCCACCAATTTGTCAAATCCTCAGGAGGGCTTGTGGCTGCCAAAAGTGCCAGGAAGCTTAGTTCGTGTCTGAGAGTCATAGCATTTACTTCTTCAGTCACCCTTCTGTCTTTTGTAGTTTCTTGGCCCTCATCATATATCTTCTAAAAGTGCATTACAGCTGGGCAAAAGGGCTGCCATGGGTTACAGCTGATAGCCCTGGTATTTTTATGCTGCAATGTAAAAAAATTTTACCCTATCATTTTCCTGTGGAAATAACTATTTAAATCATAAGTAAGGATACTTCCAAAACTTCTGCAGTAATTTAGTCTTGGTTCTTCACTAAAAACCCTAATATTTTGCAGTAAAATGGTTGAATATCAATAGTACAGTCTAAGTAATTTTGTTCAGAAAATAAGGCATTTAAATTTTAACACTTCTTTTTCTGGAAAAAGGAGATTCCCATCTTCAGGAAAAGACAGCTTTGTTTGAATTTCCACCAAGTTATTTTTAAGTGCCTTAGGTTAGACTCACACATGGTTAGACTCAGGCAATGGTGAGAAATGCAGGTCACATTTCCTAAACACCTTGCCTCTTATTAAGCCCCACTGCCTTGAGTCAAATTAAATTAGGTATCTTATACAGAAGGCATGAACAACACACACCTTCAAAAGAGCCTCTAGAAAAAAGCTTAGTCATGAGGCTTTAGGTTACTCTGAGGCGACAGAGCTTGGGCATTCAGCTAGTCGTTTATACGTCAGGCATCATCAAAGCTTGGGCAAACACATACACAGACAGGGGCAGAGCTTTAAGGAACACACCAGACAGACGCCTGTTTGCTCCCTCAAGCACCAAGGCATAGTGTTAGACCTCCAAACCAGTTGTCAAGGTCTATGATCTCTCCTAGTCTTTTGACAGAATTAACCTTAAATTGCTTCAAATGTCAATTGTTGCTTGAAGAGAGGTGAGCTGTTCAAACTTATCTAAATATTTCCATTCTAAGGGGGAAGTGTGCTGATTCAATTGTGTTGCCAGCAGAAAGACTGAAACAGCAAAAGGAAAAAAAAACCCTACATTTTAAAGAAGCAGCTACTCAACCATTTCTTTGGTAGTTTAATTGTACCTTATGATTTCCCTAGGGCCAAGTTTCCCTTTACATAGTACATATGCAACTAAAACTATTTTGCTGACAAATGCTATATGCAGTGTGACAAAGCTGCAAAACAAAGGAGTGAATGTGATTGCAAATGAGATCTTCATAGAAGACTTTTTACTTTTTGGTTGGCAGATTCCATTGCTTTGACTCAGTACTAATATGTAAAACACATTTCAAATGTAACCTACATTATGGTGTCAGGTTAGAAGAAAAATATCTCATCCAAAAGTGTGCAAAAAGATTAAAACAACATTTTCCCTTTGCTGGCTACTTATGAACAAGATGTTGAAAAGTAGAATTATCACTTCTTGGGAGAGGCTATTTTTAAATTAGTCTTTAAATCCGTGGTGAAATAAAATCTAGTTTTACTGTTCCAAAAGTTAAATTTAATTTAGAAAAATAAAAGCCATAGTTATCTTTAATTTTGAAGTTACTTTTTGAAACTACAAGGTACATATTTTAAACTTTAACTTTTTTAAACATGAATTATGAGTAAAATTTATTTCACTTCATACATTGCACATCAATAATATAATTGATTCAACTTCTCTATATGTATTCATTAATTTTCATTCAAATATTGTTATTTATAGCTAATCTGAATTTTCACATGCATGATAAAAGAAAAACATATCAATATTTTCTTTAACTGAGGTAAACATTTCATCATAAACTTTACATTCAGCATGGGTGAGCAGAACCTAGGAAATGTGGTTGCTTCATCAACATTGACCAAAAATATCCATTTACACAAATGCAAGTTCAGAACAAATCTAGTGAAGACCATGAACATAGTCTGGATTTTCAGCAGTCTAAATGACAGTAGAAGTGTATCCCTGGCTGCCTCTGACAGTGTTTCACTTAAGTGTTATTTAAAACAAATTTCCAGCGCAATAAAGCCTCTCCCCTCTGCAAACGTAAATTATATTTAATATGCCTGGGAACAAGCGAGGCTGCCAAAGTCTGAGGCAAGCCAGCCTTTATGACTTCAGTCCGTTCTCAGCCCTTGATTACAATTTGATTTCCTTTGGCATCAAAAGACAAACTATTTTAGTGAACAATGTTCTTCCTTTACCAAGAGTGAGCTCTAGTTTCTTGGCAGAGGGCCTATTTACTGGCAGACAACATGTCCAACCTCCCAGCAATAGCAGACCTGTGGACTTTGATTTAAAGCAGCACAAAGTAAGAAAAACAGAACAGAATGTATATTGCTCACTTGAGAGGCTTATTGTTTAACCGGCCTACTTATCATTAGCCTGTGCTCCAATCCTCAACACTTTCTTTTGTGTACTTTATGTCAGACATATGGCCACGTTGGGATGCTGACAGCAGTTTTACACTGCTGCACTATACATACTACTTGTAATTCGTTCTGTCTTATAGCTGGGGCTTTCTTCAAGGAAGAAAGTCAATTTTAAATGCTGCTGTTAATAACTGTTACCGTCTGACAAGATATAAAAGTGATGTGCTTGGAATGATGGCAGCATTCATTCATCTACATTGAGAGCCTTGTAGATGTTAAAGCATTTAAAATGGAGCATCTATTATGTGAAGAAATTAAACCCACAAACGTTGCTGAATTCAGTAAGACAAAATAAAGTGTTCCCATGCTCTTAACTCCCTGGTCCCCCATGCCAAAAGGAAAAAAAAAAGAAAGAGGAAGAAACACATTTCAAAGAGAAAAAAAATTCACCCAGGCTTTTTGTTTACTTCCACCTTGGGGTAACAATATATCTCCCTCAGGATTGTGATAGCATGCTTTTTGCTTTCTCATCACTATCTGAGCTCCAAGAATGCTCTTTTGCCTCTTTTTCTGTTTGTTTGTTTCTTTACTTAAGTACCTTAAACCTGATATAGTGATCAGGAGGGAAGAGCTGGTGGGATACCACTCGGGTCCAGGCAGGAGAATTTCTACCTATAGAGGAGCACCAGGATTTCCCTGCTCTTGCCCCCAAGTCTTCCCTGGAGCTAAGGTTCTTCCTAAAAAGATTAGGATCATCTTTGATTTCACCTGAATTCTACACCTTACAAGACCTTACAAGCTCTGTTGTTGAATAAGAAGGTTCCAATAATTATATTCTTGCATTAGAAAGCATTGTTTCTATGGGGAAAAAAATGCCCTAGTAAAAAGACTGGTTTGGGTATTTTTTAAATTCTGATATAAAATATTGATAATCTCAGCAATGTATCTAATTTCTAAAGTTTTTTTTTAGTTAAAAGCAGAATAATAAATTACAGGTCAAATCACAATATCAAAGCACAATATTTCAACGATCTTTAGCTAAAGCATATCCATCAGTCTCCAAATATTTGGTAAAAACTCCAGTTGATTTTAGAATTAATAATAAAATAAAATTAAATCTCAGCCTAGAATAGACATTACTAGTTTAATCAGCTTCACTCTAGACCAAAATACATCTGAAAAGAAAAATGGGAGGTAGATATAGATATAAATACATAACATAACCTACCTCACTACAATAGTAGAGGCACTAAAGTGAAACAGAAATTAACATCGCATAATTATAATAATAGATAAAACAATCAAAACAATTACCTTTTTACATATCTTATTACAAAATTCAAAAGCACCTTAGTGAGGGCAAGGTGGAAAGGGGAGAGAATGTGTCATCTATTATTGATAGCAAAAATGAAATTATATAAGATTATTAAGGTCTTGTGCATTGTGTTATTGTCATGACGAATGAAGAATAAGGTCTAGCGAATAAAAAAAGTCTCCTGTGTACTCTGAAGATTGCCATAAGTAATAAAAGGAAAGTGCAGCTGGGTGTGTGTTCTGAGAACAGGCTCATTGTGAGACTGCTGGAGTAGAACAAGAAGGTAGGAAGGAAGAAAATAATGTTATGATATCTCAGCTGTAAAAAGCCTGTAAATATTTAAGGGAAAATATTAGGGGGGAGCGGGGAACCCTGCAGGCATTTTTAAACCATTAAAAGGTATACTGAGAAAAAAAATGAGCAATGTAGGGTAATTTAAAAATAGTGAAGAATTATTACTGTGCAGGTTTAAAGATAAATTTCACAGAAGTGTAATTTATTTTATATGGAATCTTACTGAGCTCACCCCAAAGCTAGATTTGATTTGCTGGTATAACTCTTAGAAATCTCTGGATTGCTTCTTGGTTTTGGCAAACAGGAATAATCAGAGAATTGCTACACTGTAGCTATATTCTCTTTTCCCTTAAACATGCAGATAGTCACATACCTCAAAAACTAGCTAAGCAGGACTATGCACAATTTTACAGAGTAGTAATGAAAATCAGTGCTGATGCTCCTGTCTCACTGACATGATCCCTGCAAAGAACAGGGTTGATGTTACTCTGCAGTGTGACAGATTGTCAGCCACGAATTTACTCTAAGGGCATTTTTGTCTAGTTTTCTATGTCAGTGAGAAGCCACAGGAAGACAGAGAAACCATCAAGTAGATGTTTACTTGGGTCATTCACCTGTGCTTTAAGAGACTTCAATCTAATCTTTCTTGAAACTTCAGAGAGGCAGTAATCTGAACTCACTTTAGAGAGATTACCCTGAGCAGTTTGTCTCTGAATATTATGTTACTGGTCCTAGTCATTTTCCCAGTTATAGGAATTTAGTTTGCTCATTTGTTTTGTTAGACCATAGATGGAATGAGCTGCTGTCCCTCCAGTTCTTAAGATATGTACCCAAGATATTGGTGCAAGTCTTACCTCCAACAACTGCTCCAACAATTGCTTCATCAATTATGTGAAATAAAAATCCTACAGCTTAATGGCTGGAGCTCTCACAACATTCAGTTTGAAGTCAGGCCATCAAAGAAAGGACTTGGATAGAGCTTGTTACTGCTGAACATGTCACTGTCACGGACAAAAGCCAGGAATCAACAGAAGAAGGGTGTGCTAAGTGTATTTTATATGTCATATTCATAAGAGAAATAAGTAGAAGAATGGTGCATTTGAGTAGCTCTATTTTAGAGGATGAGAAGCTTTTGTTTCAGTTAGGAAACCTGCTGTGGGATTGTTGGCAGTGACAGTGGCTACCTGAGGCACCATCCAAACTGTGTGCATCTTAGACACTCAAATGGTGACTAGGTATCAAAGCTCAGTTAAGACCAACGAAGCTGAGGATGACTTTAAAAGGTGTCTTTCATGGCTAAAGGTGAATCTCAACACTATTTAGAGAGAGACAAGTGCCTTACATATTTAAGACTCTGGATTCCAGATGGCAACAGTTCCTTCACATACAGAAGTGCAAAGCTGGAAACTTTAAATATTTGGGCAGGGACAATGAGAGCTAAAAATGAATTAGCTCAATATTCAGCTTTCCATCCTCCCTATCTCACTGGTCTCCGTCACCCTTAAAAGTTCTCTTTTTTCTCAGGCTTCCAACGCTCATTCACATTATAAGCAGAGAAGAAAATTATGATACCACCACCATTTTAAAACTTCAAATACCACAGCCAAATTTATCACTGATGTGATCTCATTAGCTTAATGAGATTACACCAGGGATGTATTTGTCCCAAGGACAGCATTAAATGAACAGTAATATATATTTTTTGTAAAATCCTGTAATATGCTCTCATTAACTTTGTTCCCCATACCACATATTTAACCTCTCTTCCTCCCTTTCCACTCATTGTCAGTATAAATGCAGATCATCACCCAGGTAAAATGAAGCACATTAACTATATGAAGGAGTCAGTATGCTGAATCTAGCTATTAATCTTTTCTCCCACCCTCTTAATGGACTGATTTCAACTCCACGAAGCAAAAAGCAAATATTGCTTTTCCCCATAATGAAAGGGTTTTTTAAAAAATTAGGTACAAGATGCATTTTTTTTTTTTTTTTTACATTCTCTCCTCCTCTCCATCTCCTTCAAATTGGCAAAAATCCCGTGACTGCTTTGCTGCATCATGTATGAATGTTTCACTTCATTGCAATAGCAAGGCTGCAATCCTTCTTTCAAACTGTGAACATTAATATGTATTTCATCCTCTGGCTTTCCTGAGCCAAAGCAAATGAACTGTGGCCTCATCGAAATGATACAGTCTCTTGACCCTTTGTGCAGTTTAAAATGATGTAACCTGAACCATTTTAATCTGAAGGCTGGAACAAGTCAAAAGCTGTAATGAGTTCAGGACACTTCAAGACATTAGAAGAGCTATCTTGCCATAAAAGATGCATCTTTTGCGTATAGAAGCTGTAATATCATAAATCTGAGTGACACAGGCATAAAAAATATGCCCACTATTAGATTTTTTCTAGCTCTTCCCAGTGATGACTTCAGAGACCAGATCTTACACAAGGGATGTAATAATGGGTAGTAAAATCCACACCAGAGTTAAATGCCTCTGTCAATGTTTCAAACAGAATAAACATGATGGGGAGGGTTTAAACCCGTGCAATTTCCAAAGTGGCAGACTATTAAAAGCTTGGAGAAAATGCTGCCTTTCAGTGAGCTGAGTTTCTTACAGACTTTGACAATAATATGCTTGTCCCTCCAGTCCACTCCCAGATGCCACTTCTGAAAATAACCTTCAGATCTGTTGTGAGTTCCTTCCCATTTCCATTGTGATCACCTCCGGATATCTCAGAGACAAATTTGACTCCACCGAGGTCAGTGAAGAATTAATACAAAGAAACTTCAAAAGTTAGTTTGGGGGTTTTTAAGACCTCTAAACACTTTATAAAATGGGAGGAGTTCAGTCTTACAAGTGGGAAATCTTAAGGATAATGATCCCAGTCTGAAAAGCAATTAAAAAGGCACAAAAACTCTGTCCCAGATGTCAAATCCAAAGTGTCATCCTATCTTTTTTAATAGTTTAAGAAACAGCTTCTGTTCATATCATGCAGTGGTGCGTTAGTTCTCTCTTCTCATCTTGAGAGCTAGCAATATAATGGCAAAGGAAAAAAGGGAAATTAAACAAGGCCAAATGAATTTAGACTGCAAAGCATCCAATAGAGCTGAACCTAACAAGCTTGAATTAAATAATTAGAATACCAAGGAAAAAAAACCAAACCTGCAGAGAGCAAAGGCTGTTCTTGGTCACTGACTGCCATTTAAATTGGTTAGGTCTCTAACAATTTAGTGATGGTCAAAATGCATAAATTTCCTCAAGCTTTAGGTGCATGGCCATGATGACTGAAGAAGGGAAGAAGTCCAATTTACAGAGTACATTTTTATAGACAGTGATGCCTTTTAGTGGATTAATAAAGTTTGGTACTTTAAATTCTTTTTTTTTTTTAATAAATGACAGCATTCAAGTTAAAAATTAAATGTAAACAAAATAAGCACACACTGATTAGAAATATGCAATACTTATTTACTTAGATTAAGGTGAAAGAATTATTATAGTCAGTCAATCAAAACATCTGCAAAGGAAAAGCTTTCAAATTTCACCAAATAATGTATCAAATAATTTTGAGAGTCTCATGGCACTGTTGAAATTCTTGAAGACTGGTACATGCTGAAATAGCTTTCCAGCTTGGAACTCCAGCTAAAATCCTTCTGATAACTATTTGCTCACTTTCCAAGTCTAATGTCATTCAAGCTCTTCATTTTAACTCTCTACTCCAATATTTTTATAGTAAATGATGAAAAAAAGTTTTGTGATATGGTTTAACATCATAATGAGAGAGAGAAAAACACGACCTGCCTTCAAACCCACAACATTAAATCCAATCATGCAAATTCAAAGCTTTTGCCCACAGAGTAAGTGTATATTAACAAATAAATTATGACTGGACTGGTGAGAGTAGGTTTGTGGGTTTGTTTTTTTTTTTTTTTTGTTATATCTGGTTAAATCAGAAATAAAATTTATGACCTAAAATTTATGACCTACTTATAATTTATTTTATATGCTTGTGATGAAATGAAAAATAAAATAAGTTACAACAGGATTGGGGTTTTTTTTTACCTGAAACATAGTGATTTCATTTCAAAAATCTCAAAGATAACATTTTTTACCAAAATATTATTCACAATTTAAAAAATAATTATTTCAGTTACATGTTGTCAAAATGAAAGTTATTTTCTCTTGTAGAAAATTATATTATATTATTTTCTCATGTAGAAATATATACATTTAATATATAAATGTCTCTTGTAGAAATTTGTACATTAAACTCATTAGTTTATCTAATGAGACAAAAATTTACAAGATGTGACCCAAAGCAAAATTTTGCAAAAGTTTTCAACTTTAAAAAAATGGAACTAAAGGTCTTGCACTGTATTGGTAAACATTGCATTCTGCCACCTCTGTCAGCAGATCAGAATTGTCATGGCATCCTTTTAGATACAAACTGGTGTGTAAATGTAAATTGCACTGGAAAATGCTCCATTGATGACTTAATGTGAATCATCAAAATATAGGGAAAGAATGCTCAAAAAAAAGGAAGCCATTCAAGACAAATGCAAACCACAAGGTACAGAAGGGGCAAGGCCTTCCCCACCCCCCAGAATCTGACTTGAGAAACAGGTTTAGGGCACAAACAGTCCTACTCCTTCTAACAATTAAACATCACATCTACATGGAAACAGCAATATTTATAGGATTGGAATTAGTGATCTAGGATTAGCTAGTAATACCTCAGTGGGGCCTTTGAAATACAGTCATGAAAATAAGCTATTAATCAAAATAACAGGTATAAAAAGTCAGTGATTAACAGTATTTTAGAGGGACTAGTAGCAGGGATTTCAGTCCTAGTGTAGGTGCTTGTCCAGCAAAATTAAAATCAAGCCTATGTCACTGTTGCCTGCAGAGCACAGCTGGTAATGGCCCTCAGGAAATCAGGGCAGTGGATTTGCCTTGGCAACTCTGGTACCAGCATCCATTCTCCAGCTGTTTCCAGTTGTGCTCAGTGTGTACACAGTCAGGTTCTAATTTAAGACACCAAGCTCTGTTTCTTAGCTTGCATTTGGAAGGAGTTTGCAAAGGGTTAGCCAAATGTTAGTCAGGTGGTGTCAGCTTTGGTTGCATAAATTGCTGTGAATCTGGGAATCCCTGAAAAAGTCAGGAAACTGCTTTGTGGGTGTTGCTTCAAAGGACTGGGATGGACAGTGTCCTAGATTCTTTTTCCCAACAGCATCTAAATTTATCTCCATTGTTCTTTTTTTCTGGGTTTTTGTTGTTTTTTTTTTTTTTTTTTTCAGCTTAGTACTAAACCTGGATATCAGCCAGTGAGGAACAACAATATCTTGACAGGGAACCGCATGCATCCCACACGGGTCATCTACATTGTCTGGGATCCGTGTGCATCAGAGATTACAACAGTGGAAAACAAAAGAATTACGCAACACAAAGGTCTTGATGAGAGTAAACAAGAGAAACGTGACTTGCTGCTGAAGCACTTTCCTGCCTGTAGTTGAAGCAGAGGGATAAGAGGAGGTCCACCCTTCAAATCTTCCCAGACAGTCACATACAAATGCAACAAATAAGCAACGAGAGTTTCATGTACTGTTGTCCGGTGTTTCTGTTTAGTCAGGACTTTCCTTAGAGCAGAGATAAAGGACTAAATTGTATGCAATTTCATACAAAAATATGTGCTTTTTTAAGCTGATAACACTGATAAAGTCTTAGGTAAATTAAAGACATGTGACTGAAGTCAAACTTGATTTATTCCAAAGGAAAATCAACCATACCCATGAGAGAATTTGTCTGAGAACAAGACTGTGGGACTGGTAAAATCCTGGTCTGCTCTGAAAGAGGTTGTTTGACCTCACATTAAATGGCATAGCAATGTGGCTAGCCGAAGTAGCTCAAAGCCCTTGGCACAACTTCTCCTCTAAGCACCTGCTCTGTGAATGGATCAGCTTGCCAAGGCTCAGCAGGTTCCCCAGCCACAGCAACATGTGCCCAAGGCACCATTGCCATCCCTTTTAACCCTGCCTTGGGCTCTGCATATGCTGGCAGTGTACCATCCTTGCTTTGAAGGAAGGGGATTGCAAAACTGGGAGTATTAAACTGGAGATTAGATTTACTTTCTTCTGCAACTCATTGGCAACAGCACATTGCTTCAGTGGGCACAAGTACATCTGCTCCATGTGGAAAGGAGTGACCCAGTCAGAAACCAGCTGAGGCTGGTTATATATTTATATATATTTATATATATTGAAAAATTGATGAGGAGCTTACTATCAATAAGCTCTTGGAAATATGCTGTCTAGTGACCTAATATGTTGAGAGGCCTCAAGGCACATCAAATACTGCATTTTTCCTGCCTGTCCTTTTGCCTGTATTGACTATTTGGTGGAGTCAGTCCTCAGTTTCACTCCCTATTTGGGGGAAAGCTTATGCCTGTGGGGACAGCTTATGAGCTGTGTTTTGAGATATCCTTGAAGGCAGTGTAAGCTGAAAGCAATCAGAGGTAGCTCAAGAATAAGACTTAAGTAGAATTTAGGTATACATGACAAAGAAGTATTATTCTCAATAGAATAATCTTTTTCAGATCCTGCTTAATCCCAGAGCTCTCTAGATTGCTTTGGTAAATCCATGGACTTTTGTGGTAGTCCAGAACACACAGAGGTATCTCTGCCTTCACAGAACTAAATCAACAAATACATTTCTCTTACCTAAACCAGATCAGTATAATAAAAACAGATGCGTCTCCTCCTATTTTGACATCATAATCCAATAAGCATTCTCAGAGCACACCTAGCATCCCCAGTAAGCATCAGGATCCACACCAAGTGTACAGCTTTCTATTAATACAAAACATAGTGATTGTAATGTTCAGTCAGGAGAATTTTTCAATAGAAAATATATTCAGATGACTCCCTTATTGAATAAATGCAAACCCACAACTATCACATCCCCCAGAGAATTCTATAACCACTAAGATACTGATTATTCAAAATAAGCATAGTCTCAAATGGTGTTGAAGCAGTGCCACTGTGCACCATAGTTAATTGTAGCAGATCAAAAGTGGTTATTTCACTTTATTTGGCTCTTTTGAAGCTGCATTTGCACTTTCCAGCTGGAGGCACCCCTCTGCAAGAAAGGTTTTGAAAGACTGGAGCAAGTCCAGAGGATAGCTGGCAAGATGAGTATGTGGCATATGAGAAGCCAAAAGAACCAAGTTTGTTCAGCCTTTAGAGGAGAAGGTGAAGGGGAAATCTTACTGCTCTCTGTAACTGCCAAATATAAAGATGCAGAGATAACAGGGCCATGCTCTTGACAGAGGAAGAGTACTGAAGATCTCATACACTGATGGCATGAGAAATGATGGTCACACGTTAGAAAAGAAGAAATTCTCTTTAGATATAGAGGGGGAAAATGGGTCATGGAGATGACTGGGCACCTGAGCAGGCTGACCAGAAAGGCTGTTGAATCACTGCCTTTGGAGATAGTAAAAAGTGTCCCAGCAACCTGACCCAACTGAGCCTGCTTTATGAAGGGGATGAGAGAGGAAGACCTCAGGAATCACTTGGTTTGCATGAGAAGATCTGAATTATGGTCTCTAGAACCAAATGTCAACTTATATGTGTGTATATACACACAGACACATAGAGAGATATTGAATGTGTGTTAAGAACAATACTGCCAAACAAGACATTCCTTTTTAAAATGCCATGTGTTCCTGTCTCCCAGACAGAGCCTGAATTCTGGGCTGCAAATTGCAGATGAAGAGGAGAATCTCTAGAAATTGTAAATGAGAAAAAAAATGGAAGTGGGATTTCATACGTATCCCCAGCCTTCCAATTGGTTAGACTTGCATAGATGTTTTAGATAATTACTCATATTTTCTAACCCAGGCAGCTTACTCCCTCTATTCCAAGATGACTATTTTTCTCCATTCTTTAGTAAAAGAAGCCTGTGTACCTCCTTCCCACTCAAGCCGTTGGGTGCCTTAATTGAACTCTTTCCTATTACTCCTTAGATTTCCTGCAAACATACCAACAGTCTTGAAAAGTTTCTGCCTTCTAAATTCTTATGAACTAAATTCATAAGTTTTCACCTGTTATATGTTGATTTCAAATACACTTTTACAAAAAGGTGTTTTAACCTCTGAATCTTCAAGTAAGTAGAAGCTACAGTACTTAAAATATCAACGTGGTCACTGCCTCATTCAGAGATAATTTGGCCTTCATACATATCTGCCTTATTTGATGACTTCTCTTGCAGTCCACCCATAAGTGTGTATTATATTTTATCTCCTGCCTTTTGTATTCTCTTGAGAAACTATCAAAGGGAAAACTAATTTCTAGTTCTGTGCTTTCTTTTTAAGACCTCAACACATGAGGTCTTTGTTACAGCCATGGACCCCAGGTGCTATAGTTACATGATATTATTTCATTTTAAACATTGAAATTATTACAGGCTTTGTAAGAATGAGGAAGGCATAATCACCAAATTAAGCAGGAAGATGGTATGATCAGTGAGGACAGAAGTGTTTGGAAATAGCTTCAAGAAAGGGAAAACTGTTTTTATATCTTACTAAATATAAACATCAGCATTTTAATTTCTTATCTGTTCATATAAATAAAATAGACTTCACCTATGCAAAAGTCTGAAAATTATCTCATCAAGAAAATAACATTTTGTGCATGCAAATCTCTTGTAAATAATTTTAAAAAATATTTTCACTTTTGTTCCATGCAATTAAGGCTTGGAATAATGCTTTTCTTACCATTCTCACCATTCTCACTGATTGTGGAGGTTCTGAACTATATATCACTTGTGAATGAGTACTGAATTTACACTAGTGATCTAAGGAAGCAGAAGTAGATGTCTAAGAGATTTCATGCAGGCAGGAAATGCTGATGTGTTACAAAACAAAATGAATTTCCCACTGTAATATGTAGGTTGGAGTTTATTTCCAAACTATAGCAGAAGTCTTCTTCTTAACGTCACTAATCATATTAGCTAAATATCACAGCAAGTAAAATGAATTTTCAATAACACTGCTGAGTAATTTTCCAGCTAGTTTCATGCTTGGGATAATCTTATTTTTTTTCTTTGTAAGTTTTGCATGGATATACTGGGGCAATTATCTTCAGGCATTTGGAAACTTAGCTAGCACAGCAGCTTGCCAGTCTGCCTTAGTGTGACCCACTGTGGTGTTTATGTTCTGCATGCCAGTTGTTATTAGCTCACATGTGCGTGGAATAGCATTTTCCTCTTTACTGGTTTAACATAATAGTATGCCATGGGGAGTGTTTTACAGAGGGGAAAGGATCTGAATATAGAGGTCTTTCTTCAAAGTAGATATTCATTATCCATACACAGGAAATTTTATTCATTGCTCCCATTTTTTATTTTTAATCATGAACACCAAAACAGATAATATGGATGAGCTTAAAGGTTAATAGATAGTGGAGAAAATAATTGCAATTATTTTCTGATCAATCACAGTTTGCTCACTTTTGTATAAACATATTTCAAATCTCAGGCACTTGTACAATAAAGGCCAGATTAAAATTGTCCACCATAGGAGAGGGCAAATTTCACAGTGATTTTCTCAGTAAATTCAACAAGTGTAAGCACACGTTGCTCAGTGTCCTCCTCTAACATTGTGGCTACATCCCACCCAGAGACAAGGTAGACTTAATGTCTCTTCACTTCCCTAACATAAAGCTGCCCTCAGCCTGTCACTTCAGCTCAGCATGCTGAGTCAGGTCAGAGAACCATGCAGGTTTAAAAAAAACTAGAAAAGTTATTTTTCCTTTGTCCTAGTCTAGTGTATTGCCTCATAAATAATTGCAGCAGAGCAACACAGAGAACAATGTATGGAAGGAATAAAAAGGCAGAGACAGTAAGGTAGGTAACACTTAAATCCTCAAAACTGCAGAATAAGGTGTAGGGGAAACAGGACTCAAAAACAGAGAACAGAGATAGGTCTCTTGTCCACAGATTTGCCCAGAAATTGAAATTTTCATTAGAAAGACAGAGAAAATCCTAATATGAGTGAGAAAATGAAAGCCAAACCTTAGATCATATAGCAAGGTTATATACTCAAACAGATGGAACCCCTTTAATTTTGAGCCACATTTACCTATTGATCTAATATGAGACTCCAAATCCCAAAATCCTAATTTCCAGAAGATGTAGTCCTTTTCTGTTTTATCTCAACTCAGATAAATTAATTTTTATATATATTTTTTATATACTGGGTAGCAAAAAGATGTATCTCCTAAATGCGGGAAAAAACTTGAGTCAGTTTTTGTGCCTTACTAGATGTCATAGGATCAGCCTGCCAGCTGTAAGTAACATCATTTGTAAGTCTCGTGATCTCAAAAAAAGTTGCAAATAATGACTAGGAAGATTTTGATTTTCCTTGTTTCCCCCTTCATCCCCAATTATGCCATTCATAACAGAGTTGTTCCAAGTTCTCTGATCTTTGTCTGAGTTCATGCACCATCACTTATCTTCACTGATGGCATCAAGTAGATTCTCTACTTGGCTGCTATTTTCAAGAACCATGTGAGAAGTCTGTATCTTTCATACACCTACCTTTCTGCCTGATTGGAAGCTGGCCAGCAGTTTCCAAAGTTATTAAGAAGAGAAAAATGAGAGTGAACAGAGTGACAGGCTGTACAGTGATAGCATCTTCACTTCTTTTGGAAACCAGACAAAAATAAATGCTTGCATGTCCTAAATCACAAACTTAAGTGGAAGGCAACTTTTCTGGGCTTCCAGTCTAAACGGAAACCAGATGTTCTAGTGCTATTTTCTCTGATGCTTCAGAGAAGACTTGTATTGCCAATAAGTTGCTTCCTCCATCATGGCCTGAGACTTTTTCTGCTGATATTGAAGTGCACTAAAGACTGGAGTATGGGGAGCAGCCAACAAACCTTTCTTCAGAATTTTGGAAACTCATTATATAAACAAGTGTTCAGCATAAATACATGTGAGTTCATATTTTTAAGCTTTAAACCTGTTTTCTTCTTACAGATGAGAACAGCCAAATCCTCAGCTTGCCTAAATCACCACAGAACAATTTAGAAGTGCCATGCCAACTTAAACCACTTGAGAGTCTTCATGTGCAAAACCAGTTGATTTTCCACACACATCTGGTCTGATAGCTGTGCTGGTAAAAGTGTGGCAGCCACTTCTCCTTTAAATGTTGATATTAAAATAAAGAAATTAATCTCTGTTCTCCAGCCCAGTGAGTTGTTCCTACACACAATCAGGTGGCAATGCCCAAAGAATGTTGGGAAGGTACTGCTGAAGGGAAGCTT
Organism: Certhia americana; assembly: GCA_018697195.1. NCBI lineage: Eukaryota > Metazoa > Chordata > Aves > Passeriformes > Certhiidae > Certhia > Certhia americana. The sequence continues at coordinate 80,768,077 of CM031857.1, read as the reverse complement.
TTGAAAGGCATAACTTAAAAAAAAAAAAAAAAAAAAAAAAAAGGTGATATTTCAAAGGAAATATCTAGTTTTATTTTATATAAATAAATAAATAAATCTACTCTAGGATGTTATGTATCCCATCAGGCTCTCTTCTGAAGACAAGAAATAAAATTTTATTGAGGAGGATAAACATCTATTAATTCAACAGATTGCTATTATATGCTGAATGCGGCTAGCTCTAATTTGGGGTTAACACACTCCAGCCTTGGAGAAAATCCATACAAGAGTTTAATTTTACATGCTGAAAATTATCAAAAAACATTCTTATTATTAAGAAATCAGTCTCCAGAGGTCATGTCACCAGATTCATGTCACCAGATGTTACAGTCATGAGACAAACCTGGATGTGTAAAAGTTGAGCTAAGGCCTCTGTTGCAGGAAAAGGACTGCAATTGTAAAACTGAGGACAAAAGCACTCTTTGAATACAGGTCTTAATGTCAGTTCCAATGTAGATAGAACATGAACGAAGACGCATTGTCTTCATTTTGGGGCAGGGGTGTTTCTTCGTTTATTAAAAGCATTTCCTTTACTAAGAAGCAAATAGGCAAACTGAATGGAGATAGCTACATGAATTAGATGATGTACTATACTAAACTATGAACTAGTGTGCGCTGTCTATCTGGCTCTTCAGGGTACTGGGATGAGATAACAAAATACATCTGGCAATATTTGACAATATTGAACAAGCAAGAGAGGAATTTATTCACACAGAGGTAATAACAGATCTAAAAAATAATTAGTTTTAAACTGTTTTATTTTTATTTATAAGGAAGTTCATTTCAGATTTTCCAGAAGATTATTTACAAGGATCATCACAGATATGTATAAGCACAGTGAAAAACAAACACTAGACGAATCCATCCTACTTTAAGAAACAGAAGAACCTTCCTGGAATGTCTTCTTATTTATTTATTTATTTGTTTGTTTGTTTATTTATTCTGCAATAATAGCGGTCTTTTAACATACTTGCTATGTGCTGAAGAATGTCACACTTGGATTTTCTGCTTCAGTACACAAGAGGTATTGATATCCCAATGATAAGTATTCTAAAATGCCTTATTAATATGCTAGGTTTACTGATTTCTCAAGTCTCAACACAGAAATAGAGACATTAATTTTCTTTTCATAAGGAAAGAATTTTCATAGTACCCCTACATAAAAATCAACCTATCCAATTTTTGAGGATCCTATGACTCTGTACCTCACGTAAAGCTGGCACTTAGCTTATTGACATGTTTATTTCTTGATTTAGGATCTAGCAATATAAACAAGCTAGTAGCTTGTTCGAGTTTTTGGGGTTTTTTTTGGTTGGTTTTATTTTGGGGTTTTTTTGCATCCTTCAGGAGAGACATGGGAAAAAACGGCACATGGAGGCTGCTTTTTATGACCATGTGTGTTCAGTCCGAGTCAGCTGTGTCTGCTTATAAAAAAAATTAAATCAATATTATGCCCTATCTTGTAGTGACACTATGCAGCTGCACACAGGCTAAACCCATATTACTGTTAAAATGTAGTTTGACAAGTCCTACAAACAGAGCATTAAATGGGGAAATGGCAATACATAAACTAAAGAAACTACATTTCCTCTCCTTATGATTTTGTAACCAAATTAAGCAGTCTGTAAAGAGTATTCCTATATATGTACCCTCCTTATGAATTGTCCAAGTTCATTTTTTGGGTAAAATTAGCATTTCAATAGCAAAACCGTCAAAATAATAGGAAACTATATTGCACAAGGGTCATTAAAAGGTTTCAGTCTTCTAAAACTCCTAAAAATTTTTGAACTATCACAGTTTCAGAAAGACCAGTAAAACATTTCTGGAAAATGTTTTCTGACAAGGAGAAATAGACCTGTCTGTGCCAACGTCCAAGATCAGACCTAGAAGTAATGGGTCTATTTAAAATTGAATGTGGAAAACACAAGTACGGTAGGACAGGAAAGGCATACAAGGAGAAGTATCACTCTAAATTTGATTAAATGCATACCTATTACTTCATGCCTCCCCTACCAGCTGTCATTGGAGACACTACTCAGGGCAGAAAGCTTGTTCAGCCTGTGTTATATCTATATGGATAAATGCATCTGTCCCAGAGAATGACTGGTCTCCTCTGAGCAGGTACTGCAGCTCCTTTCGCATACATTTCTTGGCTGCTCCCATCTAGAGGAAAATGGCCTCACTCACACTGCATAGCATTTCCTGTGTCTCCCCTCTGCCCCATGCTGGTGTCTCTGGAACACAATATTTTTTTGTGTGTTTGGTTTTTTTCCAGTTCAAGGAGTTCAAATAATTGTGAGATCAACACTTCTACACACCAGCACAGTAGTTATAAGTCACTTATTAAGGAAGTTGTAGATCCTGGAGCATGACGTAGGTGTTTCAGAGTGAAAATCTTGCCAGGAACATCAAACAGACAAATATATTGAAATCCTTTCCGATAATAGTTTTCTAATAATGAGGGACCTACAAAGCGATCTCCCAACTTATAGCAAGTTTTTGTCTGATGGAGAGCTATTAGCTTACTTCAAAAGTAAAAACAAAGACAGGGAGTCAATAAATCCTTCCAATCCATAAGACTTCAGCCCATTTCACTGTGTTCAGTTCCTTACATGAATGGACAAATCAATTATGTTGAAGCTGTGAAAAGTAACAAGAGCATTTGAGGCACTGCCCCAATCACACACCTGCAATCAGGACTCTACCTCTGTTCCTTTGCTTCCACCCACATGGCCTTTCTTTGGTTCATACCTGAATGAAAAACATCTAAATTAAAATGACTGCTAAAAGATGTGAATGGGTGCCCTGTTCAAACATTCAAAACTTAGGATATCAGAGAGTGACAAGGAGAGAAATAACCTCATATCATTCCATCAGGGGCTTGTCAGAGCAAGTTGTAGGGAAGGCATGGATATCTATAATTATAAACACAATACCACTGAACAGATTAGATATCACTATGTAGTGTGAATGGGCTGAACATGAACAGCAGTATTCCATGTGAGATTTTACAAAGAAACCACAAATGCAAATATTAAACTTCGCCCAGACAAGCACATCACTGGTACAGGCAAGTAATTACTGCCCCAAATACTATTTACCAAAGTCTAACTACAGTAACCAAATGTTTGGTTTGAACATGTATTTTAAAGGTTGCCTTAGCTCAGCTATTCCAGTAGACCTATCCTGAACAAAACAGCAGCCTAGACAAAACCTGTAGCTGGGAATTTTTAGGGAGGGATTTCATGTATCTGAACAAAGCATTGAGGTTGGAGACCTGACTAGTTTTGCTGGTGTGTGACTGCAATTTAATGATTCATATAGTTCTGTTAAATTGCACTATTCAGGTAAGGTTTAATTCTTTGCTGGAAACCTCTGTTTACACCAATTTGTAAAGCATAAAATAATAACAGTTATTTCTCAGAAATATTTTTCCAAGGTGTGGACTGACTAAATTAGTGGAAAAAAATTGAAAAAAAAAAAAAAAAAACAAACCAAACCAAACCAAAACCACAACCCACAACAAAATGGGGGAAGGGGGAGGAGGAGTGTGTGTGATTGAAGTTTAAAAGTACATAAATCACTTCAGAAATATAATTTGCAAATTCATTGTGTAAAGTAATTAATCAAAGCATGGCTGAGTTACAGTACTTGAGAGACTTTGATCTGACAACTGGAAGAAATATAAAGAAACTACTGCATATCAAGCTACAGTGTTAGGATGTAAAATGTTTCTTCATGCTAGTCACAAGTGTAATTACTTCTTTTTTTCTGCTGACAGTTCCAAATTAAAATAAATGGGCCACATCGAGACAAATTTCAGATGCATGGAGTGCTTAAGAATATACTGTTCCCATAATACTGAAATACCATGGAATTTTTTAATAAAGCTGTTCTCATTTATTTATTTATTTCACAGGGAATTGTATTGGGAAAACAAAATGGAATGTAACAAGTGCTTAACATTTTCCATTTAACATGCTTAATTTAGAGGGTTTAAGGCGTTATTTTTATTTTTACAAAAGAATATAGGTCTACCCAGATTTACAGCTGCATATAACAAGAAAAATAGTTACGATAAAAAAACCACAGACAGTAGTCACATATTAACTGAACAGCCTTAATACAGTCATTCCTTACTCTCAATATAAAGAATTTCAGTTTAAATAATACAGTGATTATTCTGCTAATCTGAATTGCTGAAAGTGATTTGAGATTCTTCTAAAGAAACTAAATGCATTTTTAGACTGACTAATTGCAGGAATAAAAATGAAAATATAAAGTATTTATTGAAGAAATATACAGTGGAAAAATGTGTAAATCTGTGTGTCACATTTAAAGGGTTTAGGAAGTAAATGGCACCCTTGCTAAAGGAAAGTATTAAATCAGTATGTTCTGCTGCCACGAAACCTGTGAAATGCAGATGGGGCTGGTCCATCCTAGTGGAACTCACATCAATAAACATACAGTCAGAAACCAGAGTCAGGACCAACACACTCAAGGTCAAGTTTTCTAGTCATCTGCCTCAAATGAAAAAAACACAAAGTTGAAAAGAGCTGTCATTGTTGCATCACCTGTGTTCTGGCTTTTAAAATCATAGAAGTTTCTTTCTAGTCTGTATCCAGTATTACAGATGACTATGAAGTATCCAAAAGAAGCAGACAACATGTAGGAGCACTCCCTTTCCTATCCTAGTCCTGGCAGATAGGAGGAGGTCTTGAACAGCTCTTTAATCTCAAGGGTGATGATGTCACTCTTTCTCTTTTCACTTTCTCATCCTTCCAAAGCTACCTTCTAGCCTATTTCTCCCCCACCTTCAAAGTCTCATACTTTCTTCTCACATTTTTCTGTCCCAAGTTACCTGTAGCCTATACACAGCAATCAGTAGATACAATGCATAATTGCTTACATTTATGAAGCAGTAGGAAAAAAATCCTCCTTTTTTCCTGTTTGAGTGGCCATCCAAATGTAGATGTTTCATTGGCTGTTGCAGCTGCTATTACATAGCCATAATTGCTCTGCATATGCTACACACAATGCAGTGAAGAAGGTTCATTCTCCCGTCCCCGCTGACTAAATTGTATGAGTGTTTATGCAATCTTGCAGCAGAGGCTTCTAGAAACTCTCCTTTTTGTGTATGAGCCAGCCAGCAGTGCCTGTGGGTAGGCTGGAGTTGCAGGGAAAAGGTGAACTGTGTAAGAGAGGGAGAGTAGCATTTAAAGTACTAGCACTTCCTCTGGGAAACATACCTAAAAGCCAGGCAATTCAGAAGATGCGAATACTTTTTTTTCTGTGTGATTCACTAATGAAATTGTCCTTAAATAAGGTGGTTTTAAAGCAAACCCTTCACTCTTACGAGTTTGAGACTTTAAGGTCCCTCGCACCTGGGATCCACTGACATCTTCAGATTTTATTTACTTCACAGCAGTGAAGGAGCCAGAAATTCACACAGACTGTCAAGCCTGAAGTATCTGTCCTAAAGAAAACAGCACAAATAATCTTTTATTCTGCAGACAAAACCAAAACAAAATCTTAAACCAATGAAATATCTTAATTGCAGCTGTAGACACAATGTGCTCTGCAAGCCCCAGCCTCACTGTACCGTTCCTGAGGCCCTGCTTCCTTCCAGACATCAGTGTTGGTTCGCAGGCACCCAATCCCAGCTCCCTGACTACGATCTGCTGAGTTCTTGTGTCACTAAACCTTGGTCTTGCAATCCACCCATTCTCTCAGCCCTGCAAAGGCTGCCTCGATCACTTGCCAGGTTTGAAAAATGGTACAGCAGAGATGAACAGGAAAAGCGGTGCCAGTCTGGAAATTTGAAAATAAAAATTTTAAAAAGACTGCAATAAAACAAACAAACAAACAAACAAAAAAAAAACCCTCAAAAACAAAACCAAAAGCAAAAAACACACAAAAAAAGAAAAAAAAAAGAGAAACAACAAACAAACCAAAAAAACCCCCAAACAAATCAAAGAAACCAAAACCCCTTTTGACTATTTCTTTGCTCTGCATCCATCCATACAAGCAAGAAAGGCTAAGGAAGGCCATCCCAGAAATGGGATATAGTCCTGTTCACAGAAATTTCTTTAAAATGTATATATATGCCTGAAATCCTATGACATAAGTAATAATTATATTTTTCAAGATTTCATCATCTGCCACAGAAGTTCACTGAGAAAAAAAAAATCCTGCCAAAAAAGGTTGCCTTCTCACTTGGAATGAGGAACTAATGCAGTCATTTTCTAGAAGAAATTCATTAGGGTAAAAAGGGTTGCATGGATGCTTGAACAACAACAGACAAAACACATAACTAACACATCACTAACCCTAGTAATATCTTGAAAATTCATTCTGATGTACCTTCTTCAGTATCTTACACAGCAAGGAAGACTTTGTGATTGTAGCCTCCTTCCTCCTGCCTCAATTCTATTTTCTTTCAAAAAATGTGTTTACTGTGAGATTTGATTCAGAAAACAAACCTGGAGGGAAGACGTTGAGGAGCAGGAAAGCAGTGAAAAGCAGGCAGAATGGGGAGCTTTTTGGATAAGAGTAAAAGGTAAAGGGACACAAGAAAGTGAAATATAAAAGGGAAGAAAGCAGAAATGATGAAATGTCATATCAAATGGCAGAGAATATTTTTTTAATAACAACCCAACTTTTAGCTTTAAAGGACAATGTCTAAATATTGTATTAACCATTCAGAACTTTATCCTATCTGTATAAATAAAACTGTCATAAGCACTCTGTACTTATGTACTCTAGAAGCTCTGCAGCCACCATTTTTTTTAAATTGCTGATGTTTCTTTCTGTGACTAAGAGCTGCAATATTCCACTGCATTGGATTAAGCACTTTGAGTTTTTGCAAATTCTTATGCTCTCTTACCACAAATAACATGAGTGTTACATATGTCTGCAGATTTTTAATCTTGATTTTTCTTCTATTGGCATTCAAGCAGTGTAACCCTCACGTCTTACACAAAAGTGAATAATGTTCAACAAAATGATCATCTGTTTCTTTCATTCCTTCACTTTATCAGCAGATTATTTGTGGAATCTTCTGTTCACTCACCTATTTTGCTTGAAGGAAATGAAAAAATTACTGATATGATTGCTATGAATTCTTCTCCTTTAGCAACCTTTGAGGTGCATTGAAGTTGATATTCTGTGAAGTATCCAGTGAAATCAAGTCATTATAGAAGATGCATACCAAGATCCATTATTCTCCACTGAAATAAGAGTCTATATATTATCAGTATAAAGGCTCATGAAAAATATTATTGTTTATTCTTGAAATAAAGTCAGCAAAGTCCATCTTTGGCAGCTGTGAATATAATTAATTTGTTTCTTTTGTTTTCAGAATTGAACAGTTTCCCACAAAAAATGTGTCATTCTATATCACTACCTTCATCTCAGAAGATATCATTCAGTTTCTATATTGTGGATATGGTAACAACTGCAAATTTCCAACAGTATGGATTCTATCCCTTTTGGTGTCCTTTCTCTCATAGTCACAACTTGCTCCTCCTCAATACTCTCTGATTGCTTTTTCGTGGGATTCCATGGCTCTCCTTCTTGAATATGACCTGGGGAAATTTCTTAAATCTGATTGTCTAAGAAATAGGGGTTGGTTGGTTGGTTGGTTGGTTGGTTGTCTGTGGAGGTTTTGGTTTGGTTTTGTTTGGGGGTTTTCTCGCATCTGAAAATTAATGAGAAATTTTAACAATAAAATTGACTCCTTTATTTTGGTCAAGTTCCCTACTGGAGGAATTGTTATGATTCTCATTTTAGAGTTAGAAAGTGCTAAAAAGAAAGTTATTGCCCATATAAACCCAAATATGGGGAAACTGTGGTTGTATGTGGAATAAATAGCTGAAACTTTTGGGCAGCATTTTCTCCTCCCTATCCCCCTAGGCAAGGTTACAACTTAAGCAAGTGGAAACTTAGCTGGCACTGAGAAGTGTCCTCCGCGCTGCCATGTCACACTGCAGAAAAAAATGGAAGACGGCAGAAATGTGTGGGTTATCGGTGCGAGATCTGCCAGCCCTTCGATGTAAAAGGAAACAGGAGGGGGAGCTCTCAGTACATCGGCCAGCGGCGGTACTTCGGGAGGCTCCAGCGCAGCCGGGAATGGAGGATTCGCTTTCCCACCGCTTTCAGCGGGGAAAGGGGGCAATTTTCTCATCTGCAGTGTCTGACCTTCGCATTTACTGGCCAAATAATTTTCTTTAAATTGCATATTCCCCTTTCTTGATCATAGATACCTTGTTTGTTTACACAGAATTTGGATTACACAGAAAAAAAAAATATATATATATATATAACTCTTCTCACCTTTGCCTTTTGATAAAATACATCTAACTTGGTTGAGCAAGCAACTACAGCAAACATCTAGAGAAAGAGCTGGGAGAGCACCAGTAACAAGTCAGAGACCCAAGAAATGTTGCACAGCAGGAGAAACACACACAACTGCTTTTTGCCTCATTTTCTGTCATCATTAGGTCTTTACTTCATATGTTTGCAGATCAGCACCACAGTCTTCTGTCCTGCAGCCTGATTTGCCAAATGCGAACCATGCCTTGGTCTGCTATCTACCAACAAACTCACCACTAGAAATCACATTTCCTCTTTGCAGCTCTCCTCATTCATTACAAGATGCTGCACTCACTCAACTTGAAATCAAGTAGAGACACTTGGGATGCCTGAAAATGAAACAGCTAATTACAGAGCAGCTACACAGGCAAGTAACAGGACAAAGAAGTTAATTTTATAAACAAAACCAAAGTACTATTGTAATCAGTCAGGAATAATTCATTCAGACATTGCTGCCTAGCAATTTCATAGCAGGTAACATAAATATGCAGAAGGGTTGAAACAGAGGTTTAATAGACATAGGACAAGCTAGACACAGAAGGTAGACTGTATATACTTTGAATCATCACCCATCATAAATTCATAATAAACAGGATGATTTCAAGTGTAAAAAACTTAGGCAAGGCAGGTATGACACAGAAAAAAATTACCTGTAAATGGTTCTCAAATTACCTAATTTTAGTCATCTGGTAATTTAACAAGCAGTATTATCTTCAAAAGAGAAAACAATCAGACATTTTCTATCTTTTCATTATGAGTTGGAATCAGGACACTGAATACTGTAAAATCAATAGTTTTAGGTAAGCTACAATAAAAAGGAACTTAGAGAAAACTTATGAATAAAAACAATACTTGATACAAATCAACAGTGACTGTTGATTATTAAGCACTTACCAACTGTTCATGATTAGCTTCTGCAGTTAGTAAAAAAAAAAAAGAAAAAACAGCTAAATTAAGTCGAACAATAATAAAAGAAATTTGAATAGGGAAAAAAAAGTTCCTAGAATGATCAGAGAATAGAAATAATATTTAGATAATTCTTGATATATCTAACAAAATAGATGTTGAGAAATAAGTATACACTAGAGAAGTCAAAGAGCTAATAAAGCTGAGAAACGAGAATTCATCCAAGGATGATTAAAAAAAAAAAAAAAGTATTCTTGGTTAAGATTAGACTGGAAAATTAGAAGAAGGTTTCTAATTTCTAGAAACATAAAATAGCAGCTTAGCAACTTCTAAGATTAAACTGGAAAAGAAATTATGGCTGCCAGCAACAGCAGAGAGCTGTTACCCAGGAGGTTGTAGCTGCTCTCCATTACTCAGGACGTCCTTTCACATCTCACGTCCTTACCAGACAGAGAGGCCAGTCAGCACTGGTTGGTATTCCACAAACAGAAAAAGAGGCTGAATATGTCAAATGCACTTTAGAAGTAAATTATCCACTGAAAATTATTCAGAAGTTTTATTATTCTATAACTCATGCAGTGAATGAAGTTCATCTACTATTAATGAATTCTCTTAGTAGGACTAATTTAAAGATTTGTGGTTAAGCACTCAAGTGACACACATCAAACTCTCAAAGAATCCTGGCTACTATTTAGTTCCCCGACATCAAGACTACGCAGTTTTCTTTTTCCTTTCCTTTTTTGTGATATATATTTTCCATCAAGTATTTATGCAAAAATGTCCAAAGTTAAAAAATACTTTGAAAGTAAGAATTGCTGGGTCCAAAACCTACGTGTGTTGATACATCCCCAAGTCACTTCACTGAGGTAACACCCAGCCTTTCTGCTGAAAATTATCTACATATGATGAAAGATATATATATATATACATATATATATAGTTACATAGTTATAGTGAAATATCTAAATTGCAATCCCAAACTTGTAGATAAACAAGCACAATAGTCCTACTTATCAGTGGAGAGAGCATCAGTAATGGAAAACATTAAATGCATGGCAAAAGCAGAGAACACACTAAATCAGCTTGGAAATGCCTGCACACAGATAGTAAAAATCAGAAAGACAAACTTTATATTCTGACTTAACTTTGTATTCTGACATAAAGGAAGGCTCCAGAAGGCTGCTTTGAAAAATCTTAAGCATCACTTCTAATGGAATTAATAGAAGAATGGAGAAGGATGAACTCTGATCAGAGAAAGATTCTGAAGCTTAATGAAGAGTCATTTTGTCTTCACACCTGGGGATTTGTTAGCTTCCTATAAACTTACCAAGGGACAGAGCTACAGGTTTTGCACAGGGACACTGAAGCTCAATATTTAGTTGCATTTTATTTATAGAAGAGCTTTTAAGAGAAAGTTTTATCTAATTTACTTGTAATTGTCCCTCATTTTCTCTATGATTTGGATCTGATTTACACATTGTGGTTTATAGTTAAGAAATTATTGGTTTAGGCATGCTGTTGATGGGAAAGACATGGCTTCTTGTTTCATTTGCTCCTATCACCAGCAGCATGCTTCCTGCCTACAACATTCTCACCTTCTGTTCAAGGATGTTTGGAGATACATAAAAGATATTAACAGCCCTACAAGCAGGAGCTGAGGCCATGTATCAGGTACATGTCCCAAAGCTTCATTCACTCTGCTCCCTCCTCTTTCTCAGCCACTGGTTGTTTCTATTTCTGCAAAGAAGAGGAAATTTGGAAGACCTCTTACTGAAACATTTTACAGAACGGCCTTTGAGCAGTAGCTGGAGAGTTCTGAATTCCTGGAAGCTAGATCTCACATTACCTGGGTACCACACACAAACTTTATGTGTTACCCAGGCTTTATGTGGTGTTCATGATCCAGAGCAGTCTTCAGGCAGACATGAAGGTGTGAATCACTGAAATGAGCCTGGGCATGCTGTAGTTTGCCAGATTTTCTCCTTGTCTAAATCTAAATCTGCACTCTCCAAAACCAGACAAGTGGAGAAAGTGGAAGTGCTTACCCTTAGTCAGAGGTACTTAATTTACAGTCATGTACCTTCAAAATTAATCACCTATTTTCATATATAGTTATAGCTCTAAACCAAAAGGATTCTTTACCCAACAACTTGAAGTGATGTTATGGATTTGAAAATTGACTGACACAACCAGAAAGACTTTGGAGGAAATTATACCTAAATAGTGAAATGAGCCCCTTCCTTCCTTGTGCGAAAAGAGAGAGAGAAGTGAAGGTGGGAGTCACTTCCAGATTTAGTTCTGGAGCTCTCTGGGAGGTACTCAACTACAGCTAAAATGGCTGCCATTATAAAGTCCTGGATAGATTAGATGCATGGAAGATAAAGTGGTAACCAGTGTCTCCCTTGGAGCACTTTAACAACTTGGTTTGAATTCATAAGCGGCCTGATTGTACATGTGCAAATACTTCCATATAAAGGTTAGGCACCCATTGTTATTGCAGCGTCTGTTAAAAAAAGATAGCCATATCGGTTGCTAGGAGATGGCAGACTTCTCCTGGAAAAAATCACTCCTGATAAAAAAAAAAATGATTTTGCATAAAGACCCTCTTAAATATAAATATCTTTGACAGCAGCTATTACTATTCACTGAGTTTCTTCACAAATGAATAAATGGCAGAAAAATATATTATTTGAATACCATTATATCCTAAAGTGTTAAATAGATTTTTCTCCCACTTCTCCCCTCCCTTTTTTTGTTACACAGAAGCGGTATTTACTTCCAGCTAAAATTGCTGCCTTCCTTTTTCTAAAGACCATTCAGTGAAAGAAACATTTGGAGAACTGAGCTCAAAAATTGAACTCACTTGTCTTTCCTTCCACTGTAAAACCAGCTTTGATTAAAATGAACTGTACTGTAGGATAAACACTTTGTGGAGAAGGAACTTGATGCAGAAGGATGAAAAAAAGCTGCAGCAAGTCTTCACAAATGGATAGCTGGGAGAAAGCAGGTGGGAGGCTGTGCCACATGAAAGAAGTTAACCATCCAATTTCATTTCAATAATGTTTGGAATTTTCTTCCTACTGAGGTGGCTGGAAGTACAGCTGCCCTATAGCTATGTCCATGAGCCCAGCTTTTGGTAAAAATGACCTTAACATATAAAACATGAAACAAACTATATACTTGCTGTTTTAAACTTGTGTAGTCAATAAATGAAACAATAATCTTTCCTAATTTAGTGTGCTCAGATTGGCTATTGTGGCCATGAGAACTCCCCAGCTGCAAAACACAAAGGCACACTGCCTGCACAATATGGGGATTCAGCAGCTGTGCCTTCCATTGACCAGAGCTGGGAGAGATGTAGATCAAATACCGACAATAAGAAATCGATGTAAATATTAGCATGAGAAAGAGTGCACCAAGCTCTGAGTGTGTGCCTTTTTTTTTGGTGCTTGTAATAAAGTTTCTCTAGAATTTTGCATGCAGTGGGGTGTTTGTGCATGTGCATGTGTGTGAAGTGCTTCCAAATCAGGGAGCCGCATGTTTCCTTATACAAATATTGACAGGAATCCTTCAGTTTATTTGGAATTTTCCTGAGAAAGCTGCAACAATATGGTAATACCTCTTCGCTACTTTTCACACAGTTGTTTCAACTGTTGGCACCAGGAAATCCTTATTGTTTTAATCAATACCACTTGGAGTGATGACATGTTTCTTTTTTGCTTTAAGTGACTGACACAGTGCATTTCCTTGCACAAAGTTCTCATGAGACACTTTTGTGCTGTGCTCAATATATCCAACAGAAAATATGTATTTGCCAGAAGGCTGAAAGAACGGGCTGCTATTTTTTCCTCTTACATTTTTCATCCTGATACTTTATGCTTCATTGCTGTACTTTCAAACTCACAAATGACCCTAAGAAAAGCAATGAGACTTCTGTCAATGGTTATAATGAAACATCTGAGTAATATCTGGAAGATCAGGATTTGTTCATTTAATGAAGCTTTGAATTTAACCTTGATGGTGCCTTCCTCCTCCACCTCCTTTCTACTGCTTACACTTGAAGAAAAAAACTTATACAATAATGCTTTAAATGCATTCTTTAATGCTTTACATTAATTTCAGAATTGATTAAAGTCATTAAGACAATTTGAATATAACATGCATATACCCAACTAATAGACTATGATATGTGAAAGCAGCTCAGCATTCTCTGTCCCTGTGCTAGTAACAGCAAGAAATACTCCATTTTGAGTACTCAGAGAACAGGCAGGACCCTCACTCTCTGTTCCCCCAGACCCTGAGCAGTGAAGGAATTCAACACCCATAGCATTCATGTCAGAGTTTGGGATAAACAGAGAAAATGCACTTGTTTGCACTATATATGCTATATATGTTCATGGCCCAGCACAATGAATGAGTGTGCAAAATAAACATTTCTGACTTCAAACTTTTACAACTTAACACGTGCCCCTTAAAGAGCTTAATTGCCACAGCTGCACATCCACTGATTTGCTGAAGCTTACGTGTTATGACATCCTCTCTGTTCTTTTTTTCCTGACTTGATCAAGCAAATTTGTAGCTTCTAAGCTTCACTCAGTTAAGTATTGCAAAGCAAACAGCATTTTGTGCTTTCTGAGTTTGTTTGTTTGGGTTCTTTTTTTCCCATTTCTCCTCTCTTTCCATGATTGGGACTTCCTGTTTACCTCTCAAGGACCTTCAAATCATCCTTCAGTCGCAAACTTCCTCTTTCTGTGCCATCCTGTACCACTCCAGACAGCAGAAAAATTAGACATCTGCTTTAATGAAGGTGGGATTAAAGCCCAAATTTTATCTGTATCACAAGGCCCAAACTTCTGAGATGTTGAATTTTTCTCTCATGGACTCTTGAGTGTAAGTGACTGCAAGATGGACCATATTTCTATTGTTAAGGCACAAAAAGTGACAACCATCTCATCCTATTTATCTGGTGCAAAACCATTGTGGGTAATTAAAGGAAGTGGCAGTAGAGCATATTCTGCTTTCTGAAAAGATTTAGGTATGAGATGGAGAATACAAATGGTTGGACTGCCATTTCCTTAAACTCTGAATTAATTTCTTTGTTTCAAACAGAGGCAGTCTTACAAGAACTATACCAGCCAGATCAAGGAGTTTAAAAGTAATTATCAACATTTAGACCTTGCAGTAATACAACATGAATACAATTTTTCCATTCTGCTAAGTTGAAAATCAGTCATGAGGTAAATTCCTGAAAATAGTTATGTTTTAAAACACTCATAACTAACCATCTTATTTGGGGCAAATTCAGGGTCTTATTCTTTAAAACAAAGTTTAAAAGCAAACAGAAATCATAGCTGTTTTCCTGGGAATCCTTCCAAAAAAGAGAACTGTGTGAGTATAAAGTTATTATTGCTATGTTGTAAGATTAAACAGGACATTCTGCAAAAAGTTTACACACTGAAAAAAAGTATGCATAGCACCTCTTGTATTTGTAAGTCTTAAATTTAACAATAGAAAGTGCAAAATAGAGAGGGGAAAAAAGCATATTGGGAAACACGTCTACAGCCCTAAAGATTGCTTTGGTTTTTTCCCCCTATGCACAAAAATTAATTGCTGTTTCATATGCAGCAGCAATTTTGGACAATGGCATTCTGACTGTAAAATGTTCTTGAAAGAGATCTTGGTGAGACTTGCCCTTGTTAAACTGGAACAATTTTATTATTTCTGAAACTCCTCGAAAAATAAAGGAAAGAAAAAACAACTCTAGACATGCAGGAAAATACTTGGTTTTGTGCTGTAGTCAGTCATGAGAATTAGGAAATATATTTTGAACTGTACTGAACTACAGACCATTTGACTATGCTAGACATTTGGCTCTTATGTCACTGGCATTTAATGCTGTTTCTATGACTAATAAATGCACAAAGTTGGGAAGGACACAGCTGGGTGCATGGCTGAGTACAGCACAAAATTTTAAAGTGTTAGGGATGGTAAAATTACCTTTGTTTCAGCATACTAGGGCATACTTCACTTAAACAACTGACTTGCAACACTTTTGACATTTATCCCAGCCACCTCTTTAAAGACACATCTAATTAGTTTAACTTGATCCAGACAACTTTTAAAAATTACAATAAAAACAAATAAATCCCCTGATATCACCATTTTACAGGTAATAAGTAGAGAAAAGTCTGAGTTTAAATGCTAGCTTTGACCCCTGCTCCTCACAGAAAGTTAATGTGCAAAGAAAAGAAAAAAGAAAAAAGGGAGAGAATCCAGTATGTCTTTTATCAAAAGTCAATTCAAATCACAATCTAAAGTTCAAACCTTCTGCAGCATACATTATCATTAAGATGAAATATTTAGTGGCTCTGTATTCCGGTCATCTTTTGACAATAACCTACAATGTCTCAGAGGTGGCAGGTGCTAGAGAATTCAGTGAATTTTTAAAGAATATCTCATTTTTCAGGAAGGCCTGTTGAAAACCACTAATTTGTATTAGCACACCGCTGATTAAATTGCACCTTCCATTTTAAAGTCCTGAACACCTCTAACAAGTATTAAAAATTTTATCTGCTTTGAGTCTTTTGCACGCAGTTTGTAAAACCTTGAAACATTGCTATTTAACAGCCATCTCCATCTGTTGGCTCAGTGAATGGGTATAACTTTGTCCTGTGGAAAATAGGAAGTCACATTTTTGGAGTTCATGCAATGTTCTTTAGAGATAAGCTTTTCACAAATCATAGCTACTAATAAAGTTTCGGGCTTCCCTGTGTGATAGGTGCAAGGTGAAAACAAGGTTGGAGGAAAATTAAAGTAAAACAGCTTTTTTTTTTTTTTTTTCTGATTAAAACCTCACTATCATTTAATATTTAAATTCAAGCAAGTGTCAAATGCTTAAAAAGTAAAGCTTTTGTGATTATTAAATGAGCACTAACACAATATGAAACTTGCACAGCTAAACATCCCATTGCATTCACATGGATACACACAGAGAAGGCAGTTCACATTTTGTAAAGCATCTGCCAAGGAAAAAAGCTTTTAATTACTTAATTACTTTTGTATGTAACTCTACTCACAGAATTAATTTACACCACATACAGGGCAGAGGAAAAAGTACTTCTCTCGGGAGTTTCAGAACAGCACTCCAAGATCTCTGAGATTTTCAATATCTTCATCATAGATTGTGTTACATTTCCATGAGTCTTTACTAATCAAAGGGAATTAAGCTGACCTGGTGCCAAGGAGTAAGACCTCTGGGAGCTGGTACCACCCTTCCTGTCCACTGTTACCAGCCATGCTTACAAAGAGTGTCTTCTCCACGAGTAGTGCCACTCCATCAGCAGGTTCAGCTGTGACAGCCAGATGTAAGCAGAGCATGTAATAATGCAGTCATAAATCACATAAACACACAATCATACAATCATCAAGGCTGGAAGAGACCTTTAAAATTATCAAGTCCAACCACCAACCCAGCACTACCACTGCAGCCCCGTAACCACTAAACCATCCCCCAGCACCAGATCCAGGCACCTCTTGAACACCTCCAGTGATGGTGATTGCACCACCTGCCTGGGCAACCTATTCCAGTGTCTCACCACCCAGACAGCGAAAAAGATTTTTCCAATATCTAATCTGAATCTTCCCTGTCTCAGCTTAAGGCCATTTCCTCTAGTCCTCTCACTGTAGGTATGGCAGAAGAAACCAGCACCCACCTCACCACAGCCTCCTTTCAGGAAATTGCAGAGATGTGCCACTGCAGGACAAAGCAAAGCATCTCATTGGCCTCTGAGATGTACAGCTCAGGTCTCCCTGGCAGTGAAGGAAAAGGTAACTTTGGACAGCTTTGTGAGATCTGATGATCAGCAAAGGCTTGGGACGAGCATGATTCCATTGTCTCTTTCACTCCCTTCATCTTTCTTTTCTTTGGTGCCACAGTGAACAAAAAAGTAGCTATTTTGCACTTGCCTGAATGAAAAGTTGTGGATAATACTTACACATGTCATACTCAAAAGGATACTCATACATTCTAAGAAAAGACCATTTGTATAAACATTTCCACCTCAATATATGCAAAGCAAAACATTAACTGAAAAGGGTGGGAATGAAGCTGAAGGAAGCTTACAAAATCAACTGTATTAACAATGAAAAGCTTCTTTTTTCTTTTAATTTCCTCTCCTCTGGCAATAGGATTCCAGAGAAACCAGCTTCATAGAAAATGAGCTAGTGAACAAGTTCCTAGTAACTAGACCTACACTGAAGGACTTTCCAGATGTAATCTCATGCCATTTTGAGACTGACTTCACAGAGGAAATGAACCCTTCAATTAATTTTTGACTGATTTTGTTTCCTTGTCTTCAGTGATACTTCCTTTAGTTTGAGAGAATAAAATCCAGATTGTTGTGACAATTGTGAGAACAAATTATTCAGCATTCATAAATCACTTGGACGAAAAATTGGTATTGCTGATAATTACAAAATTGGACAAAATCAGCAAAACATTGCATTGAAAACCAGTTGTTTTCTGCTTTTCTTCATCTTAACGTTAGAAACACAGAACTGTAATCTAAGAAGTAATCTATTATTGGTGATGTGGTGGTGGAGGCTTCAGTACTCCACTTAAGGCTGTTTAAATTCATACTTCTATCCTAGTATTGACATAATTCTGCCTTTCCAGTTTTGTAGGAATATGAAGACAACTGTCTCATTTGCACAAAACATCAAAAGTCTGAAAACTTTAAGTTTTCCTTTAGTTTACAACCACTTAAACTGTACAAGAAATAACTGTTTGCTTTGATCAGGTTTACAAATGCAGCAGATGATTCCTGGATTCCTAAAAGTATAATTCACACCTCAGTTAACCCATATCTCCTAGGAAACACTGGTACTTGACTCTGTGTGGAATTGAAGGTAGAAAATTATTGGGGAAGGTATACCTCAGGGATCTGCTTCCTCTGCAGCAAGGCAGCCACACCTGCACACATACATGTGCACACATATAACCCGTGCCTCTCACAGCATAGTTGTGTTTTGTCTGTGTCTTGTTTACATTTTATTTGATTATATTACTTTATTTTACTTTTACGGTTAACCTGAGGCTTGCATGAACAAAATTACAAAAGTTCTTTCTTAGCTGCATGATGAATAAAGCCTACTGTTTGTTCTTGAATTACAAAATATCATACTAAAATATGTAAGAATAAACACTGGAAAGAAGGGAAAAGCTTTGGGTTTTAAACATCTGTTTTAAAGTGATATGAGGGAGTGAAATTAAATTTAATAATCTCTCTTCCTTCCTCTGCTTTTGAAATCATAAGACAATGCGGTAGGACATGTGTTTCAGATCTAGTGTGGTATTTTCAGATGTAGACAATTCATTATCCGTGGTTCTCCTTTTCTGCATAAACCATGATTTTTCTAAGTACAAAATTGTCTGCTAAATTGTCCCCAGGTTACACAACATAAAACAGCATTTATGTATAATAAGGCATTACCTCCACCTGCTATAGACAGTGTTTATTCTGCACATTTTGTTTTCTCTGTTGGATTGCAGCCAGTGAACTCAATAGTTTGTTGGAAAGCAATGGATCTTACATGTCAAATTGTCTGATTTATTTTACATAAGTTTAATCATCTGTCAGCTTTTTTTTCAAAGGAATAGAAGGGAAGTTCTTCTATGCTTTTTAAGAGAGATTTCTCTCTTAAAGAAGTGAAGTTTTTCCATGCTTTTTAATGGATATTTCCCCAGTGAAAAACTCATTTTTAATATCTTTGTCATATTCTAACTCACACATGTGTGTGTTTAAATCAGGCCACAGGGTGTGAGCTGATTTAGGCACTGAGCTATAGGACTTCTGCACTCATATTAATCACACACTTGAAAATACTCATTGGTTGTGCCAACCACCTGCTCATTCTGATTTATACAATGTCTTCTAGAAAACTTGGATTATGCCTATCTCCATCTTTATGCCTACAGGCTGTATGCCTCAGGGCATCACACCTTCTTGGACCAGTAGATCAGCCTAATCAAGAGAACTTTATCACACAGAAGCTAAATCTTTTGACTGACTGTCCATTTGGATCAGTCAGTTGAGAACAAAGCAGTAAATGACATAACATTTTTCTCTCTTCTGTGCAGAACAGAACTGTGCTTAATTAGGCATTTAAGAGCAACTTACCTTCTACAGTTCTTACCACACATATTATTTTCAAGCAGCACAATGGTCTGAAACACCAATTAGTTTCAATTCACACCTATTATCCTCCTTTAGTACACCGTTAATTCAAAGTCCAA
The DNA here is from genome assembly GCA_018697195.1 of Certhia americana. NCBI lineage: Eukaryota > Metazoa > Chordata > Aves > Passeriformes > Certhiidae > Certhia > Certhia americana. Next base: position 80,748,465 of record CM031857.1, on the reverse strand, counting down.
ATTCCCATCCTTGTCAAAAAGTGGCAATTTTCTCTTTTTGTAAGTGTTTCCTCTGAAGTTCTGAAACATATAGGGCCAAATGCCATTACTTAAAACTTCATATGGAGGCCTTATACCACTTGCCAAGTTTCCACTTTTCATGTTTTCAGGCGCACCGTATTCTCTTGCTTTCTCTCCATTGATGAACATATTGTTTCAACTCTCTAGAAATATTCTTTCTTCAATGTTTTTCTTTCTAAACCAGTTACAGATTTTTACAGGACACCAGTGGTATCCCCAAAGATGACTAAGATGACTGAAGTCTCATAAAGCACTGCAAGCAAACATGAATATAGGTTAGAAAGGTTGAAATATAAGGTCTTCACCCTTTTTGCATATCACACCCCATTCTGCAGTAACATCAGAAAAACACTCAATGCTCAATATGAAAAAAAAAACAAAAAAACAGATGCTTTCAGGTAAGATAGCCTAAAAAAAGAAACACCTCCATTATTTACCAGTTAATTTTCAGATAACTTATTTTCACCAGGCCATAGTTCAAAGAGAGAGGAAAATTCTTAGCCAGTTTTTTACCATATATGATTACAAGCCTGTAAAATCAGTGATACCTACAGCTCTATGGGCATAGCTGATAGTAGTCCCTTATTTGTTCCAAATATGACTATTTACATAGCGATGAAAGACATGGGGGTGGTTAACTTATTGCATAAATATGGTTTTTGTTTGAATGTCTTGAATGCAACTTAAATCAGTTAATATTTGGAAGAAGAACCAAAAAAAATTACCAAGTATCAAAATAAGCACTTTAAAAATGCATTTGTTACTTTACCTTTTCCTTTAGAAAACTAATTCTCAGAAAGGCTGATGACTGATTATATTAATATCCCTTATTAACTTTTTTAATAATAATCATAAAATTGTTCAGCTGTTCCTTAGTTTTTGAGTACTTATTTTGAATTTTGGGAGAAATATAAGAGGTGGGATAGCATTCCCAATCCCCTGCTTATGAGTTGACAGTACAGGATTACCCATTAGTAGGCAATAACTTTCCTTCCATATAGAAAGTTACTTACCTGTGCACCTGCTGATGTTCTTTCATGCATGCTGTCTAAACAAATCGGCATGTTTCACAAACTGCTTCCAGCTACTGCAAACCACAATATCAGTTACACATTAATCTTTTCAGTTAAACTGCCAATGTTGCTCCAAATCTGTTGGAGTACTTTGCCAGTCCAGCCTACCATCAAATATCTGTACATTTCATATTTATCTGACTAGTTTTACATGTGTTGCTCTTAACTATGGTGAGTGATTGTACAAAAAATTATTGTGTTTGTAGGTAAGAAGAAAAAAATTTTTTAAAGATTTATCCAAAAACTGGAGAAACAGATCTACACTTCTTGATTGGATTTTCAGATAAATATGATGTAAATCCATTGGTTTAGTTGGAAATCTGGAATTACCTCTGATATGAACTATGGGCATGTCTTATTTCAGAACAAATGTAAATCTCAGTTTATATATATGCATGGTATATTCTGCTGCCAAAAAAAAAAAAATCTCCAAGCTCAATTTTGTATGTCTCCTGCACACTTCCAGTCAAAGAAAACCACTCAAAGAAAAAAATTAATTTTCCCTTATATCAGCAGCTAAGAGATCTAGCATATGAACAAGGGTCAAAATTTGCAGCTAGCTGTATTAGAGACACAAGTAACCTCAATGCCAGACAAAATGTAAAGGCCAGACTAGAATGCATCCAAGAGGGACTATTCACTTGAGACCATTTTTATTTAGATTCATAGAACCACCTTCTCATACTCAAAATGAAAAGGCTAGACAGCACAGAGCACCAGCAAAGCATTCAAGTCCCAAAAAGCTGTTAAACAAAACGGTTCTTCTCTGTATGTAAAGTTGCACAGACCCTCCACAGTGTTTGAAGACATCATAACAAAGCGAGGACAAATCTTATCCACAAATGAAATTAATAACCTTCATATTTGTCTAAAGATAGTGAACAAGGATTACCAAAAAAACCCCTGCAAAGCACAGCTATGTGTCATAATTATTTTTCCAAACCAACAAGGAAATAACTGCACTTTCTTTGCCAAGGGTTAATTCTGGATAGCTCAACAGCACATTTTCTAGAGATTTTTGTTCCAGATTGCAGTTAAATCTGGCCAGGGATTCAGACTCTCAAAATTGAGGATGTTCAACCTCTAAACAGTCACAAATGCTCAGCTTTTCCTCTACAGTTCCTATCAAATATAGAAACATCTTTCATATGTTTAGGTTTTACACAGATTTCAGTACTCTTCAAACTTATTTTAAACCATTTCATTGCTATCCTTCCTGCCTGTTAAACACATCAAGTGCTTCAGTGCCAGCTGGTGTCAGAAAAGAAAGTCTAAAAACAAAAACCATACTGCTGGCTGTCTTCTACCCTTGCTGGCACCCACCACTTGGAGATTATAACACTACTTGTAGCTCTTCCAGCTTTCCACAGACACCAGAATTTTATAGTGGGAGAGGCAATTAACAATATTGCTGTCCCATAAGGGGCATTTTTTGAGTTCCTTCCCTCAGTTCCTTTATCACTTCTATTATCCTTTATCCTTTATTCTAGTATCCTTTATCCTTCTATTTTGACCCCCTTTTGTTTGCAAAACAGCTTTCTAAAAAAAAAAAAGAAAAAAAGGAAACAAAAATGAAAATGAAAACAAAACCAACAAAAACAAACAAAAAAACCCAAAGAAAACACAAAAAAAACTCCTTCACAACAGAGAGAAATGCAAGGCAACTCTCATTTTTTTAGTTCTGTTCTGGTGTGACCAGTGAACAGAGGAAAAAAAATGTCTTTGTATTGTGTGTATTCAAAACTATAAGGAGATTGACGCATTCAATCAAGTAACGTCTCCATCTTCTCTTTCAGCTCCCCCACACTGTTCCCTCACAAAAGAGAGGCTCCAACCACCTTATTTCCCTCTGTGCTCACCATAAACATTGGAAGAGATGTTAAACTACACCACCAGAGGTGGTGTTAAACTACACCACCAGAGAGAGAGCCATACAGCTCCATGTGTTCAAGAGTAGAATAACATTGAAAAAAAAAGGGAGACTATATAAATTTTTTCAAACTAACGTGCTTGAGTTATGCCCTACTTTGGCATTTAGTCAAAAAGATAACTAGGAGATGTCTCATTTATTCCATACATTGATCCTGATTGATTTTTTTTTTTTAAACAATAATTTTTTACAGTCACTGTGATCATTTTCCTACAAGCAGGAAGGTTTTGTACATACAAACACTTCAAAAACACTCAGATTTGCAGTTCTTTTGGCTTTAATCAGATCCATTTTGTGAAGCACCTTTAAGTGAATATTATGCATTTTAAAATAAATTCCTACATAACCAAACTGTTATGCAGTAATTGTAGGAAGACTTTAATAAAGCAAAAAATGCTTAATATTTTCAGTTATCATATTCATGAGACAATTTATTATTTAAAATCATATAAAAATTAGATGGCAAGTTCATACCAGCTCTTTCACCATTAGAAATTTTTAAAATACGTGCAATGCTAATCTGATTAGAAGATCAAACTCTAATTTGATCAATGTTAATCAAGTTTGTGGAAAAATATCAATATATTAGGAATTACAGTATGTGAGTTTCCTAATTCTACCTCCTAGCAGTAAAATCGAAAGATCTACATCTAATATTGTAATTTTTTAATATAAGTAATGTGCACTTCTCTTCCAATAAAATGCTTTCTATCATGATGAAAATATTTTTATCCTTATTGCTGTTACTTGTCATAGACTCATGCAATCATTAAGGTTGGACAAGATCTCCCAGACAATCTGGCCCAACTTTTGACTGAACACTCCCATGACAATTAAACCATAGCACGAACTGCCATGTCCTGCTGTTTCTTGTATAACAATACCTTACATTTTTTACCAAATGCAGTGAAAATAAGTGTATAAATAAACTGGTATATAAAGTAGCTGCAACTGAATAGAAACATCACTTCATATAACTCTGGTTTTCATGACTACTGCTTTTATGAGACACAAAAGCCTTTTTTACCTATAAATAGATGTTTTAAATGAAAAATTCAACCCAAAGCATTATTAAAAGTTTAAATCCAATGTCTTTGGTTATTTTTCATTGCTGGAACAAAAAGAAACAATAGTACAAACTTCCATTGGCTATGTCCATTTTGGCAGACAGTTTATAAACCAAATTAATAACTACTTTGCAAGCATAACTTTTGAACTTGCAAAATAATAGACATTTTGGCACTGGTCTAGATGTTCTGATAGAATTACATTTTCTTCCAATCTCCAAATTTCTAGATAAAGCAGAATGAACTTTATGGCTCAGTTCCACCTAAAGACAGCTAATTCTAAATAAACTATCCAAATCAGGAAAGTATAATTGTGTTATGGACATAATTCAGGCAGACTAACTTACCTCCCAGAGAAACCTGTCCCAGTATTTCCATAGGAAAAATTACAGCACTTTGTAGACAAAACTAAGAGTGGGGACCATGGGAGGATGCAGGCATCTAAGGCAAAACATAGGCCAATGCAAAGGCCTGTGTACAAAATACCAGTTCCAAATTGGAAGTGCTTACCACAGCAGCCCAGAAACAGGCAATTGAGAATGAAGGTTTTTAAGCATATCACTGCACTCACTGTTTTCCAATACACAGCTCTGCAAATGCCCTGCAAAGTAATGTTTTCTCTCAATGGCTGTGTTTAAACAACCAAACTGAGAATTCCCAAGCACTAAAGCCCACTTACATTGGCCAAAGAGATCTTTCATGTAGGTTCTCCCTCTTCCATCCTTTTCCTTTTTCTCCTTGCCAGTGATGGAAACCCTACTGCATAACCACAGTTATCTTCATAAGGAACTTGAATCTCCCTACACATTATATACAATGGAATACAGGGTGTCCAATTCTGGCACCTGAAAAGGGTGGAGTTTCAGTGCCTATGCCTCAGTAGTGAACCTATATCTGCAAGTAGTTATATTATATATATAATTATATATATAGTTACAGCCAACTCCACCATCTTATTGCATCTAAAAGAAACACTATAAATGTGCCACACTCTATAAAAATAATCAGCTTGAATGCCAATCTTAATCTGGTTTTGTAAGCAAAGATTAGCGTGCCTATTTCTGAGCCAGTTTAAATAAAGCAAAGGGGCATTCTACAGTTACAGAATAAGATAACACCAGTCCTGCAAATACAATTTAGGAGTTTAAACTTAAATTGTTCGATTTAGTTTCCAAAAATCATTATTAGTAAGCGTAAAAATTTAAAAATAAATATTTCAAATTAACAGGTCAAGAATGTTCAAGAACATCTCAATTGAAGTGACACTGTCAAACTTTTGTGTGGTCTCAAAGTACAAAGCAAAGACATTCCAAACCAGAAACAATGCACTGATTCCTGCTCCCTCCTTCCCCTTTTCATGTAACACTTTCAACACTTAAAAAATGAAAACACATCTTATTGCAATAGCTGCTGATAGTTATTCATATTTAATGTTTCTAAAAATATCCAACTTTGACAGAATAACTTGGACATAATGTCAGATGCTGATGTATTTTGAACTAATCTTAAGGAAAATAAAGATATTTCATCCCAAAATATTCAGGGAATTTACAAATATGATTCATAGGTGATTAATTATGGCCTTGATATTACTTGCTATACCAATAAAAACAACTCGAGACTTCAGACCTTCTTGAAACTGGTCCAAAAACACTTATAAAACTTTTTGAAAGAGATGTCCAAAACCAAAAGCATTAATCTTCAAAAGTATTATATAGATTTAATATAAAATCTATATAATAGATTGATACTTAGCAAAATCACTTTCATAACATTAAATACTTGTAATAGTTCCAAACTGCCTATTTCTTACTACCCTAACTTAGAAACCTTATTATTCTGGTATTTGCAATTGTTGTTTTGTGAGGACTGAGAAAACTTCTCTCTTCTGTACTCATTTGTTGTTTTTTGTTTTGTTTCACTGGTTTTAAATGTTAAGATTCCTCTTCTGCAAAGGACTTTAGGTAAGGTTCTAGAAAATTATATCTAATTTTATGATTAACTCTAAAGTTCCAGCTTTTTAGAGACTGTTCATGTATAGATTATATGTAAAAATAACATAACCCAGACAGATTTAAAAACAAAACAAAGCTACTCAACTTCTGTGAACCAGACTAATGACATTGGTCTGTGATGTTTTTGTCCCTGTTTCTAGGCACTCTGTGGTGCCAAAAAGAATACAGTTCATGCCAGTCTTCATCTGACCATGGGAAAGAAACAGCCAAAGATATATAGCCAGAACTGTTTACGAGATAAACAAAAAGTTTACTGCTTCCCACATACTAGGGAAACAGTTGGATTACACATCAGCATCTGGTTGCTCCAGACAATACTACCAGGAAGTTAATGAAATTGGAACAAGGAAATTACTATGACTCGGCACTCCATAAAAAAGTGTAATTTATCATAAGTAAAAAAACAATGGGAGCTTTGCTGATAAATTAACAAAAGAAAATAAAATGGTGGTATTGCTGTAAAACAATAAATCTTTTTTTTTCTTCTTTTATTTTTTTTTTTTTTTTTCTGGATATGTCAGTTCTGTTCCAAAGGCTGATGTCACCTAATATTAGAAAAACGGCAAACTCGTTCTGATGAGAGTTGGTGACCTTTTTGGGTTACAAGTTAGATGTTTATCTGAAGTTTCAAGATATTCATGACATGATATTCAAATGAAAACTCTCTTTATTCTATTCTAAAGGGGTATGATTCCAGCAAGGCAAGGAAACCAGAATACATTCAGCATTTTAAAAAGTTTCTTCTCACTATAGGCAAACTAAGTTTTTTAATTAAAAGACTCATTTCCCAAGAATCAAACTTGAGCTGGCAGTTTAATCACCTGAAACAAAAAATATCCTGAAACTCTGGCATTTTGCTGCCTGAAACCTCTCAACTTTCGTTTTTTAACCTTTACTCAATCCACTTTGTCTGTGGAGTACTACAAAATGTCTTGTATGGAAGTTCCCAAGAAATAATTTCCTTCAAAGCCAGAAAATTTCTCTTTCGGGAATGTACTTTTCATTCTCTTTGGTTGTTTCCACAGCAGATTTATTCCTGAATAAGACCTCAGTTATGGCACTACAATGGAGTAGGCTATTTCCACTTCAGGCTGCTAAGTGTCTTCACATCACTGTGGGCAGAGCACACCTAGGTCAGTACATCCTGATGGACAGCACTTATCCACTAGCCCTGGCCCAGCAAGAATTTCTCAGGCTGGTTCATCCCCTCTCTGTATCTGCGTGCCAGCAGCCTGGCATACCCATGGCCTACACAAAATTCCCTGTCTGACTTATATCAGCAACTCACTGCACTTCTCAACAAAAGGAGGAAACTTCGGCCCTGGTCTGGGTTCCTTACTCATAAGGCATATTTGTCCATGTGCCAACACAGGAGCAGGGAGCAAGAAGTCACCCTACAGGCTCAGTTTTCTCCCATTAGCAAATTCATCTTTCCCAAAGACAGCTTGAAGAGGATGGTGTGCCTTCTCTACTAATTTCTCATGCATAGGTCTAAGAACACAAGTGTCCCATACCAGGTCAAACTCTTCTCTGGATCAGTACGAACAGATAGCAGCAGCAGGCAGAAACACACCTCTTTAGTCTGGAGGGAATAAGGGATAGCACCACATGTACGGATGCTGGGGGCAGAAAATTAATGGTGGAGAACACCAGTTCTCTAGGAGTTCCTATTAGAAGACAAGAATAAAATGAAACATTACTCCCTTCAACTTAATAATAATAATTAAAAATCCTATTGTCTTTGCTTGTTTGGGGTTTTTTCGAACAAATATATTGCTTTCCCTATTCTTGTAACTGCTGAGGAACAAGCATTCACTGCCAGCCCCCAAACTACATTTTCATGTCTTTAATCATCTTGAAAACCTGTAGCAGTAGACAGGATAGTCTCTTCCTCTAAGCAACCTCTGCTCTAAAATAATGCCCACCTAGAGGCAGGCCTGAGTTTTTTTGCACTACATCAGATTAGGAAAGTCCGGCAGTGTTACAAAAAGCCTCTTCTTAAAAGACCCTCCAAAGATATTCTGTAAATTAAAGGTTTTGTAGCACCTACAGTCCTTGGTTCCAAGCAGTACAGAACTGCGCTAAAGACTCAACACGTGTCCCTTGGGGCTGACCTTCAAATCAAGATGAATGAGGCCTCTTTTTCTGATTATCCAACTGCCCAAAGTAAGTGATTTCACTCCACAAGGGAAATTCCAGTGGGAAATTGCGCACTCAAAGCTGCAGACTCGTGCTTGGCCTCTACTTACATCCAGCATGTGCACCAAAATTGAGCCCAGGGACTCTTGGGAGAAGGTGGGCTATTGGGAATCTTGCTTCAGAGATGGCATAGTTTGTCAGAGCTCTTTTCTCAGACAGTTGTCAGTATGGAAAATAAGCTGTCATCAGATCTTTTTGCAAGCCAATGCATTTTACTAATCTGGCAAAAAAATACAGCAGAAGAAAATCTGACTAGCCTCCTGCCAGACTAGTAAGATGAATTTGTCTTACTGCAAAAGCTGACACAGGGGAAGGGGTGGAACCATATGGATAGAAATCAGAGTAGGGGTACAAACGAATATGCGGAAAAGATTCCCCAGTTTTCTTGGCAATGACTACATCAGCCACTTACCCACAGTCTGGGTACTCACCCAGTTCACAGCACAAGATGGTAAGAGCTTTAGAGAATGTGCAGTTGATAATGGCAAAGGGCAGGAAGATGCAGCAGCATTTCAAAGAGACACTAAGGTTCAAGGACTTGTCCTTGGCCTCCCTCAAGTCAATGGAACAACTACTGTCTTCTCCATCTGACTAGGCTTACTATCTGTCTGTCTCATCAAAAACCCACTGCAGTGTTTCCAAAACAATAGCCACTCAGAGGAGTACTCATATATTGGATAAAATACATGCAACTGCAGATAAAGGAAAAAAAAAACCCAGCACAGTAGGATAGAAGTGCCTCTAGCATTTGAAGCTACAGTGCTCAAGAAATATATTGCCTTGTTATGAAAAATACTGCTTATTGGCAAACTTTTACCAACAGTTTGTCACTCCATAAAATTAGTACACTGTGACTGTTCCCACTGAAACTGCAAAAATTTCCACTGTATAAAAGGCATGTATAAGTCATTACACGATTTAAGCCACAGATATGAAACTCTACAGCCTGGCAAATACAAACAGTAGCATTGTAACAACCCAGGAACTGTACTAAAAGCTAAACAATGCCTTTGGACATTAAAGATAAGACATAGAATAGGCTAACAAACTACACAGCTGATGAAAACAGAAATGAATTGAAGACTTGAACAAAAAGCATGAAAAGGAAGAACATCTGCAATACTTAACTACTGGAGGAAACAAGGAACAAATATTGCTGTTTCTTCAGCTGCAATCTATATCCCCACAACAGTTAAGTTAAAATTGAATGTATCTAGGAGGTAGTACAGCCCAGCAGGAGAAGTGTACAGAAGCCAAGGATAACCATATGCAACATTATAACCCCATCGGCAAAGCACTAATTCTATAGCTATGTGAAGGAGAGCAGACCAGTTGGAGATTCATGATTTTACAGAGAGAAATATAAAGGATCCTTATTATTGAGAATGCTTTGCTGACAACTCAGTCATTACACATATGCACACACACACTCTAAGTAGGAAGGACCACACTGTTTATTTGACTGATTTCATGCATAAATTATGAAAGTTTCTTAACAGCTATGTTTTCAGGAAACCATCAGAAAGGTCATCCATATTGTAAACCCTTCAAGGGATGGAAGTATACTGTTAAATAAAGATGAGCTAGGAGGGAGGCTAGGCATTAGACTTGACTTGTTGCTTAATATTGTTCCTGTCCCTGGCTCTGTTTAGGGATGCTGCAACTAGTCATGTCCAGTACCATACCCCAAAGCCCATAAATAATGCCAGTCTATTGAAATGACCACATTTAAAAGCAAAATAGGTGTGGAAAAGTTGAGAAAAGCATGTCAGAATTCAAGCAAATTCTTTTTGTCATCAAAACCAAAGAAATATTAATACAGCAAACATTATTTCAAAATGACAGTTTTGTACAGTAACACTTAGTCAAATTGAAGAACTTGACTAAAAATAACATGAGGAAGAAAAATAGGTACTGAAGGTAAATAGGAAGTTAGTAGGTACTGAAGAGTTTCTAAAGAAAGTGTTGCTGAATGTTGCATGCCACATAAAATCATCTTAAATCCTGATGAAAACCACAGAATGTATATTCTCCCTATAAACACAAAATGGATTAAAATTAAAAGAAGCACAAAACCTCATAATGATACTATTAAGTTCTTTATGTGAGACATTTAAAAAGGACATAGAAAAATGTAGGGCTGTGATCAAATGAATTATTAATGGTGGGCAGAGCCCAAATACTAGAGAGATTGAAACAGATATTAGACAGAATAAAATAAAGCTGGCCTACACTTGCACTGCTAGCTGAGGAAGGCTCCACAATTTATATTTATATACAGATGATGTTAAAGTAATGTGAAACTTAGAGAAGGATGTTGCAAGTCGAACATCTCAATCTTGAATATTGCACACTCTAAAGCCTAAGATAAAGATTGGAAAGTCTAAGACTCCAATTCCCGAGTTAGTTCACTTGGCTAACACAGGATTAATACAGGGCACTGTTTGCTGATCACTGTAATGAAATTGCTCCACATGGGCTGCTGAGCCAAGGTAACTAATAAACTTAAGAATTTCTGGACCATGAATGCTAGTGAGACAATTGACTCATGAGCACTTTTTTTCTAAAAAGGTTTTAGAAGAATGCAGATTTAGATACGTCTACATACTGTATAAAAGACCAGTGCACTCAGGCAGATAATTATTCTGTAATTAGATCAATAAGGCTAAACAGAGAGATAAACCAGGAATGCTGTTATACGTCCTGTATTACTTAACCAAGCTATTGCATTTTTATCTTTATTAAATTAAAGGATTACTGCTATAGAAGGCATACAGATATTGGAACAGGGAAAAAAGATCTCTTTCCCTGATAATGATGTGAAAGTCTTTGTTAAGGATTTGTAAAAGGTCTGGCTATGTTTCTGAATTGTTCAGGATTGTTGCAGTACAAAATGAAGTATGCTAAATCTGAAAAAAGTAAAAAAAGACAAGCAGCAGCCTAATTTGTCCAGTGCCATTAGAAAGGAATGAAATAAAAAAAAAAAAAAATCAAACCAAAAACACACTTAGAGATTTTTCATTCTCATTCTGTCACTCTATCAATGCTGAACTTTTGACCAATAAAGTATTTTTTGATCTGATAAAGCAATATTCAGTCTCATATAAAAATGTGAGCTGTTTTAGGTAGACATATGGATATGAGAGGGTGAAAAAAACGTTTACATCTATTTACCAAATTTCACTCAGGCTTTTGCATATTTAAACATGCATAGATTTACAAGTGTTTCAAATGACGCATCACTATAAAATAAATATTTCAAGTTAGGGAAAGGATGCAAAAAATTGCAGCATCACCAAACCTAGTTCAGATGGAGAAAGCAAAAACAAAAACATAATGCATCTATATTCATAATATTTTACAGCTTGCTATCTCTCCCACTCTGTGCACAACAAGCAGAAGTTCTTGTGAAACCTCTGATAATATTCTCACATATTATCATGGAGACTGAATCTTTTTCCACAGTCAGTAACCATTCCATAAATTCTGCAATTAATTGGGAAGCATTTTTCCTCGATGGGAAAAGATAATTAATTGAGAAGAATTTTCCCTGCAAATTTAGGATCTCAGAGGCAGAGAAGCTTCCTCATTTACTGGTACAGAATGGAAAAATAACCTGACAACACCTCTCTCCAAGAAAACAAGACTGTAACTAAAATTTGGAAAAACAAAATGTCACAGCATGTAATTGTTCTTTGTTGTCAATTGCACTAAAAGATTTTATTTGTAATGTGGCCTACAAGAAAAGTGTGAGAAGTGGAATCTCTGAAATACAGCATATATTCCAGCGATGAGAACTGCATCTCCCGGGTGCAATCAACAGTAACCAGCTTTGTATCAAAGCTAGAGAAGACCATAAGAAGTCATAAATTATATGTTATTGCATACGTAAATGTAAATGAATTACATAATTACTTTTACATTTTTAGTAAGATAGATTTCATCATCAGAACCTGACGTGTTTGTTAATGAAACAAACCTCAAAGTCCTCTTCAGTAAATACTTTTATGTACAGCAAGAAAGAAGTATGAGTTACTTCAAATGACAGCCTGAATGCTGCTTTAGTACCAGGGATAATTTAGTGGTCTCCTTCTGATTCAGTTGCTGTTTAGGTCAGTGGAAGTTGTGAATCCCTTAAATGAGAACAGTGATCAAATGAAATATAATTCTCTAATAAAAGCTAAGTTGTTGCAAAGCTATATTTTATACACTGATTCCATCCAGCAGTAAAAACTCGGGTCCCTGAACAATAAAAAGCATTTTGCTGAGCACAGTCCTTCCAGCTCCTAAGCTGCTCCTTCCCCCACTGTCTTCTATGTAACCAGGCGAATACAAAAGAGACCAATCAAACAAGATTTTTGTTTACCTTTCACTGGGAGATAGAAAGTGGCGAGCCTGCATATACTCCTTTGTCCACAGAGGACATACACTAGATTTTGTTTGATACACATTTTTAAAGTTCCTTTTAAGTTTTCACTTCTTAGAGAGTGGTTGTGTTGCTATAGCTTTTGGCCCCTTGCTAACAGCGGCTTTTTCCCCCCTCACCAGAATTTGAAGCTTTTGATCTCTTTTATCTGCTGCTTGCTCATAGCCTAAGAATTGCATCTGTGGCAAAGCTTGTTCTCTTAAGAGTCCATTGACTTATTGCTAGAAAACAAGGAAATAGCTTTCTTTTCACTCAAGTCCCTATTGAGATAATACATTCTGAAGGAACACAGTCTGTGTAGAATAATCAGAGCTATTGTTCATCACTGTTTGAAATGCTACTGGGGAGATGCAGGGGGAAGGTCAAAATCCAAGAGAGTTTATACCTAAGAAAAATAGAGATGGCAATCCAAAGTAGGTTTCTCTTAAATATCCCATATCAGGCGATGCTATGACTTGGAAAATAGCACATATTGAACATAAACAAACAGAGCAAAAATGCTAATAAATACATATATTTTATTTCCTCTCTGTGCCACAGGGAAGGCAACAGATTAGCAGCACTCATCTTTCCAATTCAGAACAAAACACAGTTCAGAAGACTATCTCGTGGTAAGACTGGACCATGTTTTCAGGCTGATTTTCTGAAAAGTGGTGGCTCTCCATAGCATCCCTACCAAGAAAAGAAAAAAAGCAGTGCTGGCCTCCACTCTACTACTACATCCAGAGTTCATTAGCAGAGCACATTCTACAGGAGCTTGGCCAGAGGGCTGACACTTCCCAGCCTCATCTGAAAAAGGAGTTCTTCACTTCTATCTTGCATTTTTGTACACTGCAAACCAAGCATATGGACAGCAGTGGTAGAGCTCCAAATGGTCAAGACCGAACATCTCCCTACAAAAATCCAGGTGCAAAGATGCTCTGTGACATACAGGCTCCCAATCAGGTCCTTACTTCACAAGATCTGTGATGGTAACAAATGCTTCTGATACTGCCAGCCTATTGCACCACAATAGTGGAACTATGATCTTGAAGCTCCTTACTCTGCAGCTTTCTCCTAAGGAAAGCGTTTTTGCAGAACAATTTCTTTATTTTCACTCAATAGGAGAGAAGAAGTGAGTTGAAAGTATATTTATATAGATTCCCAGCTATTTTGTTCACTTCTCGCAACTGCAAATTTTATTTTTAAAAATCTTTGAGTAGAATTACACACTACAAAAGCAGGCTATCATTATTTTAAGAGTGTGGGGTTTTGGTTTTTTTTAAACTTCCTTTTCACTTGTTTACAATGCTGTAGAGACTGTATAAACACCTAATGGGAGGAAAATTTTATAGATCACAGCCAAAGTCTTAATTTAATCCATTACCATGTAAAGGAGCCCACACACTCATGTTTTAAAGTTAATTATTAAGAGTGGAAATTGTGTGTGTGTGTGCGTATGTTTATATTTAACACCTCCTTCTTTTTTTTATTTTCTGCAAACAATTTCATGTTCATTCAGGGGAACAGCAAATTTCTACCCTAGAAGTAGAGAAACCCTCTGCAAAATTCTGGCAATGCAACTTCTACATTCTAGAAAATGAAATATTACAGGATAAAAATCATTAATTTTATTTGTTTCTGAGTTTGGCAAAAAGAGGATATGAAACCATATTAATTTCATGTTCTACATATAGTGCCATAAGGGAATAAAGACTTAAAAGTTAGCAGAGCAAGAAAGACAACCACAGCAGTACTAAAAAAAATGAAAAACACAACAAGTCTTGCTGTCTTCAGAAAAAAAATTAAAATTAGTGTAGCATGACCACTACCAAATGAGTTCTTCACACTTTAGATAAAGAACTGTAAAAAAGGATAATGAAAGGTCCTTTCAATCTTCTATTCCCTCCCAATTGCTTGTCAAAAACATTTTTCTTCCTCAGGAAAAGGAAACTATACAAAAATAGTAATTTGGCCCAATTTTTGGTTTTTTTTTTTTTTTTTACAGACACATGATATTATTTGACTTTATTTCACTTACCAACTCTCTTTTCATAGTTCAGTTCATCAAGCACTAAGGTTATTGGTGAAAAAAAAACCAAGAAAAAAATGTCAGAGATATACAACATGTGAACATGGATTGCCCTTTCCCCTTGTAATTTCTACAGGACAAAATTTATTAGGCCCTGCATGAAAAATTCTCTTACAAAGATTTGCCTCTGGAGATACAGAATTTTGAGGAAAATTCCTCAGAGCAATCCCATATCTGCTTGAACTTTGGTGGCTTCTTCAAGTGATGTCGTGCCACACACATTCCTGCCCTGGAGGGTTGTTTCTCCAGTACGCGCCATCCACCAAGGAAATCAATGACAAATTCAATGGTGCCTGAAGTTGCATCGATCTGGAACAGGAACACGAAACATTTCCTCTACCAGCTCCAGCTTATGTCACAGCTTTCCACAAGAATAGAGGAAATGGGAAAAAGCCATTATGGCAAGGAGGTCAAGATAGCTCTGCAGGTTGTTTCCTATGAGAAGTTAACCTAGACTAAACTCAGTCAGCTCCAGTGACAACACTGAATGAGAATTTTACTGCTTCTGCTTTTTTTTTTTTATTGGTTTTGTTTCTAAATTAGCTTTTCTAAGATACAGACTTAAAATAATGTCATAAATTACAAAGAAATTCTGTAAAATATAATTCAGTAACAGTAATATAAGTTCTCAGCAATAGTACTGAATATCTCCTCACAATACTTTTGAAGTTCAAAAACACCCTCACAAATTTTTTCAGCCAGGCCTTCAGGCTGCATATCAGTTGGTTTAACTGTTTTGAATACTATATTGCAAATGCATTTAATGCACTTATTTATTGCCTAATTCCCTTTAGAGTCTGTTATGTATGGACAACATTTTTATACAGCAATTCCGACAAAAGCTTTAAATAAACTTAATTTGTAACATTACAACTCTACTAAGCTTTTCAAGGCTGCAAAACAAATAGTTTCCAAGCTTACCACAAGGTTTAATCAAGAAAGAAAGAAAGAAAAAATCCCAAATCAATCAGGAAACAAATAAAAATATAAACGTCATTTCTGTTTTCACAAGAGATCTCTTCTTGCATAGTCAGCCACTAAAAAAAAAAAAAAAAAAGTCCTACTGTCCCCTGACCTTAATAAGGTCTGCAATGATGTGTTATTACTAGCAATGAGAACACTACCAGTATCAGTAAGAATGATAGCAATGAAGAAAAAAAAATAACAGATCACAGTTACATGGCCAATCAAAAAGCTGTCTCTGCTTACCAGTATGGACAGTCTTCATAATTTCATCATGGTTCATGGGATATTTAATATCTTTTTTTTGAAAGGGTTGCCCCCATGTTTGTGATGATACTGTCTCCCTCAAGTATAAATTTTAAAAGTTTCTATCCCATGAAGCTTCTAATAAACATTTAAAAACTAAACTCTATGCATTCAGAGGTAAAAAAACAAAACAAAACAAAACAAAAAATCAAACACCCTAAACAGTAATTATGAAAAAAACCCAACAAAACACAGAGGAAATATTTCTTATTTTTTTTTTTAAATCTTCACTTCTTAAACTTGTTCCCAGATTCTGTACATTTGGAAAGGGATTCAAACCAAGGCAGCTGTATAGACAGCGGTTCCCCACAATGGCCCTTGCAGGCGAAAGAAAGACAGGCAGCTGCCAGGGATAAAGATTCCCACTTACACTGCCACACATTTGCTAAAGTAGGAGTAGAGCAGGTCTCCTTCTCTTCCCATCAGGTATTTAGGGGAATTGGTTGACCCCTAAAGTTAGATGAGAATTCTTTCTCTCCAAGTTCTAAACTGAGAATAAAGTAGCAGTTAAATTTCCTAAGCTCTACATCAATTAACTACTATAAAAAAGAGATAAAAGTTCAGAAATATTTGAATTCTAAGGGCCATTTTTATTTCTATTATAATGTATTATTCATGTAGGATACAAGCATTACAATATATCCCAATAAAACAAAACCAATTAATTAATCTTTGACACTAAATTAGGGCTATGAAATCAATATAATTTTCTACTACTTTAAGACCAAAATGATCAGGAAAAATGTTACACCATCTTTTCACCACCAGTGGTCCAAGTGTAGCTGCAACAGGCAAAACACAGAAAGGTTTAATTTCTTGTGCAGGTTATCAATGGCAATAAACATCTCTGAAATGGCAGCCTCAGAAACAACACATTTCCTAAACTGAGATCACTGCCAAAAACCAAGTTCTGCGTAATGAATTTGCCCACTCTCTGATGTTTCATATATTCCTGGTTTTACACGATATCACAAGAAGTCAGTATGCCTTTAATACAGGCTTTTAAAAAAGTTAGATGCTTTATGTTATGATTGTTTTCAAAGGAAATAAGTACATAAAATATTCAATATCTCCAGTAACATTGTATTATTCTAACTTTTGTTTTTACAAACGAGGGAGTCGTTCCACTGGAATAATTCTTTTCCACTAGGGTTTGCTGGTTCAGAGATAACTACTGTAAGGTTACCCAGAAGATCTTAAATCACTGTGGCTTGCCACAAGTAACACACTGCCAGAAAGTCTCACCCCTCACAGAGCTCTATTGTTATACATATTTGTAGTCCAGCAAGGAAGGATGACAGTGAGTCAGCCACAGTCACTGCCCCAGGGAGATGATCCCTTCTTGTTGTCAATCACAATGAAGATTCTCTCCCTCTTTCACTTGCAGAAACGCTGAGATGGCCAAGAGAGGGTTGGGGAATGCAGTGAACACTAAGCCACAAGAGGTCCTGCTCAAACGTGCTCATTTAGGGCTTAAATGCTATTCGAATGATGCTACTGAGACAATGTATTACATACCTAAAGATTTCACTGAAAGGAATATTTTACTAAGCTTTATAAAAGATTATCAAGTTCTAGGGTACTGGGACCCTAGATTCCCCTTCTGCTGCTACACAATATATATTCTTTGGGTCTGAATTAGTGAAAACTGCCTCTGTCTTTTCTAACCCAAGATAGTTAGCTTAATTTCCTACTATGGTAGCTTAAACTAATTACATATACAAGAACAAAAAGGGTGGTTGGAAGAGCATAAGAGGAAACATTGATGCCTTCAGCCATAGAATAAGAAAGACATTCATCTGCAACATCTTCCCTGGAACTATACAGGATTACTCAGTCTGAGGCCTGATTTTGAACTCTTTGTAATGATGATGATCTTAGTAGTAATAATGTGTTTGGAACAGGCAAATGCATCTTAAATAGCAGTGCTTGAGTCATCATTAAACTTACTGCATGTTCCTGACATTAGACCACAGCAGGATTATCATGGATTGCTGGTACTTTGGTTTCTGCAAGGATCTGCTCAGTAGGGGCATTCAAAATGCTGCTCCCAGAAGTATTTGTACCTGTAGAGCCTATTAACATCAGCCATAAAGATAGCCACGAAGCAAACCATCTTACCTGCCTTTTTCAGACCCGTCCTTTGTTGAAGTCCCCCAATTTCACAAGGATTCAGGTGCATTTAAAACACATGTGATATAAAACAGAGTATCAGACTGCATTTGTTCACTCAATACATTTGCTTTCCAAAGTTTTTGTGAAGTGAGTCATTGTATTTTTATTAAGATACATTACTATTATTTTCATTGTCATTGCTGTTACCTTTATCACTCATTAGTAAAATGAAGCAGAGAGATTGGATGGGCAAAGAAAACACTCTGATCAGGGGAAAAGTGCCAATTTTAAATATGCTGTTGCATCTATGACTTACTTGACATCACAAATATACTTGTTTTTATATATTGAAAACTACTTTAAACCAGTGATGAAGTTATTTCTTCATAAAGGAAGTTAATATGCTTTTCAGAGAATTGTGCATTATAATGTGTGGACAATGAAAGGAAATGTACTTATTTCTGTGAATTGTTAATTTGCTGGTGGCTCTGCTCTAACATTAATGCTCTGCAGGTATTGCTTACAAGGAGGTTCACGGTACAAAGAATATATATTGAAATATATAACACATATTGAAAACTTTGCTTTTAATGCAAAACTCCTTTTTAACTAATTCCTGCACTGTTACAGGAATATAGTAAGGCACCTGAAGCCATAAAGACATTTATGATCTCCCACAGAACTTAGTAATGAACAAATTTATTTGTCTCAAAATATATAAAAATAGTTGGACTGAGAAGTTACATGCCAGGTTTCCATTTGGAAGAAAAAAAAAATAGTGATTACTACTGCTACAAAGTATTGAAAATGAAAGTCCATAATGGAAATGCTGACCAACTATTTACTTCACCCATGGTAGCTAGACATATAAATTCTCTCAGACACTCCGTAAAATTTGATAAACTCTGCTTCCATAACCAAAAATGAAAAATCACCATTCCCAGTTTTTCAGATCAGTACAGATATAAGCACAGAAATTCTTATCTTGCAAATATCCTGACTTCCTAGAATAGTCTGGAAGCAGGGATTACTGCAAGACATAAGTGAAGATGTATTATGAGAAGTGTTACAAAAGCATGAATTACACTATTTATCTTTTTTTATTTTATTTTATTTTTCTGTTTAAGAGACCATCTTATGAAGAGGTCACCAAAGCCAAAATATAATTCCAAAATTAATATTGTCTTTTCAGGGCAATTGAATGAATTTGTTTCAGATTACCTATCCAATAGAAGCTGGGGAAATAGCAATCTAATCAAATCAAGCACGGCTTATATTACAGTTTAGTAAAAGACACTGAATCTGACATTTCCAGAAATGAATCGTGTCTGGGTACAGTAATTTCTGTGTAGCAGTAGGCCAAGGCCAAACATGAAATGAAACTCATCATTAATGTAAAATCCTTTAGCCTATGCTGCTCTTGAATCTTTTTCACTAGATACTTTCAAAAGGGAATCAAACAACTTATTTGTGATTCATGTTTCTGCCTTTCTCCCTTTCTGGGAGTGGTTCCCAGTATAGTAATCTTTGCCAATGGGACCAAATCACAGTCTTCAGGAGCATGTTCCAGATTTAGCCCCATGATTCAAGCTCCCACCTGCTTTTAAAGGGGAAAACCCTTCTCTGTGGCACTATTAACCTGTTCTCCAGTCTAGACTAATAATTACGTTAAGAATTGAGTGAGTCCATTATCCACATGGAATGGGTGGAGGTTTTGATCAACCAGTAATAATAGGCGTCAGACTAGTCACCAAGGATTGTTCTTACTTGCCTTCTCATAAAAGAGAACTTTAGACACATTGAAGAATTCTGCCTTCCATTGGGACTGACAAACAGTGTGTTTATTTCCATCAAAGGCAAGGGACTGCCTTGTAGCACCTATAAAATGGGAAATGGAAATATTGTTCAACAAAGGTTGACCTCCTCCTGTAGACTTTTGTCAACACTGCTTTTGTTCAAAATGGGAAGCAGTGTTCCTCTAATTGTAGCATTCCAATTCTTCTCGTTGCAGTGCTCTAATGGATGCATTCATTTAATAGATTCTATGCTTCGGGGGGAAAAAAAAAAAAAAAAAAAAAGCCAAAACCCCCAAAACAAACCAGGCCCCATTTCAGGAGGGTCCTGGCTGAGTTTTGACACCAGGACCAGCACGGAAGGAGTTGCAGTCCCGGCAGGAATCCGCCGGGCCGGCGGGAGCGGGGGCTGTGCCCTCGGGCGCCCTCTACTGTCAGCAGGAGCAGGCGCTGTTCACACACTCGACAGCCGCCACCAGCGCACTGTCCACTACTCGAATGAGCGCAAATCCTTTCGCCAGCCTTCCTGAGTCCATCCAGAGCTCTTAAAAATGTTTTTTTTTCCATTTCCCATCTCATTACCAAAGTATCGGGCTATACAGAAAACTCTTTATCCAATTTTGAGACAGGCAAGAAGAACACAGATTTTCAAGTGCTCTTCAGACAGAGGAAAATAAATCACATAGAGCACTATTATGAAATATTTTAATTACTTGCTTGCATTTTCCTTTCAAATATCTCAAAGACTTGCAAGGAGATTTGAGATACATTGTTATCACTGTTTGTCACAGAGGGAAAACAAATGAGGAAACTAAAATGCAGCTGTTTTATTTCTTACAAGCGATGCTGTTACTGAAAAGGTAAATAAAAAATATTTCAAGAAGTCTCACCTTTTTTGTTTTTCATATCACTCTAAAAATAGAATATTTGAACTGATTGCTTTCATATTAATTCAGGAGTTTGACATTTTTAAATAGTAGCGCGCAAATGTCTAATGAAAGATAAATGTATGACCTCTGAAAAAATATCGCTGATATCTAACTTTGCAGATTTATGTCAGAAGTAAGAACAGTTACCTTCACTTATAGTATCAATTCCTGTCATAAATGAGCACTACAGAATGAAGCAGTTTCATACACAGACATATACAAAGGTACCAGCACAATGATCACTCAACTACTATCAGTCTTCAGCTTTCAGAATAGCTTCAGGTTTGGCTTTCTTTCAATAATAGAAACATAATTAACATAAAGCTTCATGTCTACTAAGAAAAAAAAAAAAAATTAAAAATTTATTACTAAACTCAGCAATGTGTATGGTATGTTTTGCTCCCATGCAGCAAGTTCTAGAAGATGACTATGACTATGTTTAAAATCACTTTTCAATTTATGTTTTTGTAATAAAAATGCTTGACAATTCAAAGTGATGTTTTTCTTTCTCTTCTCTGAAGTAACTAACAGGAAATAGCAACCCTAAGAGACTGAACCCTTTTGGGGAACAGAGATGCCAAACACAGATATAAAGAAGATAGAATAAAAACTCAAAGAGTCAGTTAAAAAAAAAAATAAAGATGGCCCTGAAGCTCTTGGAGGTACTCTAATGTACTAAAGTAAGAAATGGACATCACTGAAACAAAGAACAAAAAAAACAATCAGGAGAGAAGAACTAGCCACAGGGCTTTGTTTTCCTGCAGATGAGAAGCAGTGTGGTACAGTCCCTATAGAAGCGCAGTAATTGCTGTGTTGGGAATATCTAACCCATCCATTCTACAGCCCAAAGGACTGAGTTTAAGTTACACAATCTAACCCTTCCCAGCAGCATTAGCCTGAACTCTTTCTGGACTACTGCTTCTGTTACTTTCAGCCTTGCACTCAGATTTGAGAAAGTGATACTTGCCATAGCACACTGGTTTTATGTAAGCCTCAGTGATCGAGGAATAAACCTTCCCACAAATCACTACAAGATGCTGGTAAAGATAAGATCACTGAGAATGCAGAACAACTGCTTGCAGTGTGACAGAGATAAACTAGATGGTGCCATTCAGTGAAGTTACCTCTGAGGAAGGGCAGTGTAAGGGCTGTGGCCACATTGTCAGGTGGGCTGGAAACATGATGGGAGCACTGCACAGCCTCCTTTTGTCAAGCTCAACATACACCTATCTCTTAATAAATAACAATGGCTATTACAATTTAGCCTTAACGGGCTTTGCGAATTTTAACTTAAAATGAAACTGCACTCCTTTTAAATAGGGTCTTGCTACAACACAGATATTTCATTATTAATGTATTTTTCAAGGCTATATGGATCTCCTCTTGAAATTGCTGAAGTTATGATTTGATGATTTTTTTAAATTTTCTTTTTCAACAGCAAGCTGTGTTCATTTAGTTCCTGGTAGGTAAACTTGACTGCTCAAGAAAAAAACATTTTGCTTGCCCTCCCAGTACTAATATTCTACTACTGATTCTGTCACCTCAGAAAGTGAGCAAAGAAAGTTACTGGCCTGTGATTTCCAAAGTCTCTTGCCTGCCATAAACTGTGCAGCTGTAAGCACTGCTTTCCTCCAGGCTCTCTCCCTCATTTGTAAAGCAGAGATAATAGCTACTCCTTGCTTGCTGCACAATAGCTATGAGATGTCAAACAATAAACCCTCAGGAACACTGTGGTCATAAGAAGAGTAAAGCAGCAAAGGTGAAAAGTCAAGACATATTTCTTTTCCTGGCAGAGCACTGCTCTCAGAACAGTAAGGCAAACAGGCAAACAACCCTGGTATAACAACAGGTAGAGTTGGTTGCAAGTAAGATGTATTTGGTCTGTTGCTTTTAACCAGTATTGTTTCTGTTGCTAGCTTTGTAGAACACCATGATCAAATAATTATTGTTTCCTTGCTTGCCAACTATTTTTCTTTTATTAGTAATACCAACCTTTGTTTATTCTTCTTCCTCCCATGGGAAATTTCAACACATCTCCAGAAGGGATGTCGTATGACTCTCATTTATAATGGGATCCCTCCCTTTCTTCCCAGGCAAGACTCTCTCTCTTTTTTCCCCCTCTATATTTGTAGAGAGGAACACCAAGTCAAATCTCTGCTGTATTCACATTCATGTGATCTGAACAAGATGAACAGATCAGCAGTTCTCACACATTTGCCTAGGAGACGTACAGCTGAAGAGAATTTATCTCAGACACCATTCCATTTGAACTGTTAAACATTCATTCTGACAACAATAGCAACAGACCATAAAGAAAAGTAGTGCACGTATATATGTATATAGTATATATACATTTTTGTGGGTTTTCTTTTCTTCCCTTAATGCAGAGAGTATTTTCCGGGATTTTGCATCCTTCATTTCTTGACTCTTTTGCTCTTAATTTCCTACTTGTTCTCCCACCACACTCTTTCCTTTCTCACCAATGCATGCATTTGACTATCTGTCACAAATATTGCTCGCTCACAGCCTAATCTTGGTGTGGTTTTGTCTGCTTTAGTTACCCCTCCACCCCCCCACCACACACCTGACCATCCTCTACCCTGGTTGATTTTGCCTTCTTATCATGAACTACTACCCTTTGTCCTAGAAAATCCTTTTCTTTCACTAGGTCATCATGTACTTCTGTCATTCTCATTTGTAGCCCCCAGCTCCACTACTGGCAGCTCCTGCTGATGACAGATGTCTCACAATCAGCTGCAAGCCTGCTCTTGGCTCCAAGCCTGAGGGAAGCTCCAGACTTTTGTTCACATTTTCTCTTTGCAGCAGCAGTTTTATACAGATACAGCAAAGTCACCTTTTCCTGAAGTACAGCTTCTCAGAGAATTCCAGGTCTCTCTGCACCACCAAGACTGAACACCTGTAGAAACATCCTGAGAAAAATTGCAGACAATGCTATCCAGCAGGGTGAGTAAGCATGGATGGCATTTTGCCCTGGAAGTCCTGTTTTGAGCAGTCAGAGCATGTCAGTGCATTATTTCATTGCCTAATATACACAGCAGGAGCTCCAGAATTGAGTGTGCAGATGAACCTTCATCATACCAACCCTAGGCTGCATACAGCCTCCCCCACCATCTAGTGCAATGCTTTCATCTCTTCCCATGACTCCTGTGCCATTCAACCTCAGTATTATCTTCCCCTATTCATTTTTCCTACTTACCTTTGGCAAGCCATAAAGAATACATAATTGTCCAACATGGAGCTAAATGAAGAGAGTCTAGGATGTGCTAAGTCATCAAGCAACTAGCAGAAAAGTCCATACATTCAGATTAGCTAGATATTCCAATGCTATACATATTTAGATTGGCCTGGTGCCTATCTATCAGGTGATGACAGCCAAATATCACAGTCTTGTAGCCTGCAAAAAACGTCTTAAGGGGCTATGTCTGTTCAGGTCCAATAGATAAAATAATTGTATCAACTTTGGGCCTTTTTGTCCTATGTGCTCTGGAGCAAAGAAACCAACACCAAAGGACTTGCTAACTCAGCTCTGTGTGATATTACTGCGTTGGCAAGCAGCACTTTGCAATAAAAAGTCTGCGAACTAAGACAGTGGCTGCTGACAACTGGATGCCATGTGATCTGCTTTTGGCAAGAGCTTTACTTTCCACTAGATCTAGACTAGTTCAGCAGACTGCAGGCAAAGAGATAGTTCTAGAACACATCATCAGATATCATAGAAACACAGAACAGCTCAGGCTGAAAGGGACTTTGGAGGGAGGTCAACTTGTCCAATCTGCCCTGTTCAAGCAGGGCCACCTAGAGCAGGTTGCCCAGGACCATGCCCAGAATCTCCAAGTATGAATACTCTAAAATCTTCCGGGACAACCTGTGCTGGGTCACCCTCACAGTAAAAAAAAAATTGTTTATGTTCAAACAGAACATACCATACTTTAGTTCTTATTTTAGACTTAGTATTATCCAAAAATAACTCAGTTCACCCAGTTTGAGACCATTCCAAATGAAAGCAAATTGATGTTTGGGAGATTTGCTTCAACAGCAAAACCAAGATTTTATTCTAGCTGAAATGTTATTGTAGGGTTTTTTTACTGTTTCATCTATACAACCATGTTATGTCACTCTTATTTACAATCAGCAGTACCTGCCTTAAAAAGTGGTGCTTAACATAGTATTTCTTCAAATGTTTTAACATTGTATGGGTAACTTTTTCTTCTTCCCTTAGCTGCTTTCCCATCTTCAAAAACAGGACACAAAGCAAAATACAGAGAACTATCCAAATGCAAATATACCACCACACTACACATTGCAATGATTTAAACAATAGAAGCACATGTTTTATCCATTCAAAAGTTAGTAATAATGCAGGCAAGAGATAAAGAAGAAATGTGCTTTCCATTCCACATTTACTTTGTTTCACACATTACTGAGATTATATCCCGAGACTTCTTAGAGCCACAATTAGCATTTGTGATAGAAACATGAAAACAACTTTACCAAACTTGTACAACAACACAAAACACTATTAATGACCAGAAACCACACAGACATTGATGTCAGGTATATCTCTGGAATAGTACATCTAGGCAGTAGATACTCTGTGCATTTAGAAGCTGATTTTGTTCTAACAGTTCTAACAGTGCCATCTTAGACCTAAAATGAACCAAACCCATTGTGAAATCAGTGCCCAGCTGGGCTGACAGCCAATGAAAGAGACTGTGCAGAGACACTACAGAGTGCGTAGCTGTGTGCAGCGTGGCAGGACACTCTGTAAGCAATGGGTTGGATGCTGAGGGTGCCCAGTGTTCAGAGCTTTGTGAACCATCAAGACAGCCTTGCTCAGTAATGCTGAGGTCACAGTTATGGTTACAGCTCTGTGACAGACCATCAGCAGGGACATGTCAGCCAGATCCCTCATGAAAATACTGTTCAGTTTTTTCAGACCTGCAGAATTGCTATAATTGCAGTTCAAAAATTATCAAATAATCTGCAGACAACTACTACTGATATAATTTAGGAATAAACCATAAGGAACTATACTAGAGGAAAATAACACATGCCACAGTATTTTTGGCCTTCCAAAAGAGTGAGGAGACACTCAAATAAAAACTCCCAGAAGAACAGACTTCAAAATGTCTATTTCATCCTTAGTATTTTATTACTCTTCAGATCATTAAGAAAGATGTCTACAAGTACAAGTACAGGCTCTCAGATTTTATCATTCTATTGAGATTTTTCTCAAAAAGTTTCAAAAGTAAATTTTCTGTTAAAATGAAACTGTACAATAAAATTGCATCATGCCCCAAAACTTTATGCCTTCAACCTTTAACCCAACAAGTCAGGGAAATTAATTAACAAATTAACTTGCAAAACAAAGCACTACTTTTGTGAATACAGGAGGTAGAAACTGGCACTCAGAAGACTTCCTGCTAAACTGGCTTGCTCATGTCTTATATTTTTTAACTAAGCATAACTGCTATTTTCTGCCCACTCTAATATGTACAAGTTTTAAAGTTCATCAATTTGCATGGTGATTTGAAAAAAAAAAAAAAAAGAGATAAAGGTTTCATCTGACCTTTTTTTTTTTTTGATAAAATTTTAACAGAATAGCTATAAACATTAAATAATGCTTCAGGGTCAATTCCCATTAATTGTGGCAGCATTGATTTAATTTTGAAGTAGGTAGGATGCTTTTCCCACACCTGCAACCCTGTTTTTATCATAAACAAGTTGCTTCTTGACTACTTAAAAAAAAAAAAAAGACAAAAAAAGTAATCACTCCCAGTCATTTTCATACAAAAAAAAAGTGGTACTACTAGAGATATTAGTGTGTTTAAAGAAATAAGCAGGAAAAATCATGGTTATAGATAAAATATGCAAAACATTCTGGATATAAAATTTCCACGACCAATATTACAAATACTTTTTTCAGAATTTAACATAATTTAGGAACTCATCGAATAGACATGCTAACTAGGAGTCACCAAGCCAAAAGGAAGTGCTGTACAAGGAGGTGTGGCTGTCGCCATGTCAGAGCTGAGGTGTCTGAGTCAGCACCACAAAGGTGGATTCTTCATGGAGCCAAAACCTGGGAGTCCTCTCCTGAGGGCAGTGCCTACAGTAGCCTTTGAAGAACAGAACACAGCTCACTCCTTTTGAAACGCAGCTGCTGTGGGAGGGGAAATGTTATACAACACCCAAGCAGTTACACCACCTGCCAAGTTTTGTGATCTAGCTCTCAGGGTTAGCCCTGACTCTTTTCTCATGATTATGTAACAAAATTCAAAATTAGTCTGCTGAATAGACTTAAATCCAGAGCAACTTGCTCCCCCACTTCCAGAGTACCACTGACATGTTGACTCCTGCCTCTTAACATTAATTTTCTATTTTGTGAAATCTGTGAGGGGAACTTTGCTCCTAGCTCCCTTCTCACCTTCCTCCAGCCTAGACATTGGCATGGTGATTAACATATGGTCATGGGAAGGAAGAGACATTGATATGAATGAGGACACACCTGAATCCCATTTTCCTGCTTGTCCAACTAGTCTAAGCACTATGTTAACCACTGAATCATCGGCAACCTGGTTTTGAGTAACAGTGTTCGTTGCTACTCTGGTTTGTTTTCTTTGTGGTTTTTGAATGTTTTTAAAGGCATTATCCCAGAATTCATATTGCATCAGACCCTCATGAGGCTTAGATGACACCTCAACTCATTGCTGATTGGCTTAAATCCCTAGTCACACATACCAAAACTATAATTGCTATGAAATCCTTCAGATAAATAAGAGCATGCCTACAGAGCTGAAGTAGCTCTATGATTATGCAGCTGCTCAGGAAGGTCGGCTGAACTTTTTTTATTGACAAACTTTGATGGACGAAGTCATAGTTCCATATATAAATAATTATATGTGCTATTAAGTGGCCATACTTCATATGGTATCAATGATATTGAAAAAAAAACACTGAGAAAAAGGTGCATTACTATGAATTGCTACGGTTTGCAGATCAGTGTCTCAAGCTGTGACCAGAACTTATATTCACCACTTCTAATAGCATTCAAGAGCTTTTGTTTAGGACTTGCCTAGGCACTACAAACAAAGCATACAAATAAACATTCCTTTCCCTTCTTCCATGCAGACAGAAAAGAAGTTTTCAAAAGTGATCTTACATAAAAATAATAAAATGTCCTCCGACATTGATAATTAATGTAATTCTTAATTTGATCGTAATTTGGCAATTTTATTTATTTTCTAAAACTAAATCCACATGGGAAAGAAACCAGATATTGTTTTAAATTAATTTGAATCTTATATATGCACACACTAGTCCTGATTACTCAAGCTGTGCCTTTTTGCATATTCAAATTACAAAACACTTTCAACAGCATTCTGTACAGTATTGCTCATTTCCAAGGACATGATTATCATCTGAACATATGGAAAAGAGGAAAATAGTTATTTTACCTAATAACTAAACTTATGTATACAATCTACTCAACTTTCCTTTATGGGTACAATGTGAAAACTCTTTCCATTTATTTAATTTCTCATTTTACAGCATTTCCTGCACATTCTTTCAATTAAACTGGTTTTCCCCTTTTTAACAGTCCTTTGAAGCAGAGCTTTAATGACTTATTCTCTCAAGTTTTAGAAAGGGTATTTCTCTTTCTGCCAACTGTTCCATGCTCCTGCCGTGCCTTCCTCACAGCTGTTCTGCCAGTCTCCCGGGTGTTTCATCTCCCTACCTCTGCAGCTTAGCAGCTCAGAACTCCACAGTGCTGCTCAAAGAGAAACAAAGTACCTGACAGAAAATGCATAAGCACAACAAGCAACTCCAGCATTAGGTACAAAAAAAAAAAAAAAAAAAAAATTGTTAAAAACTGACTAAGTGATACAACTTCTACTCCTTTACAACTTCTGTGATCTACATGACATGAATCCCAGGGCTGACTCAGAATAAAAAATGAAAATTAACACAACTCCCCACCTGTATTCATAGTTTTTGACCTTGCAATAAACTCTGGCTGAAACAGCTACTTTGAAAGAACCAATACACATTTAAACCACCTTTTTTTTCCTTAACTCTTCTGTTCCGCTTCTGCCTGCTTGCTATTGTGAGGCAGACTATAGCAGATGACAGCAAATTACATACCAAACACCTTATCCTATTATGCTCTGGCTTTCTTCCCCTGCTTGCCCTCCAGAGTTCTTCTATTTTAGACCTATTGCAAAGGTCTCCCATCCAGCTGTGCCACACTAGCACAACCCAAAATAATCCACCTTTAATCTCCCAAGATCCCTCTTGACCCAGCTAATGACAGAAGTGGTGGTGCAAGCGAGAGCAGGTACAATCTGGAGATTATAAGAATACAGTATCTCCATGGAGCTACCCCCAAAATGCCTCCGGGCTGAGAGATTTCATGTGATGACAGCAGCCAAGGTAAAGAAGAGTGAGGTGTTTTAATTACATCACCATTTGGTTGTCAAATAAGGTATTTTCCAACTCCAAGGCAACTGTTTTAAGAAGCAAATTATGCATTTCAATAAACTGAGCTATATTAAAATGGGAAAAAAAATGCAAAAACACAAGAGTGCATGGAAATTCAGTATGTCTTGCAAATTGGGAATAAAACACATACTTACATGGGATTAAAAACTCAAAAATTCTAATATTATTTAATTTTAAAAATTGCATTACTTTAATCAAATATTGAAAATTCCAAATGGAAACTGACACGGGAAATTACCATCTTCTTTTTCAATTAATTGAAAATAAGAAATTAAATGATGTAATTAAACAAGGTTTTTAAATTCAGTACTTACTAAAAAGTTCCTTTTGGTACTGTTAATTCCATATCAATTGTAATTGAATTCAGATTAAAAAAAAAAAACACCTAAATTTAATATTTTACTAGCATTAAGCTAGGAAATATAATGTGATAGAATTAAAAAATCAAAAAAACAACAACAATAAAAAATAAAGCCAGAAAAATCAAACTACTACCAAACTTTAAAATAAAAAGAAATCATAGATAGAAATGTTCTTTGGCTAATTTTTCATTTATTAGGAATATTAGGAATGTATTTTTAAGAGGACAAAGAGCTTTTCCCAGAAGTGCTAAAATTTAGTCCTCATAAATAACAAAGTAAATAGACTAATGACCTTAAGCTATTACAGGTATTAAAAATCTTGTGTTCCTATTAATTTGGAAACTTAAATTAAGATGGAACAATGTAATAATGGATTGGGGGAAATTATTGCATTAATCTACATAATTCCTTAATTCTACACAATATATATAATTAATTGTTCTCACAAAATATTGCATATTATATTTCATAGCTCTGATGAGTCAATATTACTAAATAGGAATGAAATAATGATAAATACAGATCCAGGTTATAGTGACTTACCAAGGAGAAAACTCGGTTTATGACAAATGTTTTAAAAACTCATTTATATTTGCAAGTGACTGTAAAATAATTAATTCTGCCCCTTCTTCCCTGCTACATTTCAGGTCAAGTTTGGTACATCCGCTATGATATACAGTACTAAAAGAAATTATAACACATTTTTTATCCAGTTCCTGATGCACTGTGTGAATTTAAAAGCTCCAGTACACACTTGTAGACAAGTTGCTGCAGGAAAGATGCCAGCTATGAACTCACCTACCCGGTCAGGGAATAAAAGGTCTGATTATCAACTCCCCTAGTTATCTGTTGCATGAGCTTCCCCAGGGCTAGGGAGAAACAAGAGTGCCCAGGGCCTGTGGCACTGGAATTCCTGCCATGCAGGTTTCACTGTGTCCATTACTCTGCTGTTACTTGCACAGTGACCTGTCAGAAAGACACTCCCATTTGATTTATTTTTGGTACTAAATAAGATTGAATTTCAAAATAAGAAAGTTTTCCTTCAAGAAAAAGAAGGCAAGTTAATCAAATGAATTAGAAGAAAAGACCTTTTAGTGAGATTGGATTTTGTCAAGTGGCTAAAGGAGTGTTTTGCAAGCTTAGTAAAAGTACTTAGAAAAAATGCAGACCTATTTAAGGGGCAAAAAAAAAAAAAAAAAAAAAGCACATAAGTGGTGAAAGATATCAAGGAGCTAAAATTGTGGCTCAAAGTAAAGAATGAGGTTAACTATCTATAGATTGCACCAGTTCACTGAAATAAAGAATAACACCACTTCCAAATTTTGTCATAGCAGAAACGGCTAACAATGACATGGCAGAACTGGGATAAAAACATCCTACACAGATGCCTACAGAACCTCCGAGTTCACTCTCTGCCTGACCTGGGTAGCACTAAGTTCATACTCTCCTATGCCTACACACCTGTAACTAACAATGGCTAACAACATCTACCGGCAAATACATTTAAACACGCCCAGGACAGCCCTTCCCTGTGCCATTGGAGACACTCTAGCAGGAAAGAGACCCCTGGGACCCTGGGCATCTCATCAGGAGATGGATTGACATCCCTCAGCTGGGTCGATGCTGGAACCAGGCCTGATGGCTTCTTTGCCAGCTCTCACTCTTTAAATACTCTCTTCCCTTTCACCCTGCCCCTTTATCTAAAACCCACTGCCGTGTGCTTATACAGTGGGTCAGGGACTAACATACTCATTTCTTTGCCGAGTGTGCAATTCACTGATAATACTTTCTGGTGGTTTGCGACCCCTCTGACTTCTGTCGTTCCTTCCGACCGACGAGCATTTACGAATCTCAGGTGATTCTTCCCCTTTAAGGGTGGGTCTTTCACGGCGGTGCAACAGACGAGTCAAAAACTCATTTTCACTATTTAGTGGGGGCTCTAAGTGTTTTTCGCAATTTCCGTAATCTGCAGGGATAATCCCCTCTGTTCTCCGTATCAAAACAAAATAAAAAGACACTAATCAATGTTTGAGGGAACTTTGAGTTAAAGGAAAAACAGCAGCCCGCTCTGAGCCGACCCCTCAGCCGGCGCGCTCCCCGCTGCCCAGGGGCCGCGCTCCGAGGGGCGCTCGCCATTGGCTGCCGAACATTGCCGAGTGCTCTCGTGCTCCTCCGGAGGCGGCGGGGAGGGGAGCGAGCGGCTCGAGCACGGCGCGGTGCATTGTGGGGCGGGAGAGGAGAGTCACCGCTCAGCTAGGGCCGCCATCTTGGCTGCGTCCGGACTCGCTCCCGCTCCCGGGGCCTGTTCCTTCTCCTCGCAGCGCAAAGCGGTGGAAAGGGAGAAAACGAAGGGCCCGCCCGGGCGGTGCTGATGCGCGCAGAGCCTCCTCGCACCTCTCCAGGGCGCCGCTAGCAAAGGGGGCGGGGGTGGTCGAGCGGTCGCCGGCGCGGCCTTTCCTCTCCTCTGCCGGGATGGGTCGGTCCCGCAGCCGGAGCTCGTCCCGCTCCAAGCACACCAAGAGCTCCAAGCACAACAAGAAGAACCGGAGCCGATCGCGGTCCCGCTCCCGAGAAAAGGAACGGGCAAGGAAGCGCTCCAAGTCCCGGGAGAGCAAGCGGAACCGGCGGCGAGAGTCCCGCTCCCGCTCGCGTTCTAACACGGCCCCCTCCTCCCGGCGCGACCGGGACCGCGACCGCGACCGTGCCTCCTCCCCCCCCGACCGTATCGACATCTTCGGCCGTACGGTGAGCAAGCGCAGCAGCCTGGATGAGAAACAGAAGCGGGAGGAGGAGGAGAAAAAAGCGGAGTTCGAGCGGCAGCGGAAAATGTGAGCTGCGGGCCTGCGCTGGGGACGAGGGGGGTAGTGAGGGATGGGGGAGGAAGGGAAGAGCTGGGTGCCTCTCTCTCCGCGCCTTCTGCCTGTGGGCTAGGGCAGGCAGCGGCTGGGTACAGGCGTTTGGGCCCTCGCTGAGGCCTGACCAGTGCCTGCTTTCCCGCCATCCGCCCCTTTCTCAAAGCCCGGCTCCCTCAGGTGCCTTAGGAGCCGCCCACTCGGAGTGCGAGCCCCCTCACGCCTCCTTCTCGGCCGGCTCTGCCCTCTTCCCATCCGCCGTCGCTGGTCTTTCCCCTCTGTGCTGCTCCCAAAGCTGCCTGTGCGGGGAGGCCTGTGCGCCCCGGAGGCTTTGTGCTGCACTGGCACACGGCCGCCCCTCCCCTCTGTGGCGTGGAGCTTGTTACGCGTCGAGCGCAGGCATGTGGAGTTACTCGAGTGAGGGCTTCAAGAAACACTGCTGTATAACACTGGGGGATCGCTTTCTTGCCAAATGGGACGGAGAGATCCGGTGGCTTGTTTCATTTGAAACCTTGCCCTTTTTTCAGTTTATGGTATGGGAGTGCGATTATTTATTAAGTCTGCAAATATAAATACTATTCTACTAAACGATGGGCTGCATGAATACGTTTAGTAGCATATAAAGTTATAAAACAGACCTTTACGCAGCAGGGAGAAGAATGACTTGTAATCAGGTGATGCTTATGCTTTGAACACTACCCTTGCTCGGTGGACCATCTAATCCAGAAAGAGCACTTCTTTGTACATATGAAGCCAAGTGGTGCTGTTAATTCTCAGGTGAAGCTTTACTTAAGCCATATCGTTCTCAGACAATCCTAGTTGTCATTGTCGGCCTTGGTGAGGCCAAGCTGTCACTTTCATTTTCATCACCTTTGCTAACTTCAGAGTTTTGACATTCAAAAACTTCCACACAAACACAAAAATGGACGTATTTTGACGTACTGATCCTAGTTTTGTGGTTTAGAATTTTATTCAGTACCTAAACCAAGAATATTTTGTGTGCATCTACAGTGAAGAACCGGAATGTGCTTAAAAATTTGAGAATAGAATGGTTTATTCTAGTACTTAGGAGCTGGTTTAGTTCACGTGTAAGTAAATTTTCTGTGTAACTTAGCTTAGAAATTCTCAAAAGCTCATGAACTCTGTATAGAAGAAATATAGTATTTCAGCAGTACTTGCTGCAGTAGACATTTGAGGAAGAATCAATATTGGAAAAATTTTGGCATAGAATTTTGATACTTCTACAATACACTTTAAATTGTAAAAAAAAAAATTCAGTGCTAGATAAGGAAAGAAGTACTTCCTTTCTGACTGAATAAATTAGCGGACAGTTTCTGGATTGGAACTGACTTTCTTCTTCTCATGTCTTGTTCAAATCTCAATACACAGCCTAACTTCAGCCCTTTCCTATAAGTGCTCATTTCCTTGCCTTGCAAGTATGAACTTTTTCCCCTCAGAAATTTGGTAAAATGTAAATGGTTTCTTTTTTGCGGATTTCGTACAATTAGTCTTTAAGAAGTAAATGGATGATATGAAAAATATTTTTTTACATTAGTGACTTATCTGTTGCTCTGAAATCATAAATCAGTATGCCAGGATGATAAAATGATAAAATACTGTAAGTTCATGTGATTTAAAAAAAAAAGTTTGTATACTACAGAATAAATCACTGAGATTTATATCTGTATTTATAATTTTACTTTCTTAATAAGGTCTAAGCCATTGTGATATGATTGCCTATAAGTCTAAAAATACATATGATTGGCTTAATTAAATTTCAGTGGAATTTGTGGATTGAGAAGAATGAAACATGCAGGCACAGTGCTTAATTTGAGTGCATCCTCAGTTGCTGAGGATATTTGAAAATCTATTTCAGACACAAGTATCATGGTATTTTTGTTGCTATGCACTGTCTTCATTCAATTAGCTAAGTTTTTTTCTAGATTTCCTGATGTTAAACATAAAGCTATAGTAGTTTAATAAAACATGAGAATATGAATTTAGGGACAATTCTCTGGAACTTTAGCCTCTTAAGTATACTAAGCAGTATTGGTTCAGGATGGTAGGAGTTCTTGCTGCTGAATAAGAGGGAAGGGAAACCTTTTGAAATAAAATCATATTTAGTATATAAAGGGTGTTTAAACATTTTTCCCCAAAGGGTTGTAGCCTGGCAGACATACATCAACAGAGTGGGGTTGATGCATTTTTCTGGGAGTGGTCTATTTTTTGTTGGCCTTGTGTTGCTTTGGGGTTTTTTCTCTGAAAAAAAAAAATCACCTCAAGATATTTAGTGTCCATTTTGAAAAAGTGAATGCTGGTCTAAATGTGCCCGCAGCTAGATGTGCTATCTCTTGAGGATTGTAAGACTAAAATTGGTCTTCTCTGGCCAGATGATTGTGTTGAGGATGCCAAAACTTTCTACGGAAGGAGATCCTTTAGTTCAGTATACTTCAGAGAAGATTACATATGATCACGGGAAATGGGGAGCCTTTCACCTTTGTATTTCCCATGGTTATCTAGATGAGTAATCCATACTTCTTCACATGTCCTATTGCATATTTGCAAGTTGTGCCTTGGGTCATCTAAAAGTTGGTATATTATGTAACATTTTTTTTACTTAGTTGTTTTTCAAGTAAGATAGATTAGGAAAGACTTTCCAAATGAGATAGGAAAAAGCAAACATTCTGAAAATGACAGAATGTTAAGAACTTAGAACAGTAGTTGTCCTTCTAAATCCTGGATTTGTGTTGCTGACAGGCCAGAAGAAAAGGTTCATAAGATGGTTCTGTACTTTGTGGAATATTTAAAACAAAAGTTCAATATCAAGTTTAAAACCTCTAGTCTTCTCCCCAAACCCATAATAATTTCAGATAAATAGTATTACATTAAATATAATTATAGTTTTCACTGTTGTTCATCCTTGGATATCTAATTGCCATGTTGTACATATGATTACTACTTGGATTTTTTTTCTGTATTTGGTAATTAACCTGCAAATTTTCCTAGTATTTTTGTATCCTTTTTAATGAAAAGTTAAAACAGTGCTCAGGCTAAGTGATAGTACTGCTGCTAAACAGAAATAAAGACAAGACATTTGAACAGATTTCCAAAATTAGAACATGGAAAGCTGCAGTTTGCAGGGATTTATTTAGTGCTTAGTATTGATACAATTTATTTTGGATCATTATGACAGAAACAGAATCCTGCAATTAAAAAAAAAAATTAGTGTTGAAGTTACTGAAATTTGTTAAGGTAAATGATTGGATAACTGGGTTACAGGTATAACACCTGGAACTCTAGGTAAAATACAAAATCACGAATTTTACTGCTTCTGTCTTCTATTTTAAGATAGTGAAGATAGTTTGGTGTGCCTCTAAGGTGATGGCTTTAAGGAAAGTTTTTACAGGATATTATTTCTATATGTGGCTTAAAATGGAAACCATATAAACTCCTGAAGGGTGAATGATAATCAAAGTGGGGTGGGGTTTGGATTTTTTGGAGGAGGAGGACATGGTGTTGTAGTGTTTGGTTTGGGTATTTTTCTCTTTTTTTCCCCGCTAATTGTGATCAAGAAGTAGTATGATAAGTTGTCCTCAATTTAGTCTGTTGGTATATAGAAAAATTCTAAATACAGAATGGTCTGAATGGATTCCTTGTGATAGGAACATTGATTGCCTGAATGTTCGCTTTTCTTTAAATATAGGACGAAATGTTCTTTCAAAAGTGTAAGCTATGTGTAAAAGTTATTCAGCAGCATAGCTGATGCTACCTGTTGAAGTTTGTTTCAGTGCCAACATTATTGATTAAAAATGTAATCCTCATGTTTGCGTTTTGCAGTCGTCAACAAGAAATTGAAGAGAAACTCATAGAGGAAGAAACTGCTCGAAGAGTGGAAGAACTCGTAGCTAAACGAGTAGAAGAAGAGCTGGAGAAAAGAAAGGATGAGATTGAGCGAGAGGTTCTCCGCAGGGTGGAGGAGGCTAAGCGCATCATGGAAAAACAGTTGCTCGAAGAACTCGAGCGACAGCGACAAGCTGAACTTGCAGCACAAAAAGCCAGAGAGGTAACGCTCGGTCGTTTGGAAAGTAGAGACAGTCCATGGCAAAACTTTCAGTGTCGGTTTGTGCCTCCTGTTCGGTTCAGAAAGAGATGGAATACAGCAAATCTAATTCCCTTCTCATATAAACTTGCATTGCTGCGAAACTTAATTTCTAGCCTATTCAGAGGAGCTCACTGATATTTAAACAGTTACTCTCCTAAAACCTGAACAAGGATACTTGATTCCTAATGGAACTGACCTACATATTTCAGAATTGTTTGAAACTTTTGCCATGGCTGCAGGATTTATCAGCAGTCCTTTCATTTTGGGGAAGGGTATTAAAAAGTATGTAATTATGTATCCTTCATTTGTTTCATTTTGTTTACTTAGACTGTAAGAGGCTTTTGCCTTCAGCCAGGCAAAAAGCAGGGTCCAGCAGTGAGCTGCAGTACCTGTCTTTAACAAATAGGTTTCTTATTCTTCATTTAAAATGAACATTTTCCTTGAGCATACATTGGACTAATTCTGGGACTTCGACCATAAGCCCACCCACGTCTTCACGAAGGATCTCTGTCCAAATCATTATATCCATTTTTAATAACTACTAACAACTCCTTTTTTTTCTCCCTAGAAGTTATAAAAGAGCAGGTTGCCCTTGTCTGAAGTCAAGCTGAACGTGTGACTTGGGTTTTTGGGGCCTTTTTTTGTTGTTTTGTTTCGTTTTTTAATCAGCAGCTGGAGCAGAAGCTGAAAATGTCTTTCTGTGAGACAGTAATTTGCTACTAAAGGCTTTGATGCCTGCCTGCACCAATCATTCCAGGATCCAGAAATTTCAAGACAAACTTCAAACTGTAGAGGAAATTTGTGCTAAATAGTCATAAGTGTCAAATGCTTTTCTCACTCTCTACATCCTACACAGTTTATTTTAAATTAATATTTTGATTGGCTTACGAAAGGAGAGACAGTAGCAATGCAGCTTTCCCCTTCATACTAGATGTGACTTGTCAGTCACATAGTATCAAATTAAATAGAAACAAATGGAATGCTGAGTTATGATAAATATTAAAAAGAATAAGTAAATTATACTTTTTTTGCAAATTCAGACTTGAATCTCAAAGCGTTTAAGTTGAATTTATATGTTTATAGTCAGCAAATTTGTCACATTTAGAGGTTTTCGTTTGATCAGATGGATGACTTGTTTTTTTAAAAAAAGTGTTTTTGATATCGTCATCATGTGGAGAAGTCCCACCAGTTCCTTGTACCGCAGAACAAAAGAACCTCCATGCCTGGAGTGAAATGTGCTAGCTAGTAGCTGGTTACTAGTCATAGTAAGAAGTTTTCATATGCTTGCTTTGTTCGTATTAACTTTTTTTTCTCACACAGACACAAACCTCTGGCTAACTTTAAATCCTCCAAATATAAAAATAATTTGGATATATATTATGTGAACTGAAACAATTCAAAATTTTTCACGCAGTCTTCATATTTGAGTTGCATAACAGAGTTCCATAAAATTCACCAAGAAAACAACAATTACAAGGCTCTATTTCCTGATCTTGCCTTCCCTGGACTCCTGAATTCCAAGTTCATACTGCAGACAGTTTCAGCTGCAGTATTAAAATTGTCAAAATACTGAATGTTAAGTCCATTCTCCCCATGAAAGAAGCCCATAGCTCCATGAAGTATGGATTACCATTTGTATTTTTCACTAACAGTAAATGTATTTTTCTTATTAATTGTTTGCCTTAGGAATGATTTACATATTTTTGTTCCTTCTTACCATAAACATCTGCATTCCTCAGCTCAGCCTTCCTTGTATGTTGTTTCTTTATAAATGGTTGAGCTGCTGATGCAGGTATTGCCAAGCTAACAGTACAAATCATTTTAAAGAGGAAGCTGGCGCGTATGGCAGCCGAGGAGCACACTCTGCAGGACACTGGACAAGACAGTAAATATTCAACTTTTAATGCTGATTAAAGGAGTATAGGTAAAGAATACGTAGGTATACTTAATTGGTGAGACAAACTATTCACTTTATTTATATTTTCTATATTACTTTTTAATTTGGTAAATACTATCCAGTTTTTGTAGTTGTCCTTGTTGATTTGTGTGATATTAAAATTCTAGTAATAAATTGTCAGGATTCTATGATTAGGGAGGGTTTAGTTGGTTGCTGTTTGGACTGGGCGGGATGATATAAATTGAGTGCTAGAAACCAGTTTTAGTGGCTGCACAGTTTACCGTTGTCAGGCAAAATAGGTGGCTGTAAAGCTGCCACTTTAAGTCAGTTCACAAAAGAATTCTGAGAAAGATTAGTGAACATGCAGAAATGAATATTTTACTTTACTAACATCTTGCCCTGTCCTCCCCTTTAGGAAGAAGAGCGTGCAAAGCGTGAGGAACTAGAGCGAATACTAGAAGAGAATAATCGAAAAATTGCAGAAGCACAAGCTAAACTGGTATGTGAAGGTGTAGTTAACTGTTCTGTAGGGAAATACAGGTGTCTCTGCCAGAGACACATTTGCAACACAATCAAAACAAATAAATTGACCTTCTTTAGAGTTTAACTTGCGTATTGCTGGTTCCATCAGTACCATTGCTCTCCTTTCCCTGAGCATAACACTAGGCTGGTAAAATAGTTTGGATGCAGTTAGTTTAGAGGGGAGATGGCTGCCTTCAGAATTTAAAAAGTATGTTTTAACTATATCTCATGGGGAGGGTTGAAGTAAGTTTGCAAACATGTTCAGCTTTGTGTGACTAATTGTTTTGTTGAGTGGAACAAGTACAAACTAGATTTGATTCTAGTAGAATGTTGATGCAGAAGTGCTGAAAGGGACTTTCAGCATAAGCTTAAGATATGTAAGCTAGGAAAGTCTAACTTACCTTGGTCTTCAAGCCCTTTTAAATCAGGTGCTTGCCACAGGAAAACATTCAATATGATTTAGCTGATTCTAATCAACTGATGGTAAGATAAACTAAGCTGCCTCTAAATCGTGATTGAACTCTGTCAGACAGTTTCAATTGCCCAAGTAATGACACCTCTTTCATATAAAAATGAATTAATTTGTGCTTGAACTACATCTGCTTTCGATTTCTTTCTGTTTTACCCTTTTCTCAACCTCTTATGGTGGAAACAGGACAAATGGAAAATTTAAAGTATTGACTGATGTAATGAACTAAATAAGCACCTTTAGAAGACCACTGGGAGAGTTGTAAGAACCATAGGTCAATGTAAGGATTGACTAGTTGCAAATCAAGTGAAGATGGTTTTGTTTTAGGAGGGGGTTTTAGATGGGGTTTGGAAAAGGGAGACCTCAGCCTGAAGGTATTTGACTTCATTATGTGTGTCTGTTACTTCAGCTTCCATGTCACAAGTGTTGGGACAATTTCTGTATGTATCTAATGTCTTCCTTAATTAAAATGTAATGTGGTGTTCGCAGAGCAATACTGAAGAGAAAGCACTACAGATTTTGATACATTAGCTGTAGAAAAGTCTCAGTGTTTCTTCCAAACTCAATTCAAATAACCATTTTATAAATGGTTTCACTGAAACCAACTATGCTCAGATGGAACTGCTTACATACCTATGCAGGATTCAACCTGTGTGGAAGTTAATATGGACTTGTAAATTGCTTTTATGACAACAAAATACGCTGGCCTAAATTTTACCATTTTCCTATATAGGCTGAAGAACAATTGAAAATTGTTGAAGAACAAAGAAAGATTCATGAGGAGAGGATGAAACTAGAACAAGAGAGACAGCGTCAGCAAAAGGAAGAGCAAAAAATTATCCTGGGCAAAGGAAAGTCTAGGCCAAAACTGTCCTTCTCCCTAAAAAGCCAGGATTAAATTTCAACTCTGAACTCTTAAAAGAAAAAAAAAGAAACAAACAAAAACAACGAAAAAAGGAATACAAACAAAAACTTTGTATGGTAGCTTCATGTTGAAGTGTTTTTTGTTTTTTGGTTTTTTTCTTTCTCTCAATTTTTTTTTTGTCTTTTTTGAAAGTTGGAAAGTTAGCTTGTTCTAATAGGGGCTGTGCTCTGCAATTCTTATTTTTTTTAAACTTCCATTAAGTTAAACCCTTATCAGATCATCGTTGCCTTTTAGAGGGTAATCTGTTTTCATCAATTTTGTTTCTGTATTGGTGGTCTGAAGCAACTCATGTCACTTTAGGAACTGTGGATGATCTGATAAGGTTTTACTGACCTACTCATCAGAGTTTAACTCTGATAATTGACAGAACTTTTTACTGGGTATTGCTGACTTTTAATGTTTTTATTTTAAAGTCAGTAAATACATGAGTAAATTGCCATAGTATTACTGGACCTCTGTGGTTTATTGTTAAATCAGTGTCCTAAGATACTGTCCCGTTGTTGCGCTTGATGTTCCTGATACAGGTAAGGAAATAGTTTGTCATTTCTGCTATGAATACATAGAGAGAGTTCAGTATTGTCTCTGTTAGATTTGTTTTTATTACATTGACAGCATTCAACCAGCGTTCCCCATTGTGTAAATAAACCAATTTGCTGAATAAAGTGAAAGTCTTAAATTCATATGTTTAAGTAAATTTTTTTAGTACACTTCTATAAACAGCTATAAGAGTGACAATTCACATTATTAAATTCAAGACATAGTGATATTTTTTTAAATTTTGCTTTAAACTGTTGTGGCTTCTACTTATAATGCAAAATCACACACAGTAAAAAATCCCTGCAGTTGTGAATGTTATTGATGGCTGCTGCTGTTTTTATGAATGTTGGTTTTTATTCTGACAGAGACTTATTTCAGCTGTAGTATCATGTTTAAACGGCTGTTTGGCTTACTGCTCCCAGACCGATACTTCCGATATCTAAACCCCTTCAGTTCACCTCATAATATAATATATTGTATAAGTTAAGGTCATTACCATATAATGAATCTGATGGGTCGTAAAGAATTTAAAAGTGGAAGGTTTTTTCTCCCAAAGGACTGGACTGGCTAGTGTATTTGAACTGAAAAACAGAAAGTGAGATTCTGTCTAAATGTATTGTTTTAGCCAGAAAGCAACTGCTAACACAGATCTTTAAATATTATCCATTTATATATACAGGTTTTATTTTGAAAAATGAAACTACAGATTGAAAACTATATATATATATTAAGTCCCCCTTTTTGTATGTAATTCCTCTACCAAAACCTAGATTACTATTGCTTGTCCAGTTCTAAAACTTTCTTTTTCCTGTCAGCGTGCAACATCTGTAGTAACCATAAAATGAAAGTTACCAGTAGTTGCCTGAACATTTGAATGTCACTGGACAAAGTTGGAAATAATTCCTGATATTCCCAAAGGGTCTGTTTCTATAGATTTAACAAATTAAATGTGGGAGCAAGTTGAATGTGCCACTGAAAGCATTATTCAACAAGCGTTGTATGAAACCGGGCTTGGGGGCAGACTGATGTGTATTGCTTTGTCCAGTATGTCAAGAAAATGTGAAGATGCTAAAATACCTACACTACTACTGTACTTAAATTTGTCTATATATTGTATGACAAAAGAAGGTTGAAAGTTGCTTAATGCATAGAAAACAAAAGCTGAAGCCAAATAAATCATGTACATGACCTGTTGGCAGGAGCAGGCTGTATTTAAAGATCAACTGGTACCTGTATTTCTAAAACACAAAACATCCCCTGTTCCCTTATGAGAAACAAGCTATTAAAAGTCAATACTTAAAACAGACCTATGCAGTTTTGTTTCCTCTTCTAAAAGCAAGAAGCTAAGTAATCATACATGCAGCTGTGGTATCAAGCATTTTGTTCTGTATCACATAATTTGCTGTTAAATAGCAACGTTTATTCTCTGCATTTAACATTGTGTAGGCCTAGATGTTAGCAGGTAATTTTCAGTCCCACCTCTAGGATTATCTTGTGGACAAAATGCCCACTCCTAATAAGATTGCCCCTTCTGCCATTCCACATTTCACTACCTGTTTCCCCTGCCCTCAGAAAAAGAAAGGAAAAGCAGATAGGTCTTTGGTTTGGTTTGATTTCCTCTGTTGGGGTAGAAGTTCACTTGGTGGAATCTGCTGTCTCTTTGCTATCCTGAGGCATTCTCTCTATCTTCGATCTTTGTAGACCTGGGTGAATGTTACCTTTGCATTGCTGTAGGGTTTACTTTTTTGAAAGTATTGTAGGACTCTAGAGATACTGTTGATTTCTAGAAAAATAAAGATGCATATAGTTTGGAAAGGGGGCAGGTTGACATTTGATGTTAAGAACTTGGGGTATTATATTCCTACAGGACTTTATAGTCATTTAACACAAAGTATGCAGGAACATAGACTGACATGTAGTGTTTAAACCGTGATCTCTCTGCATGTGCCTGCATAGAGAAAATGCTGTTGGTGATTGTGTTCAGTGTTGAGTTTTTATTTCATTAGTTTGAAGTTTGAACTTCAAATTTTGGTTAGATAATTTCATGTTCTGGGGTTTTGT
The DNA here is from genome assembly GCA_018697195.1 of Certhia americana. NCBI lineage: Eukaryota > Metazoa > Chordata > Aves > Passeriformes > Certhiidae > Certhia > Certhia americana. The sequence continues at coordinate 80,705,268 of CM031857.1, read as the reverse complement.
GTGTCATTGACCACCCCAGGGAGGCAGGTAGGTATTTTTGTCGCCACTCACCTTGAGCAGTATTCATTTCCCTTATATGGTAACAGAAGAGATCTCAGTTTTCCCAAACTCGTTCATAAATGTCCTGGATAATTATTTTAATATGAAACAGTGCATCTGTCTGGCAAAGGAACGTGAAAGGCCTTAGACCAGCATGCTAGATGTGCTCTTTGGTGATTTGGTAAACTGCACTTTGAACTTCACATGTTCACAAACCGTTTTTTCAAGCCCAAGTGGAAAGCTGACTCCACAGTCAGTCTAGTACAAAGAAATGGATGGCATCCTTGCAACTTAGCAAAGCAGAAACAATTACATTAGTGAGATATCTAAACTGCCAAGCAACTGCATGCTTGTGTATAATCTTACTGAAGTATCAACAGTTCATCCATTCCTACCTTGTCTTGAAAAAGAAGGATTTACCTTTGATGTCTCCTTTTCTCTTGAGCTAAGTGCCACCTCATACACCTCACCCTATCTATTCTCCTTCCTGACAATCCACCTCTTTGCAGTGCTATTAACATGCTCTCAGGATTGAGTTTCTGCCGTTTTTTGCATGTACACCAAATATGGAGATGTTGGTTGTTATTCACTTTTAACTGCATGCATTATTTTATTAAACAGTTTCAGAGCATTTGGGGTCTTAGCTCTGTCATTGTAAGGTCTCAGCTTGATGAAACTGCAGACGAAATTCAAGTCAATAAACACCTTCCAGGTTGCATTACAGTGGGGGTTTATTAAAGAAGAGAACTGTAGGGCTGCCTGTGTGCCTAAGGCTCATTCTAAGGCAGCAGGATATGGTTGAAGCGCCCAAGTTGGTTGGTTTCAGACTGACAGGACAGTCTAGCAGGAGCTGAGCCATGACTTTCATATACCTCTGTTCTCATGCTGGTACTGCCATGTGTGCATTTCAGGGTTATCCCACTCTTTCTATCCCACCATTTTGTTAGCCTGCTGAAAAGTGCTGAGTTTGTGTTGACATTTCTGTACTAAGCAACCTCATGCTTACAATCATCTTCCATGGACTGACACTTAGAATCAAGGGTTATGCTAGCTCAGCATCAGCTCTGCTCAAAAAGACATAGATCCCCTTTGACAATGAAAGGCCAGTTGTGTAGCAGAAGCTTGATCCCAGGTCATTTCTCCTACCCCTCCTGTCACAGACCATAGAATACTGTAAATATTTTGTTTTCAAAGAGTAGTACAGATAATCAACGTAAGTCATGTCAGAGTTAAAATGCATGGTTTGAATGTATGAATGTCTTCTCTCATTACAAGTCTGCTTCAATTCTGTGGCTGTATCTGGGAGAAGCCAAGCTCACTTTCTAAGAAGCTATGGTTGACCAAAACTACAGTTATAAAACGGACCTGGAGAAGGCAAATTAACATCTAGACATGTACTTACTCTACCATAAATGCATAAAATGCACACTGTTGCAGTGTGAATGATGTATTAAGAGCTGTTTCAAGTATCTGGCACACTTGGCCTTTTGTACAAACGATAAACAATCCATTTAAGTCAATAACTGTCAGTCGTCATCGTTTATCTTTATTGAATTTAACAGTAATTGTATCCATTGAGTTACATCTTTTCGACTTTCAAAACTGGTACATTTTCATGTAATGATGAATGATGGTGAGCTTTTCCACTTCAAAATTTTAATGTCTAGGCTGAAGTTTAAAAGAGAATCAGGGATTGTGGGGCCTAATCCATTCAGATTAGCTCCTCTCCGTTATAGATTTTGTAGTACTAGAGCCCATATCTATATACTTACTGCCGACATCACTGTAGGAAAGAAGGTGAAAGAGGTTATTCAGCGACAAACAGGGTTTGCTTTTTTTTAAAGCAGCGTGAGGTACAGGAGATAAAGGTTTAAGCGGTACAAACGGCAAAGTCCCAGTTTTTCAGTGAAGGCGAGGGATAGGCAGGTCTCACCTGCTCGCTGGCAGCGCTCATCCATCCGTCTGTTCCTTGGCGCGTCCATCCCCGTCCGCCGAGCCGGGCCGCCCGGGCGCTGGGGGATGGCGGCGCCGCTCCCGAGGCCGCGGCAGGATTTCCCACAGAAGCCTGTTCCCTGTGTGTTCGTCTGTCAGGAAACCGCGTTCCTTACGAAACTCGAAATGTCTGCCGGGACCTCCTCCTGAAATAGCCCCCAGAGAATCGGCGGCCGAAGCCGATTTCTAACTTCCGAACATTCGTCGGTTTTTTTTCCTTTGAAACCCCCGTCCCCAACCTTTTACTCTGACGTTTCTCCCGTGTCCGAGGCGCTTCTCGAAGGCGAGACGGAAAGGCTGGAGGCCGTGCAGTGGGCGCAGGGGTCGGGACCGGGGAAGAATTGCGGTGGCAGCGCGGCTGCCCAGGGGCTCCGCGCCGCCGCAGCCCCTCCGAGCACCGCCCGCCCCCGGCCCCCGCCTCCTGGTCCGACCCTGCTCGGAACCGTAACTCTGCGGCTCTTGGAAGGGCCCTGCGGCCCGACCTAACCGCAAGGACCGCTTCACTCGGCCATAAAGGGCGACCTGAGCAGAGTAGCCACCGAGCCCGCGTTTCTTTGGATATCTTAATCTTTGTTCATTAGGTTATCTCGGAAACAAGCGCCCAATTTTGTCTTGGTTTTTACTGAAAAATGATTTTATTAATGTGGATTTTTATACCCTTACAGAGTGCATCGGTAGGATGCTGGACAGTAGAGTAAAACAGCTGTATTTGCGTAAAAATGATTAGGCACTGGACAATAGGAGCCGTGTGATATATTTAGCTACAGGAGGATATTTTCAGACAATACCAGGGCTCTTCATTTCCTCTGGTTTACTTAAAGCAAGGATACGAAGAGTTAGAGGTCACAGTTTACTCACCGCTTTTACAAAACACCGCTCGTAACCTTTTGCTTCCAAATAAACAGAAGTAGCAGCATCACAAAATTGAGGTAGATCTATTTTACACGTCTCTGTTACTGGAAGCATTTATCAGGCTCCGTGTTTACATTGCCTCACGACCGGCTACACACCACACATTTGTTTGAAAGTTTAATAATTAAGTACTTTCCTCCCCTGACTGGTGAAGTTCTCCTTTGATGCCCCTCGGTGTGCATAGATACCTAAGCTCCCACTTGAGTGCTAAGTTTCCGTCCCGGGAACCAGATCCTTTTCCACCAAATTGCGTCGCCGGATCTGCAATTCCTTCCTCACTGCAAATTAAATTTAATTAAGCAGTTTACTTAAAACGTATTCGATGTTTTGTGTGAAAAGCAAACTGATTTCCTTGTTTTCTTGAGTGGTAGATTTCATTAGAGAACTACCGAACACAATTAACTCAAAATCTATGGGGCTTCGAGCGCGCTTCCAATTTCTTTCCTCTCTGATGCGAGCGGGAGGAGCGGGCTCTGCCAGGCTGAAACACCCGTTTAGTTGAAGAGGAGTCGACAGAGAACACTGGGTTCCAAAGTTGATCCGGGAAATAAATTACAGTGCCAGTTGTTTTCCTTATAAGAGCTTATTTGCGTTCGTCTAAAAGCCGGACGAGTACCACTACGAAGAAGATTTTTAAGCGAATATACATATTTCTTCAGGAATAAAGTTACGCGAAATTGGCTCTTTATTAGGGTTTTTGGTAGGATGTTCTTTGCGTGCCTCGACTAAAAGGTAGGGAAACGGCAGAAAAGAGCGCAGTATTTTCCTGGGATTTAATTTTTAATCCTTTCTGCAGATACTATTTTGGCAAGAAATCCCTACTGGAAGAAATTCGGTAACCCCCTTAATTTCACAGGAGCGACTATGCCATTTACACCAGCCGTGTTTAGCCTCGCTACAGCTCTTGTCGCGGTTCCCTCGCCTGTGCCGCCTCCTCGGCCCGGTACCACCCTCAAGGGCAGCGGTACCGCCGCCCCGTTTGGCTTTTGCCGGCGGCTTTTGCCGTGGAACCGTGTGGGCGCCGGAGCGTGCGGGACGCGGGGGAGCGGCGGCGGGGGACAGCGGAGGGGATCGGTCCCGCTGCGGAGGGCAGCTGCTGGCCGCTAGTGGGAGCTGTGACCCCGTGGAAATGCCGCGGGAGCCGCGGCGTGTGGAGCTCCGAGCGCGGCGTCGGCAGCACCCGCGACCCCCCGGCGCGCTCCGCACCCCCCGGGGGACCTGCCAAGCCGCGGGGAAAGCATCTCCAGCGCTGCCCGCAGGTAGCTGACTCTGGCCAGAAATTAATGGTAGAATGAAATAAAAGGGCCAGGTGCCGTGTCGTTAGGATACGCCGCATCTGAAAACGAACTGTGTCCGAACCCCCTCCCCACTTAAAACTAGAGCGGAAGGAAGAGTCTCTGAGCAATCACCAGAGAAAGGCGAGGGAGACCGCAGCACTGCCCGCCGTTCTGCATCCCTCTGAGGGCTCCACATGTCCGATTCTATTCAGTGACGGCCTGTGGCTAATTGTCGCGCAACCAGATAAACTTGGAAAACTCACAGAACCCGTGGGAAGGGCCAGTGGGAACCTATTGCGGAAGCACCCCCAGGCCTCCTTCCCTGTAAGGGAACCCGCAGAAAGTTGTGCACGGAGCTCCGCGCTAGTGGGAACACGGCCCGGCCCTTTCCCGCGCTGGGGCGCGGACGTGGCCGCTGCCGCGCAGCGCCTGCAGCCGCGCTCTGCCGGGGTGCTGCGCTCGCAGCGGCGGGCAGGGTGCGGGGGAGCCCCGTGCCTCCCGAGCTTGCCGCTGCTCCCCGCTCATTGAACGGCAGTGGACTCGCGACACAGCTTTAGCAAAGGCTGGGTTTTAATGCTTATTTAATTTCGTGTTTTTTCCCCCTGATTTCGCTCCATCTGGGCCCACCGCGCCCCCCGCAGAGCCCCGGTGTGAGTCAAAGCGAGTGAACTCCCCGCGCACGCCGGGCAGCGGCCGCCCGCGGCGCAGCGCGGCGGGGCCGGGGGGGTGTTACCTGCCGGCCCGCTCGGCTGGGCTCGGCGCGGCCCCGCCCGCCGCCCGGCGGTAAGTGACAGGCACGGCGCCCAACCAGCGCGGCGGCCCGCCGGCGGCCCTATGAGCGGCGGCGGCGGGGCAGCGGGGCCGCGCTTATATGGCTACGGCAGCGCGCTGCCGCCGGCCGCGCTCCTGCGCCGGGGACTCGCAGCGGCGGCTTCGGGGGTTGGAAGCGCCGCGGTGGGAACGACAGTGGCTGGTGCCGCTCCTCTTTCCTCGCTCCATTCCTTCTCCTCCGCGGTGGGTTGCGCGTCGGTGCAAGTCCCGCGCCCGGCGTTCCTTCTTCTCAGTCGGCCGCCGCGGCGCGCACTGCAGATCGCGCAACGGGAGAGGGACGATTTGACGCTGCACCCCCCCCCCCCCCCCCCCCCCCTTTGTTTGGTTTTTTTTTTAAATTTTATTTTATTTTTGTAATCATTATTGTCCGCCCCTGTTTCTTTCCTTGCTCCGCTCCGTGGTCTTTGCCGGCGACAAGGACAGCAGTGCCCCTCGGGGAAGCCGGAGCCCTGCGGATGCGTCTCCCCGGGACTGGGGAAGCTGACTCGGAGTGGATTTATTGACTCGCGGTTGCTTCCAAGCTGCCCGAAACAGCCCGGGCTGGTGCCCGTACGGATTGCAAACTGCGGGGAGCAGTGAGAGACATACAGGAGGAGCCGCCCGCCTAAGCTGTGTCCTCTTCCCCCCGACCCTTTTCTTTCTCCCGACACCTTTTATTTTACCTTTTTATTTTTTAATTTATTTTTTGTTTTACTCCTTTTCACGCGGGCCTTAAGACACTGTGAACGCGTATGGCGCTCTGGATCCAAATGGGAGTTGGCAGTTTGAGTGGCATCTTCCAAGGCAGCCGGGAGACCTCCACTAAGAGGAAGGACTGAGGCGTTTGCATTTTTATGATTTTTTTTGCTATTGCTGTTACTTCGGAGGTAGCTTGGATCTGACCTCACAGGAGATATTCCTACATGCGAGTGGCATACATGACTCAGTAGATCTGCTTGCAGCTCTCGCCAAGTGCATCGTCGACTCTTACTGTGTGATTCCTTTTTTTTTATTATTATTACTATTCTTTTTTCCCTATCAATCATCCCGGCCGTTGGGATACCGGGCACCCACCCTGCTGTTGCTGCTCAGGTGCGTGGGAAGGCGCACGGCGGAGTTGGCGAGGCTCCGGGGAGTGACTCGGTGCCGCCTGCGACCATGGCAGCGCGGAGGCGAGATGCCTCCGCCTGGAAGTACTGCTGGGGAGCCGTGATGGTTTTATGCAGAACTGCACTGGCGCGGTCCATCGTTTTAGAGCCCATATATTGGAATTCCTCTAACCCCAAGTAAGTTTCCATCCCGCTCCCGCCCGCCGTCTCCCCGGGGACCGGCGCTGTCCTCCGTGCGCGGGGCAGGGACGGGACGGTGCGGCGGCTCGGCCGCGGCCGCCGGGAGGCACGGGGACGGGGCGGCGTGCACCAGCGGTGAGCGGCGGGGACTCCGGCCGTGGCTGGCAGCGGGATCCGGCCCTTCCCGGGGCGGCTGTTCCGTGTGACGGCGGAGCTGCCCCGTCGCCCCTTGCCCCCGGCGGGAGGCGGGAGGGAGCGGAGGCCGGGCCGCACTGGGGCGGCGGGCCGGGGAGTAGTGCGGCGGCAGCAGGATAAAACCTGCGGGCAAGGTTCGGGCTCGCCCGGGCTGGAGCAGCGGAGGAGCCGGGCTGCGCTGAGTTGCCAGGAAAGGGTGATACTCTCCAACTTCTCCGTCTGCAGATGCAAACTCATCCCGTTGATTCCAGCGAAGTTACATCTGCTTATAACAGGGCTAAATTTGGTTGTGGAGTTGATGGTATCAAGGCACATGTCAGTGAGTAATGAACTAAGCATTACCCATCACACAACCATTTAGTGTCATTCTTCATTAACAAACCCAAGTAAAAATGTACATGCGTTCCCAGGACCTCACTTTTAAAGCTTACTCTTACAAGAGATGCGTTATCTTTAAAAAAAAAGCCGAACAAAGAAACCAGCAACCTCTTTACTTAAACGTACTAAATTATTGCTGTTTGAAAGTGGAACTTTTTGAAAAGTGGGCTGTCCTAAAGAAAAGTCTGAGGCAGTGATGTAAAGCTACTTACACTTCTCTTTTGTCTTGGATTTTTGACATACAAAATGGAAGTTGGCTTTGTTCACTTGTGAGAGCGTCTGAACTTTTGTGATAAGAACCACTAGTTTGGAGAACAAAAATCACGATAGGAAGAAGTAGACTCTAATGAGTTAAGGGAATTTTAAAGCAGAAATGGGTTTAAATATTTTATATATGCATGCTCCATCTTTATAGGCGGCTCCATTTATATTTAAAATTAAGTCATATGCAATGTGTTAATTGAATTTAGTGTTTCCCATTAACTCCAGTAAGTATATGTCTTGTTTTCCCGGGGGAGTTTGTAGAGGAAATGTTAGGTGGTGATGAGACAAGTATGAATGGAGTATTTCCTGGATCAGGGATTAATCCTGCGCAGGTAGCGGGATCTTTAGGAGTTTGGTGAAGATTTCCAAGTTTAAGTTAGGAGTAGCATCTCAGTTTTACTGAGTAACCTTGCCTTAGTCATCATCCACTGTTGCTCGCACTAAAGAAAAAAAAAATCACTATAGATTTCTGCCTGTTTTGTTTTTTTGTTTTTTTTAATACTTGCTCTGCTTCTCTTTACCGGGAAGTTTACTGGTCTTTCTTAAGGAAAAAGAACTTTAAAAAAAAAACACACACAAAAAACAAACTGGCAGAAGCACGGTGGACTGCTCAATTCAGAGTCTTTATTTATAATATTTATTGAAAAATGCTAATTTTGTATATGTGCACCAGGTGGGAAGCCTGTTAAAATCTACCTCCAGTCACTGCCTCAACACTTCCATGATGCTGCATAGCTAAAGTCTTTCTTTGGCTTAAGAAAGGCACGGCATCACATCAGAGGATAAAGCGGCCTGGCCGGTTATAAAAGCGGGCTTTATAAGGCTGTTTAGGCTCTCGAAAGGCAGAGGCTGAGAGCCGGGGTTGCATTGCAGGAGTGGGCCTGCTGTGCTGTCCTTGGCTCGGCCTAGGAGGAAGGGGAATGCATTTGCATCCCAGCCCTGGCTGGGTTTATGCCTACAGAGGTCACTCTTCCAAAGCAGAAGAGCCGGCTGCTCGGGGCTCTCCTCTGCCAGCTCCAACCTGCTTTCGCTTTTTTTTTTTTTTTAACTTACCTTGTTCGCTTTTATTAGCCATCAGTGAAACGAAAGCATCCGAGCAGCTGAATTCAGCCCATCTCTCAGAGCCTGGGGATATGCTTCTTTTGTCAAACACGATTTGTGTTTCCATTTAGTTAATTCTAAACTGTTTGATTACAAAAAAGGTTTGAATGTTGTTAATGGTAGATCTAATGATAATATCTAATTACTTTTTCAACTTAAATGCACGCTTAAAAATAGGTTGTATTGCTGATGTAATTGAATTTCCTTGAGTGATTCATTGAGGCTTAATCACCGCAGTGAAGAAGTACACTATTAAAATTAGTCTTTTCAATTGCTGGGGCTAGTGATTTATAGGCCTCTTGGAGGCCCGGAGTTTGAGGAGCCTTGCAAGTGCAATACTGCTGCTGGTGAGGCAGCTCTTCCCCGAGCAGAATTTCTTACTAATTCTTCTCACACTTGTTTGCCTGAAGGATCCTGAATAATTTCTCCTTAGATAAGGTTGTCCTCACTCTGGATTCAAGGCTTGGGAAGTAAAGCTGTTGAATAGATCTTGGCATGGTATAATAATAAAGCTCCTTTCTAGGTTTGAAATAATAACTATCTTTGGTGCTGGTTAATTTATTCAGGGAAGCTGTGCATTTAACTCTACTGAAAGTCTCAAGACATAAATCTGCTTAACAGGTAGGCAATTAAAATGGGAGAAGTTGTTAGGTTAATATGAAGTATGAAATAATAAATTTCAGGTTAAGGTGAACGTATAAACTGAATTGGTTTTGCACTGAAGTCTAGAGGTTATAATTTCTAGCAGGTGGCTGGGATGGAGAGCACGTGGTAGCTATTTGAACACAGAGCTCCCCTCCCTGTTCCCCCCTTACCTATTAGGAGATCTGCTTTATTGCCTTGGCCAAATCATGAGGTTGAAGTGACCTCCATAAAATAATTATACCTTTGACTTTATTGCTTGGGACGTTAAACATCGTTGTTGTAGATGGTCTTGGCAGACTTTATAGCCTTATCATCTGAAGAACTTTACATCACCTGATCTTGAAAACACAGAGGAAAAATTACTCTAGATTTGACTCCTGTTGACACTTTTTAACAGGAGACTCTGCCTATGTTGATTCTGCCAAGACAAGCAGTGTATGCAGATAGCGTGGATTACCTCAGTTTCACCTCACAAGAGCTCAGCACTGCGTTTTACATGCAGGACCATATGTAATGTTATGGGGTGCCTTTTAGTGAAGCAGTAGAGAAATCTCATTCAAAAATGCATTGCTTGTGTCTAAGCGTCACTATTTCCCTGCGTGCTATAGGCTGGTGAGCAAGGCGGTTCTCCTTAGTGACATGTGGAAGGTTATCCTCATAAGTGGTGCCTTTGACACTGATTAAGTTAGATTATATGGCTGTTTTTCTCTCCCTCTGATAACCAGTTATATATGGGATATTTCACAGCCTGCCTCTGAATGAATGCTAACATGTCAGAAACTGATAAAATAAACTACAATTGATGACCCTGTTAAATGTTCTATTCAGTAGCATATAGACTAGTCTGCTTCTCATTGTATCTGAAATTCTTATTTTTGTAGATAAACAAATGCACATTCACTACTGATTGAATAGCCCCTTGAACTATGCTCTGCAGTTTGCATTTGGGTTAATCTTGTCGGTTTTAATACAGAGGGGGGAAAAAAGGAGAAAGCACCAGGGGTGGAATTGTTAGTGCTTTCACATCCACATTCCTCACATTTTGTCAGGATGATAAACTGTAGGTAATGGACAGCCCTTGTTTCACAGGACAGGCAAGCCAGCCAGAGCACAAAGAGCTTGCTAAAACGGTATCTCACAACATGTTTGGGAGGCTCTCAGCTAGACAAGAATTTATTTGGGAGTCCTGTGCTGTGGAACTACACTTTCTAACCTAAGCAATTACAGCTTCAAGCTGAAGAAACAGGAGTGGAAGGTTAAAATGGTTTAAACACATGCTCCTAAATTGTACCCAAAACATAGCTGTTGACACTTGATGTGCTAATAGATGAAGCTAGTGGTGGCTTCCAGTCAGTCCATTTGATAGTTCTAGCATTTGCAGCCAGGTCTCTGAAGCACAAGCAAATTGGCAAAACGAATTGAGAATAAACTGAAGGCCGATTTCTTGAGCTGGTTATTTTCCCCAGCCTTTTATATGTAGAGTATAATTACTATATTATTTATAGTAATTGTCTTAAACCATGTTATCTGTAAGCTATGCTACGTTAGTTCGCTTTGTTTAATGAAGTAATTGCCTTTAGAAAGGTGGTGACTAAAAGTCATGCTAAAATCACTTATGTTCTCCCTCTTCCCACACATGAGGATGCCTTCCTCTCTTTTTCCCCCCCCTTTTTCTTTTTTTTTTCCTCTTCCCTGTTTTATTGTAAGGAGATCACATTGCTTGAGGTGTGATACTCTGGATCCTCTCAAATTTGGCCAAGGTTCCCGGCATGGGAAATGAGGAGCTGAGGTGACTGCTCTGACACGCTGGCAAAGACAGGCCTTTCAGCCCTGCGCAGCAGCCACAGGCAGGCTTCCTTTGGGGACCTTTTTTTTCTTTATGATCTGGTCTTCATGCATCGTGCAAACCTGCAATACTTGAAATTGCTTGTTGCAAATGAGTAGAAAGTGTTCTTCTGAGAAAAAAATAGTGATTAAAATGTTATTCATGTGTGCCTAATGTCTGTCTGCCTTGGCTGCTGACATAAAGAAACCTGTTTTTCTGGTCATTTATCATACATCTACATGGATTTGCTTATGAGCTCATTCTTTGTGAGGCGTTGTGGAAACTTACATAGGAATGTTAAACTTCTTGAAATATTTTGATTAAAATACTGAGTGCTACAGTATGTAGACTTAGTTAACTAACACACTGTTGTCTTGAGGGAGGGGAAGTTCTTTTGGGGGGGTGGAGAAGGGAGCAGCAAGGGAGAAGAGTTTGTGGGGGAGTTGCTTAAAAAAGCAGAGGAAAGGAGGATGGCAAATGGACAGTGTTAGAAGAGCTTGGAAAAAACTCCTGTGGCTTCATTGTCTCCTTAAAGGCAGAGAACACAAAGACAAATGCAGTTCAGCCTTTCTCCCATGATGGAAAATGTAAACCGTTGACACAGCTCCCATGTTTAACTTGTTTAATTCTCATTTTAAATTCAGTACTATACCAGCCGTGTGAACTCTGAAGATTTCTTTAGTAATCCATTTTGTAGTTCCGAATCAAAAACAAAGTGAAAAGGTCTGACACAATTTGCTTTTATTTTTAGGCAAATCAACCCTGGTCATAGTTAATAAGGGGATTACAACCCAGACTAGGTCTTTACAGATGTAATGTAAATCAAGGGCAGAGTATAAAGAAACTGATCCCTTTTGATTGAAGTATGGTAAAAAGGCATAGAGAAACTAGCAGCAGTAATCTGATTGTATGGCAATAAAACCACCATTTTCTGTCTTTCAGATAAAAATAATGTGGTAAATCCATGCAGTTCATAAGATGTAAAGGCAGATAAAGGGTGATGCCATGGCAACATATAGATTAGCTTGATGTTAGAAATGACACGTCTCTGAAAGGGGTGTTATAAACTAAGGGCCTTGCTCCGGGCTGTAAGGTATTATGTGAGAACCGCACAAAACTTGGGGGCCGGGATTAGGAACTATGAAAGGCCTACTTGTGGCTTGGGGTGGTTGGAGCGGCGAAGAAAAGCTGCTCAGTTCTTGCTCATTGGTGGTGTATAATATGGTAAAGATAGATTTCATTTATTGCTTTTTGCCGAGATGGGGGCCGATTAAAACTCGAGATGGCTGCAGTTGTGAGGTGTGGAAGATTCTCCTTTTTAACTCCTGCCCTAGCAGCGGCCTTTCTGAAGAATTGGCTGGGCTTGGGATTTGTTGCCTTAATCTTTTTGGGCTTCGGGCAGGAGCATGCTGGCAAGGCACAGAGAACAGAGGAGAGAGGTAGTATTGGGGTTATCTGGAAGGAAAACAGAGAGCTTTTGATTTCAGCTGTGTTTTAGTTTGTGGTCTCCATCTCACACTCCATGGGAGCAGCAAAGATAAACATGCTGCATTGTCTGTGCCTAGGCCAGGTGATACTTCAGCATCTCTTGTGTTTCCCATCCAGCAAAAATACAAAAGAAAAAAAAAAAAAACCCCACAAAAAACCAAAACCAAGAAACCGAACAATCACAAACAAACCAGCATCCATTCCTATTTACTAGTCAAGCTGCAGATTACCAAACGTGTCTGGCTCAGTCTCTAGGTGGTGTTTATTTCCGAAAGGCTGGCTGAAATCTAGAAATGAATGAGATAAGCATCTCCCTCCCCCCATTCCCCTCCTCCCCGGACAACTTAGAATCACTGGGGATGAGTTTGCTGTCTGCCCCTTGAGTTTAGCCGGCAGACAATATAGCTATTGTTTCATCATTTATTTTAAGTGATCTGCAGCTGCAAAGGTAGTAAAATGCCTCTCCTAGTGCAGCTACTTGGATGTGGGATTCTTCTCTTGCTTTTTCTCTTAAAGAGCCTTTAAATAGTTAATACTTGCTTTTCTACCCAACTGACAACCCTGAACGCCCACAACTTAAAGTCAGCATTACATTGCAAATCAGGGGTACGATTCAAATGAGAAATATCTACTTTTTTGCCTGTTCACTTGTCTGCAAAAGGGGGAGAGGAAAGCACTCTGCATTTGTTAAGCTCAGTCTAGACACAAGGGGAAAAAACACCGAAGCCTACAATAACAGTTGTGTCTTTCTTTACTGGGAATGAGCCTGGGATGAGCTCGGCAAAATGGAATTCATGCTGTTTGTTTGGCAGTGGCTCGGACACTTTTAAAGTGGATTGGGTTTTGGTTTTTTGGGGGTTTATTTTGTTTGATTATTTCAGGGGCTTGTTATTTTGTTGTTTTTTTTTTTTATCTAAAGATGTTAATTACATGCTTGAATTTATCATTTCCCATAGTATGCTGGAAATCTCACAATTCTGACTGAAAAGGGAACTCCAGATCTCAAACTGTCAAACTGCTGATGTGATTTAACAAATGAAAAATAAACAAGTACATATAGGGAGCCAGACGGATTGGCAGAATATACAGGACCTGAAGTGCCCAGATGGGTTTCCTGTCTTGAAACTTAACCTTCACAAATCTATAGCAAAAGATCCAATTCATTTGCTGAAATTCTCCAAAGCACAGGGGCAACCTCATCTAATTTACAGGCCGGTCACATTCAAGCACCTTACATTCTGCATTTGACAATGATTGCTAATGGGCCATTCAACTAAAGTATTTGCTTGTTAACAGGGAACAGAGCATGATAAATGTCCAGCAAGCTTGCAGCCTCCTTCAGCTTTTCAAATGCAGACTGGTGCATATTTATGGCAGGCAAATGACAAAGGGGGAAGCTGAATTACTCTGGCCTTATGCTTTCTGTTCGAACAAGGGTTAAAGTAATTAAAGAAATAATGCAAAAACCGATGTCCTTTGTTTGCCCACCATTATCCAACGTTTAGCTTTCGAACCTGCCTGTCATGTCACATTTCAGAAATGTCCCAGATAAGGCTGGACAGATTTGGCAGGACACGGGGAGAAATGGGGAATCATCTACGGAGATCATCTTGGATAGTAGACCCCAGCTCTCCCTCCATCCAGAGTCTTTCCCCTCTATGTTCCTCTCACCTTAAGGAGTTTTCACTGATAGAAACTGGAAAGTGTATTTAAAACAGATTTTGCAATTTTCACTCCTGTTCCCTGAACAGGGGAAAAAGCTCCCAAACTGAAGAATGGACAGGCTTTGAGAAAACATGTACATTGAGCTTAGTATGTTTTTGGAAGCCAAATACGAAAACAAAATGTCAGAACAAAAAACAGTTTTTCATTGCCCTTCCACCCCCAGATAGATTTTGAGACCCAAAAAAATAAAACATGCACACAGAAATTTCCTAAACCTGAAGTATTTTCAGTGTCATTTCGAATTATCTGCGCTGGGGTTTTTTTGGTTATCATTTTTGTCCTTGTAAATTCAGGTTTAATCTTAGCCTGTCTAGTTGCTGCTCTACTTCATGAAAATACCTCCAGTGATTTCAGTGAGTACTGCAAGTCCTGCAAGCCTGAAAGGGCTTTACATTATAGTTATATTTCATTATAGGCAAAATTTAATTTTTAAATTTTTTTTTTTCCCTAGGAAAAACATTTATCATTTTACTCGAGGAGAGAGAACGTACAGATTTTTTTTTTCTGTTAGCTGTGATGCAGAGAACTTTCGTTTGATGTGATTATATACATTGTCAAGGAGCAAATAAGGGCAGTACCTCTATCTTTTTTGGCAATCCTGGCCAGCCAACACCCAGTGTTTATTGAGGTATCAGCATGATAATTATAATGCAGCTGATTTGAACTTTGATGTAATGGTCTGTGCTTTCTTCTGGTTTTAAACATAAGTTCCAAGCCAGAAAAGATAAAGGTTGGTAGAGGATTGTGTTGCTAGGTGAATCATTCCTGATGTATGACATGTACATAAGATGATTTTCCTACCTGTAGTGCTCTTTTTAAATATCTTATGGGTGATGGCTAAAATAGGATTTACAAAACTTTATTTGGTAGGATCAGAGCTTTGTACGCTTTAAAGGAAAGTCAAGTTGAACATGTGTCAGCGGAAAACAAGAAATTATTTGGCTTGTTTTACACAGCAGCAGGATAGGTTAGATGGTGAAATGATGTTAGACTGAAAAATTTGTAATGCTGCAAATTGCTTCTCACTGTTTCCTTAACTTTAGTTTGAATAGGGCATTTATTTATATACCCAAACGAGAGAACAGCAGTAGGGAAGGTGAACACTGCCATGTAAAGAGAAATGTGTTTTGAAGCTAATAAGAGTGATCTAAAATTTTATTATCATTATTATTATTGTTAGTTAAGGCCCAGTCTCACTTGAATGCTGTTTTATTTTGGATTGGGAGTTCTGCCAGACTCCAGCCTGTCAGAGCTAAGAAGACTCAAATCAAGTCCAGGCCTATTTCTGCAGCAAACGGGAATCCTGGCTCCTTGCCTGTGGATTCATTCAGGAAGACCCATCTGGCTTTTGATGTTCTGCAAGTTTGAAGCAGTTTGTTTAAGGAACCTATGCAGCAAGCACTGGTGGAAGCATACATAACTGTGCTTCTTCTGACTCCTTGTCAGTGGTGCATCGTTTCACAGTTTCATTTTTGCTTGGTGCTTGCCATCTGCTTACCTACTGCCTCAGCAGCAGTTGGTTTCTATACCTGACTGGATGAAAGTGTAAATTTGGAGTTGGGAACATCTTGACTTCTTTTGAGGATTTGCAGTCCCATTGCATTCTCTGTCCACACTTCAGTTGCTTTCTTCATGTTTAATTAATTTCAGTTTAGTTCAGAATCAGTCTAATTTAATCACTGCACAACACTTTCATCTTCATTTTTTTGGGGAGTTTCTTTTTCCAGGATATTTCTGAGCCATATAGATTAGCTGAATAGGGAAGGTCATATTGGCGGACAGATTACTTCACTGCCTGAAAAAAATATTTAAAAGGTGGTTTTTAGTGGTAATCATTCTTTGTATCAGACAGTTTTCAGGCGCTTTTTGAAGTAAACCAAAAGCCACATCTTAGATTTATAGTGTATTGTAGCCTTCCGTTCTGTGGATCAGTGTGTGTGACACCAAGGCTAGAAGGACTGCGCTGTGCTCTCACAGCCTGACTTGGGAAACTGTCCTTATTCAGAAAAGCTCATGTCGAGCATGTGCTGAATGCTGAATATTTTTGCTGAAGCAGGACGAATTAAGCATGAGCTGTCTTGAACCAAGGCCAGTGTGAAGAGGTTTTTTGGGGTTGGACAAATACTGATCTCTCCAAAGCTTCGTTGTTTTTTTTAATCAGAAAATGATGTCAGAAGCTACATCCCTGTCTGCATTTGGAAAGAGATATATAGCTTGCCAATAGTCAGTGTGTCCTTTGTGCCTGCTGGGAGCTCAAGCAGGTCTATCAGCTGTGGAGTCTGGCTGCACAGGTAGCGCTGCTTCAGCTGAGTTTTCTCTGCTGTTTGGGATAATGCCAGCAGCACATTTCGCTACAGCTGATCACTGAGAGTGACCCAAGAGCCCAGGTTTCCCCCTGCAAGAGAGGGCCGGTTTGTGAGGGGAGCACTGGCTAAGCCTCCCTGCAGTAGAGGCTGAACCAAATGTCAGTGTTTCATGGAGTGCAGGACAATCAGTTAAAACTGAGTGGCTGGATCTCATGTTATCCCCAGCTTTCTGCTGACCCCCTTCAGTGGACTCTTCCATCTGGGGCAGGGATATCAGTTCGGTCAAATGCACATTTTGGATGTTCACAGAATTTTTTAAACTACTGCAGTGTCAGTTTAGCTTCATTTCAGAGGCTCAGACATTGTAGCAGTCCAGAATCTGTTTCTTCATAGGTCGGCTGTTACTACTGCCTTAAAGGTGGCTGTCGCCACCTGGTTTTATTCTGCTTCTGCACGTTAGTCAAACCTTGAAAAAGTTGGTACTTCACGTAAGAACATAGGATCTTTGTGCTTGCAAGTGGCTGAATCTTGGGTTTAATGTAAGAAGCAAGTGCAGACTGATTATAGGTCTCCCATTTGGATTTTTGTTAAAGGTCATTTTCTCCTTGGCATAAAAGGAAATTGCCAAAATAGGTTTGTTTGTTATACAGTTCTGTTATTGATTTGGTACAAGTTTTCCTAAAGTTGTGAATTAACAATTTGTTCTGTTTCCAGTGTTTACTTATTCAGGAGAATGGTATGCAATAATACATTTTCTAACAACTGCAAAGTAGATGAAATTTTGTCTTTGAATCGGAGATATAATCACCGATTGTTAATGTCTCATCAACTAACAAGACAGTCCCCGCCCTCTTTTATAGACTTTGCTTGGAGCATGTTCTTGAAACAAGACTGTACAGGTGTGAGCATACTGTAGTTAAGAGAAGGAAGACTGCAAACTTTGGTTGGCATCCTTATATTGTGGCTGACATAAGATGTTTGTTTTTCTGACAGGAATGGTAGAGAAGAGCACAGAATAGCACAGCAATAGAAAAATCTGGTTTGCACTTTTCAAAAAGTAGTTCTTTGGCAAATGCCAGCTGCTCTCTGTTGGCTTTCTAAAAGCAAAGGCTTTAGTGACTTGTGTAAGAAACGCACATGGTTTGGTTTGACTTTCTATTCCATGCTAACTACTGCTCTGCATCTTTTCAGTAAAGTGCCATCTCCTGGGTTTGGCATACCCTGCCTCTGTGAGCATGAGTCCAGTAGAGCAATGGGTTTGTGTTACACTGAATTCATGGCACAGATTTTTTTTTAATTTTTCTTTCTTTTTTATTTTTTTCCCAAAATTCAAACCATATAAATACCTGATCATCTTTGCCATGAGAGCAAAGATCTACTTTAATATTCCCAGTAGCATATTTTGAACAACAGTTCTTTAATTAAAACAACATTGGTCTCTTCCTGTGTTTCATGGCTAGCAAATGAGAGAAAACACCAGTGTTAATATCAAAGGGAGTCAGTTTTCATTACAGTAATGGTTCAATTGTGCAATGCTGTAGGCACTGAAATTTAATATTATTGTGACTTGTATTGTAATTGTAGGATGACAGAGGAAAATGGATTAAGTTTAAATGTAAGCGTACACAGCAGCACATGGACTTTGTCAAATGGAAGCCGAGGGTTGGTATAGGATGGGTCCCCCTCTGGCTCTGTCATAATGAATTAGTATTTTGTAAATAACTGGTCACTAGACTATAGATTTATTACCTTTTGCAGATCTATGTGGACACACACAGACATACATCGATTCTGTGCTGACTGTAATTGCAGTGCAAAGTTGCAAAACGGGTTTATGCCTGTAGGCTTGCAGGGTATTTGAATGTCTAGGCTTCTTGTCTTCACCTTTCATGAAAATATTCTTCCCTGCCAGTTTGTGAAGTTTTGTTCTGAAGGATACACCCATCTTTTAGTTTCAGGCATTGCTAACATATGCATGGCCTCAGACTTGAAGGCCCTTCATCATCTTGATGAATAAACCAAATTCAAGTTGCAGATCATCTTTGCTTTAGAAAATTATGTTAGAGACAACTTGTGTTAATGAGCAATATCCCCCTCTTTGCCAGTTGCCATAAACATTCAGATTGCAATGGAAGACGGCAATTTAAACCATCCATTACTGATCTCTTCCACGGAAGATTATGGACAATGGAAGCTGGGTGTTTCATTTGTTTGCAGTGTAGGCAAGTGGAAGATGTCCCTAAAGCAATGCCAGTTAGTGTATTAGTGACTAAACATAATGCCCTGTCGTTTTAGTCCATATCTTCACACTGTTGCTCAGATGCGTGTTCACACTGAAACCTGTTCTAATGTTAAAGTGCAAAAGGGGGCAGTAAAGTGCTATCCAAAAAAAAATGTTTATTTTTATGGGTACTTTTTGTGGCAAAAGTTGCATTTCTCAATAGGCTTATAATCATCCATATTAAAGTAGTGATCACAGGAATATCTTCTGTTTGAAGGGCTTACAAATGTTGCCAAAGTGTATCATTAAGTGTTGTGGAAGTAATGTTTGTTCTCTGTATTTCCATGTACGTCTGTCCTTGAATGGAGCCCTGAAACATGCTACATATTTGGAAGGAATTAAAGGCAGGAAACTTTCCTCAGTTATATTTAGGACGTAGCTATATGAAGCACTTCTGAAAGAATTCCAACTTTGCTAATCATCTCTGATTCTCATGTTGTGCATTACTTAGAACCACGTTTCTGGAAAAAGCAAAATGAAAAGAATGCTGAGGCTAGGGGTTTCTGCTTGAAGTACTAAAGTGTGTAGTGGTGGCATGGGTCAAGAGTTGGGCTCTCATCAGACCCGCATGCATCATTTGTCAAGAGGTAACTAGAAAGAGCAACTAATTACAGTGCACCTACTGAGTATTTTTTCTTTCAGAAATTCTCAGAGTAAGCCATTTATACAGACTGGCTGCTACTTTCCCCTGCAGCCACTTGCAGTTTTTAAACTCTATACAGAAAGCACATTTCTGCTGAAATGAAATTAAATAAAAAGGAGAATGTGCCTGTGTGTTACTGTGCTTGTGCATGAGAGCAAGTGAGCAATGATTCCTTTTGCTGAAGCTGAGTAAGTCCAGCACTGTTGTGAGGTTCATATTTCTGTAAATGCTGATGAAATGTTAATATAATACACTTTAAAATAGAACATTGGTCATACTCATCCTTTTTTTTTTTTTTCTCCTTACTTAAAAGACTGTCATGAAGCACATTAGTGGTTCTTTTGTGGTAACAGGAATTGATTTAGTAAATGGATCAGAATTCTCTAGTGCTTTAAGTACTTTAAGCAGAGCAGTAATGGCTTTCTGCATATAATACAAAAAGTTAATTGCTATTAATAGTGCCTTATGTGGAGGTCATGTATGAAAACAGAATATAAAATCTATACTTCCTTTAAAAAAATCCTTAGATTTAGTAAAAGATTGGATTGTATATCTTTTCAACATTTCAGGCGTTACCCTTGTGGTAAATGTTCTGAGCCAGAATTCACATTCTTGTGCAAAAACCCCATTGCACAGGAAAAGACAGATAAGTGTGTTTGCTCTCAGAAGTTTTTTAAGGCAGGGAAAAACACTCCTGACTTTTATGTGGGGAAAAATAAGCATTCACTTTTGTGCTCTGCTTTTAATGGGGGTGGAGGGGTAAAACACAAGTTGGTTTGAAGGTTTTAGTTACGTAAGTGTGTTTTTTGCTTTTTTTCTGCGAGTGAGAGCCAAAGCAGCAAGGGAAAGGGCAACCTTCCAGCAAAACTGAACCACCTCTCACAGGCGGAGATGAGATCCCATTGAAACAGATACACTGCCTAGCAGCAAAACCCTTCTGGCAGCTGCACACCAGGCTGCTCAAGGCAGGACACTGTCTTGGCTCCTCGTGGTGGGCTGGGGAAAGGGGGCTCTCGATGCCCCTGCGTTTGTGGTCACTCCAAGGTGCTGTGATCCCAACCTGAGATGATGTGATTCCCTGGAGAGGGACTGCAAAGTGACCAGCCTCTGCTGGTGCCCAGGATTGGAGTAGCCTTGAAGGGAAGTCTGTAGCATTTGCTTTGGCTTACTTACTTTTTGTGAAGAACGAGATCACATCTGTAACCTTATACACATCATACCTTTTAAGGAAACAGATTTTCTCTTTGAGTGTCTCCAATAAGAAGTGCTCAGTGCTCGGTTGCAGGTGACCTTCCATATATGTGAAGGGTGAAAGGGGTACTGTTTTGCCAAATACCACGTCTTGGCTGTAGGATTTGTGCTCTCTCAAGTGCAAGGCACCTTTAGACTTGTGACAATTCTAGACTGAGTGGAATGAAAAAGTGTCTGTATTTCTGCAACAGCACTAGTCATAAGAGTTATTTGTTGAAGGAAGCTCGTGACAGATCTTTCTAGGAGACCAGCTAGGGCATTTTCTGATGTGTTTGGAGACGAATGGTGTCTGTGGGTGTCTCTGTACAGTAGAAGCTCTGTGCTTTTAGAACTGTGATGTGATGGTACAATTTGATTGTCAAATCCAGCAGGTCTGTGCAAAAGAATATTTCCTTTGGGGAGAAGCAGATGTACTCTAAGCCCATCCTTGCTTCACATATTTTAGAAATCCCATATTGTATTTTAAATGCTTTCCTCTAGTATTTTGCTAAAGGTAGTGCAATGAATGGATAAATGAAATGGCCAAAATTTCATACATGTTCCTAATTCCCTGTCCACTTAAAATTTAAAGAAAACGTAATAATGCTACAGAACCATTTTGTGTAGGCTATTAAGGTTTCAATTGCAACCATCATTTTGCCCTGCTGAAGTCAATGGAAACTGATGTCAGTAAGAATAGGTTCAGGAAGAGGGACCAAGAACTGCCCATTTGCATGGCTACTTGCAGCACGTGAAATGGTCTCACCCCTGACACGTTATGTCCAGTGTTGTGATGAAAACAACAAAAAAGCTTTACCGTTCCCTTCTTCAATGCACTGCAAGCTTTTGCACCCCAGGCAGTCTGAAAGAAGATGGGCTCCTTTAGAGGTGAGGAAGAGTGAGAATGAGCTACTCCAAATCCTAGGATGGAGATCAGCTATGGTTTCAGGGGACTGCTTCAAAGCACTTAAAAGCTTACTGCAGGTTTATTTCAGGAGAGCCTGAACATAGGTTTTTCCCTTGCAGTAGAAGTGAGAAATACAGGACTTGCTGCTTTATGAACTTGTGTTATAATATTTTATAATTGGGCTTTGTATAATGTGGTACTTGCCATTAAAGATCTTAAGGAATGAGCATGAATATATTTGTTTATTTATTTGTTTGAATTCCATTTAGTTTCTAGCCTGCAAGTCCCATTAATGCTAGTAGCCATTCCTTACATAAATTGTTTCATTAACTGTGTGGAAAAATGTTACATATAAATAAAGGTTGGCAGATGAAACTTCTTAAATTTTATTTAAATTCAAAGCTATCCCTGTTTAGCATGTTTAGTAAAATTTTCGTGTAGTATTAAAATGATTTAATAAGACTGCACTGGTAAAGAAAAGTAACTTCCAAAACTTACTTAAAGAATTGTAATAATATGAAATGCTATACTTTTTTTTTTCTCTCAAAGTTTCATTTGTTAGTCTGTGTGTAAAGCCAGTCTGTCATCTTGCTGTGTCACACTAGGGTATTTGTTTCTTGCAAGGATTTTATGTAAGCATAGTGCCTTTTTTCTTCATAAAATTATGTACCCATTTTGAGACAGACTCCACAATAATTTTTTTTGATGATGCTTGTTTTTCTGTCTGTCCACAGCACTTAGTGATCCTGTTCTCATTGAATTCATGTTCACTTAATCTATTAAAACTGGAGTGAGATGAGTCCTATAAAATCACTGCTTCTACACAGAAAGCATTTACAGCTGGGTGTGTATACCTTATATGCACATGGCATATTTTTGTACATGGTATTGAATATGACAAAAACTAATGTGAAAGTTTTGTGTAGAGCTTTTGCAGAATGTCTGTGTTTTTGGATTTTGTACAGTGCAGTGTTTTTGGGAATCAGGAAACTGATTTTCTGCTACTTCACTGAAATCCTTTTCCTGAAACTTCCATTTGTTTTGCATCAAACTGGTAGGACTTTTTTCTTGCTTAAATATTTCTCCTGTGGACAAAGTGATATTTGAAATATGAATGTTATTTTCTCACAAGTCAGATCCCTACTGTACGTGGCTGGCACAATTAACTGGAGCTGATTAATACATGTACTATTTAATAACCATTCTTTTTAGACAGTAAGGACTTGTGCACAGAATGTAATTCTGTATTCTGTTTCAGTTTGCAGTTTTACAAGTAACGGGCTAACATACTGTGTTATTAGTATTCATGATATTTCCTTAATAAAACTTTTCAATTAATAACTTTATAGTCAGGCTCATAGTTAAAACTTCATAAAGTTAAGTGGGTAGGAATCCCCAACAGTAGGTTTCAGGCTGCATTTTAAGAAATGTGTCTTGATTGTTCACATTTTTAGGATTATTTCTGTGACATTAATTTAAAGCTAACTGCCTACACCAATTAGTTTGGGTAAGTTATTAAAGCACAGAAATTTGGCACTGCCTCCTCAGTTAAATATACAAGCCTTACATGGAGTACTAACACGCTTTCTAAAATCATATTTATTTTATAATTACTAGAATATAGTTAGAGCTAAGTGTGCATATATATTCGTAGTATGTGTACATCTATGTATGCATATAGTTTTTCAAGTTGAAAAAATCCTGACAAAGCACTTGGTTACATCACTCAATAGCAATTAACAAAATCTCTGAAGAATTTATCTCCCTAAGAATTTTTTCTGTTGATAATTTAAAAATTTCTGCATACTAAGAAATGATAGAATATTCTCAGTGAATGACAGTGTGGGCAGGTTAAGTTCTACTTTTTTTTTTTTGAGAATTTGCTATTAGGAGGTTAAGCATGTTTGAGTGGTTATCATGAAGCAGAATTCCTTTGTAATTTAATACATTTGAATGTCTAAACAGTAAGTAGATTCTTAAGAAATTCACTGGAAACTAATATATATATTTTTTTTTTATGAAATTTCACAATCAAATTTAACTTCTTGAGGTTGCATTAGTGCCAGGAACTGCTGCTGAGACTTAAAATAAGTGTGGTAGATAAAATCATTGAAGTGTTGGTGTGAGCAGGGAATTAACTACTATGTTCCTAATTTCTGTTCGTGTGTCATGTGACTTTTTGGTCAAGTACAGTAATTATTTTAAAAAAGATTTGGGAACTCTGCAAGTTGTTATTACTTGATGAGCTGCATGACTAGTTGGACATGTGGGAGGGATATTCACATCCATGGGCTTTTGCACAGATGTCAAATGTCGCCCACAATATACCAGTTTTGGGCTGACAGTAAAAATGCCATCTGTATCAAAAAGTGCCAGACAGAAAGTGCATGAATTTCATCGCACAGCTTATATGGTACTTAATATACTTTTCTGTGCTTTCTCACAGCAGGCACTGGGATTATTTATTGTGAGCAGGATTTTTCAAATGCTCCAAGAGTAGTCTCTCTGTATCTGACTGCTGACAAAAATGAGTTCGGAAGCTTGCTAAGCTTTTCTCCTAAGTTTCTGTTGGGGTACAGGGACCTGTATTGGTATTTAAGTTTTGCAGTAAATCATACTTAGAGCTGAAATGCAGAAAGTTAGAAGGCTTTTTATAGAAAGCAGTGGTTCCAGTGCTCTTGCTGTCCTGACTACTTGGAGAGCAAGTCACTGTCCCAAGCCACTACTGGAGTAACAGCCTCCACAAGATCAGTCACATGATTCTGGAAACACTTTGCTTCGTCTTTATTATATCTGTTTTGATGGGGAAAAAGAAAACTTTCTAATTAGTTGAAGGCACGTTTTGATCATACTTTTAAAGCCATTTTATTAACTTAATTTTTATAGACACCATCCTGCAAACATTTCATCAGTTTTGATACTACTTTGGAATACTTAAGGCAACATCAGCACTTCCAGAAATGAAGACTCAGGATTTATCCTGATTTTTTTAACCTCCACCAAGGCTGAATGTACATTGTCCTTTCTTATTTTTTTTTCCAAATAGAAGATCTTCAAAAATAGGATCATAAAACAGTAGTCTTAATCCTCCTGACATTTCATAAATAGCTTCAGAAAATGCTTAGTACCCAGCAAATGATTTACTTAAAGTCTTTATAAAAAGTACAGTAGCAAAAGTATTACATAAATGCAGGGATAATAATCATGCCTACGACTAATCAGCCACTGTAAGTTTTGTGGTTGAACTGAAATGTATGAGGTGAAACTTTTTTTATTATCTCCATCCATATTTGGGCTTTGTTGTTGTAAGAAAATAAGGAAAGTAAATTGGAAAAATATCTCTCCTAGCAAAGGTCATGATCAAAACTGCAAAGTGTGGAAAAAAATTTCAATACAATCAAGTTCACAGATTAATCCTTGCATTTTAAGCCTTTTTTCTTCCCTAATCCCATCAGCAATAGATCCTACAAGTTCAGACACTTAAGTGGAAGGAGATTTACTGAGTTTAGTTCTAAAACTGTACAAACTTCAGAGTCATAGCAAGAATATTCCCTGCCATAAAGTCCAACAAGTGTATTGGTTTAAAGCTCTTGTAAAATGTAGTTTTAACTGTCAGGGACAATTCTGTCCTCAACTTTTTATGGGACAATTCCTAGATGAAACTAAGGTTCACAAGTGAGCCTTCTCTCCTGCAGGTGTTTCTGAGGTATGCCCTGTCTCAACCCATCCTGTTTGTGCTCAGAGTTTGCATGGAGAACATATACTGTAGCTCTTTCGTGTATGTATGCAAAGTTTAAAATTAGAATCTGTGTCTTTTGTTTCTCAGGGCGGCTTTTAGGCTATATTATTGATGTATAATGATGGATAGGTACATTTATCTAACCTTAAGAATTATTTGTTATGTATGGGAATCTAAATTGATTAACTTACAAGCAAAGATTCAGTCCTTTGAAATCTCATGTGTTTCCTATTATACAGTCCTGTTATGTGAAGAAGAATTGCTGTCAAGAAGTAGTATTTGCAGCAGTGGGATCATACAGTGACCAGCCTTTGTCCTGGCATGCAGATGGGGGAGTATGAGTGATTGTCATCTTGCTGATACAGCAGTGCTGCACAGGAATAAATTTAAAATGGGGCTGTGGTCAGACAAGGTAGTAAAGTCAGTCACAGGTGACGCAGGTTGGTTTGGAAACTCTGTCCCTTTCTTTTGCCTGGTCAGAGTTGATCCCTGAGGAGAGCCAGAATCATAGTATGTGCTGCTTCCTTGGGAATATTTGCTGGCTGGGATCCTACTCCCTGCCTTTTCTTTGTAGCCTTGCAGAACTGGTCTCTCCCTCAGTCATAGGATCGTAGAATCATTTAGGTTGGAATAGAGCTGTAAGATCATCAAGTCCAGCTGTTAACCCAGCACTGCTGTGTTCACCACTAAACCACATCCCTAGGTGCCGTATCTACGCACACATCTGGTTGTCCTTCACCAGGCTGGTAGCTCCAAGGATGCATTCCCACCTTTCCATTTGTTTGACCATTTCAGCTTTCAGGAGGTGGTAGTCACTGCGTTCCTTTGGCATGTCTGAAAACTGGAGGAGGCGGTGCAGCTTTGCCCTGTCTCCACTTCAATCTCAGTTTGAGCAGCCGTGGCCAAGCCTAGTTTCTGCAGTCTGGAAATTACACTGCACAGCACAAAAGAGCACAGTGATTTATACATCAACAGTTGCTTTTCTTGCCATAACATTTCATTGTTCTAGTTCCCTAAATCTGTAATTACATGTCTTTGTCCTGCTACGTGCTGCTTCATAACAAATATAATTCTTACACTGGCTTTGTGAGTGAAAATAATCCTGCTCAATTAGCACAGATCATAAACTTAAATTGTGTGGAGCAAGCAGTTGTAAATGATGGATTCGAAATTTGGGGCGTTGCATCATCCTTTAATTTAGTGGATTCTCCCCCACCAGTACTTCATGCTGGTGGCTCCTTTTCGCCAAGTGAGAGGTTGGAGGTCACTGACGCCTACAGCTTTGTTCTGCGTGGGCCTTGATACTCTAATTTAAAGTTTCCAGGAAGGCTGCCTGTGAATAAGCTAGATTTACTACGTGTGCTGTTTAAATATTAGTACTTGGAGAAGGGTGTTCATTAGGCAGGAATTGTTTCACTTGGTTTTTCAGGCCGGTTCTCCATTAAGGAAGATCTTTGGAAAATGCTGGCAGGCAGGAAAAAGAGGAAAGAAGGTCTGTGCATTCGAGTGCACTGGTTGTGTTTCTGGCTGTTGTTCTGAAACATGCACTTCTTGGCCTTAATTGAAGCAAATATGTCTTAATGGAGACAGAAACAAACAAACCTGCTGTAGGTTTTTGTCCTTGTGAGAACATGACTCCTCATTTTGTGGATGAATCAATACTATAAGTAATTATTTATATTTTTCTACCATGAAGAAGTTGTCATGTTTGCCTGTTAATTAATATGAGTAGGAAAGACAAAATACTATGTCCAGCTGCAAATGCTGTATCTCACGGCCAGTTTGTGTTAAGAAGTCTTCCCATACTAAGAAAAAAAAGTACACCTGTCTTTAACTATTAACACACAAAAAAAAAAAAACCTAAAAAGAGCTAAAATAATGACAGTAATGGTGGAATTTGTGAAAAGAAGTCATTTTACTGGAGTGGTCACACTGATTTGGATATAAGTGTTTTTCCCAGAAGCATGGATCAGGGAGATCTCTGTTCATCGCTGGTCTGTAAGCATGGTCCTAGTTGAGTGACAGATGTTCCTTTGTGTTACACTAGTAATATCAATCAGCATGTTAATATTTTGTATAAAGTCTTAGTTTTTTCCTGTCCCACATGGCTGTTCAGGGGAGTTGAAAGATTATTTTTGTCATTCACCTATGTCCAAAATTAGCAAAATATGTGTAGGGATAGTAGAAATATTAGCAAAACAGAAAAAGAGAATCATAGCTCACCAGATATTGTATTAGCTGCTCTGCATGGCTAAATGCAGTGCAAGAAACAGCAGTGCCTGCCAGAGAAATATGTAAAACCTGCCAGAGTGCCCAAAACTGGGATAAGGACTAAAAGACTCAATCCATCTATAATTTCCAAGATCTAAATAAGCATCTTGTTGATATTAAATCAAGCCCAAACTATTAATATTCGGTTTGCTCAGTCTGTCATTTTGGTTTTGAAAACTGTGTTTATTCTTGTCTGTTCATTGCAGTTGCTACTTTTCTGCATGAGATTTGATTGTCTCAAATTTTACCTGTTCTTCTCTTCCCCCATCTCCCCTTTTTTTTCCCTTCCTTTTAGATTCCTTCCTGGACAAGGATTGGTACTATATCCACAGATAGGAGACAAACTGGATATTATATGCCCAAAGGTGGACTCTAAAACTATTGGCCAATATGAATATTATAAGGTCTACATGGTTGATAAAGACCAAGCAGATAGCTGTGCTATTAAAAAGGACAATACACCTCTACTTAACTGTGCCAAGCCAGATCAAGATGTTAAGTTTACCATCAAGTTTCAAGAGTTCAGTCCTAATCTCTGGGGCCTGGAATTTCAGAAGAACAAAGATTATTACGTCATATGTAAGTTCAGACTTTCAGTTGTTCATTCTTTTAAATATAATTGTTAATTATTTTGCATGCTGTCTTGTACATTGTAAGCAAACTAAGGAATATGAATGGGTTTGTATATTTTTATCTGAAAATGGTTTCTTTCCAACATACTTTCAATATTGTTCCTGATTTCCAAAGGGTCTCTGTGTCTTTTTTCCTTGGTTTGTGTAAACCACATTCGAATGTACTTCCCAGACTGTAAAAGGCGTTTTTTTTTTTTTTTTTTTAAGTATTGTGTCCTGTATTTGCATTAGAAGTTGTGTGCAACTGAACTGTGATGCATTTCCTGCTCCCAGCCCTGGTGATACGCTGTGCTGTTGGCCTTGTCCTTGGGTTCTCTGATGCCAGGTGACCCAGCTGTTCTCAGATGAGGCATCCTGTGTAATGTGGCTAGCCATTGCTCCAGGTGGTCCAGGAACTCTCACAGGAAGCATCTTTTGGACACTTTGGTGCCAATTTTGTCAGCATAGCTTTCTCACTGTTAGGGTTACTGTAAGGGCCTGTAATTGAACATGCTTTTCCTCAAAACGTACCCACTATGTCCATACAGTAGCTAGGAGAGTTCTTGGGTAAAACCTAGACTAGTGTGGTCTTGAATTTTATCCTTTTTTCATGGTCCTGGCTTGCAAAACAAATGTGCATGGCACAGGCCTCTGTGCAGCAGAGCAAAGTTTGTGTGAGTTTCTGATCAGGGATTTATGGCTGAAAGCAAGTCTGGAGGTAGCCACTGTGTTCAGTGATTCAAATTACTTATGATGTGTAAAGTTAATGATGTGAATCAGGAGTTAGCATAAGCTGAGACCTCAGCAGTATAACAACAATTTACATTAGTTTAGGTTTTGTCATTGTAGTATTATGCCCTGTGGATCTCATTTAGCCCCATGGGTACTTTTTAAGTCTTGAGCAAGTATCCACAGTCATTAGGTAATGAAACAAATTCTGCAAATACCTGGCTTTTCTGCAGTTACAAGGGGGTTGGATACTTGTGTGGCTTACTTCACAGAATCATAGAATAATTTGGGTTGGAAGGGACCTTTAAAGCACATCTAGTCCAAGCCCCCATTCTGTGTGCTGGGACATCTTCAACTCGATCATGTTGCTCAGAGCTCTGTTCGCAGATGTGGAACATCTACCACCCCTCTAGGCATCGTGTTCCAGTGTTTCACAACACTCATTGTAAAATATTTATTCACTATACCTGGTCTAAATCTATCCTCTGTTAGTTTAAGACCATTAACCCATGTCCTGTCACAACAGGTCCTGATGAAAGATTAGTCCCTGAACACGTTTCTGCCACCTCCTTGAAAACTGGAGGATTAATAACTGTTCCATGTAATGTCTGCCAGTGTAATTATTTCTAACTTATGATTTTAAAATATTGGTGTTTTTTAAAGTGCTCTGATCAAGCACATTTAAAATGGAAATGGAAATTTATTCAATATAAATTAATGCTCACTTCCTAGTTATATCCATAATGGTACATGATAATGTATAAAACAGGTTGTAGGTCACAGAAGCTTAAGTAAGAATTCACTGCATTATTAATATTAAGTATTAGTTCTAGAAATTACGAAGTAAGAGTTACAGGAAATAATACCATTTTTTTGGTATTAAAGATTGCTTAATAGAGGCACTTCCTCTGTTTAGTAGAGAGTATATAAAAATGTGATTGCACTTAAACAATATTAACTTTAACAAACTTCCCACTGAAATCCAGTGAGATATTTACCAGGGTGAAAGCGACAAAATTATATGTTGAGAGATAGTTATCTGTAACTAGTGAAAATGTGTAGCATAAAAATGACCATGCTTAAATATTTGGCTTAAATGAGGGAATGTGCTCATTTAGTGATTCTTTTAAAAACATCCACAGAAGACCAACTGTAGTAGAACAAACGGTAGTGTTACAATTATTACCTGAAAATTACGGGCACAAATGGAGCTTTCTGATGCACTGTCAGTTCTGTCATATCTATGTCATGGATTTACCCAGAGAATTATTAAGTATGTCTCATTTTCATTAGTTTTGTATAATTATTTCATTATAGCAATAAGACATAATAGACGTTGCATTTCCTGGAAGATTACAGCATAACTTGGTTGAAAGAACTTACTCAGCCTTCAGTCTAATGCCTCAAAAATCACACTGGCCTAGCAGTAATACTGGAGTGCCTCGGGGTATTACTTTTCCTACTCATTGTGGCATAAACAAATGGCTAACTTATCACTCTGTTGCTAGCAAACTGACTGAGCTTCAGCAATGGTACCTGTTGATTTTAATAGGCTGGACAAAAAAAGCACCCCACCCTTGAAAACTCAGCCATCCTGAAGTGAAAGCCCTCACTTTCCTGTCATTCAAGGAGAAAACAATAAACTCAGTGATGCTGGTCTCAGAAGCACTAAGAGGCGTGGAAAACTAGGCCAGTGCTCAGCTAGGACACCATTTTAGAGACTACTGGAGTTAGATAGGGTTTAACAATTTGTATTCAAAAGCTCATGGCACATCATTGTCAGTGCAAGTTTTGGTAGTCGGGACATTTGCTGTCACTTTTATAAGTAATAAAATGCATCTTAGTCATGTATGCACATCAGGCCTTAAATTGTTTGCACAAATTCCTATTCACAGACCTGTAATTCTTCCTTTTCCTTCCTTCCGCCCTTCCTTTTCCTTCCACCCTTTCTTCCTTCCTCTCTTCCTTCCACCCTTCCTTCCTCCCACTCTTCCCCCACCTTTCCTTCCAACCTTCCATTTTGCCTTGCTTGTTTTGTTGGGTTTTTAGAGGGGTGGAAAAGCTGTGAAATGAAGGCAATAATGCATTTTATGTGCCAGCTTTTGATTTTGAAGTATTTTTAGGCTCTTACATTCCCTCAACTAAGTGGCATCAAACAAACCTCACACAAGAGCTCACTGAGCTCAGCATCTTTGCAGTGGCTGCGCCTACAGCCTTAATCTCACGCTGTTTATGCTGGCAGGCTGTTGTCAGCTCTTTAAATGTTTTTGTGCATCGTCATGCACCTTTATCATCTTGACATTATTTGAAAACAGAGTTTGTTTTTCTAAGGTAATAGTATGTGGTTTGTGGAGCTGTATTAAACAGTAAAATCTCTATTCATATTAGGGGGTTAGTCATTTTGGGATGAGGAGTTGCAACGCAGGATGAAGCAGCTTCCTGAGCCCTTTAGAGATATGTGATTCATGGGAATTCTTCAAGCCATAATTTTTATATCATCCAGATGTATTCATGATAGGTATAGCAGAAGGAGATCTTTTCTATTTAGTGCTTCCTGAAGCCTAAGCATATAAAATCTTGTCGTTTCACAATTCCCAATTTTTAAAAAAGTAAAAGTGAGGGTAAGTTTCTCATATCTGTTTTCACATTTAATGGTACTTTAATAAATAAAAAGTAACCTGTTTCTTGGTTTCCTCAATATAACTATCAGTATCCAAAGAGTTAATTCTATGAACAGCAGTAATTGGAAAGACGATACTGAATGATATTGTGAAAGTGAATAAATGATGTAACAGTGTCCTTGCTTTTCTCTTCTTTGCTATCATCAATTTTTCGTTCCTGGAAAATGAATAGATTAATTTTCCTACAGTTACCTGATTTCTTTTCAGCAGAACTGGAGAAGGTCAAATGTACTTGAGATCCCAGAAGTATTAATGTTTGATTATCCTAAAATATGTGACCATTTAGCTAACATATCATAAGTCTCTAAGGAAATCCTTAATCAAATGCATGAAGGAAGATATATCATGCCCAGGAACATAAATATCTCTGTGAAGGGCAGATTTGGGCAGAAAGGTGTGAAGATTTTCAACTTTGATGTTTGCATTAAAAAGTCTTTTTATGTCTTTGCATGGCATGGGAATAATTCACAACAGCATTTTCAGCTGTTGTGAATTGCTCAGAACAAGCAGTGAGTATATTCTCACTACTGAGGAGATGCTCAGCACTTGATCTGCAGGCACTTGGGTCATGGTGTCACTGCTCCAGTTCCCCTCTCAGATGCAGATTCTTCTTGTTTGTGAGAGCAATGCATTAGCATAGTTCAAGTGCATTTCATATACCAATGATGTTTACCCTTGGTGTACAGGAATCATCCTGAACCCTTCCCAATAGATTTGTCCTTTAGTCAGAGGGCCTAGAGAGCCTGGTGATACACTGGGTTTGTGCTGAGGGAGCTTGGGGGAAGCCTGTGGGAAGCTATGCCAGTGGGAAGGGAGCAGTGGCACCTGCCTCCAAGCCACCATCAAGCTCCTTAGGTAGTTTGGCCAAGCAAGCACATATTTCACGCCATCTCTTCTTTTGCATAAGTGAAGTTTATGGGCTGACATCATCAACATTAAAAAATAAGTCACCTGCGATGAAATCTTCACCTGTTCCAAATTTGTAATAGGCTGACTTGGGACTTGGGAAGGAGCTACAGAATGGTTCCCTGAAAGATTCCTCTATATGTCTTGCTCTGCCTGGACCTCATTAGCCGAGCTTGCCGAGCTAATGATGCTCATTGGCTTTGACGTTTGCAAAATTGAATATGCAGCTTTCCTTAAATGTTTTTTTGTCAACTTTTTTTCAAGTGACCCACTTACATAATTGGCTTCTGGTTTAAATTAAAAAACATATATTTATATATATATATGATCCCTGACTGATTTAAAGGTTTATACTGGCTAGTAGCACTGTATTTTGGATAACTGCTTTAATAGTACTGTGGCTTTTAAAATCAAAACAGTCATTCTGAAACTTTAGCATTAGTTTGGAAAAAATCACAAGGCTTTTTATGTTTTCACTTTGTCATTCTGTTACAATTAAAGGGCAATAACTGTCTGAGGAAGAACGTATTAAAGGACAATATAGATTGTGCCCTGAAATATGGCCCAGCTGGGAAGAATAAATCTCTTTGCATGGCCAAATAGATTTACATTAAAATGTTATTTTAGTATTCTGACCAGTTTAAGCGCTGGCTAATCTGTCTGGCTGGGCATTCTGAAAACGTTCAGAGGCAGATTTCAGCCTGCAGCCCCTTGTAACCTCCAAATCACCTAGTGAAAGCTTCCCCAAAGGAAACAGTAAACAGGTTTTCCTGTTAATGCCAAACTAGCCAAAACCGAACAAATACTGTATCAGAAATTCAATTCCTTTACTTTTGCAACAAAGACATTTTTCCTGGTTTCTGTTAAAGACTCTGTGGTCCAGAAATCTACTGTTTTGTGTTTGGTTTTTTCTTTTGTGGTGGTGGTGGTGGTGATGGTGTTAATAAAAGCCAGTGTGCTAATAGTCACTCTGATTTTATTTGTACAAAGATCACTTTTTTTCTTTCCTTTCTCCTCTTCCTTCCTCAGAAAATTAGATAAATAATTTCTCCTTAGTGTAAAATGATACCCAGAGGTCAGTCTTTGACTTTGCTGAAGAGTCTTTTAAGGGAAGTATCAGCAATACCACTTAGCTCTTGTTGAATGAAATATAAATACAGCTTATACAAATAATATTATTAGAGAGAAAAATCACTGTCTGTGCAGCTTCAGATTTCTAACAGAGTCTAAGACCTGCAGGATTAATGGAGTCATGTTCCTTTGGGGTTTTGTCCCAGACCACACAGGTCTTGTAAGAGAATAAGGCTATTTTATATTGATGGACTTTGTTCATATTCAGTGCCATTAACTGGGCAATACCAGTCGTTTATCTCCTTTAAAGTAGACAGAGATAGTTCAGCAGGAAATCTGTTATTATGTCTCTATTCCTAAGGGAAGGAAATGAAAGATAGGAATGCTCAATTTGTTAATTGATGGCATGTTGTGAAAAAAATACAGTTATCTTCCCTCACACCCCTGCAGGTATTTCAAATAGATACAGAATCAGATGAAAATGAAGAGTAATTGTTCAGACTGGAGGAAAAAAGTATTCAGGAAATACTTATGAATTGAATAGGTTTTTAAATTTCATGGGAGGCTGTTTAATAGTTTTAGTCACTATTCTTATATCTTGCTTTCATAGTTCCTTGGAAACAGTTTATAAATATGGAAAATGTAATAGATTCACAAAGAAAGGTACAGTATACTCCCTTAGAAGTCTTTATGTATGTAGTATTCATAGTGCTTTGCAAAAAAAAAAAACCTTAAACCCTGATCTTCTCCAAAATGTGTATGTTCTTAGATTTTAATAAACATCCTTAACAGGACAACATACAGAAGAAGAATGTGCTGAGTGTGTATTTTATCCTTTATATTCAGAATATGAGTAAATCATAAAACTATGATTTACTGTTTAAATCAAGGGGGTGTGTATTGGAAAGAGGTGCCGTGCTGTGAGGAAAGCATGAAGAAAGTATTTGTCTAAACTGAAACTTGAGAGTGCACTACCACAATGAAACACATCTAAGTTCTATTTTGTATGTAAGTTCAGTGATACTGAACTGATCATTTAGCTCATCAAGTGGGACGATTAGTCTTTATATATTTGCTTGTATCATATTTGTTACATGTTGCAGTATTTTGAGTCCTAAAATAAAAGATGAAGAGTTGCATAAGGATTATAAAACTTCAATGAAACTCATTTTAAAGACTTGAAATTGTTTGCCTCATTAAAGTCTTTACATAGCTGGAATGGAGGGAAATGTGCTTTTGTCAGAGAACCGCATTAGCTAAAACAAAGGGTTGGAATGGTTGAAAACCAGGGTTAAATGTCAGTTTGGATTTTCTTTCCTGACTTCAGTCAGTCCTGGAAACTTTGGATGAAGAATATTTCAGGAGTTATTTCTGATAAATCAGACTATAAAACTAAGCCCTAATGGGCCATGGTCCAGTTTCTTTTTTTTTTTTTTTTTTTCAGTCCCAAGGAAATCATGCAAATATTTCTAGAAGTAAAAGCAGGATTAGGCTTAAGGTAGTTTTAGCTGTTCTTGGAGAAGAGTCCATATTAAGCTGATAAGCCTGGTTTTTAAAAGCTTGTTCAGATCTTTGTTAGTGCGATTTATCTGTTTTCTGCTCTGCAAAAATCACTAAACTGCAGCAGCCGAGTAGTGTTTGTGTGCTCACTGGGCTGCTGTGAGAGAAACAGAGTTCTGAGTCCAAATCCTGCCAGGAAAACTTAAAATGACTTGTTTTTCAAGTGTTTCATGTTAATTCATAAATGCATTAGATCACAGAAGCCCAGCTGATTGCAGAATCCCAAAATGGGTTTGGTTTGGATGGCATCTCTGGAGCTCATCTAGTCCCCTGCTCAAACTTTTGCTCAAGCAGGCCCACCTGCAGCCATTTGCCCAGAGTCGTGTCCAGCTGAGTTTTGGGTATCCCCAAGGATACAGCCCCTCCTCCTATGCAGGCGGTCCAGTTCCATCATCATCTCCATGAGTATTTACTGCACTTCCTTCTGTAAGTTCATGTCTGTCTTGTGTTGAGGAGCCTGTGACTGCAGGTGTGGCATCACCAGTTCAGAGTTATTCCTTCAATCAGGAAGGATTGCCTCCCCAAACCGGCTGCCACTGCTCTGACAGATCAAGCCCAAGAGCTGTTTGTCTCCTTTGCCACTGAGGCACGTTGCTGCCTCATGGTCACCTTGGTGTCCACCAGGACCCTCAGGACTTTTTTGCAGTATTGCTTTCCATGTGTTTGGCCCTAGCCTATGCTGAAAGTTGATTCCACGTGCCATCCAGAGGCTGCCACAGCAGGTTTGGTAGCAGAATCAAGACGTTAGCAAAGTAATTTTTATTGCAACAAGAAAAAGAAACCAACTAAATAATGTTATACTGTTAAAACCCCAGTGAATTTTTAAAACCTCTATGAACATAAGTATTAAAGTATCAGTTCTGTCTAGTTGTGACTTTTCAAAATTCCAAACACTGTCAGAATTAACATATCCCACTGGAGTTTCTTAAAATGAACCAAGATGTGCCTACATGCTAATTTCTGAAGAAGCTAAACCTCTTAATTTCTTAATGGCAAGTATTTGAACAGGAGGTCCTGTAGAACCGTAGAAATTCAGATTGCTTTATTTCTGCAATGTTCCCTCATTAAGGTTTACTTTGTGGGTATTTTACAGCTCTAAACACAAACATAAGCATACTGCAGTCAAAACAGTGCTTAACTTCTGATCATCTTTGCCAAGTGTACAGTCATCCAATAGTATCATAATTGATCTCAGTACTAAGGTGCCAAACTCTGTGTTGCTAAAGGATAGTTAGATGATGTAAATAGCTTTTTGTGTTTTGCAATAAAGCACACTTTTGTTGTGCTACATGTAAAAGCAGGAGATGAAGGTATTCTTTTATTGAAGCAAACATGTGGAAAATTGCTCTAGATTGTTATAGTACAGAGCATCTCCCCTGAAAGGAATGAGGTTCATCTACAGGGCAAAGTCTGACTGTGGCACTTTATTGGGGTTACTCCTAGACTCTGTGTGGTCAAATCAAATAACATCTTGTCCATCTAAACTGTTATAACCATGAGACTGGCACATTTTCTCATGTATAGTGTTATATTCTAAACTGTCACTAGGCATTAACTCAGTCACTGGTGAAGTCCTACCACCTAGAGATGAACTCTGCCTCAAAATGATGTTTTCCACTTCAGTGCTACTCGTATAGCAATTACTGGGTCATTAATATCATTGCATGCAATTAGTGACAGTAGAATGAGCAAGAGGTTTGTTATTTATTTAATACGAACTTTCACTATAACCCTTTCTTATCCAAGTGCCACAGACCAAAAATAGAGATTTTCAAGGCAGGTGAGCATCCTTGTAGAGTGAAGTTGAATTTGTATGATACAGAAAGTGGGTCCTCATTTAATGTTAAAGCTTCTGCTTTTGTTTCCAGCAAGCCCTCTTGTCATTAGCAACAATCAGTGTAACTTGAATGCTAACTAATTCTATTAGTTCTGTTCAGCTGAACTGTTAAGCAAGGCTTGCTGTGGTAGTGGGAGACACCTCTCCCCATCCATGAGAGGTTTTTGTCAGTGGTATGCTGGGAAAGAAGATAAATTTGCATAAAATACCTGTTTGTGAGTGGTGAAGTCAACTAACTAGTAATCTGTTTTAGATGCATACTTTCGGGTGTACACTAAATACATCGTAATTAGTGGGCTTACATCTGCCACAGTTACTTCAGCACTCACAAATATATAATTTGTTTATGTAAACTAGAAGCAACCATGTGTGCATTGGATCATTATCTGACAACATTTCTCAGAGTATGTGAAATATAGAACTGAAATCCTTTTAGAAATGCTTAACTGTAATGAAAGACTCAGCATTCATAGCAATACAGTATTGAGATGCTTTTCTGGTTTGTTTTTATATAATTTCTAAGTCATTCCTAGGGAATTTTGTTAAGGCAGAAGTGAAGCAAGTAGGATTTTGTTGTGGGTGGGTGGAACCTGTGACCTTCAGTAATGGATAATAATTCAGCAAATTGTTTACTGTTCAGTACACTTAGCTGTGGTATTCCTTAACCCAGTGAGAAAGTGATGGTGTTTTTATATTTTCCAGTTCCCTCACTATCTTTTTCCCTTTATGGGATGACTTCGTTGACACAAACGGCTTTTTTTTTACCACATATATTTTTCTTACTTGGTGCCATGCCTCCCTGGAATTAATAAAATCATTATGAATGTAGGAAACTTTACATCTCTCCCTATTTTGTGCTGTTGGATGACATGAGATGTGGGGAGGAGAGTCTGTGGATTTCCAGAGATGTCCCTGGAATCATCCAGCTGGTATATACCAAAGTATATTACAGTACAAAACTGATTAGCTCTGTCTTGATTGCATCCTCCATGTTGCAACCTCTCAAAAAAAACATTGAAACAGTAATAGAATCTGTCCTTCTCTCAACGTATGAATACAAGTGGAGATTTTTATGGGGAATTATATAAATAGTCTTGTATCATGAGTCCCATCTAAGTACCACAGGTCACGCTATTCACAGTTGGACAAGATACATTCTAGAGCATGGTTAGAAAAGTGAATTACAAAGTTTAACTGCAGAGCCTTTGCTTCTTCCTGACAAAAAGAATTTTACTTTATTTTGTTCTGGTTTTAACTTGAATGAAGAGGGCATTGCTGCTTATTTGCTGTAGAGAATATAATTTGTGGATGCTATTTATATATAAATCCTGAGACATACAGTATAGGACTTAATTTAAAAAACAAGAATGCAAAGTGAAAAAGAATAGAGGATTCTTTTCTTTTCCCTCTCACTGAAGTTCTGCCTCACATGTGGATAGATGGGAGAAAAGACTGACATCAGGGGTATTTATAAACATTCCATGAGCCTTAGTTAAAGGAAAAAAATCTACCTTAATTTGAAACAATGTGTGGAATAAGGCAGAATGAGAGATTTTTTAATGGTTTTTAGGCTGAGAAGCTCCTAAAAATTCTGCTGCCACCTTGACTTTGTAAGTAGGACAAATAAAAAAAACCCAGACAGTAGAAAAATCCAAAATTATTGGCAAGCTGCTTTTATACATTTTTTGTTATATTCTTGGTATCCGAAATTATATTGAGTAAATTCAGCAGGTTTTTTTGTTCGTTGTTTTGGGGTTTTTTAGGATCATTTCTTTGTCTCTAAAAGATCAGTAGAAAGTTTTGATTTTACTGTCTGTTGATTAAAAACACAGTCAACACATAACTGTACTCCATTCAACTATGCATAATGCATTTTCTTTTTAGTACTTACAGTCTAGGTTTGGGACTGCTGACGGTTAAACTTTAGAGGGCAATTTAATTTTTTTTTTTTAAGTGAAGGTTTCAGTGTCAATCTTATTTTTTGTCTCACTGCAAGAAAAGGAAAACTATTAGTTGCTAGTATTTGAAATTAGCATATTTCTCTTCTCTCTAAAGATTCTTCAGCTCACCCAGCATAATGTGTGCCAGACTACCTGTTCTACAGGTGCTAAGCCTGAACAGTTTTTTTTTTTGTTGTTGTTATTTCAGTTCTCTGTACAGATCTGGCATTGTTACTGGGGAGCAGAATTTAATTTCATTTAATTGGAACACTCTTTCTATTATCTCAGTTATCTTGTTCTTTTGTCCATTGCTAGTTTAGAAACAGCTTCCCTGTTGTGATCAGTGATCTGTGGTTTTGCAGTGTGTGATTTCTGTTGTTCTTAAACCTCTCTCATAAATTATCTAAATTTATTGATAAGAAGAATTATTTATTCAGTGCTTTACTAAGAGGATCATTAAAAGGACCAAAAGCAGATGAAAACAGTCAGAGTGCAAACAATAACACCTGGCCAAAATATTTTTCTATTACTTGATTAAATAACTCTCAAAAACTTTACATGTACTTAGTAATCCTGAGTGTGCATGTGAGATCAAGTGCAGCTTTGCTTTAAGAATAACTTCTTACTACTGTTGGATCTAAAGCTTGTGTGGATTTTTGCTGCTGTTTTTTCATTCT
This sequence comes from Certhia americana, assembly GCA_018697195.1. Lineage (NCBI taxonomy): Eukaryota > Metazoa > Chordata > Aves > Passeriformes > Certhiidae > Certhia > Certhia americana. The sequence goes on along the minus strand of CM031857.1, from coordinate 80,665,939 downwards.
ATTTCTAAGCACAGCAGGAGAATAGTGGAAATGGGTAGTATTATTTGTTTTGATTTTATTCTGATTTTGAGAAATCCATTTTCTGATGCAGTATTCAAGCAGTAGTTAATGAACAAAAACTGATAATCACTACTATTGGATAGTACTGATCTGCCCCCTAAAATGCTGTAATTCTCAATTTGCTATTAACAGATCCACATCAGCAGCAAGTAATTCTTCATGACCTCATCAATGATGTGTCTTTAATATATTGCCAAATGACTCTTATTGTCCAGCACACTAAGGAGGGACGAAATCAATTTTTCCCTTGCCCATCAGTTGATATCACTCATTCCTATAGTCTGTGGTTTAAGGCCCATTTAGTTTTCACAGGAAAATTAAATACGATGATCGTAATTTCTCTCATCAGCTAGGTAGTCCATTTCATGTTCAGGCTCTAGAAATAGCTGTGTTTTAAAGTTGTGTTGGTTCAAAGCATATGTCATTTAATTTTCAAATAGCTAATGTTTTTCATAATCCTAAAACATAAAACTGTGGGTAATAAGTATAGCAGAATTAAAAGGCTGAGATTTTTCTCTGATGGTGTTTTAAGTAATCTTGATGGCATTTTTTCATTTTGTAACGTGTGTTTTTAGGAGTGAAGGAAGTTGAATTTTTGTGACTGTGCCTTCATTTTTAATCTCTTTGTGAATGAAAAGCTATATACAGGCACAAATCCAGCAGCTTAATTCTCTGTCTGATTAGAGCAGTGTTACCAACCTGGTAGGTTGAAAACAGCCATGATCCATGCAGTGGCGTAGCCTCCTGGGAGGCAGAGTAATAACAATCAAATGAAGACATATTAAAATGTAATATTACTTCCTCTCCATGGGGACTGTATAAGAATCATAGCCAGGAACTATTGTCAGCTGACTCTGCTATGCTCACTGACTCCCTGCTTCTGCATTTATGACTAATGCACTTTGTACAATAAACAGCACTTGTGGAGTTTTAAAAGCAAATAAATGTAAAACATTATACATTGATTTACATGCGTTCCAGCCTTTTTTGTTTGTTTGTTTGTTTTGTTGGGGGTTTTGTTTGTTTTTATACAATTCATATATTTCAAAGAGGGGGAGGCAGATCAGAATGAGGTTCTTTGGTCTGAATAATTTAATTTCTCCCTTGTATATGGAGGAGGATATGTTTAAAGTAGTGTGTTATGAACCTGCAAATGTATACTAGCTTCTCTAAAGTAAGTATGTATCAGCAGGACTCTTAGCCATAATTTTATAACAGATAAGTGTTTTCTGAATGGTGAAAAGCTAAACTTGCATTCCTTATAAAATGGCAGCTGCTGTTGTATTCAAGGAATGCAGACAGACAGTGTCTGATAAACTACTGTAAAAATGCCTATAAGTTATTTTTTGTTAGAAAGTCTTAAAATATTTTAGCACAATTATATATGTTTATTTTTAGGTGTGGACAAACTGTTGAATAATGTAATGTGCTTTTGACTGTAATTATTAGTTTTGCAGTTGACACCAGTGGAGCAGGACAGGTCTCAGAAAGTCAGAGGTATTTAGCCATCAAAAGATTCAAAAATATTTTGCTACCTGTTTAGCAACTTTTTTCTTACTTCTAGGTTCCTGTGTATTGCTGTGTTGATACAAAGTGAAGTGCGGATCCTGAGAACATACTAATACTAATGAGAAACTTCATGTTAATCATTAGTTATGTGTGTTAATGTTAATGTTTAAGTATTCAGGCTTCTTAGCAGAGGGCTTTGTTTAGGAGCTCATCTAAATAATTGAGTTTAAAATATATCCATATTTAGACCTAAGTGTAAAAAGCCCTGTTCTTTTATATATATATGTATATAAGAATAAATTGGATGGAAAGTGTGAAATCTGGTTATATAAACACACTGTAGGATAACATTTCTATTTTAGATACCAGAAACTTGTGTTACATTTGTGTTTAAATGCAAAACTCTTATCGGGGTGCTTTTTTTCTTTTTCTCTTTTTCTTTTTTTTTTTTTTTTTTTAATATCCTTTCAGTGTAAGCAGAGCTTGCAGGTGCTGGGTTACTTTCCCACAGAGGTGTGAGTGCAGTGGAGGAGCTAAAATGACAGTGGGTGTAATTTTCATTTGGAGATCAATATAGAAAGGCCGCAGCAAGTGTTGGAGGAATTTTTTGTACTTGCTCCCTTGTTTGACTTCTGCACACTGCACTGTCAAGGGGCATTAGCAGTATGAAACTGTTTTCTCTGCTGTCCCAAATTACTTCTTTTTCTCAGTACAGCTTTTCAAAGCTTAAAACGATGTGTTTAAAGCTACCCACTTTCTTCCTGGTACACTAGGGATACGCAAGGTTGTATTTCGATAGTCTTAATGAATTTCAAAAAATAATTTCCTCCAGTGGCCTTGGGTAATTGTCAGTTTAATTACAGGAAAAGCTGAGAAAGAAACTTTGCTTTGTCACTGAAATGCTTCTCTTTGAAAATCCCCTATTCCTCAGGACGTAGCAGTCTGTACTCTGAGCTACAAACGTAGGCTTTCCTAAAATCCCTTGAAGAACTGTGGAAAAAGTGAATACTTCTGCAAATTCATTCATCTGACATCAAAGCTATGAAAGCATTCTTTTAGCAAGCAAGTGAGGCAGATTGCGCTGGCGTAGGCACACAACCAGACTCATTGTACATCTGGGTCTTCCCATTTGGAGACTGTATTTGAACTAATTTTGCATTCTTTTTGCCATCATACTTTCTTATTCTGTACTGAGGTCAGACTGCGTCCTCTGCATCCTGTTGAGGTCTCCTGCTTCATGGGTTAAGTGGATAGGCCTTTAAAGAATAAAAAGGCATTGATGTTCAGAAGAAGCAGCATTCTATTCAATTAAAATCAAGTCGAAGGTGTTTAAGGAGATGTGATTCCCTACAGCTCGATTAAAAAAAGAATCAAATAACAAAGCCACAAGACAAAGTCAGTGTTTATTATTTGTATGTTCAATTGGTGCTCAGCTTTGGTATTTCTATTTACTGCATTTTTCTCTGTGTCCTTGTGCTGGTACATTGGCAAATAGATCATAAAAAACACTTTCAGCAAAGACACATTTGATTTATGTCCAGGATGGGTTCTTGGTATTGATTTTTTTTTCCCCTCTAGGAAAAAACAAAACAAAACAAAACAAAAAAAAAATCATATGTCTCCATTATTTTTTGAGCCTAGCAATGCAGTGACACATTTCAGATCAGCTTTTATCTTAAATTACTCAACATGCTCTTTTGTATTTTGAAAAGTCTTTTTGCCATACAGCTATTGTCATGTTTTTACAGGGGGGAGGGAACAAGAGGAGGAACTGGGAGGGACCATGTATTAGGAGAAGGGAATTTTAGGAAAAGAAAGCACAGTTTGGGAAGTTTGTATGATGGCTGTAATTTGAGTTGGTCACAAAAGAGTCAGAAGTGGAACAAAAACAAGACTCAGATCAAAGGCTAGGAAGCAGAGTTCAGCAGTATGGGGTTTATATCTTTACGGCTAGAGAGAAGATTAGAGCAAGAAAAACACTGCCATGGGGGTAGGAAGACATTGTGAAGGAAAAAGGAAATATACATAGACTGCATTTGAAAGAAAATCCTCGAGGAAGGTGAAGGAGAAGGAGGGGGAATTAAAAACAAAGACCTGAACAGTGTTAAGCTCACAAGCTGAAAGGAGAGGGGCAGAGGGAGGCATGTGCTGCTTAAGCAGTTCGCCACTACCACAAGTAGTGAGCTCCCTGACATCCCATTTTCTGTTTGTTTTCTCCAACTGGTTGCCCAGTGCTCGTGCCTGTGCATCCTCTCATAAGTTCATTTTGGGCCTCAGATAAACAAGTCCAAGAAATGTCAGTGAAATTTCCATTCCCCAGGACAACCAGGGTAGGAAAATGCCTGGTGCATTCCCTGCATGGTGAATCCAGAGCCCACTGTTCGCAGTTGTGCCCTGTTCATGGTGGCCAGTGCAGTGCACTGGCTGCAATATCTACTGCCGAGGAGCTCCCAAATAGTTTTCCAGCAGCTGTTTTGCAACCAACAGCTGGCTGGGGCGGCCACGGCGCGCCCATGCACCGTGTTTCAGTGTTGTGGATTCTCCAAGGGAGTGGTGCTTTGGGCTCACATTGCACGGCAGTGTCAGCCTGCGCCCGGATTGCGTGGCTCCAGCTGGCACCTAGATAAGCCAGAACAATATCAACACAGGGGAAAGCACCCTGTTGTTTGTATGAGCTAAAAGGTTTCCCTGAGAACAGAGCGTATTCCCCTTTGCCACCTGCCCCCGCAGAGGCTCCTCAATGCTGAGAAAAGTGAGATTGTACTTAAAAATATTAAATGGTTTTTCAATCAGTTCAGAATCTTAGCTTTCACCTGGGTCTTTTGTATGCGTTCACTTCTTCCAGCAGGAGATTTGTAATAGAGGAAGCAGGTGTAACATGGTGATTATAAAGATATTGTTGGGAGGGGGAAAAAAAAGGGTGATTTTTTCAGTGCTTTTCTCCTCTGAGCCTGCCAGAGCTTCCTTTTCAGCTGACTCCATCACCTTTTTAGCAAGATGGTGTGTTTTTGTCCGAGCCAGTCAGTCAGTCAATTGTGCATAGGAAAATAAAAGGCTGCTGGGTAAATCTGAAACCTTGATAACACATTCCTCCATTTGTATATATTGTACAGCTTACCAGTGTATTCATTCCTTTGGCTTTCAACATTTCACAACTTTCCATAGGTCAGCCTGAGCAACAAGAACAGGTCCTGGTAGATTGAAAGATCCCTGCTATCAGACACTCATGCTCACATCACTTTGCCTGTTGATTTCCTGAGTTTATTTATTTTTATTTTTATTTATTTTTCTTTTATTTTTAATCAGCAACATCAAATGGGTCTTTGGAGGGCCTGGATAACCAGGAGGGAGGGGTGTGCCAGACAAAAACCATGAAGATCCTCATGAAAGTTGGACAAGGTAAAGACCATCTGCTGTTTCATGAAATCACTTTGATCGGTCTCAATGTCCTTTTTAGTTTTCAGGCTTCTTTTAGCAGTGTAGAGCAGAGAGCCAGTCGAGTCTAGTGTGGTCATTCCTCCCTTATAGTCTGGGAGCAAAACCTATTTTCTCTTCCTCAGCTACTGACAGATTTCTACAGAAGGAGGGTTAGTGTAATAAGATCTCTTCATTGGAGAGATCCCTAGAAGGAAAGGTCACCTGGGAGTAGTGTGTTTCAGTCATTTTTATTTTTATTTTAAAAACAAAAGCCACAAATCTGCTGCTCAGAATTATTTAAAATACATGAAAAGAGGGAAGCTAATATTTCTATAGTTTGCTTGTTATGAATTCTGATTACAGAGAGGTTTTTGTTCATTGTCTCTTTTCACATATAGATAACCTATTGTGCAGGAAGAAAGAATTATTCTTCTAAGTAGAAGTTGGTTTAATAGTCAATCAGCTTCCTCAGTTAAACTGAAATGTCATCTGCAAAGCTTTCCTTGCCAATTACAGGAGACCCTATAGTTTCTGCAGATGGCCTCACAATTTAAACCTGAAATAACTAATATAACCATTTTGCTTTAAAAGGAAAATTACGTTCTTGTATCTCCCAGTTCTTTGCATAAAGGTTCTTCTGTTAAACCATTTGTGTCTCACGAGGTACCTAGAGCCAGCTTGTAAGGCTCCATACCGTCAAGTGCCAAAGCTGCATGAGTCGTCTTTTCTCTCCCCCAGATCCCAACTCGGCAGGGCAGCCTCGGCACACGGATCCCACCAAGCGGCCCGAGCAGGAGGCTGGCACCAATGGGAAGAGTTCCACCACCAGCCCCTTTGTGAAGGACCACTCAGGTAGGTGTCTTCTCCTCCTTTGTCCCCAAATGTGTTTTATTTTACCATTAACCTGCCAGAAAGGCAAATGTTTTCATCATGAGATGAAGCAAAGGCCGGTTCTGATTGCTCCAGTGGATAGCGTGTGGGAGCTGCAAGTTTTGGCAACAGCCACTCTCTCCCCTCTTCCACTCCGCTGCAGAAGTTAATTACCTCTTGTGACAATGTTTCTCATTTACAGGAAAATTTTTGGATAGGATGTTTACTAAGCAGCTTACAGTGGTCAGTGCTGCCTTACATTTAGTACTCTGTCACATGAACCAGTCTCTTTCTCTTCCCGCCTAATACACTATCAAATGGTTCTCGACAGCCATTTATAAAGTTTATTTCAGGGCATCTATAATTAATGTCCTGACCATATAAAGTCTAGACATGTATGGCTGGTCTTTTACTAAACAGAAAGTTTTGGATTTTTGTTTTTATTTTCTTGAAATAATTATCTAAACAAAATAGATGATTTGAAACAGCTATCTTCAGAATGCATTTCGCTCATCGAGTGAACAAGAGAAAACCTAACTCTTAAGATTCAAACTGTCCAGAAGAAAATTCACTGATTAGTAATACTACAAAGCTACTTTGCTGACAGGTGATTCTGGGCTTCCCAAAAAAGGCCACAAGTTTTCCTTGCCAGCTCTGTCCTTGATTACTGGGCTAATGAATCTTTGATATAGTGAGTGGCTTCAGCTGATTCCTGCAGAGGCTTTGGTAGGAAGAGTTAACAATTACATGAATGCAGCATCTGTATCATTTTTCCATTGTGAGTGAGCATTAAGAGAGGGAAATAGGTTCAAAATTAGAAATGAAAAAGTGTTAATAACCATTCATGTAATTTTTGTGACAAATAATATGATGGTGGGATGAGCAGCAAATATTCAACAGGCTGTTCAGCACATGAGCTTTTCCTGACTACAAAATGTGTGATATTGTTTTCTTTTAAGTAAATGTAAGTTAATGCCAACAGACATGCCATAGCCGTTCTGTCTGACTCCCATGCTGCTTCGAGCTCCTTCATTTCATTTCCAAGCAAGAGGAGTCCATGTAAAGAGGCACTAAGGATGCTTTAACTTAAATCAATATGCAAAGGATAAAATAGCAGAGGGAACAGTGTGGCACTGAACAGTACCAGTTGTTCTGAGAATTGTCATTTCCCTGTGTTATTTTCCCTTCCAGTCCTGTCCCACCCCTCTCTCTGCCTGGGGCTGGCCTGCATCTGTTAAAAGATGTCATGTGCATCAAAGGCTGTCTTGTCAGTGACAGTTCTCACCGCTGATGGATGATGATGTATGAAACAGGGTGGTTTGGGAGCAACACAAAAGTGAGACCAACAGACACAAAGTCTTGCTTTATATTGATTGCTGACTTCGGCTGTTTGCATTTAGCTATCTAACAGGGTAATTGGTTTGTCAAAGTTTAGCTGTCAGTTAATTCTTCCAGTCTTGCTTACTCTACACATTTTTAAGCAACGTAAATGGGTCACAGGATGGCAATAACTTTTGTCTATTGTATTTCCGTTCTTTCCAGGATCTAGCACAGATGGCAGTAAGGCTGGGCATTCGAGTATACTGGGTTCAGAGGTGGCCTTATTTGCAGGGATTGCATCAGGGTGCATCATTTTCATCGTCATCATTATCACTTTGGTGGTTCTTTTGTTGAAGTACCGGAGAAGACACAGGAAGCATTCCCCGCAACACACGACAACTCTGTCACTTAGTACATTAGCCACCCCAAAACGCAGTGGCAACAACAATGGTTCTGAGCCCAGTGACATTATCATTCCTCTAAGGACTGCAGACAGTGTCTTTTGCCCCCACTATGAAAAGGTCAGCGGCGACTATGGACATCCGGTGTACATAGTTCAAGAGATGCCTCCTCAGAGTCCAGCAAACATTTATTACAAGGTCTGAGAAACACACAACCAGCTCTGTGGTACAGTTGAGTTATAGAGGAAACTCACTGGTCAAATGCTTTCTGTTGGGGTTTGTGATGATGCCTTGTGCGCCTAGCATTGACTTAAGCACAGGGGGGAGAAGGCAACAGCTCTTTCTCCAGGAACCGACGCGAGCTGGACAGCTTACCTAGTCTGTAGAATTCCTGTCTCGGTGAATAAGTATTCACTAAAAGCTGGAAGACTTTTATGTAGAAGATTCCCATTCTGATTGCTGTACTCTTGTTACATTCATCATCCTCAAAGCCATGTGCTGTGGGCATTCAGGCATGTACAAAAGCCAAGGGAAGATGGAGCAATCCGTGGATGTTAATAGCTCTAGGCATCCTGGGAAGGTGCTCTAGGATATATCAAGCTTGAAATGCAATCTTCTGACTTTTGTGTGTCTAAGTGCGTACTGGATTTGTCACACAGACCTTGGTGTCTAAGTAAGACTTGTTAAAGTTCTCTTGCTTTTATTCCGTCACTGTTCCATTTGTTTCTGTTATCCGGGGCTCTGCCATCCTTCACATAAGATTTCCTTTCACTCCACCTCCTGAATCACTAATGGAACATTAATGTTTGGAGATCCGCACTCCATCCATCTGCTACAGCAGCCTCACTCGAATGGGTAATGCATTTATAAAAATTGTGTTTGATAGTAAGGAGCCTTCCAGCCAAAAAGTTAGGCTGTCAACAAAGTCAAGAGCAGGACTGGGTGGTGGAGGGAAGGGCTGATTGAAGTTGCAATTGAATATTGCTGCCTCAAAAATAGAAGCTGGGAAGAAAAAAAAAAAAAAAAAACGCATTTAGGTAGCACAGCACTTTGGTATGCTAAGTTTTAAGAGGCAAGTAGGAAACACAATAATGTATGTGGTGGATTAAGGCTGCATTTGAAGGAATTCATGGTTATCAAATAGCAGTGTGCAGAAAAAAATAGTACCTTCAATACAGTAGAACAAAGGGGTATTGTTAGTAAGTGAACAAGCTTGGAGAAGACAAGACAATAGCAGGCCGCTGAGGATATATTAGGGCAGGGCTGTTGTGGTACTGGCAATAAAATACACAGCTTTGAAGCTGTAGCAAAAACGTAGTCTGCTTTGGTTGACTTTAAAGCAGACTCAGCTGCTATACTATCATATTATACTAAACACAGGGAAAGCATTTAAGAAAACAACTGAGAGCCAAGTGACCAAGATGATTATAAGCCAGGGGGTCAAATGAGCTGTAATTCTATCACTGATAAAGATGTGGTTAAAAAAAAAACAAACCACAAAGCTTTGCTCATCTCTAAAAGTAAGTCAGAATTTCTTTGTGACCGACCCTTTTGGCACTTTGGCTTATTGTAGTGCTGTCCCTGCACAGTAAGTGTAGGTACTGACTGACACAGCAGTTCATTGGTGCTCTGTTGCAAAGTTAAAGCACATATGGCAAACCTCTGGCAGTCCATAAGAGTAAAATAAATTATGACACTGAGATGGAGAAGGAAAATATGTCTTATTTATAATAGGTGTATAGAACACAAGGGATATAAAGTGAGAGTTCTTCTTTTGTTCATTCTTTCTTACTTTTGGTTTGGATTTTTTTACTAATATATATTTTGAGATTGCACAGAATCTACACCAGAAGATGTGAAATTCATTTGCGGCAATTACAGTCTTAACTTGTCATCATTTTACATATATATATGTGTGTGTGTGTCTATGTATATACACACATATAAGTCTATAAATGCATACGTATGGATATATATGTATGCATATGCGCACATTTTTTTTAAATAAAATACTTCTGGAAAAGAAAAATCAGCTATCTAAAACCACCAGTGGGAGCATAGTTAAAAAAAAAAAAATTCCAAAGCATCTTGTAAGAGAAAAGTAGAAAATATAAGGTCCAAAATATCAGGAATTCAGTGTTACTGCATCACATATTTAACAGCAACAAGATGTGCCGGCATTTATTTTCTGTGTTGTGTTTTCCCTTGCCTTACAGGCTGATGTGTTCTGTAGATTTTGTTGAGGTTCGTAGAGGGGGGTTTCAGGTTAAAGTTTTCTCTTTAGCATGGCTATTCCCCTAAAGCTCCCACCCTAGGGAGGAAATAAAAAAAACTCTACTTTTATATGTGCTATGCAAATAGACATTTCTAACATAGTCATGTTACTATGGTAACACTTCGCTTTCTGATTTGGAAAGAAAATGTAGCAACAGCATTTTAGGGTTCTCAGACCTCCGGTGAGCACCTGCAAGAAAAAAAAAAAAAAGAAAGGAAAAAAAAAAAAAAAAGGGAAAGAAAGAAAAGAAAAATATCTGTCATAGAAATAATCACTCTCTTTGTTTTCTGAACCTGAGGATAATGTTGGGATGTTGGTCCAAAAGAGAGAAACAAAAAACAAAAAAAATTCCAGCCCATGGTTCTGTGGAAGGTTACCATGGTGACTAACTACAGTACATATGTAATTCTTTTCAACAACCCTTCTTTTCTATGAATCCATCCATACAAGGTTCTCTTGTAAGTCATTAAGATTTTATTTTGGGGGAGGGGGAGGAAGAGAAGAGATGGGCTTACTGATCCTTATTTTTATTAAATCATATCTATGCTTCATCAGTTGGCTACATTCTAGTTACATACTAAACTGTGAAAAAAAATCAGATGAATTGCTCAAGAGCAACCTGCAACCAATTGAAAAAAAAAAAATGTACTGTGCGTCTGTTTTGTGTCTGGTGCAGAATTATGACAATCTACCAACTGTTCCTTTCTTTGACGTTGGTCCAGCTTTGAAAAGTTACTGTAAATGCCTTGCTTGTATGATCATCCCTAGTCACCCGAATTGGAATTTGCACCATCATGTCTAAGTGAAGATGCTGTAAATAGGTTCAGATTTACTGTATATGGATTTGGGGTGTTACAGTAGCCTTATTCACATTTTTAAATAATTAAAAAACCCACATGAAAACAATATAAAAAAGGCTTTTCTTAACCAGATTGTGTATATAGAGCAATGTTGGTTTTTTATAAAGTCTGAGCAAGATGTTTTGTATAAAATTTGAATTTTGCAATGTATTTAGCTACAGCTTGTTTAAAGGCAGTGTCATTCCCCTTTGCACTGTATTGAGGAAAAAATTATATAAAAGGTTGCCAAATTGCCACATATTTGTGCTGAAATTGTGTACCATGAATATTTATTTAAGAATTTCTTTGTCCAGTTTGTAAGTAACACAGTATTATGCTTGAGTTATAAATAATTTCTTCTTTTTTCTTTTTTTTTCTTTTTTTTTAATTTTATTTTTGGGGGTTGTTTGTTTGTTTGTTTGTTTGATCCTATATTAAAACTAGCCGGTCATAAGTTTGAAATCTGCTTTAGTTCAACACTGCAATTAGTTCCCAGAAAATGAAAATTATGAAAATCACATTCCACGTCTGTTTCAAACTGAATTTGTTCTTAAAAAAATAAAATACTTTTTTCCTATGGAAACCTTGCCTTCTAAGTATTTTCTCCTTTAGTTTTGCAATTTCTTTCTTTTTTAAAAGATGAAAATAAATAAGTCACCAAGCTTGCCTGCCTGCCTGCCTCCCTTCCATCTCTCCCTTCCTCCTTTCCCTTCTCTGTTCAACTTGACTGCTAGTGGTTTATAGGAAATCTCCTTAGAGTACACTGACTTCTGTTAACCTACTTCTTTCAAATTCTTTCTTCTATATATCAGCAGATTTTAGAAAACACCTGAGCATCTTAGGCCCTTGGAAGTCAGTGAACTACAGTTAGATGCAGTAGCTAGGTTTCTTGGATGATCTTGGAGTTGAGAGTATAAGCATGTAAATGATTCCCAGACCTAATGGGGTGGATATACTCTGTGGGCAGAATCAGCGAAAAAAAAAATACACCTGAAGCCTTCTGGGCACTGTTTCTCCTGAGGAGGAGAAGCAGTGAGCCTGGGATGACAGGACTGAGCAAGAAGGGGCAGGAGATGGAAAACACTGGGAGGATGATAAAGGATTGGAAGTGCTGCAAAGTCAAGACATCTCTTCATGGTTGTTTCACTGCAGCCTAGGGGAGATGGGGACCAATGTGCAGGTAGCACAAGCCTTAATACAAGATCTATGGTTCCTCTGCCCTAATTTTCACTAGGGTAACAAATTCTTTTAATAAATAATACCTTAATTTTCTGACAATGCCAAATCTCCCTGAAAATGAAGCGCCTTTCATTGTTAGCAGGGCATAAATGGTATGATGATCCATGGAGTAACAGGTGGGAAGGTCTACAGAGGGCAAATATACATTTGTCACTTTAACAACAGATGCCAATTAGCCATAGAAATTTCACTGAAGAAAGGCAGTTAGCTATTTGTAGTATGGGTCATGCAATTCCCATTTGTCAAATTATTTATTTTCTGAATAATCAGAGAAAAATTACTGCATGGCGAAGACACTTAGCGTGTTGCAGTGGCACAAGTACCCTGAAATGGGATGTACAGAAAACCCTGGAGTGGGAGATGGTTGGACTAGTATGACTTTTTGCAGTTGGAGCTCATTTTAGAGATCCAATTTACAGAATCTGTGCTGGAAGTTGACTTTAAAGGGAAAGTCACACAATGGCACTTAGGTTCACTTCCTGGCTCTGGCGGAGCTGACCTTGGGAGATTTGGTCCAGCAGAAGGCATAAGAGGGAAATGTGAGCATCCTCTAGCATCTCAGTAAATCTTGGGCCTAATCCTCTATTTATATCTGTAAGTCACTTCAAAGGAGATAGCCTTGTGTTCTCTGAGCACACAGACACTCAGCTGGATTGTGCTTTCACTCCCTGCTTCATGGCTGCACTCAGGCAATTCCCATTGCTGATCTCAGTGGGTTGTCGTGAGGGCTCCCACGTCGTCATCTGCTGTGAGGTGCTCAGGTCTGGTCTGTGCTGAAAGCCTGTCTGGCACAGCCATCTGTTACAGAGCTGTGGCTCTAGCTTAGTTAAGGCCAAGGCTATTGTCTCTATTTTAATCCTTGTTAAATTCTGGAAGATGTTGATAAACAAATACTTCAATAGTGTCAAGTATACGTGGCATTTTCATTACTGTGCCTCTTTTTTCCAAGTATAATAAACATGTATTATATATATTTATAACTAGCATGTATACTGACACCCATGGACACCTATTTTTGACACTGCCTTAGCAATAAGGGAAAATTGGTGTCACTATAAACTGTGTCTCCACTGGGAGGGAAAAATCCTTGCCAGTGTAATAACTATCTATATATTTATTTATGCCTGGGGCCAAGGATGCTTGGTTAACAGGAGTGCCTTGGACACATACCTTCCCAAACAGAGCAGAACATCCACTAAGTTGCTGAACTCATTTTAGTAAAAGATGCCTTAAATACTCAGCATAAAGTTATTGTCTTATGACCCATCTTTTATAACTTGCAGAGGAAAAAAAAAAAACTTGCATTTTTTTCCTGCTGCTGACACCTCGCTATTAATTATCAAACAAGCACAAAATCAGAATTTACTACCTTTATTACAAAACTGGTTCTCTGTCAAGACCCTAGTCCAAGTCAATAGGCTCCACTAAGTGGAAAATAAAATTATTATTCACAGTAGTTATTCATCTAGAGTGGAATTAGGATCTGTTATATAAAACAGTGCCTCACAAAGTAAGCATAACAATGTTACTGCCTTGGTTTAAAACCATTTTACCTCTTTTTCAGCCTGTCTCTTTAGTTTTGCTGTGATGCATTGATCAAATGCTCACTCAGTCAGCAGCACGCTCGTTTTGATTCTATGGGCACCATAAATTTTCTTTTTGCAGAAAAGCTTAAAATTTTGTAGTGGTTAGCAAAATAAAGGACAATGAAAATTCAGTCTGATTGCCACTCTCCGTCTTCACAGCCACAATACAAATTTTGGTGGTGAACATGGCCAGGGTTTAAAAACACCAAACTCCTTATACAATTGGTATGTCATTACATGAAGCATCAGACCAGAAATCGAGTAATATTTGTTTTGGAAAAAGATGAGTGTTGGACCATATACCACAGCGTATTAATGATTGTGCTATTCATAATCCAAATGCTGCTGGATTCAGCTGACTGAGCTATCGTCTATGAAACAAATAATACCCGTCTTTCACATGATTCTTGCAAATACTTTGATGCGTAATTAAGGAATAATGCAATCCATAGGAAACCCTCTTGAGAAGGAGGGGCTAGAGCCTGCCCATACACAGTGAGGATGAGGAGGTGGAGCTGCTGGTGGCTGCCTCTGGAAAATGGCCTGTGGAAAAGAGGGTGGAGGCAAGAGAGGGAAAGTGTGCAAGAGGGCGGTGACTTTCTGAGGAGGAGGCTCAGGGAGATTTGCAATGACAAAACCCATGGAGAAATCAGAGCAAGGTGGCAGCTGTGGCGGTAGAGAAACAGGGTCTTCACAACTCTGGGAAAGGCTTTGGTGAAAAACACGTAATAGCAAGCAGAGGATAAGTGTCCACAGATGAAATGCAAGTGTAGTAAGTAATACTTTGATAAGTATTGGTTGTTTCAGGTAGGTGAGGAGATCAGGCCAGATTGTTCTGCTAGACACTGAGAGGAAACTGAGCCTAAATGGGATGGAGAACCCAGGCCAGAACTCAGTGCTTTCTGCATCCTGGGATCCTGTGAAAAAGACATCAAGGATCTGCAAGAATTGAATAACTGTAAGACTATTCAGACTCCAAAAAACAGAGAACCTTGTGCACAGTTATCATAGCCCCTGGAATAGGACTTGTGTTTTCATGAGTGCATTGACAGACCCTCATGTGCTTAGACTGCTGAAGAAGTGCAATTATTAAATTGATAATATGGGGAATTCGTTGAGGGTGGGAGGATAGTTGTTTCTAGATCAGACCTTCAGTGGATATAAATTAGCATAGTTCAGTTTGGTATCTGATCCTACTATCACAGTTCAAAATTGCACACGCATAAGCAATACTCATACAGATTTTATTATAGCCCTCAGCTATGAGAAAATGCTTTATATGAGTGTTGTTCTGAATATTATGAAGATTGTACTCAAAAACATACCAACAGTGACTTGCTTTTATAAAAGACTGCTATCAATGACATAAAAATTGTATTTTGTATTTTATTGAACATTGTCAGCAATTTGCTGTATCTGTTCATTAAAAGTAGGTTGGATTACTAGCAAATGTGTAATAAAAATTGTTCACATTTTAATGAGTCTTTTTGGCCTCTCTTTAATATTTAAACTCATTCCTTCCGACTCCTGCATTCAATTCTATTCCTTATGCATAACAGGCTGGGTCAGCTGTGCAATGTTATTACATTATCTGTTCATGCCCACATGCTATGTTTCTAGTCTTTCCAAATCTCTTAATTCATTCAACATACCTAATTTTGACTGTCTTTAAACTCAGCTGTTGGAAGCGTATGACCACATGAATAATTTAGTAATTATTCAGAATCAATAGCACTTCAGCTTTCATTGCGATGAGAAATACAGGAGGACTTGAGGCCAGGAGGCCAAAAGAGCCTTTTGTTTGTCACACTAAAAGATCTCGAGATTTAAGGAAATCCAAATGATGATGA
Source organism: Certhia americana (assembly GCA_018697195.1). Classification (NCBI taxonomy): domain Eukaryota; kingdom Metazoa; phylum Chordata; class Aves; order Passeriformes; family Certhiidae; genus Certhia; species Certhia americana. Next base: position 80,650,573 of record CM031857.1, on the reverse strand, counting down.
AAGGGTTAAGAATCATGCATGTGCTGCCTTTGTTTCACACTTTCCCTTCATTATGTGTTATGTTTTCTCTTTGTACAACAAAGCATATATGAATTTTCTAGGCCTCAAAACAGTGTCCAAGCTGTAGAGATTCATATGGCTGGGTCTGTAGGTCTTTTCTCGAATTCTCACTGTTGAGTAAATGCTGGCTGCTTTCCTTCAGCCTGCTTATTGCACACCCAGATGCCATGCCATGATCACCTGCTCATCACACCAGCCCTGACTGTCACACCAGTCCTCATTGGGGCTTCATATATTCCCAAACAATATTTCTGGACAAAGCTTTTGTTACGCACCCTGAAAGGTTTTTTTTTTCAAATGTTGCCCTAGACTTTTCTCTCTTTATATGCCTGTGTCCGGATTTCAACTGGTGACAACATTTCCTGAAAAAAATAAGGTTCTGATGGAACTCAGGAACCGTCCCTATACCAAGAGTGTGTTTTCTTATAAGCCCCTTATTTTTCAATCAGCTTTAGTTTGAATTTTTATATGGCTTTATCTCTTCCTTTTGTATTTATTCAGTTGCCTCTGAAGGAAAATAGCATGCAGTAAAATTCCTAAATACAATTTAAACACAGCTTGTTTCAATCCTCTTGGTTTTACATTTCCATTCATCAATACATTAAGCTAAAAATATCTCAGATTGCTTTGTCTTGCTTCTTGTAATTTAAGAAAAATTATCAAATATGTTACAATTTCTTCTCGGAAAAGTGTAAGCAGTTCACTTTGGAAAGCATCATTTGAGCAGAATTAAGAAGCAGTTATTGATGTGCAGTGCAAAATTGAGTGAACATATTTGAAAAAGACTGAATGACTTTTGGCAATAGCCAATATTTGATCTTGGTATGTTTCCTTAAGTCAGCTCAAAACTGGAGAGGAGAAAGTGCTGTTGGTTTTACTATCAGAGCACCAGTCCAGAGGCAGACAGCTTCTTTACGTAGCTTTGTCCTTTTAGTCTCTTATGACAAGCAGTGATAAAACTGAATTCTGGATGCTTTGGCCACCGAAAGGTGTAACCTATGTGATTACACACAATACAAGAGATTTACACTAAGTCATTGTTCCCACAGAAGAGACATAAATCCCTTTTGCCAGATCCCCTCCACTACGTTCTAGTGCAACATTTTAAAACAGCAGACATTTTTGCTTTGGATTTTTTACTCAGAACTGTATTTATCAAGTTATACAACACTTTTGTCTCCCTGTGTAGCTGGCTGCTTCCAATGTTTCCACAGCATCGTGTTTACACAAGACACCATTAATAGACTGGTGCCTACAAGCATCCCGATGAGGCTTGGGGAGACTCATTTTGTACCAGTTCTTTGAGAGATATCTTACCACTGCATTTCAGCTGTGGCACGCTACTGATGGATTGGGAAACCAACACACTTTGCTCCAGAAAGGCCCCATCACTGCTGACGATAGTTAGACGGACTGGCTTTATTTTCCCTTTCAGTCACCATCAGGGAGGGATTACTGCGGGCTGTTCCGGCTTTCGCGGGGAGGCGGAGAGGAGGCGGCCGAGGCTCTCTCCCCAGCACTTCGATAGCTCTTGCTCAAAGGCAGCAATCAAATGCTCCGCCTTGCACAAGGCAGGAGTTCCCCCTCCGCTCTCGCCGTGGCACCGAGCGTGGCAGACACGGGCCTGAAGCTGCGAGTGGCGGGGCACAGCCACCGCTCAGCTTTCCCTGCACGGCCGCTGGGAATTCAGCACATCCCTGGGAAGTGGCTGAGCCTGGAAGAGAGGCACGTGGGGGCTGATCCCGGGATTTTGGCGTGCCTTAGCTCGTCTGCTGCACCGCTCTGCCAGCCGTGCTTTGCGAGGAACAGGGAGGGGGATCCGCCTTAATTAAACCCTCGGAAGCTTCACGGGTGGTGAGAATCAGGGATGCAGGGATAACCAGCTGTGGCTGTCACAGCAGTATCTTCTGCAGCCCCGCAGCTCGGCACCGGCGTCCCTGGAGAGGCTGTTTCTGGGTCGCAGACGGAGATCTGTGAAGGTTTACACTTTCAGCTTACTGTTTGACGGCTGCACTGAACATCACTGCCGGCTCCTGGAACCGCGGCTGACCCAAACGCGATTCCTTAAGCGGAAAGTGAAGTTTCTCGTTGATTTCAGTGCCCTGAAAAGTTTGCCCTCTGATTACCAACCAACTGACAGACGTCAATCACGTGGCAATTGAATCCCTATAAAATATAGGACCCATTCAGTAACATTACTAAGTCCCTTAGAAATACTGTCTCTTAGAAATATCCTATCCATTGCCAGCTATTCTAAGATAAATGTAATTGTTAAGTGTACTAAGTTCTTTTTCTTTAGGGGCAGTGAAAAATCACAACTCTGAGTTCTGATGAGAACTCTTAATGGGTGTTGAAATTCTGATTTTTTTTTAAATTTCCCTGAATTCCAGGCCTGTGTGGCTTTCTGTGGAGGTGAGTTTTACTGTTCTGTCACACAACATATGAAAGAATGTTTTCTTTGATCAATTTTTAACTTTTCACTTTTGAATCTCTCTATTCTTTTCTTCTGAGACAGGAAAATCAACTCCTAAGTTCTATCACTTGTTAGCATATTTCTACTTTAAAGAAAAGTTAAAATTCATTCATATCATTCTCTTTCTTGTGGTACCCATGCTTCCCTGTCTCTTTCCATTTTGTGAATTTTCCATGCTCCAAACACTTTTTTTCCTGTACTTTGAACCCTCCCTTAGTTCTGCTTTGTCCCTTAAAAAGAAAGAGAGAGGGAATATATGGTTTACTAGTCAAAATTGCATGGCTCTTTCCTATTGTATAACCTTAGAAAAGCTGAGGAGGAACTGCATGAGAAACAGTTTGTGTGCCATCCTGGCTAGTTATTCTGTCCACAGCATTTTAGGAAACTGCTCCTGTAAAACATCCTGGATGGTGATAAAGCACTTTAAGCTTGCATTAATAGTAGTAGGATTTGAAACTGCTCAGCATCTCTTAGCTATCCTATCCAGAAAGAGAGGATTATATTTTTGGCTGCAGTTGCAAAGCTTAAGAGGTTTCTACCTATGTTTCTCTATAGAAAAATAAGGATATTTCCTTTATAATACATTAACAGGAAATATTTCCCTGAATATTTCTCTGTTGTTGTGTCTTCCAACCAGATGCATAAACCTCCTTTCTCAAATAGGCCTCTTAATCCATTTTTTTTCCTCACAAACCACATGAATCACCCATGTACTAACAATTTTCCTCATTTCTCAATCCATCTTTTTTAGACAGAACACACCCTGAGCTAAGTCTGGGTCCTTTCCCACACACTAAAAGTCCCTGCTAGCAACCAGACTGTCACCATCTCCATGACCTCTGAAAACATGCAGTTTAGGTCATTCACTGGGGATGTAGGAGTCCTGGGTTGAAATGCACTGCTAGCATGACTCAGAACAGAGGTATGGTTATATGGTTTCAGCTTAGTGTCCTGTCAAGTATTTTCTCTTGGATTTTTTCACTCTTCGTAGATGAAACAGCTATTGCTCAGAAAAACCTCTAGAATTCATGAACCAGCAGTCTAGGGAGTCAGGCTGTAACACTGCTCACTAGTCACATGCAGAGGCATTATCCTGTTGCAGTTCAGTGAGAGAGGTGGATCAAGGTTATCCCCAAACTTGACATTTAGGGAGTTTCCCTTTAATAAGGAGGGCATGGCTCATGTCTCAGAAGAGACTGCAAGCTCATTTGCACAGCTTAAATCTTGTTTGAGGTCTCTGACCCTCACATTGTCCCTGCTTGCCGCATCCTAAAGGGGGAGATTGCTTCTTACTGGCAATGCCGTCTCTGAGCTTTTGTCTTGGGCTGAGATCCCAAACGCTTCCCTAAAGGTGAACAGTGGACTCCTTCAGGAGGGTTTCTTTTTTCAGAAACCAAGGCACCCTCTGGGGCCAATGTCAGGGAGAGGTGTCAGCAGCAGCACCAATCAGACAGATTTAGATACAAAAATGCACAACAAAGAGCTGCTTCTGATGATCCAAAAAAGATGAATCTGTCAATTTTTGCTCTAAATGGGAAGCTGAACTTTGAGTCATGGCTTAACCAAAGGGCAGCATATGGCAGCACTACAGCTGTTTGAAATCCACATGCACTTCACACTGGCACTTTGACAAACGCTATTGTGTTACAAATACTGGATGACACAGTAAATCTGGGGCTGCATTCAGCTTTGCCCTACGCAGGCATGATTCCCACTGACTTTGTACACGTCTATACCAAAAAATGTATGGAAGTGCGTAGGACTGAAACAAATACACAGTGCTTGTAAGGAATCCTTCTGGCAGACTGAGCAACATTTGATACGGTTAGACCCCTGTAGCAGGAAGCATGAATGCTATAATATAGAACTGGAAGAAAAATTAGGGAATCCATGAGGTCTGGAAGACGCCTGGTGATTTTAAAGACAAAACTTGAATTTCTGCACTGGAGCAACAGACATGCTGGCTGGTCATTATAAGGGGAACAGGGCTCCTCCTGCTGAGATCCATTTACTGTCTTTCATACTCTGCTTTTTGTCTCTCTGCCAGTTTCTACAAGGAAAGAAAGAATTCAGAGGGTTGTTTTTTGGTTTTTTTTTTCTGGAGCGAAAGCCTACAGGAGGCCTAAAAAGAGCACTACACAAATATATCAGAGAAGAGATCATGTTGCAGGGAAGCTGTGGCTGCCAATGATGAGATGTTCAGTTTCTTAGCCACTTTAGGTCAGAAACCAGGTGTTATGTTGTTGATCCGATGGCTGCTTGCCATCCCCTGCCTCCTCCTGTAACAAACAGTCTCAGCCGAACAGCTTTCACAGCTCCAGATGTTTAAAAATACACTTTTAAAGTACTTGAACAAGAAAGTGCTCTTTGCAAAGTACTGCTTTCTATGTTCAGTGGCAGAGCTGGTACTGACGACGCTACACTGATTTTTAGATGGCATTTCAAGAGATTCAGCAAGTCTGGACACATATTTTCTTTGCTTAAACCTGCTTAACTCTTTCAGCACTGTGGTTTTAGATCCCCCTGATGTTCATATAACTACAAAGGGCTTAAAATCCAAACCGTGGAAAATAAATGAGAAATCAATGGCCTTCTTTTTTTTCCAGAAAAGGTAAAGGCAGAAAGGAACAATGTTGTAAATATATCTATGAAATCAACTTACTCGTGCATTTGCTACCACTAAGAGCCAGAACAAGCTGGCTTATACCAAATTTTTTGCAAAGGGTACAACTGCAGAAGATACCATTTCAGTGGAGCATTTGGGTCACTTGATAACAGTCGCAGCTCCAAATATATTAAGCCAAATGACATTACAAACTGTGGGGAAAACAGAGCAAGAGTTAAAAATCATTTAAGATTTAGGTAAAAATCTATCTTCATGTTAAAGACAAGAACTTTATGCTAAAAGAAGCAGAGCTGGTGCTGGCTTCAAAGACAAGGATGTCAGCAGGAAGTGCCAAGGAAACAGCTGAGGCCTTGCACTTCAAAAAGCTTAACTCTGGGTGAGGGATGTTCCCACCAGCAGTCAAGATTCACAGATGACATTTTCAGATGTCTTTGGTTTTTTGCATCCAGGCAGTCACATGATGGATCCTATGCCATATGTCTTTTCCATAGGCATCAGTTTCTTAGGTGTCTACAACTGCTTTCAGTTCTTCACTATAAGGCAGAGAAGAAAGCCTTGCCGGTTTGTCTTGTTATTTTAGAATTAGTTCCGTGAGATTTGGACAGATTCCTATTTCTTTTCCATTAGCAGTGACAATTTTTAGCTGCTAAATGCAGTGTTAACCAGTTTCTCTGACAAGGACATGGGTGATCCTTCAGATCTTTAACAAATGATTGATTTAATCTAGAAATGTCTATTTATAAACTAATGCAAAAAAAAAAAATTAAGGATGAGTAAACTAATTAATAAACTGTCTTCTTGCTGGCAACATGAATAAAATTACTGCTAGGTCAACAGAGAATTCAGCATTGCTCCATATGCTTCTTTTAGTGGTGTTCAAATAGCACAGGTGTAAACTTTGGGTGACCTTATTTATTTCACGTTTAAGTGGGTCATTAAATGAAGCTGTCACATATTAAACTAATTGCCTTTTTAAGTCCTTCCTTCTAATGTGAAGAGGAATAATAATCTTCTTATCTTGTTGATACAGCTAGAGTTCTTACCAAATTTATCCAGCTTTTGGAAAAACTCTGTATTGTCAGAAATGTGGCTGAATTTCCCCTAAAATCAGAGGCACAGTCCAAATCATTTATAATCTGAATGAGGGAAAGAGACACTCTGACTTTATGTCTTTAAGGCCCTTCATTCATTTATTTGCTACGGTGGGGCAAGAAACCTGTTTGAAGGGGTGGGGAAGAGGCAAGCAGCCTCAGGCAGAGCTGAGTTAAGCCTCTGTGCCCCAGATGCAGAAAGATTTGTGGGAATTGCAATGCTCAAACCTAAATTTTAGGTGTCTGACTTTTGTTGTGGAATCCAAGACCCAAATGGTGCATGAATTCTCCATTGGATGCCTGGGGAGAAGAGTTAGGTGAATCATAACCTACCCAGCTAAATTCATCTATTATGTTTTAAATACATCTATTCTGAAGCCAGTAGTGTTAAATTAAAAATTACATGGAGAACATTTGGCCTGTGGTTAGCTTGAAAGAAAAATAAAAAACCCCAAAATGAGTAAAAGTGTGTATATCTTTAAATTTTATGCTGACAGCCCAGAGATAATTAGCCTACAGCTGCAGACTGGGGAGAACAGCTCTTTTTTCTGTCTAGAAGCAGCAGGTGAAAACCCTGAGAGAGAAGCTGGGTGCCACTGACTTAATTTAGTTGCTTAAATTGAAGGCAGCATACAACAACAGAAAGAAACAGGGAGGTGGCAAGTCTTCAAGACCAGGATTTCTAAAGAGTGGCAGTTAATAAACAGAAATGGGAGCATGACTAGAAAGAAGAAAGGATTAAAAATATGTGCTTAGGACACCCCTGCAGTATCATAGATGCCTTTGAGATGTATCAGCTAGACACAAGCTCAGACTCAAAAGTAATACACTCTGATGAGAAATGTGATATGGCAATGGAGAATTGTAAACAACAGAAGATGGAGGAGTGTTGCAAAAAGCCATCATGAACCTATATTCTCACATCTTATGCAGAAAAATCTTTCCCAGTTGTCTGATGTGCTCCCACACATCGTTCTGCACCTTACCAAGGCCTGCTGTTTTGCAGGCACTCCTTGTGACCTCCAGATACTCATTTCTGTTGTGAGCCAAAACAGTCACGCATTGCTCACAACGTTGCTTGTATTGTGAGTACCTTTATTCTAGAAATGTATTAACATGAAAATTATTTAATTTTTGTGAAGGGGAAATTACTTATCTGTTCAATAGGCAACAGTTTAGTAGTAATAAAAGGCAATAATAAAAATGACAACAAATTAACATGATTATCTGCCCACATAAATTCTTACAATACCTGTTCTATTGGGCATTTGTTTGAAGAGGCTTTTTTTATCTTCATGAGATGATAAAATGTATACAGATAAAATTGCTCCATTCTTTTTTTTTCATAAAGGATCTTCAAAGTAGCCTGATCACTCTATGCTGACATTTTAATAACATCAATGGGAGGACTTGTGGAGTAAGCCTAAGTAAGTGTGGCAAAGTACAAGATTAAAATGTATTAAAATGAAAGGGTAGAAGTTGTCTTTCCAACACTTTCATTTGAAGGTGAGAAAGAGCAGTGTCAAAGAATACTGTGTTGCTTTGTGAATCAGTAGATAAGGAATACTGGCTGCTGACAATCACCAGTCTCTCCTTCTTCCCATGTGCTGTGTACACACACAGTCAGGTCTAATGAAGTGAGAGAAATCCTTCTTTTGAGATCTTAGTAAATACAGTCAAACATGACTACAGCTGTGATGTAAAGCCAGCTATGACTCCACAAGAGAAACATAGCTCTAGCCATACTTAATAGACTAGGTACGGTGTGGCACGAATACTGGGAGTAATTGTCCAGAAACAATAAAGTCACATTTTAACAACCCTTACCCAAGATTAATATTCTGGCTATGAGAGGGCTCGCTAGGTAAGGCACAGATGCAGGTGGAAAAAAAGCCACAAGTACCCAGTGGCCTATGTTGTTTCTCTGTGCCCACACTCTCCTCCACCTGAACAAACAACCAGAGCCGCAGGCAACCAGGAGTAGGTGCAGCAACAGTACCCTGAAGGTCAGATCAGGAAACAAGCCTTTATTACTCCTGTTTGTTTTGCTTATTATTTCCCCATATTTAAATTTCTCATTATGTCAAGTTATGGAGGACTTGTTTCTTGAGATGCCATAACGAAGCATGCACGTCATCCAGTGCAATGTGTTAGAGAATGTTGTGGGTTTTCTTTAAAGCCCACTCTAGCAGCCGTTGTATTTGATATACCATCACATCAGCAAATTTATATGCTTTTGATTAAACTTTTTTGCTTTAGAATGGCACCTCTTGCTAACACATAAGAGCAGAGCCAAGTAGAATAGCAAACAGAAGGAGGAAGAATGCTGGAGAAAAAAACCTGCAGTTCTTGGATAGCTGCTTACAGATTTTGTATAAAAACCTGTGAAGGTCTCTTGTCACTAAGCAAAAAAATTGTTTTAGAGGTCTATAGGAAGTGTTAGCAACTGCATACTAGGCATTATTTTCCCCTCGTTAAGCAAAATAAATAATGAAAGTATCAAGGCTTTTCAAAGATTCTACCAAGAGACAAGTGCCAGCTTTTTGTTTATTTATTTACGTTTATAAATTAGTGATATACTGGATGCAAAATCATTTGAAGGGTTGCACATTTATCCCGTGTGAATGAATCTCAAGGCCTATGTTAAATTTATGGCAGCACAGTCAAACTCAGCCATGCCCACACACCTGCATGAAGTGGGTATTTTTGTTCCTTGGATCATGTGGATTATCTCCACTGCAAACTATGCATTAATAAAGAGCAGAGCAGGCACTTACCATATTCCTTTTTGGAATTAAGAAACAAAAAGGCAACTTGTATACTTGTCTGCCTTTGAGGAGGCTTCTAGAAAGAAAAGTTCAGAAGGTAAATGAAAGGAGTATAATGACTAACAAAATAAGGAAAAATACTGTGCCATTTTAAGTGCAAATATATCTTGGAAATACCACCCCAAAATGCTACTGAGTAGCTAAGTCTATGCAAAGTGTCTTTTTCTGGCCATTTGAAAACGCCCCAGGTGCAGGCAGGTGAAAAGGAGGTGAAAAACACCCCAGGTGATACAGCTGAAAAGCAGTTTTGTGCTCTGCAGAAATCCACAGTGTCTCCACTCAGTTCCTTATTCCCTGGGCAGGCAGCTTGAAATCATCATGGCTATTCACAGAGTGTGGTGCAAACATATTAAAAACTAGTCCCAGCTAATCAGAAATATCCTGAAGATTTTATCCATTAAGATCCAAGGTGCTGGAAAAGTGGAAACTATTCTGTTGGCTGTATTTGATTTCTTACTCCTTTTGTAGTAGTATATACACCTGGTATAGAACAGATCAACTGTTTTGTTTTTATTCTATCAAAAATTTTAAATGCATTTTCCATAACTTTTGTGGGGTTTTTTAAATCAAGAATGACACAGTAGTCTATATTAGTGCCACCTTGTTTCAAGGAAACATATTTACATTGCCACAAGAATAATTATGTGATTCAAAAGCCCTTCAGTGCTTTGTGTCTGTAGGCTTACATTGCGTCTTGTAGGAGGATTGTGGCTGCTGGGGTTTTTCTGTGTAACCTCTCTCAGTTTTCTTAAGGCAAAAGAAAACTGCTGTGGATAGGCATGGAATCACTGTCTTCCTTCTGTCTCTCCATTTTTTAGGTGCGCTCACAATATAAAATACTATGCAATTTGGAAGGATATAAATGAAAGAATTAATTGAAAAATAAGTAATTTCATCTATATCTCATGTTAAACTTCATGCACAGCCAAAAAATTAGATAGTGGAATATATATATATATATATATATATATATATATATTTTTTTTTTTTTTTCTCTTTAGATTTGTATTTGAAATTTGTGTCAAAAAATCAAACTAATCAAGTCTGCAACTTTGTGCATATACCTTTTCCTTCAGGCAGAATTATTAGGCAAATTGTTGTACTACTGATTTGTGTAGGGGAAAAAAAAAGTGCCAAAAAATAAGAAAATGCTACTTTTTTCAGTTTATTTTTTGCTGTTTGGTCAGGATAAATACCATCTCTTATGTGTTTGACTGCTCAGTCTCATCTGATTTAGCTCAATGAGCTTTCATGCCAATTTACCATAGGCCAACTTTGCTTGGGAAGTGCTAATTGAGAGAAGGCACCATTGCTCAGGGCTATCTGCTTTCTGGCAAGGACAGCTGATTTTACTGACAACATTATCAGCCAATGTTTCCAACCCAGATGATGAAAATGGGAAGACTTGAACTGGGTCATCATTTTGATACAATTAAAATGAAAATGTTTGTTGCATTGCCAGGGTTTAAGTAATCTGCTAGTGGACACTGGAAGTTTTAACATGGAGCATATCTGTTTCAGGTTCAATTCAGGTAATCACAGGTCAGTTTAAACACCACAATTTCAATGTTTATATCTCTTTGTAGCAGAGCTCATTTAGGCACTCATTTTGGCTTCATTGACACTAGGCTCTTGTGCAAGAATTTAAGCAGAAGAGGTTTCTGGAGTACTTCATAACTGTGAAGGCCGTGGTCAGCTTTTAAAAGAATGGTTTACAAAAGCTCCTCTGAGTGAAAGCCTGGAGGTATCCTAACCCCACACAGTGAGGGTGCCAGTCAGTTATTGGGGTGGGTCACAAAGGTTACTGGAGATAAAAGAATTTTGCAAACCCTGCATAGACACTGCATGATTCAACACACCGAGAGGGCAATGTGCTCACTCCACTGAGCAATTTAATGTCCTGGAGTAATGAAACGATAAGTCTGCTTCACACAATGGGCCTGTCAAAAAACACCAATAATAATGAGAATGGGATTCCTGTAGAAGAACTCTGGAAAGTTTTACTTGGAAGACTTAAAATAGTTGTGTTTTTTTTGTTTTTTTTTTTTTTTTTTTTTTTTTTTAATGCAAAATTGTAATTAAATCAAATAAGCTCTCATAGTGAAATAAAGATAATCACTACCACTGAGAAATGATTCAGCCATTTTCATCCATTACACATGGCTGACATTGTTAACTCTTGTTGTCCCTGTGAAACATTGTGGATTGCTGGAAAGGAAAAGCTAGCTTGGTTCAGAAAGTGTGTACTTAATTTTACCCTAACTAATGTTTAATTTATTTCTTGGTTTACCCTCAAATTAGATGGAAATTAGAACCCTCAGATTAGACCTTATCTTTCACTTGCAGGTGTACTGAGCATCTCCTAAAAGTAATGTGTACACATGTATGTGCCACAGTATGTGCTTTCATGTCCATACTCCTGTAATCTTCAGATGCTTGTATTTAATTAATACTTATTAAATTAATACTTGGGGGAAAAAAAAGGTGGCTAATATGTAACAACTGCTCTTTTTCAGAACAATAGCTATTTATAAAAAGCATGCAGAATATTTAAAACTGCTAAACTCAAGTAGCCTTTTACATATTTTTCGTATTATGCACTCACACTCTACAAGAAAGTCTGTATACCTAGCCGTTGACAGGTTGCAACATTTTTTTTTCTCTAGTTACAGTTCATTTTTACAAGCTTTGCTCAGGTAGAATAGGATGAAGGATGAATCTGCTTCTATCTAATGAACACTGCTACAATTATGCCCTCAAAATATTGCTTTAAATTTAAGCATTTATATGGAGCCTCTGTAAGTGTGAATAAAGGTGTTTTATTATCACTACAGATAGCATATAAGCTTTAGACAACAATTAATTATCTCAGTTTTATTCTTGCATCACACACCAAGTTTTGCTCTGTTTAACCACAAATTTAGGGTAAGCTTTTCATTAGCACAGCAAATACATTTACAATAGCCATTTCATTTTCAGCAGTAACTGGCCTGTATTATATTCACTAATATCCACTACAGAATGACTTGGAATGAAGCCATTTCTAGAATACAGCTTTCAAACTTTTTTCAGAAATCATGCATAATGGGGGAATGAAATACAGTTGCAATACAGGAGTAATGTTTGGACAGTTATACTGTAATTGTATGCTGTATTTCCTGAAGCGAAATCTGTACTTAAGTACTTGCAAATGTGAAGCAAGGTCCAAAATTTGCTGATTTTCTACCAAGAATCCTTGTCTCCTTTCTATTGTACTTGGTTCTAGTCTTATGTCAGAATATTTGATGTCACTGTAAAACAGAAAGAAGGTAATTCACAAGCATATATGCACTACCTTGTTAAGGTGAATTGCATTTCCCACTGAAAGATGAAGTTTTAAAGAAAACGCTCAATGTTTCTGAGTTTCATAAAGGATTTTGCAAATGATGTTACCTCTGTCCTGACACTTAAGGATAAAGCCTCTTTATCACCTGACTTAGCAAAAGAATTGGTGAATTACTTGATTATTTTTCTCTAAATATAATGTCTTTAACATTTTACTTTGAAATACTCATTTCTAAGTGCAGTGCCAGCCTGTGGGAGGCTTGATAACAGGTCATAGGCCCAGATAAATACGATAATTCATTTAACCTTTATTTCAAATCCACTTATTTGTTACAGGCAGCAATCACATCTAAAAGCTTGGAGATGAATGTACAAGCTGCACTTGGATAGTAGTTTGTGTGGTCAGGAGCTTAAAGACATGAAGCACAGATGTAGTGCAAGCTGAAGTTGGCAGCACAGACAAGGTGTGAAATAGCAGCCTTGCAGCTCAAATACCAGGTCAATGAAACATTTTGAAGTAGTTTAAGGTATCTGCTACTAGATTTTTGCTGTTTCCATTAAGTATTTGCTGTTTTGATAGTTATTAATGTTTAACTAATACAACTCAACATTTTTAGTTTTCTTCAGCTGTGGACCTGGGGGGTTTTGTGCTTTATATCACAGAGATTCCATGTCAAACTATAGTTTTCTAATCCTATTAGAGCTGCATCTGTAATGATATTAATTGGTGGAAAATAGTATTTAATAGTTATCCTATTATATAGTCTTTTCCTTTATCACTGGTTTGTTTCATATCTCTAGAGCTCGGATTTTCTTCTGGCTTTAGTTCAGTATGTTTGAAAAATCAGAGCCCCAACAAAGGCATGAATGGAAGCATGATATCCTCACTCCTTCTTCTTGGCTAACACAAAGAGAGTGTAGTATATCTCTCCTTTGTTTCTAGGTAAGGATTTAGAATGGCTTTTAAAATATCTCAGATTACTTTTCTCACATTGTTTATCCAATATGACCAATCATAGCAGGCTCTCTTCCAATCCTCTTGTTTAACTTATCAGCTTGTTAGTTCTGTGGAATCTTTCTCATACATTTTTTTCCTTTCACACAACACTCACCACAGGTGAAATTCATTCCTGGGTCTGTAGCCAATTCAAGGATCACATGATAAGTTATTGCTTAAATTTATAGCAATGTTATGAGGGCATAAATTAATTTTTAAGAACCTGGTATGGTCCTCTGAACAGGTGTGAGTTTTAACTTAAGATAGAGTCCTTTTCAGCTGGAAAACTTGCAGCTTTGCTGATACTTTCAAACAAGTTAAACTTTCAGTTTCCTTGACTATAAATGCAGTTTGCAGTGAGTGAAGCCTGTGGTAATGTGATGCTTAAGCCTCATTTGCATGGAAGGCAAACAATGGCTGTTACAGAGTTTCAGAATGGTGTGGGGGACCAGATTATCCAGTAGCTTCAGTATGAGCAATTCAAGGAAAATATTTTAAAGTTTCAGAAAAATTAACTGACACCTGCATGCTTGGTATTATCTACAGCTGAATTAACTGGGAGAAGCAGTTACAAAGAAAGTGATTAAAATAATGATAAGAAAAAGAATGAACTGATTTCAGTGTTTGACTCATTTCTGCAGGTTAATAACTGATACTAGATTTGGTTTAAGGAAGATCGAGTAAATACTTTTTTTTTTTTTTTTCCTACTCTAGAGAGAAAGGAAAAAAGACAAACTTACAGAAGTCTAACAGGGTTTTTTGCTGCTTTCGACCAACAAACAACTTTTCTGTTGGAAAACTAAGCATTCCTGTAGCATATTCTCTGTCCTGTATCTCAGTCAAAAATTCAAGGATATTAATTAATGCACAATATGATAAACTTAATTTAATTCTATATACAGGGCCATGGTTTCTGATACATTTAATTACAGCCCTCCGCAAAATATAAAGTTGGGATCTGTGCAGGAGACCTTAAACTGGATATAGAACTTTTCTTGTGGGCCTGCAGTGCAAAGCCTAGTGCATTTAAAATATCACACTGTGTTTTATTTTTGGAAGTTCTCTAAGAGGGTTTATAAAAAAGAAAAAAAAAAAAGAAAAAAGAGAAAAAAAAAAAAAAGAGAAAAAAAGAAAAAAAAAAGAAAAAAGAAAAAAAAGAAAAAGCCTTCAGTACAGCTTTCACATCTCGTGTTTTGAGCAATTTGCATATTGCAAATACAAATGGAGTGTGTCCTCTCATCAGGCTTCATGTGAAAAGGACTTCCTCTAGAATTATCACCTGGCTGTGGCTTTGTGGACCAGATCTTCTTTCATGATGTGTCTTTTACTTATTCCTCTTGAGTACCTCTCCTTTCACTTTTGGTGTCACAAGTCTGCCACAAAGGTGTGCCAGGTGTCCTGGTATGTTTATTTGGCATTGTTTGTCACACAGTGGAGTGTCTACCTGGACCTTTGCCGAGGTTGTGCAGTTCTACTCACCAACAGGAGGATAACACCTGAGGGGTAAATTTGGCACTGAGGATGCCTGCTGACAGAGGTAGTCTTTATGAAATGCTTCCTTGCAGCAATGTGCCTATGAAACAAGGGCAGCTATTAACTAAACACAACTTAATAATAATAATAATAATAATAATAATAATAATAATAATAATAATA